>OX383305.1:9453673-10703673 GCA_947523025.1 Dryobota labecula | reverse complement strand
CCGTGCGAGCCTTAGCGGCTGAGGCTGGTCCCCGGAGGCGACCAGCAAGCCGAAGCTGCGGAAGTGAGCAGTTACAGCGGGCGGGGGTTGCTCTCCCTCCGCGCTTCCGGTTTTTATATACACTCTAGGGTTGGAGCCAGAGGACTACGTAAAGTCGGGGTGCCCCGTTTCGGTTTTGGAACAGATTCAACCTATTAAATCTAATCAGTTTTTGCAAAAATAAAAGTAGACATTTCCAAATTATATTAAACGTTACTTATAGGTTTTGAATATTATTGCAAATGTGCATTATAAAAACTGTTCATTATACCATATGAAATCAGGTAAAATGAAATTATATCAATAATTCATTATATCATTTGATCATTATATTAAATAAAAATTATATTAAATGAAATTAGGTCTTATGATCATTAGAACTTTGGTTATTATATCAAACGTTACACACACGTTCAAATCACGGGTCGGGCAGTGTTATTGGGATTTCCCATCTAGAATTTTTCAGTAGCTTCGCTTGAATCTGGATTTGTTGCTGGCAATAGGCTTGCCTATTACATGGGACTTAAACATAACTGGCGAAATATGGGTATATACCATTGACATATATATTACTGCGTAAGGACTGGGCGGACCGCATGTTACAATGACGCCTCGAACGTGGTCCCAAAATGGTCTTCCCTATAACGAAGTGAACTAGAACGCGTTCAGCTGTCTTCGGGGGCGGTCGTAAAATTGTACAAGCAAAAATGCCAAGTTGTGTCGTGAAGGGTTGCGTGAACTACGACAAAAAGCACAATAAAACAAATGATAAGATTTCATATCACCGGTAAGTTAAAAATATGTAATTATATCAACTTCTAACATTATTTAAAACATTTTGCTTTCTAATTTGTCTCAACGTTTGGCAAAGACGACGCGAAACCGCGTAAAAGTGCGACATAACTTTGAAGCGGCGCGCGTTTTTAGCCGATGAAATGAAAAAAATTATTATTATTACTATAGGATTTAATAATGTATAAAATTATTTTTCATTGTTTATTAAAAGCAAATTAAAATGTGTTTTTATGTACTCACTGGTAAAAAATCTCTAGGTACAGTGAGATACGTATTTATTTCGCAGATTTCCTACTGATTCCTTGCGATTTAAAGCTTGGAGTCGTGTCATAAGTTAAAAAAAAAGAAGTTTAAAAATATTGTTTTATTCGAAGGCCAATGAAAATTTTATAACACAAACAAACTGCAATAAATATAAATTTCGAAAAATAGGTTTTTTTATTTTTTTGTACCTCGAAAAATACCCGCTCTTCAAGGTTACGTCTAGGAGCAGACCACGCCGATTGACATCGTAGTTCATAGTAGTTCTAATAGATGGCGTTAGTGTTTTTGTATGGCGACCGCGTCCGGCAAACGTTCGGACGACCGTATCTTTACTATTTATATCAATGGTATATACTATGAGTACAACTCTGCGTAACCCTTCGGGGGATTACAGGTGTGATTTTTTTGTTATGTGATGTATAATCTACTAAGAAATACATATCATTTATAGCTAGCTGAAGATGTATATCCTCAAAACCGGAGAGATTCTCACAGGCTTATACAGGGTGTTTGGCGCATGGACCGACACAATTTTTTGGGGGGTTGGGAGGGTCATTAACGAGGTTTCATCCAAAGACCCCATGTCCTAAGTGTCACGGTTATTAAGATATGATTTTTTTAGGTTTTTTCCTAATATTACCCGGAATCTCGCCTTTAAATCGTCATAACTTTTTATTCATGGTTGTATTTGCACGAAATTAATTTTATTGTATTCTGCAATGTATTTTTATTTTAAATAGATCATTATTTGATGCAATTGATCTGTAAAAAAATACTTATGTGCTTCCAATTTCAATTTTGTTTTTAAATGTGTGTAAAATTGCAACTTCTAAATTCAGTATTAAAAAATTTGAACTTAGTTTTATTTTAAAAAGTTCTTTGGATGAAACCTCGCTAATGACCCTCACGACCCGCAAAAAATTGTGTCTGTCCATGCGCTAAACACCCTGTATTAAGTGACTTACGCAGACTGGCTAAATGTAGTAAAAGCTGTTTAGCCATGTGCGTTCGGATATACAGTGTTTTTTTTTTGTATTCCATAACTCTAGGATATTAATGAGACCATATCAAAGAATCAACTGGCATATAAATTATTTTTCAATTATCTTCTTTATTTTTTATTTTTCATACAAAATAATTCGACCAAGTCACGATTATTAATGTAAAACACCCTTACGTGAAATATGACAGAGTCGCATTTTCTTAGCTTTAAATATTAATGATTGGTTTGAATGAAAATGAATTAGTCGTATTTATCAATGAAACTTAGATACCTACATACATCGAGGGTCACAGTTTCATCAGTTTGGCAACGTCGCAAAAGTAACTATTCGTCATACGGGTGGCAATTTTTGACCTAAATTAATATGATTGATGATAATTATCTTCGAAACTATGCATTTATGGACCACATAGTCTAGGACTTTTTGTATTATTTTTACTTATAGAATATAACCATAGAGTTATGAGATATGAAAAAAAAAAACACATAATACATTTTCAAATGATTTAAAAACTTTAGATCTTAGATTGTTTGAAAAAAATATTCTTAAATGGTTAAACACTAATCATTTTTACAGCTTGAAAGAATTTACTGAGGGGAAACATTTTGTATTTTGTAACAATGTAAATGTATTTTTAAAACAACTTTATACACCATGTTTTATACAAATAAATATTATTTCTATTTATTTCTATTTCTCGCAAAAAAATTCCAAAATCATTCAATGTAATTGTACATACAGTTTCTCAAAATGAATAAGTATCTCTGTGTGAATTGCTTCCATAACCTTCCCACAATATGTGCCCGTGCTTTTGAGATGCGCGGTGTCCTCGCAGAATAGTTTTAGTGCTGAAATCCTCGATGAGAGAATCTCTAGTTTCGTATGATGTCGTATTTTGTCTGCTTCGTAAAGAACAATTTAACTTTCCGCATTCCGGTTGTGAATAGAACTTGTAGTCGTGAGCAGTCGTGGTCCAATGGTTACAGCCGCGATTTAAGAGATGTAGGTGACTCAGTTCAGTCCCAGACATGCACTTTACTTTGTGCAAAGTAACTTATGTCATCACCTCTGCTCTTAAGGCTGCAGTCTTGCAAAATTCACTCGCGGCGAATTAATTCGCTCGTTCCACTAAAATCCCTTAGATCAGTCCCCCAGGGGACTACACAACATGCCCACGTGCCTTTTAATAAAATAAAAAAAAACTGCCAAGTGCGAGTCTGACTCGCGCACGAAGGGTTCCGTACCATTATCTATAAAAACGGCAAACAAATCATGTTTGTTGTATGGGAGCCCCCTTAAATGTTTTTTTTTATTTTAATTTCATTATTTCTTTTTAAAGTGAATAACTAAATATTCTGTGAATATTTCAAGCGTCTACCTGTTGCTGTTATCAATACCGAGCAAAAACGAGCAAAAAAAATCACGGTTGTTGTATGGCAGCCCCCTTAAATATTTATTTTATTGTTTTTTAGTATTTGTTGTTAAAGCGGCAATATAAATACATCATCTGTGAAAATTTCAACTGTCTAACTATCACGGTTCATGAGATACAGCTTGGTGACAGACGAACAGACAGACAGACAGACAGACGGACAGCGGAGTCTTAGTAATAGGGTCCTGTTTTACCCTTTGGGTACGGAACCCTAAAAAGTATATATCAGCTATCTGCCAGTGGAAGTCCCGTAAAAATCGGTCCGGCCGTTTCGGAGATTAGCCGGAACAAACAAACAGGCAAAACGTTTAATAAATAGTTTTTTTTATAGGTACCGAAAAACTTTCATAAGCATTTAGTAAAAAGCTGTTATTTTGAGATTACAAACACACACTTCAATTTTATTTATTTGTATTTATGTGTACAGATATAGATTAAGACTTTTTCCGAGTTTGGTCGTTGATTGGAACCTCTAAATTCCGAATAGTGACGAATTACTCTGATACTAATAAGGACACGGGATCAAACAGATCATACTTTCATTAACACGAGATTATGCTACTGCGCGTGTTCTTATTTTTTTCACCGATATTTGCTAAGTAGGTATCGTAATTAATGTTATGCCGAGGTAGTTACTAATAGTAAAGGTCTCTGCACACAGCGGGCGCGGCGCGGCGGGACGGGACGCCGACGCGACGCTGAGCAGTTGTAATGTACTAGATATTACGGACGACGCCACACAGAGCGTCACGTCGCGTCGCGTCGAGCCGGACGGCTCTGTGTGGCGTCGTCCGTAATATCTAGTACATTACAACTGCTCAGCGTCACGTCGGCGCCCCGCCACGCCCCGTCCCGCCGCGCCGCGCCCGCTGTGTGCAGACACCTTTATTCTTCAAGCTTCATTCAGTTCCAACAATTACAAATCGATAAGCAATTTATTGGCTTGTCTAAATCAGCGCTGGTTCTGATAATTAAGATGAAACTAGTCGATACTTTTTCCATACAAATTTCGGGGGGTATTACTCCACTGTTTGACATTGTACATCCAAAGTTAAACATGATATCGTTTTGTCTTATTATTAATTTTGTCTTTACGGAAGCAGAATATTAATACAGAAAGCCATTAAAAAGTTATGAGCCAACCAAGATTCGTTTTCCCTGCTAATTTTAACGCAACTTTGGGCGTAAATAAGTAATAAAAGAAATGTAAAATCTCCAAAACAAAGTCCGCTCCGACAAAGCTCAATTATCGAAGATTTCAATTATTTTTATTTGTAATTGATTTATTCAACAGTTTTTTCATAAAACTCAACCTTCCAAAGGACTTTTTGTATTTTTTTACGCGCGTGGTTTACTATGAATTATCGCGCATTTCACTCAACACACGATGACGGACACGATGCTAGGTTACCATGTTGTTTCGTGAAGCTTTACATAGAATGCTTCGATATTGCTCAGGTGCATGGATTGTATCATTTTTCCGAAGCCCTTTTTCATTCCAGAATCAATCAAAATCAAAATATTTTATTTCACATAAACCTACATGGGCACTTATGAAACGTCAGAAGCTAGGTGCACGGTTCGAGTTAGTCGTTTCCTATGGAGAAGAGCCGGCAAGAAACTCCACGGTTACTCTTTTAAAAATAATAAGAGAATCCCGGTCCGAATCCAAATATGAATGCCCCACTTCGGGAAATTTGTGGTCTATGATTTTAAAATATCCTTTTTAAAATCAAGATATTTATTATATTATTATTATCAAGATATTTATTTTTTGATTTATTATATTTTTATTGGTACAGAAATATTAAATTGAATTTTTGGTTGTGTCATGAATAATGATAACAAATAATCATGACCTAATTATCAAAATAATGATCTTTACCTTGACAATTTGGATCTACCTCCATAAACCTTAAAAGTAACCTTAAGAGTGCACTTTCGACTTCTGAACTTCCACGATCCGCTATATCTTCAGTCCATGTACAACATGCCAGCGCGTCCGATTAAAAAAAAGTGCAGGAACGATTGGAACGGAATGGTGACGCCGTTTTATGAATGAAGGTGATATGTTCAGCACATGACCTTCATTCACTGAAGTGCTGTGCAAATTCCACATACATAGCTCCTTCTTCCGCTGTTGAAAAGTAATCTTTTTCCTTTTTTTTTTCTTCTATAAAAATGATTACTGCCCATACCACCTTCATCCAATATTGATTTTAAAAAATTGTGTACATAACACCTTCATCAAGTCGTGAATTTCTAAAATAGCCACAAACATGGTTGTTTTAAGGATTAAAATTGTTTGTATACACATAACACTATTATTAACATAAGCGGGATATTAATTATTTTTTTTTTATTTTTTTTTATTTGGTAGCGGTACTGAGTGCAAAAAACGAACAAGAAAGAGGGTAGACCGTTTTGTCTGCTCATAAACACCCACCCGCAGTGACTTCAGTTTATCCGTGATCATGGTGCTTGCAACAGCGCCGAAATATCGGGAACTCAGAACAATGAATAAACATGGTAAATATCCCGCTTATGTTAATAATAATATTAGTGACCATGACAGTTTAAAAACTTATACACATAACACCTTCATCTATGCATAGAACAGCGAAAATCCGAAAATGCGACATATCACCTTCCATTCATGTCTTCAAATATTTGATACGGCCGCGAATCATATTTAGATCAAAATAAAACCTGATACTGAACTGCAAATTTCAAAAAACATTAGAAAATTTGAATTTCGCGGGCTAGCCTGACGATTTCGCCTTAAGTTAGGTATAAATGAAGGCTAAAAAGTATAAAATACAATATTCTATACTTTTCAGTAATCAAGTTAGGAACCCCAAAGGAATACTAACATGTAAATATTGGAAATAAATCAAAAACTTCTTTTATTAGGTTTGATTATTTTGTTTTGTTTAGAGGATTATTTACACTTAGAAAGAACGCCTCGGTGCTCTAGCGATCGCAATAGTGACTGTTCAGCGTTCAGTCCAGGATTCGAACCAAAGTGAAATTGAGTTTTGCCAATAGGAGTTTTCAGTACCAGCCCGGAGTATACGTTTGTGTTGGTTAATGGAATAGGGCTTGCAACTATTTATTGGAACCAGCGAAATGTTTGTGCAGTACCTCTGTATATTCCGTTGAGGAAAAACAGGTGTGAAGCTACTTTTTGTTTAAAAAAAAAATTGCGTCCTGCTTTTCATGTAAATTGAACTAAGAACTAATTCAAGAGTGACGCCTTAGATCAGGGCCTCAAGTCTGCTATTACAATAGTGTCAAAATTGTCTATCATTGATTTCATAATTGTTGATTTAGCCAAGTTTGGTAATCTACTAATATAATGGCGTCATTATGACTTTCCAATGGTCAGCCACTGACACTCCATTGAAAGAATTGGTAATCTCGTACATAATGACAAATGAAACTTCCTACTAAACTTCCAACTTCCTACTACTTCAGATTCCTTATAACACTAATAAATAATATGTAGAAATATATAAATATATAAATGAAATCTGGCATGAATAAATGTTCAAAATGCCATTGTAATACAATTCTATTACGTGACCATTGACCGACCAATGATCGACCATTATGAATTTAGCAGATTACGAACTTTTAGCAAAATGACAATGGCATCGTGTTGGAGTGACGAATTTATAAAAATAGGAGACTTGGGCCCCAGGTGGCAACGTGCAAATAACTCGTAGAAAAGCCATAATTCTTGAACAGAAGCGTTATAATATCAGGCGTAGGAGGACAAATTTTTGGTGCTAAACCAAAAACGCGAGTGAGTATTTTTACTTCCCCCAAAGCCTTCAAAGCAAGCATTTTCTGCTGCCTTCACTCTTAGGCCCCGTTCCCACTATGTCGTGACGACAGATTATCGTGTCGTTTAAAGGTCGTAGCACACATATCAACTCGGAAAGGGATCGTCACCGTATCGCCTTTCGCCTCGCCGTCAAACAGGCGTCAACTTAACGTAATCACGTAACCAAAGCAGACCAGCAGCTGTGATACGTCGACTCGGCTACAGTTAGGCGACGCTGCGCTTACGGCTCACTGGTCGCTGCTGGTTGACCTGGCTGGCACTGGAGAGGGACAAGGGTAGACGAAGAGACGCAAGCGCGGCGCCGACGAATAGGCGTAAGCGCGGGGACGACGAGCCGTAAGCACAGGGACCGCTGGTTGACCGCGGTTCATGAGCTTTTCCCGAGGCGAATCGTTTACGTTACGATTCCGATTAGTGTGCTTTTCATGCACAGAATACTAAACGGCTTGAGTTGATACAGTTACGATCCGTTTTCGAGTTGATATGTGTGCTATGACCTTAAAGTGTCGTGGCTTGTGTATTTAAATGGAGGTGTTCACTGATAGGACGACACGATTAACTGTCGTCCACGGCTTTTTTTACAGTGACGACAGATTGACAAGTAAATGGGAACGGTTAGCACGACAGTCGTAAAACGATAAAAAAACGTCACTACTGTGACGGCAAATCATGTTCCAAGCTTTAAAAGCGTAGCTTTAACTGCCCTCGTACATCGAGCAAACTTGCGGGCCAGCATGTTACAATGGACAGCCGGCGACCTACGTTCCCTTTCAATGTCACAGTTATCTTTAAGCTCTTCAGAGATCTAGTGGTCCACTCTTCGCAGGGATTCTCCAGAAGGGTTTAAGACACCTACACGAAGAAAAGATCGCAACCGAAAGTATTACATACTCAAGCTTCCACATTTAGATTTAAATGTCGTTAGGAAAGAAAATAATACATCATTGCATGCTGTCACAAGTCCCCACAACCGTCTAAGATGCCATTCACAAAAAAACACGTTGTAAGAAAAAACCAATCCATCAAATTGGAAAACTCTTTTGATCATTGCAATTCCAACTTTCAGTTTTTTGCTTCAAGGTTTGAAATACATTAACGAGTAACGAGGTCATATGCACTTTACCCAATGCCCTAGAAGATTTTCCAGCTAGTACTGTGTCTATGGTCTGTGAAATAGCATGCAATAGATATTCTACTTTATGCGTTGAACAGCCCTCAATGTTGTTGGATCAATTCTTTCGTTATTTTATAGCAGCTTTTTTCTATATCAGTTACGGTATGATAGGGGTGTGAGATAAAAGTTTAAATTATTGGAACAAAGTTCCTTATAGGTTCGCGCAGACTGGCGCGATATCGCGGGCGCGAGAAATGGCTCTAGTCACCCACCTCAGTCTAGTCACTCTGCGTTAAGCCTCGCGCAGACTGGCACAACAGGCAGCGCGAGCCTTAACGCAGAGTATTATTATTAACATAAGCGGGATATTTACCATGTTTATTCATTGTTCTGAGTTTCCCGAAAAAAGTTCGCGAGCGGACACAGTGAGTTTCGTGTGTCGGGAACAGAATCGAGTTGCGAGTGACAGTGGTAGCGGTACTGAGTGCAAAAAACGAACAAGAAAGAGGGTAGACCGTTTTGTCTGCTCATAAACACCCACCCGCAGTGACTTCAGTTTATCCGTGATCATGGTGCTTGCAACAGCGCCGAAATATCGGAAACTCAGAACAATGAATAAACATGGTAAATATCCCGCTTATGTTAATAATAATATTAGTGACCATGACAGTTTAAAAACTTTTAACGCAGAGTGACTAGACTGAGGTGGGTGACTAGAGCCATTTCTCGAGCAGATTTTTTTCTATGTAATGTAACGTTCTTACGTATGGTACAATACATACAAAAGCTCAATTTAAAAAAAAAACCGGCCAAGTGCGAGTCGGACTCGCGCACGAAGGGTTCCGAACTAATATCTATAACAAAAAAAAAGCTACTTACTAGATCTCATTCAAACCAATTTTCGGTGGAAGTTTACATGGTAATGTACCTACATCATATTTTTTTTTTAGTTTTATCATTCTCTTATTTTAGAAGTTACAGGACACACACATTTTACCACTTTGGAAGTGCCTCTCGCGCAAACTATTAAGTTTAGAAAAAATGATATTACAAACCTCAATATCATTTTTGAAGACCTATCCATAGATACCCCACACGTATGAGTTTGATGATTTTTTTTTTTTTAGTTTCAGTTCTAAGTGTGGGGAACCCCCAAAATTTATTGATATTTTCTATTTTTGTATGAAAATCTTAATACGGTTCACAGAATACATCTACTTAACAAGTTTAAACAGCATAGTTCTTATAGTTTCGGAAAAAAGTGGCTGTGACATACGGACGGACAGACAGACATGACGAATCCATAAGGGTTCCGTTTTTTGCCATTTGGCTACGGAACCCTAAAAAGCATTTCTATGTAATTTAACGTTCTTACGAATGCTCGACACAATCTTCCAAGTAATTCTCACGGCGAGTGAGCATTTATCTGTAACATTCTTTTCTATTCTGCTTTTACTCTTCGTTGCAATGTCGGATCTGAAGGCTCGATGAAATGTAACACAAATTCGCTCGTTTGTTTGCAAAATCAAGTTATAATACAGCATCGATCGTTGCGTCGATAGCTTGCAGAGTAAGCAAGCTGAAGTGGCAGTGGGCTGGACATGTTTGTCGAAGGACGGATGGCCGGTGGAGCAGACGAGTCCTGGAGTGGAGACCGCGTACCGGCAAGCGTAGTGTGGGACGCCCCCCAGCTAGATGGACCGATGACCTCAAAAAGGTGGCTGGGACAGACTGGATGCGGAAGGCGGAGGACAAGGTGTTATGGCGCAGCATGGGAGAAGCCTATGTTCAGCAGTGGACTGCTGAGTTGATTGATCGAGCGTCGTGCTCATTGTTCGATTCCTGATGATCTGTTACAAGTAAATGCTCTATCTAGTCTATATTCACCTTTAGAAGTTGACTGGTAGATATCGTCACGTACCTAACTTCGTTACTGACCCGGTCCCTCGACCGCACACGTTTTTAAGCTTGGCTGTTTTTTTTGGTGTTGTGTTCGCAAGAGCAAATGCTGAGGATGGAGGATTGGAGTTCGATCTCCAGGTCAGGGAAACTGTCATTGGGTTTTCGAAAAAGGAATTTCTCAGAAACAATAAAATAACAGTTTACCTACAAATATTAACTCAGGACGAGTTAAGATTTTTGGGGGTTAATTGATGATAGAAATATGCTCGTCCCCTATTTCCATGAACATATTTTACGTCTCTGCTTACCCTTCCGGGGCATAGAGGCGTGATATTATGTATTTTCATTTAGGTCACTTTTAATTGTGGTGTAATCAAAGGGTTTTAAAATCGTGCTTCCTGTTCGTATCGCATTGTGCGATCTTCTTTGGACAGCTACGGATGTAGAATTCAAACCGGATAAAGAAAATCTTTGAGGAATCATTGCTGAAAGAATATTTTTCATAAATTATTTTGGCCACAGACAATGCGGAGCGTAAAGTTGGGTTTATATTCTGGTGCAATAAAACTACAGTATCACAAAGTTATGTGTGTAAAGAAAAGTTCAGAAACAGTTGCTAAACACTGATGAATTCTTGCAACATCAAACAATGTTGCACAACTTTTGGTTCATCATCATTCCACCCGAAAGACTTCTACTGGATATGTCTAGTGGACATCTTTCGTCATGTCGAGGAGGCCTTGGTCTCCCCCAAGTGTCGCCACATCGACCGGTCCAATGCTTCTGGCGTCCAGCGGATTCCTGTGGCCTTCTGCGAACTTTTGATGACCAATAATGAATACGATAATTTAACATGTTTTCAGCAACACTGCAACATTACAGTTTGCCAGCAACATGAAATGTTTCAACACAAAAAAATGTTGCAGGTTGTTAAAACAATGTTTAGTCCTGTATTCATGGTATACTTTTGTTGAGCAACAGTTATCAAAATTGTTGATGAGCAATGACAAAGTTGCTAGAAACAAAGTTTATATCAATATGTCTTGTGCAATACCAGTCTGCTACAAAATGTTGCCTGACAAAGTAATGGTCTAGTGTTCTCTGTATCTAATGTTAAAAATTCATCCATACTAATATTATAAATGTGAATGTAACTCTGTCTGTCTGTTACGTTTTCACGCCTAAACCGCTGAATCGATCGACATGAAAGTTGGCAGAGATATAGCCTGGGATATGTAAAAGGACATAGGCTATATTCTTTTTTACGCGATAACTTACGGATGGAGCCTCGGCCAAAAAAGGTGGTGGGTGCGAAACTATCTCCTGCAAAGAGAAAATTTGATGAGTGATGTGTATAAACTGGTTGCAAATAAGTCCACGTCAACAATTGTTGATAAAAAGATGTTGTCGCTCATCTAGCGCGAACTTGTCAACATACCGTGAACAACTCTGCAACAAAATGTTGGCAGCAACTCGGCAAAATGTTGATTCAACTTTGTTTATAAACAAATGTTTATCATGAATACGGGGCTTACACAACCTTAGTATCTATTCTCAAGTTTCGGTCCCGGGACTCAAATTGTGACTAGGCACAACCACTTGCGTTTCAATCAAATAGGATTCAATAAGACGAATTGAACGGACTTTAAATGGGTTCCATAAAATCAGTTTGCAGCTGTTAACTATTAAATTGTCCAGTGGCTTGTAGTGAAGTTTTATGAAAGATATTTTATTTATTTAATGTCTATGAGCGAGTATATACAAACCAACTTTTTAATTAATAAAAAAAAAAAAACAATATACCTACAATTAGTACCCATTGTTTCCATAGTTCCTCTTCTCTCACCTTCCTTCAGTGAGAATTTGCTCAATCGTTTGCACCAGTCAGTTTAATATTACCTAACATCAGAGTAAGAGATTAAAGTCGGACCAAAATTGAGTATTTGTTTTGTGATTTTAGCGGTCTGTCCAGTCCTGAGCCCATATCTCTCGTCGGGACGCCCTAACCGATCTGTTCCGACTTTTGGTATTTCGGGTCGCTTGTCCAAGGGGATGGAGATGTCGCTTGTCGAAGTAGACCGAGACGTTATCAAATCAAAAGTCAAATCAAATCAATCTTTACAGTCCATATTATCACAAAGACTAGAATAATTTATGAATAATATTATAGAACTAATTATAACATTAATTAACAGATTATAATTTTTTAAAGGAATAGTTACATTCCAGACTTAACATGGTTTAACATAGCAATGAGATGATCATCATCATAATTTCAGCCGAAAGACGTCCACTGCTGGACATAGGTCTCCCCCAAAGTGGGTGCCATAATCGCCACGCTTGGCAGGCGCGTTGGCGATCGCAGTATAGTGTTAAAAATGCATAGAGAACGCTGCTGCCCATTCTCTAGTTAGTCCCTTAGTCGCCATTTACGACACCCACGGAAGGAAATAGGGTGGTGCTATTCTTTACGTCCGGCACCACACGGAACACAATGAGATCAGTTACATTGATATATTGTGGACGAATAATACACCGGCTCAACTCAGGATGGATGAAATGGCGCCAGGTCACAGAAACAACTTGCGACCCACGAATGTCCCTCAAGTTAAAGGAGAAAATTTACAAGTCCGTGATGAGGCCTGTCGTACTTTATGGATCGGAATGCTGGACCGTGAAGAAGACGGATGAAAAAAGATTGCATGCAGCGGTGATGAGAATGTTGATATGGATATGTGGAGTGACGAAAATGTATAGTCAGAAATGAGTATTTAAGGGGAAGTTTGAATGTGGTGCCAGTGACAGAAGAGTTGAAAGGAAACCATTTGGCTTGGTATGCGTATGTGATGAGGAGGGAGGAAACGCATTTGACTAAAAGAGTGATACATATAAATGTTAATGGATGGAGAAGAAGAGGAAGGCCAAAGAAAAGACAGATGGATTATGTGAGGAAGGATATGAAAGAGAAGGGAGTGAATGATAGCGTGACGGTTGACAGGGGAGAATGGAAAGAGAAAACGTTGCGCCGACCACAAGTAACATGGAACAAGGGTAGGAAGATGATGATCAGAGTACCTGTACCGTATATTATCTTTATTATGACAAGCTTTTATCCGCGGATTCGAGGTCAGATATTGTCCCACGGGAACGTACTACTGGGATATAAAGTATATTAAAAGTATGTCCTAACCAAGGGTATATAATTATGCTTTTCATTCAAATCCGTTCAGCTGTTAAAGCGTAAAGGCTCGTACAGACTAGTGCGATATCGCGGGCGCGACAACACTAGTAGCACAATTCCTTTGTCGCTGCCTGTTGCGCCCGCGATATCGCACGAGTCTGTACGAGCCTTGAATCGGCGACAGACAGACAAAGTTACTAAACCATTTATAATATTAGTACGAATATAACGGGTGTAAAAAGATGCTTAACGAAGCCGAGAATCACTTACGTACTCCCCATCATTGTATTTTTTTTTTTGTATATGACCATACATTTACTTTTGGGTGGGAAATTATCAAATAGCTTCTCCCGGTCTGGGCGAAACTGGAGACCGTGTCAGACTTTTACTGACTAAAACCTACCCGTGTTCCTTCTGGTTACGGAGATATAGAAGATCAAAGAACCAAAAAAAAAAAAATTTTTTTTTTCACGATAACAATTTCCTGCTGCAGTCCTGCTTCGAGACGTACGAGTAGCAAGTGGCCCAGTTCACGTGCGGCATCAGTCCAACACGAAACGTCTATATTGAAAGAGCCCTTACAGTGTAGTATCCAATATTAATTAGTCTAGGGATTCGGGATTCGGACCCAAACACATGACATAATAAGCCTATAATGTTCCCACATACGACACGTCCCCACGTTCGACATAGCTCGAAGAATTGCCAAACTTAAGTGGCAATGGGCAGGGCACATTGCTCGCAGAACAGATGGCCGTTGGGGCCGAAAAGTTCTAGAGTGGCGACCGCGTACCGGAAGACATAGCGTAGGAAGGCCTCCCTCAAGGTCGACTGATGACCTTGTGAAAGCCGCAGGAATCCGCTGGATGCGGGAAGCATGGAACTGGTCGAGGTGGCGGTGCTTGCGGGAGGCCTATGTCCAGCAGAGTACGTCTTTCGGCTGAAATGATGATGATGAATGTTCCCACTGTTGGGATACAGGCCTCCTCTCTTTTTCAATGGGAGTGGGCCATAATAAACCACGCGGGCTCAGTGCGGGTCGGTAGATGTCACATGTCTTCTTGCTGGTATATTGACGTGTGCTAGCTGACATATGGCAAATCTTTAATTTACTGTTCTGTGTCTCGTAATGTTAATTACTTTGCATACCTAATTATTATTGCGTAGAATCAAGTTTATCTAATTGAACAGACAGATGTGCTGTTGGGGACTTTGTTGTGCCACTTCTCCTTCCCAGCTAAAGCACTAGGAAGTGGTGAAGGGCGGGCGTTTTGGGGGGCTATCGCATGTAATTTTGACGTTCAAGTGCTGATTGTCAGCCTAATTTGAATAAATGACTTATGATTTTGATTTTGACTTCGAATTTTTGGTTCTAGAACTTTCCTGATGATGTTTCCGTCACCATTTTGAGAGCAGTGTTGACAGTAGTGGCGTTAGGGCAGGGCTCGGTGTGGTGACCGCCCAAGGACGCCAGGCATGAAGGGGCTCCGAAGGCCCTTCGTGTCTGGTTTCCCGTGTCCTTCCATTGAGAATATTGTTTACTAGAACTGTAACGGTAGCGAGTGGGAAAAGGACTTTTTCCAAGCTTATGCTGATAAAAACCTATCTGCGAACGACAATATCTCATTCGAGTATGGCAACTTTGTCAATCGAAAATGAAACTGCAGAAAACTTAAGACTTCGATGCCTTTATAAGAGAGTTTGCAGATAGAAAGTCTAGATAAGAATGTTTAAATAGTTTTTTTTTTTTTGAATCGCAGAGTAGAAAGGGGTCGCCATAGGAACCTCGCCCAGGGCGCCGGTAATGCTAAAACTGGCACTGAGTGTTGATGAAATAAAGATCACAAAGTTACGTGTCTGACTGGGTTTGAACCCACGACGTACAACTCGTATCAGTCAGGGCCGTTACGGCCAGGCCACCACTGCTCTCGCAAGATTTCAAGCTAAAGGATAATTCAGTATGATACGAATATAAGATCAGCGTGCCTTATATTTAAGTAGATAAAAGACTAATCCCGGAAATTGTTTTTTTTTTTTTTTGGAAATTCTTAGCTGGACATTCAAATTAATTCTTGTCGACGGATACCTACATCTTTGTGAGGCTGACTCTACTTTACTGCTTTCAGAGTTTTTATTTTTCTGTTGTTTTGAAAACTGTTAAACACAATCCTCAATAGTTTTCATCATGATTTCTAGATTGGATTAAGGATCGGGTAATTTAAAGCATCTTGCGAGATGCCTGTTATTCATTTTAATGTTACCTGAGTTGTTCTAAAACCTTATTCTCATGTTCCAGCCACCACAAAATGTCATCCAACGTGACCTTACTCCTCATCTTCGTGACCCTGGCCTCAGTGACAGCGCAGACCTTCCAATACTCCCGTGGCTGGACGAACGGCAAGAGAGACGGACATAATATGAGGCCTGAACTGAAGGAGCTCATCAACAATTTGGACAAGATTCTTTCACCGTGCCAGAAAACCAAGCTGAAGATCCTCTTAGAAGGAAAACCAGTCACTGAGAGGGTTGGTATTGAATCATTCTTGGAGTCGAGTGGCCCTAAATCGCACTTGCACCTTAAATCAGTAAATAAAACGGATCACTCCCGCACTCTTAAATCGAACCACCATGCAATTCCTTATGGTAAGGCAATACGGGCTGGTGTCCGCAACTCCACGACAATGCGCGTATTTTGCGTACGGATGGGAGTTAGATTATTCGATCTATCCCAGCTCCTCAAAGAAGGCCAGCAACGCCTTGGTACCTGGGTTACCAAAGTACTTGGCCCTGTATGTGGCGACCACCGGGCAGTTTAGCAGCACATGAGCTGCTGTCTCGTCGTCCTCCATGCAGGCCCTGCACAGCGGACTGTCTGTGACTCCTATGACAAAGAAGTGTTTATTAAATGACCCATGGCCAGTTATAGCTGCTGTAACTGTACGCAGCTGTTGTTTCGTTAGTTGTTTCATGAGGTGGCCATCAATTGTGGGGAGAGCTACCTTAGCCTGTCTGCACTCACCTTGGACCGATCATAGTTTAGACCAAATATATAAGGTATAAAGTATTTATATATTGTGTATTTACTTTCTCTTCGCTGCTCTCTCGAAAAAAGCTTGATAAAAGTATGCAGATGAAGTAACTTTTCCTCGGCATTTACAAAGAAAATACATCTGCAAAAATTGTTAGTAATCTACTGGCTAATACTCGTACGTAATTTTGTTTAGCCATAATTTTTCTATCGGTACCACATAATAAGCAAAAAAAAAAAAAAACACCAAATCACGTCCAAATCGTTTGGTTTTGTTTCTTTTTAAACATACATATGTATTAACTTTTATTATAATAAATTAATAATGCGTCTTATTTGGGACAGCGCTCCTGGATGGGCGAGTCCTATTACTGGCTGGACGTACGACGCGTTGCGTGTGCTCAGTACAGAACACGCAAGCTAACCTATCAAGGTCACTGGCTATCTAGGTCTTAATAAAAAGTTTTACTGGTAAAACATTGACAACTTTGTAGGAATGTATTTCTAACATCATAAACAACAAATTTTGTTCTATGACTTTTTACAAAACATAATACATTTACCAAAAACCAACCTTCAAGATTTCATGGTTCTATCTAACACATTTCAATTCTGTATTTTGTTGTGCTTACCTAAACCTCCCGTGCATTGTCGCCCCTGCCTCTTGCCCTAGACACGGCAATTTGTTTTGTTATCTACGCATAGAGTTCTTAACATTAAGAGCGTTAAATAACCGCCGTATTATCAGCGTTTTAAACGCCTCTGTGGTCTAGTGGTAAAACCACCTGTCTCAGATCCAGAGGTCCCGGGTTCGATTTCCAGCGGGAGCAAAAATTTCTGCTCGGTTTGGTTGGTGGTAGGGCTCGTTCTAAGTCCGCCTGGCTAGCTACCACCATCTTATCTAAATCTGTCGCCAAAACAACAATGTTAACAGTATTTGTTGTGTTTCGGCAGTTAGAGGTAAGATGATAGCCAGTTCCTCTGTGTTTGAGGATTCCGGGTGAAGCTCGCTTCCATCTTTGGCCTTATCATCACTTACCATCAGGTGAGATGAAGGCCAAGAGCTTACCATTTGTATGTAAAAAAATTATATATTTTTGTTTTTGAATGAAAATGTTTTTTTTGTTTTTTTTGTTTTACAAACTTTATCGTGTGACTCATTAAATGAAAGGGCGTACTGTGAGGGTCTCAAATACATTATTTTATTATTTTATTTCTAGCTAATGCTGCCCTGTGACATCTTGGACACCGAAGAATCTCCTCGAGCACTCACTGAAAGAAACCTCAATGCGTTCATGGATGCTTATTATTGAAAATATTTTAACTTAACTTTAATAATGTGCCAACAGAAAAGTATGAGATTATTGATATTTTATTTTATAGTTAGGTAATACAAGGACCATAATGATAGATTTTATTGTTGTAATAATGTTAATTACGTCCGGATAAGCAATTATTTTTAAGTAATGCATTCATGGCTGGATTGATGCATTGCTAAACCAAAGACAATTAAATGTAATTTTTTTAAATTTCGATTTATTGCAAAGGCATTTGCAATTGTCATTGTATTTGAATTTTTCTGAAATATATCGTTAAGTACTTACCTATTAAAAAGTAAATAATGCAAATTAATATTAACCATTTACATTACATGTATGTATAGTGAATTCAATATACCTTCGGCTTACTATTTAATTATTGTAACTTGTGCTATTTCACGGTGCAGTCCTACTAAAAAACTAAAACTACGAGTATATTGTATAACGATGTTAAAATGTTGACAACAATATTGTATTGTAACTTATATTGAAAATAAAAATGTGAAAAGTGATTCTGTTTATTTTTAAACCGACTTCAAAATGGAGGAGGTTCTCATTGGGCCTGTAGGTACTATCGGGGACATCCGAATCGGACTACCATAAGGACTATTCTTGCTTGCAGCACTCGGCCGCTATAGTAACGCTTACCTATAATACGCTCATCAATCAAATAGCATTGAAGCATCAGAATTTTGCTGTTTGTTTTAGTAAATTGAAAAAAAAAAGGCCGTACAAAACCAGCCGAGGTGGACAAACCAGCAGACATTTGTAATAATTGTAACAGACCCTGAGAAATTTATTTAAACAAAAGTTTTTTTTATTGGTCGTCGCAAAAAGGGGCGGTAAACAGATGTAGTCATCCGTGAGCACGGGATTTTGTTTTGAAAGTGTGCCGATTCGGATCTCCCCAATAGTACCTAAATGTATGCTATGTAATTTCATGGTTCCTTTTCTCAACAACATTGAGATTGTATTTCAGTCTTACTTAATTCTGCAAAATTCAGTTTAATTATGCTTCGTGAACGATAACTGAATATGTACATCACAATACGCTGCCATCAGCGGCGAATATTGCTTGATGACTTTAATGTTTAAATAATCTTCTAGTCATTTTTTAAGTTGGTCTAGTGGTCGCAAAGATTACTGCTGAGTGTGAGGTCCTGGGTTCGATTTCCAGGTCGGGCAAAGTGTCATTGGGTTTTCCATCAGAAATTTCTCAGTAGCAGCCGGAGTCTGGATTTGTGCCCGGTTGATGGCAATAGGCTCGCCCCTTATTACATGGGACTTAAACATAACTGGCGAAATGTGGGTCTACTATAAGTACACCTCTGCCAAACCCTTCAGGGAATACAGGCGTGATGTTATAATGCTATGTTGTCACTTTTTACACCAACACTGTAAGAGTCAATAAGACGATACGTAGGTAGGGTACCTACTCCCATATTTTCACACAGTAAGCTATGAAATCTTAAGGTGAAACTAGTCGATACTTTTTCCATACAAATTTCGGGGGGGTATTACTCCACTGTTTGACATTGTACATCCAAAGTTAAACATGATATCCTTTTGTCTTATTATTAATTTTGTCTGTACAGAAGCAGAATATTAAAATAAAAAGCCATTAAAAAGTTATGAGCCAACAAAGATTCGATTTTCCTGCTGATTTTAACGCAACTTTGGGCGTAATTAAGTAATAAAAAAAGTGTAACATCTCCAAAACAAAGTCTGCTCCGACAAAGATCGAAGATTTCAATAAACTTTATTTGTAATTGATTTATCCAGTAGTCTTTTCATAAAACTCAACCTTCCAAGGGACTTTTCGTATTTTTTTACCCGCGCGGTTTACTATCAATTATTATCGTGCATTTCACTCAACACACGATGACGGACACGATGCTAGGTGAGACAGCGTGCGTTTTCGTCACGACCACCAGTGAGTTCGAGCCCGCGACTAGTTGGCTCTTAGGCTTCTGCCTCGAATCTTGCGGGCAGCATGGCGGCGGCGGCGGCGCGGGAGCGGCGCGGGCAACGCAGACCCGTTCTCGAAACCGGCGGGCAGATCGCGCGGTACTATAGCGGCGAAGTGTGAGTTCGTGGTTGTGTCGTCGAGATATTTGTTTTTATTCGCGAACGAAATGTCTGAACAATGGCGACAACATCTTTTTGATTCAAATTTATTCCTAACGTCACAAAAATAAATTGCACAACACTGCAATGCAGACGCGCGGGCGGTCACCGCTTCATTGACTGGAGTGCACCGCTCGTTGCCCGCTCCCGCGCCGCTGTTTTCGAGGGACGCACAGTGGAACGAATGTATGGGAGCGGTTGGACGTAGACATGTCCGAAAAATAAGAGTAAAATTATGACAAACTAATGATGCCATCTTATTCGATTACTTAATGCCTTCATAAATTGTGGTGATGAATTTCTTCATAACTCCCATATTTCGGGAGTAATTTGAGAAAATGTGAAATTTTACTATGAAAATGAGTGTATCGAGCTCTCTCCCTCCTGATTCCGGGCTTGTTTCAAGTAGCGGTCTCTAATATCGTAATGCTATTACTAAGAGCTATATTTAATACTAAGACACATAGTGCGCCAAATGTGCACTTTCTGGGATAAAAGGAAATGAAAATTTAAAAAAAAAAACGTTTTTTCCCCATTTGTATTTACTTTAAACCGCAGACAGACTTATTAAGAGGTCTATAAATATATTATATATATATACAGAAATATATATTAACAAAAATATTCACAAGAACTGATGAGAGTATGACTTTTAAGTAAGTTGATAATAAATTACCTAGTTTCATTAAAAGTACAATAAATAATTAAGATGTAAGCTCTAATTTACTAAGTTACACATTTTAAAACAATAACATCATTTAATTATCTTCGTCATCATCATCATCATCAATTAATTCAAATTCAGAATCGATGTCCGCTAAATCATTTATGTTAACAAATTCGATATCACTTTTCTCAGAATCCGTAAGCTCATAAAATTCCTTAAAAGAAGATTTTTTTACAAACTTATTTCCTTTTGGACGGATACTTGTAACAAGTGGATCAGAAGACAGTAAAAGATTGTGCATAATATCTTCATTGCATGAGATACTGCTATGCTTTCGAGAATGCCCCTCTCTATATTTTCTAAAATCTTTATTTCTAGCCTCAGATGCCTCTTCGGATAGAAAACCAATGGGCACAATTGACATGTTCTGAACTATGTCTGGCCCATGCATTAAAATTTTATGAAGTGAAGAAGGCATATAATACCATGGGTATAACTCCACGTAAAGCTTAGCAGTATCAAAGCAGAACTCTCGGAATTTAGTTACGTTGATCTTCTCTCCTGATGAAATACACTGCAAGATCACACAGATTTTTCTTAAAAGCATAGCATCTATTCCGGTCAGTTCAGCAGATTTAGTGTAGTTTTCAAAAAATCTCCTTGCCGAGTTGCCATTGTTGGTGGATCCACTGCCTTGTTTCACAACATCGAGAAGTAAGCCCGTTTCTCTTCTTACAGCCTCTTGAACTCTTTTCTTCCTGTCATCAACTTGCCTTTTTGCTATATCACCCCTTACTTGCCATGATTTTATGTCTAATTTGTAGGAAATGTGTAATAAGCATTCCATTGAGCGAATCCAAGCGTGAAGGGTGCTTAAGCTATATTTATACATGTCCTCGTTTGCGTGTTTATCTTTGATTAACTCTAAATTATTCATTTCTTTAGGACAAGCCTTGCATATGTCACACACTGAAGCTGCTGTATTGGATATAATGGAATGAATTTTACCATCAATCATTGTCAACAGCAGTTGGTGTTTGACACTAATTCCATCAGTGATGGTGGATGGAGTTAAGGCTTCAATCTCTGCTTCGATTTCAGCCATCTCTCTCTGCACATTTTCTTTGGTTTCCTTTATAAACTTAAACAATATTGGCCGGCAAAATGAAGTGGAAGATGGTCGCTCGTTTTCCCAAATTGTTACACCTTTTGAGACGAGCCGCAGTGGTACAAGACTAATCATAAAATTACTAGCAAGATCGATTTGCTCATCTTCACTCGTCCTTTGATGATAAATGCTTTGGCTAGATGATCCGTCAAAACCCCATTTGCTGGTCAATACGAGCTGTTGATTGGGATCAACAGGGGTTTCTAACGACCTAATAAGTCTTCTTGAGGTTAAATCCATCAAGGCTTGTAATTTGATTTTTGCAGAGCTCTCTGTAACTGTGAGATCTTCTTTGGCCGGATAGCACTTAATTTTTTCTTTAACCAACATGTAGTAACTCGGGTATTGAAGAGCTCCTTCTTGAGTGTTGAAATCCCGAAGAGTGTTATAGCGCCATTTCGATAAGTTCATCGATACATAAAGAGCCAATGCCTTCAAAGGGGATATTTCCCGTACCTGAATTGATTTACCTTCAATGAAGGCTTTGATTTTTGAGGCCTCTTCTGGATTCTCCGTCAAGTATTTCATAACATAAGCTGTATCGCTTTGTCCTGCCTTTTGAAGCGCCCTTTCGGCCGAAAACATAATTTCAGCGCTGCTACTGCTGCATGAAAGACTATCTTCAGTGCGTCTTCTTTTTTGCCGGTTACTAAGGTCCTCAAAAGATTTACGAGGACTAGGATGTGTACAAGTTGAAGCATCAGATTTAGCAGGAGAAATTATGGGCTCGATGACGTCACTTATATTTTCTGTAGAAGGTTCCATATTTTCATTCTGTAATTCCGGCCATTGAATTGCAGCCTGTAGCCAAATCTCATGTTTCTTCCGAAACTTATCTGTGCTTCTTCCAGACTGTGTCCATTTTGCATAAATGCGGTAGCAAAATCGACGACACCAGTCTTTTAAACTTGTTTCAGCACTTTCACATAACTGAACACAACTGTTATCTTTTAAAACACTGAACAAATAGTTAAAGTCGCGTAAATCTTTATGTGCGCGTGCGCATAAAGCAACGTGAATATCAAGATTTGTATTAAAATTTGGAAAATACATTGCGAGATTAGCTTGGATACAACGAGGTGTAAATCAACACTGATTTTAAAGTTACTAATAGTGACCTATTTATATAAAATCCAGGTATCCCAGGTATCCTTTGTTAAATATTGCAAGGTAATTAGTTATTGTGATAATTAGTAAATGATGCATGCTAAATTAGTGTATTAAGAGCCATTTAGTAATTAAATAATAGCAATGTTCTTATCAGTAATCATTAGTGCATCAGTTTTATATGTAAACCTTAAGTCCCTAATTATATATCCTAATTAGCTTATATCTTCTCTAATTGGCTGCTCAGAAATGTTATTGTAATAAGGTAAACCTTTAGAAAAACGGTTTTAATCAACAAAATAAACAAAAAATAAAAAAATTGTGTTATAAAATAAACATCACTCTTTATCCCAGAAAGTGCACATTTGGCGCACTATGTGTCTTAGTATTAAATATAGCTCTTAGTATTAGCATTATGATATTAGAGACCGCTACTTGAAACAAGCCCGGAATCAGGAGGGAGAGAGCTCGATACACTCATTTTCATAGTAAAATTTCACATTTTCTCAAATTACTCCCGAAATATGGGAGTTATGAAGAAATTCATCACCACAAGTTATGAAGGCATTAAGTAATCGAATAAGATGGCATCATTAGTTTGGCATAATTTTACTCTTTTTTTTCGGACATGTCTACGTCCAACCGCTCCCATACATTCGTTCCACTGTGGGACGGTCCATTGGATTTTACGCATTAGATCCTGCCGCTCCCGCGCTGCCGCCGCCGCCACTTCGCTGCCTGCAAGATTCGAGGCAGAGGCCTTAATAGGGTGCTCACCGATCCACCAGCGCCACTCTTTTAATAAATTATTATCTCGTGACTGAGAAGGAATTATGAAAAACGGCTTAATCAGGAACGTCGATAAGTGTGTCTAAAATTTTCAAATACCTTTTATAAAGATTCATATTGAGACACGAAGCAACAAAATTCGATCTCAATAAAAGGGGCCACACAGTAGATCGTATTTTGTTGCTTTATGTATCTCAATATGAAACATTATTACACATTATTTTGTTTTATTATTAGTTATTTCTAAGATTTTATGTAAATATTTTGCTAGTTTTAATACTGATTTTTTTTTTTTTTTTTTATTATAAAAGGAATTGGAAAACTCTAGACACACCGAGGTTCCTGATTGAGCCGTTTTTCATAATTCGTTCTCAGTTACGAGACAATTAAATCATATAAGCACACCCTATAGCCGGGTACTGCCCCCTAAGATCTGTATCTTAGGCCTAGCTTAGTTTAAGGGACAGGGTTGAACCTATTGTACTGATCTACCTAATGCTAAAGTAAGATCTATAATCTGTAGGTATACAGTGCAATGTACTTGAACTTGTGGTAATCAACAAATCTTTTTTTTTTTTTTTCTTTTTTTTTAAACGTCCCACACTAGGAAGTGGACCAGTGAGTGACCTTTTAAGAGGGTACCGAGCGCACAGTAGCGCTCTCATCGTTAGTTCGGTGATTTATTTTGGAATGAATACTTACTTAAAATGGAAAATAGTGGCTACTAAGTTCCGTTTTAATGATTATAATAAAACATAACAATGTAAAACTATTGTTTGTAATCATAATAACGTTTAGTATTGTGAAAAAAAAAGTAAAATAAAAGAAATCACTAAACAAACGATTAGGGCACCACTGCGCGCTCGGTACCCTCCTAAAGGTGCGCTTACACGGGCAACTAAAATTGCTCAATCCTGGTTGTCAAATATGACGTCACGACTACATCCAGCAATTTAGGGCGATGGCAACATGTAGTAACCTGTTGCCAGAGATACGGCCACACAATACCAGGCAATATGGAGCAACTTAAAAAACTAGGCAATACAATTAAGTCATAGGCAATATAAGTCAATACACCGACGACACACTTGTACTGCACTGCACGTAGAAAGAAAGAAAATGGCGGCGGGGGCGGCGGCGGCGCACTCCCCCGCTATCCTCACCGCCGGCGTTCCTCTTGTAAAAACGAGACGTAGTTATACCACAGGTTATGCGTTCAAACGTGATGGAAAGAAAATTGACTAAAAATTTCCAAACCGATTGGATGTTCGGCAACTCATATCATGGTGATATTGACAAATGTGAAATTTATGGAGCAATTAGAAGTAATATTCCCGAAACAATTGTCGCATTTTATTGTTGTTGCTCCAGATTGCTCCATTTATTTGATCCAGATTGATCCATTAGTGTTGCCGAGCAATAATTGCTCAAAAAATTGCCCGTGTAAGAGCACCTTTAAACTACGAGTATATCAATTCATAATAACATCACGACCAGCTGTATGCCCCGAAGGAGTAGACAGAGTTTATTACACCTTCATTGTTATAAATGCCCTAAGTAGGTAATGCTTTTAACTTAACCTATTAGGCACACTTATTCGGGATTAGCTATAAATATATTATTTAAAAACTGTTATATTTAAAATCGGCCAACTTTACAGAAAACGCCATCCGGTTTCCAAAGTGAAAACTGATAGAATAAAACTATTTTAACGCCCTCTGACTGCAAAGTGTAGAACTAAATAAAAATATATAAAAGCGCCATCTAGTGAGCAAGAGCGATACTACTGCAAACGTTACTGCACCACTTGGTATTTTAGTTCTGCTACTCGGCGTAAGATGGCAAACGTGTATTTAAAATTCAAAATTTATCTTTTATTAACAGTGCTGTTAAATGTTCTACTTTCTACAGAGCTTTTAAAATTGCCTATTAACTTTGTAATAATACGCTAGGTGCTTTTGAGTACGTATGTAAAACCAAGCAATGAAAAGATAGCCTATATGGTATAAGTACCGGAAAAGTAATTTCCTTTCGATAAAAGCCTTAGACACAACCGAAATAAAGTTTAATATCGTATGACACCTCAACAGCTAATTTGTGCTTCATCTATCATTCGTAACAAGCATCATTAGACTTTAGTGGGCTACCACTTGTCTATGGAGCCATTTAAAAATGAATTAACTTGAACTGACGATCATCGTAGAGTATGGAATGGTATTCTTTTTTTTTTTTTGTGTAGGTATACCTTTATGTACATAAAGTTAAGTATGATACACACGTTATAAAGTGGGGGCTACATTACTGCCGCGCTAACGAAGAATGCAATAACTCGATTTTGGACGATTTTGAGTTATATATTTGGAGTCTATTAATCGAAATCTATTAACTCTCTCTAAAACTTTTTATTGATCCTTCAGGAACTCGGTTTTTCAGTAACCAAGAATGCAGTAATTAAAACTTCATAACAAATTCAATAATCAAAAATACAATTCTCGGAAGCGGCAAAATTGAGTTATTGCATTTTCCGTTAGTCCGGCAAATTAGTGGTCTTTTGCAGTAGGCAGATAAAGAAATTACCAACGTAGAAATAGAAAGACTTGTCTAGGAAAATGCGTGGAAAGCGTTCTGCTCGTGTATTTAGGACCTACACATTCACGCCTTAATTTTCATCATTTATTAGATATTCATTTCAAAAGATGTGTTTTGCTTTCCCTAGCTAAATAAATATGAGGTAGCTGTCCTTCGCCATTTAGGTAATTTTTCGTAAAATTGTAGAACGGGGCTATCTGGATTTTCGGGGGTTATTTGGAACAAAGCAATTCTAAGATTTGAGTTGACATAAATTCGAATTGTGATCTTTTTACGAAAAATTGTAACAGTAAACAAGACCAGAAATAAAATAAAAGCTGCCTATGGTGTTTTGGTAGAATTTATGTCAACTCAAATCTTACAATTACTTTATTCCAAATAGTAACCCCCGTAAATCCAAATAGCCCGGTTCTACGGTACCTACTTAAAAACCTTGCACTAATCAAAGTGGTTAACATTAAGGTCAGCATTTTATATCTGTTTGTTAGAAATAATTAGGTTCCTACTTATTCTATTTTTGTTTTACCATAAGATGAAAAGATGAAGATTCGTGCAACCGATTAGCGGTTGCACGAATCTTCATCTTTATACAGCCTCAGAGACTCAGCTCCTAATTATACGTTTCTAGATCCACCGAACGGATAGATCATGAAGTACATAATAATAACATACTTACCTACTTACGTAGATATATTATGTTAAAAAAAAACTCAACATCAAAACCTATTTAGTATAAAACTACTTAAACCATAATTACTTGAGATCCAATTACGTTGTTCGATGTTATGCGTGATTACAAGCAAATTACAACGATTCGGTCTCAACGAGCAGTAATGATGACGGCCACAATGTATAGCTGATGAAATTGGTCGTCTGCGTGAAGACTTCGCTCGAGACGTTTAGTTCACTAGTGATGGGGAGGTGTCGATAAGATTAAACTTTGGATGTGGTACGTTGTTGGTTCCAGCTGTCATTCGTAGATTTTTGACAGTCATTACGAGTAGTTAGAAGCCCAAAAGACTGACAACTAGTCTTACCAAGGGGTAACGTTTAATCCAGTAACTGGATTGTGGAGGTCAGATAGGCAGTCGTTCCTTGTAAAATAGTGGTATTCAGCTGCATCGGGTTAGACTGGAAGCCAACCCCAACATAGTTGGGAAACGGCTAGGTAGATAAATTTGATGTGGTAAGTTACGAGTACTTAGTAAGTATTTTACGGGTTGCCTTTTTGTTGACTGCGAAGAAAGTTTATCTTTAGTGATTTAGTATAAAAAGATAAACTTATTCACTAAAGATAAACGCCTGATCTTTCTCTTGGCTGATAAAATTATGTTTTTTTTTTTTTTTCATGTTATCCTGATCTGTTAGGCGAGTTCTTTCTTTTTTATTTGTAAAAGCGTTTTCATCTGCGAAAGTAAACTCATAACTGGAATTAATGATTTGAATGTTGAAAATATTCGTTTTATAATTATATAATTTAAATTCCTAGCTACTTCTACTTAGGCATTCTGATTTTTATGAAATTTTGCGAAGCTTTATCAAACCAGTCAGTATTACGCACGGAAAGGAAAGACCGACCAAGCAATCGGTCGTAACTTACGGAATTCGAGAATTAACACGATTTAACAAATCGATATCGATACTGGATCTGCGGCACTGCCCTGTCTATTGTAAGAATGAGATGCCATAGACTTAAATCCGTTTCCCGCCATCGCACAATCTGTACCGCTCACCGACCAATCGCGAGCGCGGAGGGCGTTGCGCGACCGCCAACCGCTGCCGCTGATTGGCCGAAAATATTAAACGGGTTGCTCATAATAAAAAAGAAAAAAAAATGTATCGCAGCGTAAACCTTACAATTGAGTGCCACTTTTTGCTCGTGTTAAATTGATGAAAAAAGACTAGGAAAAATTGGTACAGAGATGTAATACAAAATGATTTATTATAGCCGTCTCTCAACTTTTTAACTTATTGGACATTAATGACTTTTGATTTTCCACGTTATTTTTGAAATTCGTTGTTCTTTTTTTATTTATAGAAATTGTGTTGCCAGTTATTTGGATATCTAATTTAGTAGATTTAATGCAATGTTGGATTGTAAATAACTTTTTATTGTTCCGTTTCAGCGATATAAGTGTGTCGTCAGTTTTCTGTCAATTTGTCTAATTTTACGATTCAGTGATTGAAATTGAAGCTGGAAATATTTCATAAGGGGTTTTATTTCTTTTTATGCATTTTTCTGTAATGTCAAATTCAATTAACAGAATAAACGGCACGGTATATTCATGAATATTTAATTCTTGACGAAGGGAATAGATTTTGTCAATCTTAGTTAGATTAACGTAAGTTTTTATTGAACTGAAAGTGTCTAGAACTTAATTACTCTTCATTTGGCATTTAGAATTTTCATGAAAGTTAAAGAAATACTTTTTTAACTAACAAGGAGTTTATGTAGGTAAATGCGTCGTTTAGATATTTTGAGATACAAAGCAACAAAATACGATCTAGAGGAATGTGGCTGTTTTTATTTAGATTGAATTTTGTTGCTTCGTGTCTCAATATGAAACTTTATAAAAGGTATTAGAAAATTCTAGACACACTTACCGAGGTTGCTGATTGAGTCGTTTTTCATAATTCCTTCTCAGTCACGAGATAATATTATGTTTTTAAAGGAGTGGCGCTAGTGGACCGGTGTCAACGCTCTTAAACGCCAACAAAATATATTTAAGCAGACGTAATTCCCTAGTAGCAATTTTTGTTGCCAACAAAAAAAAAATTGTTGCCAACAAAAAATGCTTGTAAGTGGCCCGACCAAATGCCAACAAAAAATGCTGCTAGGGTTTAATCGATGTTTATATAGGCTGGATTTTTGAGATGGGGTAGTAAGGGCTGGTAGTTACATTAACCGTTGTAGATACAGGAAAAAGGGTAAAAGTAAAAAGGGAGGCTGTCCTTATTTTTTGAGAAATAGAGGTAAGTGGCCCAACTAAATGCCAACAAAAAATGCTTGTAGGTGGCCCAACTAAATGCCAACAAAAAATGCTACTAGGGTTTAATCGACGTTTATATAGGCTGGATTTTTTAAATGGGGCAGTAAGGGCTGGTAGGTACATTAACCGTTGTAGATACAGGAAAAAGGGTAAAAAGTAAAAAGGGAGGCTGTCCTTATTTTTTGAGAAATTTTGATCCCCATTCACAGATTGTTCACCATTCACAACGGCCAGTCTATCCATAGTTAAAACAAAACTGGTTGTCTGTAAAGTTGGTTTTCGGACGATAGTTTAACGTGACAACGATCATAACTAAACACTGATGCGGCGCAAGTGTACAATGAGCGTAACGGGACAATGAGCGTAACGGAACAATGAGCGTAACGGGACAGTGAGCGTAACGGGACAATGAGTCATCGTTTTTCGTGCATGCAGCCGGCGTTAAAACGGGGCAGTCTTTGGGGACGGCTAATAGAACTGAAAACTAAGTAGACATATATACACAGTATACATATAGCTCATGGAAAGCGATCGGTGACGGTGACGGGAGTTCCATGAGTTTTATTCACCCAAAAAGTGTTCAACGCGCCTAAAGAAGTTTTCACTTCAAAAAGTAAGTTGGGAGTCTCATTTCCTACGAAATGTATAGAAATAGATAGTTTTTTTTTGCGATTTCTGACTATTCTAGTACTCAAACCTCAGTTGGTCCAGTATAATTTTTGGCTCCTCATAAGAAGCAGGATCGATTGGCATTCAAAAAAAGTTTTTGTGAAAATGATCCATTTTCTTGCGCAAAATTAATATAATATTTAGTGACGTTATATTTTTCCACCAGTTGGTCACAGTTCTAACCTAACCTAACCTATTTCACCCAGTTCAAAATGACGAATCACACTTACAATCTGCCGCAGAAACGTGAGCCGAGCGAGCGAAGCGAGCGGTGAACATCTGTTTTAAGAAGGTAAGGGAAACTTAGTATTTTTTTCGGAAGTTTAGTATTTTTACACACCTTAGTTAGTATTACAATAACAATAAATAATAATAACAATAAATAATAATAAAAAGTTTTATTGATTTCTAAACTAGTGTTACAATATTTAGGTATGACTGGATCCCACACTAGGATACCCTGTGTCGCAGGATCCAGTCTCTTTCGACAGATAATATGAATCAATAAAGATAGGTTAACAAATGCACCGGTTTCAGTGTATAATTAATTAACTTAGGACTAAAAGGTAACCAAATGTATGTGTGTATGTGATGAATGTGTGTAAGTGATGAGTGTGAGTGTGAATGTGATGGGTTTATGTATGCATGTGATGAGTGTTAGTGTGTATGTATGTAATAATTTAATATTTGAAAGATAATAGATTTTCCGTTTCAGCATAATTAAGCCCAAGCAGCCAATCCTGAACCTGTTTTTTGCACCCAAACTTTTTTTTTTTTTTTACTTTTTCATACAGGTATGGTCCAATACGAGAGAAAGCCTTATTGCCAAATTTGAGTTTGCAGAACAGTACAGTCAATCACAGATCGCTAGAAGTTAATTTGTTTTTCGGAAGCTTTATTATTTTCCGTTTTTCCCGTACCAAAAATCACTTACGCGGCTAAAGAAGTTTTCACTTCAATAAAAATCGTTATCGAAATTATATCAGCCACATAAAGCCCCGTTCGGATCGATACAATTGACTCCGTTAATGATATAGTGATAGTTAGTAGCGTTTATGCTGACACCTTGTCCGCACGACATTCGGTAATTTGGTAGCCGGTCGGTAGGCAGTCGACGGGCCGTCTATTACGGCACTTGCGGTGAATGTCACTGGCACATTGAGTTTGATGCGTTAAATGCTATATATAGCTAAGGATATTGTTGGCAATTTATCAGAGTTTTATTAAACACTGACTAATGCTCGCGACTTCGTCCGCGTGAAATTTCTTGTTCCCGACCCACCCCTGACTTATTATATGTTAATTTTTCTATTTTTTTTTGGAAAATCTTATACAATGTTTGTAAATATGTGAGCGTGAGCACCATGTACCTATCGCATTTATTAATTTTTCTGTCATTACTTCACTTTTCATTCTTTTTACCAATTGTGGTAAGTAATTTTAATTCTAGGTACATCGTCTTCACCTATAATTATTAATTAATGTATACAAACTATTGCTAACATTTTAAAAGAGTAAGTATGGAGTTTTTTGCCCATTCTTCTCCATACATAACTACCTTTTGGAAGGGGCAACTAGAATCAATTAACTATATATGTAATTTTTGACGTTCAAAAGTGCATTTACGTGCCTATTTGAAATAAATGATTTGACTTTGACTTTCACCCCGTCGCTTTGCATTGCCTGCTCGACCTCTTACTTCGTTTTCGCTTAGCCTTATTTCAGACATTTTTTTTTTGCTCGGCTCCTAATGGTCCTAGCGTGATGTTAAATATCTTATAGCCTTCCTCAAGAATTGGGTTATCAAACACATAAATATTTTTTTCAAATCCAACTGGTAGTTACAGAGATTAGCGCGTTCAAACAAACAGAAAACAGCTCTTCAGCTATAATATAGACTACCTCGCAGAGCTCCCAGCCGACCCCACTACCGCAACCTCCCCCCACATGATACGCGCGCGTTTATAATATTAGTACAGATAAGATATTCATTGAAATGAAATGATGTAAGGGCAATTTTATTCAAAATTACTTGTTGAGTGCTTTTTTAGTTTAGAGCTTGGTAAGTTTAGCGTGCCTAATGGCGTTTGGCGTAATGTATATTTTCTCTTAAATTGTCGTGTTAAAGTGTGTGTTACTTGGGCAATTGGACATTTATATTCGTGAAGAAATTACCAAGAAGTAGGATGCAATCTTGATCTGACGAGATCTCAAATCGCGAGATTTCGAGCCATTTTTAGAGATTCAATCTCGTGGCTAAACAATCTCGTTCTTGCCATCTCGTTTGAGATCTCGATCGTTTTGGTCGAGATTTAAAGAATGAGTGCATGACACGACTTAGTGTTATGCTTCATGAGAAGCCATTTTCAAAACAATATCTAATTAATCGATTTATAATGTGCGTGATTCCTGTGTTAATGTCGCGCAGTGTTCGATTTTTTTGTTTCAAGATTCAATTAATTTTGTCAATCAATAAAACTTATCACCCTAAGGCGTAAGTTTTAAATTTCATTAAATTCGAGCACTTTTTGTATAAAAAACGCATTATTTTAAAAAGTAGGCTCGGTCACGGAAATCTAAAAATCTTGAAATTCAGGTATCGCCAGATTGCCGGGCGAGATCTCGAGTTGCCAGTCTCAACTTGAGATTGCATTCCCTACATAGAAGTTGCTCTTTGAAGCTCCAACTGAAAATGTACATCTTAGGCAGAAAATAAGTCAGAAAATACTGCAAAAGCAATCTGTGGTTAGTAACTAAAATTTTGTCAGAGTTTTTATGCCACCTATGGTCCTCTGACGCGCCGGTTTCCTCACTTTATTTTCCTTCAGTGTTTTTTAAGCAATTGATAATAATCCTAATAGAAATAAGAGTGACGTTTTGCAATAAAGGAAATTCACTATAGAAATTACTTTCACGTCTCTTACAACAGGCTTTGCTACAAGATCTGAAGATATATCGTCACCTTAGTAGTGAAGGGAGCTATTCCGCACTAAACTGGTTCCAAGATAAAGACAAATCAAAAATTCACCACTTGACTTTTTGTTCCTAGTTTCATTTAACTCCTTTCACGTCTGAATGAAAAACCAAACCTCTAGTTGAGCTATCACTTAGATCTCTTCACCACTAGAATATCCGTCTAACGACGAGTATGGTGGTGTTCATAACTCAATTCGGTCAAAAGTGTGCCTTAGCTCTCTTCACCACTAATGCGACGATATGAAACTTTAGTCGCTGGAGATCGCTCAAAGATGTTTCTAACAAATTCTAGTAGGAGGCCAAAAAAATAATTTATTTATTTAACAGTTTGTGTACACACATATAAACAGACAATAAGAAATTAACAGAAAAATACGTACAAAGGTGATGCTTATTTCTAATGAAACCTCTTCCAGCATACCTGCGATAGGAAAGTAGATATCATGGTATCATGTAATACTCGTAGAACAGAAAATAAAACAAAAAGAAACTGCATGTTTTAGCTTCTACTCATCCTTAACTTTAATACCATCTTAAAGGTCCAAGAATGTCACTTGAACAATAGCGAACAGGGACAAAAAGTAACATAACACAAGACATAACAATTCTCTCTAACATTTGATTACTTGCGCAATTTATTTTGGTGAGATAAGCGTCGCCGTGAACTTGCGCCTAACTTACCACAACGGATAACTTGAATACAGACGTTGAGGGGTTAGGTTAGTGGCACACCGGGAGAGGTAGACAAAAGCTCGTTAAAAGACGGTCGCACGTTAGGCCAATTAGCACTGATAAATACTTGAACAATATGGGACGACGATACAACATTAATTTAAACTTCGTACCTAATGATGTTCCCGGTCTGCATACAAAAATTCTATCAAATATATGCAATAGTTAGTGACTATAATTATCTAGTCGAAGATCGTCGAAACCCAAAAGTAGCCTATGTCCTTCTCCATATCCCAGGCTATATCTCTGCCAAATTTCATGACAATCGAGTTATTAGTTGGAATGATTGCGGTTTATTGTTAAGTGATTGCTCTGGAAAATAATCTTCTTTTAATTAGATTTATTTATTACTAGCTTTTGCTCGTGGTTCCGCCCGCGTGGATGTCGGTTATCGCGTAAAAAAGAAGCCTAAGTCCTTCTCCATATACAATCCCAGGCAACATATCTCTGCCAAATTTCATGACGATCGGTTCAGCGGTTTAGGCGTGAAAACGTAACAGACAGACAGACAGAGTTACTTTCACATTTATAATATTATAGTATGGATGATTTTTCAAAAAAAAAATTGTATTTTTTTTTTATACCTTGCCCCACACTAGGAATTTCTCCTGTATCGTGGGTGCGTTTACAAACATTTAAACACATACACAAACAGCCAGACCCGGAACAACTACTTGTAGGTATTACAAATATTTGTTCCGTGCGGGAATCGAACCCACGACACGGAGTGCAGCAGTCAATCGCTTAACCACTGCGCCAACCAAATTGATGTTGTTTTGAAATACTCCTATGCACTAGTATTGCCAGTATTTTCATTTTATTGTCATGTACCTACTAGCAAATGCCGCATGGCTTTAAAAAAAAAAAAGTAGCCCACGTTACTCCTTATAACATCAGCTATCTGATAATTGAAGTCTCGTCAAAATCGGTCTAGGCGTTTCGGAGATTTGCCGGAACAAACAGACAGACATACATTTGATGATTTGTTTTTTGTTATAAGTACCGTATCGCCGGGTTAAAGGCAAAACCGATTATCTGCCGAAACCGATTAACCCGGTTTGACCGGTTTGATTAAACCGATTATATTATAATCGGTTTTTACATTCAGTAACTCAGGAACAGTAAGTCCTGCGGTTTAGTTGGTTTTACCATTAGATAAAGAATCAAATGCCAATTATTTAAAGTGAAAAACTAAAAACACAGATAGTCGGTTTTGCCTTTAACCCGGCGGTATATACATACTTTCATATGCATTGAATAAAAAACTGTTATTTTGACATTACAAACAGACACTCAAATTTTATTTATTTGTATATGTTTGTTTACTGGGTGGACGGGACATCGACGCGAACCCGGTCACCATGGATTCAGTACATGATTCTGGACCCCCCGCGTTGAAAATTTTCGACAGTTATTAAAAAGAAACAGCTATTTTTTTTTATTTTTTTATTTATTTTTTTTTGTATATCTATGTATTTAACTGTGTGTAAATAAATAATAAAATAAATATAAAGCGCAATACCTGTGTCAAAATGTAAGGGACCACAATATATTTTTTTTAATGACCCACATTTTTTTTTTTTTTATTTCAGATGAAGCAACGTACCGTATTATGTAGAAGCATATACTTTTCAGGTACTGCAAATCCGAAAATAAACAGCTACAGAGTTGAGTAATGGACAGAGCGATTCATTACTGAGCGATAAGATTAGCTTGTTGTTAGGAAATGTTTTTTTGGATAACTCAGGGTAATAAAATTACTGATTGATACGTTGGTAGGTCCGGTATGTTTATTGCTAAGAACTTCTAAAGGATTGACGGGTTTATCTAAAAAACAACTCCATTTTAAGACACTGTTACGTTTCGCGTTGTGTAACAGACAGAAATACTTAAAAACATGACTAAAAGTTAAGAGTCGTTAGAGAATTCGGGGGTATAGCTCTTAATTTTTACATATCAGTGTACCAAAAATGACAATCATGATTCTTTTTAAAACCACCAACAGAAAGAAGATACCCCAAGAAGAGAACCCAGGAAGGAAAGAGACCCCAGTACACCACAGACCTAAGACGAAATACCCGTACCTCGTATACCAGTCATCCGTGAGTCGTGGGCGCAGCGATACCGATACGATATAGTGACGACTTTATTCTGCGACGAGCCGTGCGATTTATTGTCGGATGTCGCAGATAGCTAATCTGAAATTGAACGTGTAGGATTCAGATTGAGTTGGGTTTTGAAAGCAATCTCTATGAGGTCCTCCGATGATATTGAATTTTGTAGTTCGTGTAAATTCTTCCTTATTTGCTATTGTCTTATTTTTATTTTATTTCTTTTTATTTTACTCTTGGTCCATGATAGGTATGTTGTTTGTGTGCTGTAGATATCGGATGCGGGTTTACACTTTGCATAAATGTTATATGATTTTATTTCTGTAAGTTTTTACAAACACTTTTACATGTCAATCATATTTTAAAAACTAGATGAGGTCGGCGTTTCCTATCTGACTGGTCTGAGAAGAAAGGCCGAATCGAACTCAGAGGTCACAGTCTCTTTTAAAGTCCAGACATAATCTTGGTCAGATCATGTGAAGAGCATGACTGTAGATTGGTGTCTGAAATGGTGTTTTGAGGAAAGGACCACACAGATTGGGTGGACCTGTCCAGTCAGAGCACGCATGTGTCAGTAATCGTGCAGCTAAACATATAACTTAGGAATCTCAACGATTCGACGAACAATACCAAAGAAAGGACATTAGGGCAGGCCGCATAAATTACTCAAACTACCAGAACATGATTAAAATAAACTGAGAGAAAAAAAAAAAACAATGACCCACATAGTGTTCACATTCACAATCATTAAAATAATATAATACTTTACATGTTCATGTCATAATCTATGACGACTAGCATACATTAGCATTTATTTTCTGGATAACATTTGTCTTATGCCTGGTTACCTACGGTTTTACTCACGGCTTTGTATTTGGTAGTAAAATTAACCGATATTTTTCTTTAAACAGAATAAAATCATGTAATCTTTTGTATGTATTATGGAACAAAACCATAGGAAATGATTAGTATGTTACACTTAGAATGTTGAGATGGATGTGTGGAGTGTCGAAAATGGGTAAAGTCAGAAATGAGTATATAAGGGGAAGTTTGAAAGTGGCGCCGGTGATAGAAAAGTTGAAAGAAGTAGTTTGGCATGGTTTGGCATGTGATGAGGAGGGAGGAAACGCATGTATCGCGGAGAGTGGTGAATGTAAATGTGGATGGATGGAGAGGGAGAGGAAGGCTAAAAAAAGGTGGATGGATTGTGTAAGGAATCAATCAAAATCAAAATATTTTATTTCACATAAACCTACATGGGCACTTATGAAACGTCAGAAGCTAGGTGGAATGATATGAAAGAGAAGGTAGTGAATGATAGCGGGACAGTTGACAGGGGAGAATGGAAAAAGAAAACGTGTTGCGTCGACCCCAAGTAACATGGGACAAGGGCAGGAAGATGATGATGATCTATAACGACTAGATTCAGTATGCTAGATGCAGTATGTAGTGGGCTATGCAAATGATAAAATAAAATTGACACAGAAGTTGAAAAAGTTACGTATTCTCTGGTACTGTAACTTTGATAAAAGTATTCATTTTAAAATCGATTATCTGTGGAAACACCCACCCAAGAATGGTTTTCATCGAATGAGGTTTTAATTTCAAGCGTTCAATTTGAAAGAGCCATACATTACTTAAGTTACACTTTGTAATTTTTATCTATAACTAAGAGTGGTTCATTGCTGTTTCCAAAATTGGTGATACATATATACATACTATAGAAATTACACTTACATTCTCCTTTTGCTTCGTTTACGTTCATACATCTGGTCATATACGCACACCGGTTGCGAGTACTACGCACCTGGCCTTTCTGAAGAACATCACCAATTAGGTAACTATATGTCCTCCTAGGGCATCCCCTGCAGGCGTTTCCACTCACATCTGGCTTCTAAATACCTTTTGTAAGTCACCTTTCATTCATCCTCTCAACATGACCACACCATCTAAGCATACTCTTTTCAATTTTTGTCACTACATCTTCTTTTTTTTTTAATTGGTGTTATTGACATCGCTTATTGTCATCACAATACTGGATCTAGTACATACGTATTTACGTCCAGTATTTTCGAACAATACACAGAAACCATTTATCAGAAAATTAATGCGTATGTACTTTATTAATGATGTCCCACATTAAAAATCACTGACATATAGCTCAGTGTAGCTTAAAGACATATGTTTTGTATAGTAGAGTACCTTTAGTATAATATGCTAGTGTGGGCGTAGTGCTCAAAGCACATTCATTAATACAGGGCCTGGTTATCGCGCTTTCATTTAAATGCCTTCGACTTGTAAGAGACGATCCACTGCATGGCTGAACGAAAGTACTATTCATATATAATTATAAATATAAAATTAATATAACGTCCCCTTAGAGTGAAAGCCTGGTATATGCAAAAAAGGCAACATTACAGGAGGAAGAAAAAACTGCGCCCTGTAAAATTTGATTACCACAGCATCTTCAGATATATGTCTTATAGTGTGCAATATTCAAACTCGTCATATCAATCAATCAATCAAATCAAAATATTTTATTGCACATAAACCTACATGGGCACTTATGAAACGTCAGAAGCTAGGTGCACGGTTCCAATTTGTCGTTTCCTATGGAGAAGACCCAGCAAGAAACTCCACGGTTACTCTTTTAAAAATAATTGGCTTTACAATATTATCAAATAACAGTGTTAATAGGTATGGGAGGACAGTGTAGGCCTTTCAACAATTACCAGGTACTTAACAAAATAGAAAAGTGCCAACAAATTTACACTCTACTAGGCCTACAACGTTCTCACATTCACAAAATAGAAAATAATCTGTATGAAAGATTAATGACATGATTGCAACATAGATGGCGTTACAGGTTGCAAAACTTTTTTTTTGTATGAAACGACGTGCGTTGCAAGGTTTAAAAAAAGACGACGTAAGGCCCTTACGTATTTTTGATGATGAGGGATTTCATTCGAGTAAAGTTAAAGAAAAATGGCGAAAAATAGGTATACAAGTAGGTACCTAAAGAAATAAAAAGTCGGAAGGTGTCGTGGGACACCCGGTTGACACAAAGTTTCTTTCACTTTGTTACGTATTATATTAATACAGAGCCATCTAAACCCAAAGTCTGAGATTCAGATAATTTATGTAAACAAAGGGGATAACATATCAAAAAAATATCTGCGTAATGGTAATTCACATAAAATGGCGAAAAAAAAAAAGGTTCCATTTTCTTTTAATTACTGATTCTAAGGAATAATAATTAAAAAATAATCATACCGTAATTATTTTTATAAATTTTCGGTTTTAAACAAAATTATTAAAAAAAGGAGATTTTCTGGTATAAAATATTTTATGATACTGGTAACAATGCAGGAGATCTAAACATTTTCAAATTTATACAAAAAATATATACACAATATTACAACTCTCATTCATTGATTAATATTTTAAGTAGCATATCTAGCCACATTTTGGATGAAAAATATTTTGAGTGGAAATCGATTTTGGGAAGCCTACGACTAACAGTAGACTTAAAAGGGCTGATTATGACGATCATAGGCCGTGTCTCCGACACACTACACAAAACATTGTTTGGCATCGGTATTTTGTTTGCATAGTTCTTATAATTAATTCACTTTAATTTTATAGATGATTATTTACAATAAAAAAAAAAGATAAAATGTTTTGCACCACTGTACTGACATTTTGACAGTGACATTTCTTGACATTACTTTGTTTACATAAATTATCTGAATTAGAGACTTTGGGTATAGTATGGTCTCAAGTTTCAAGTGTCAAAAAGTATGTTTTTAGCAAGCTAAAAATTACAAGTGTCCACATGAAACTGACTTTTTTGGGCACAACGCTTTTTTGTTACGTGACGATTTCTGCCAGTTTACCCTTACCGCAAGCTACATTAAAGAGCTTCGTTCCAAAAACGTGTGCGGTCGAGGGGAACCGCTGTCAGGATCGAAGTTCCTTCTCACGTATGATTTAAAACAAAAACAAGACAAGCAAGAAGGGGGCATAACACTTTTTCGTTACGTGACGATTTCTGACCAGTCAATTTCTACTGCAAGCCGCATTAAAGAACTTCATTCCATAAACAGAAATGGGTGGAAAACTGAAACTCAGGCCCTCAAACGCTCGATTCCCAGAGGAAATACATATATAGCGATTGGGGATCGAGGGTCACCGATAGAAATATCTCAGGAGGTTTTATAAAGCAAAACCCAATACAGTGCCTCACAATTGAAAAACTGACCATAATGATACACGAGGGAAAATAAATAAAACAGAAATTGTGAAGATTAAACCTGAGAAAAAGAATTAGAAATGGTCTTATGTGGACTTAAATAAACATAGCTAACTTTTGCTATTTTTGAGGTCGGAAATTATCCCATAGCAACGTACTATCTAGATAAAAAGTATCCTTACTTCTAACCTAGGTCATGGTCTATCTGTGTGCTAAATATCATTCAAATCCATTCAGGCGTTAAGGCGTGAAGAAGTAACAGACAGACAGGCAGAATTACTTTCGCATTTAAAATAATAAATATAAGTATTATATAATATAATATTTGTATAGGGTTTGTCAGCTCGCAACCATCAATTGCTAAACATGGCGCTCCAAATAACTGATTCTTAAAATTAACGATCGCGGTACCACCCCTTGTAAAATTTCTACATATATGTAAATCTGTAGTTTTTATGGTGTGCAATAAAGAGTATTCTATTCTACATTCGTTTAAGAAGGCTATTGTATAGAAATTGAATTAAAGCACATTAAAGCTGTTAGCCACACGACAAGATGCTTCTGATGTTATCATTGTTGCAAAATCAATCTTTTCACAGTTATTTTACCATAACAACAACAACTTTATTTTTATGAGAATAAAGAACACTGTGATTTTGATATAAAATCAGAGGTAAAATAACTGTAAAAGGACTGTCTGTGATATTACCAATTCAACATCATCTACAAATTTCCTAATATTAAAAAAAATCGCCAGTACTTTCCACAACCCGACCAAAAGTCCATAATAAAGTTCGAACAGAACATAATATTAAATAGCTTTTAACATTCCACTCGCTATCTTAATGTTCTCCCGAGACATTTATATTTAGTCTCCTACGTGTTCAATGTTTACCTTTCTGCCTCTTTATCTGTGCCTCTTTTTATTTTTTTATGCCGTGTTTTGGGATCTGTGGCGAAAAAAAGGAACATTGTTTGTTTGCAAGTGGGAATTCGGCGAGAATATTATTCGGCTCGAAAGGGCTTCGGAATCTTGGATATGGATTGTTGGGATTTGATCTGAAAATCTTGGGTTTCAGCGGTAGAAGAGTTGATAGGTGTCTATCTTCTTGTGTGTTTACGCAAAGATTGTATTTTGTTGAAAATGTTTTGTTTTTTATGAAGCTCTCAGGAGTCTCATGCGTCACCACCTCATGTGTTTTTAACTTTTCAATAGTATTTACATTTCTAGTTAAAATAATCATACTTATTTACTATTGAGAAATCAGGCATCTTTTCTTAATCGATGTGTCTATCAAAAACATCTTTAAGATTGTCATGTCTATTATTTGAATGATTCTTCTTATCTAGTTATATTGTTTGAATTGATACGACGATAACTTTTTTAATTATCGATCATGAACCATACCACCATATTAGCATCTTCATCTATACCAAAATCACGACCAATTTATCAGTCAGAACTAAATATTCTACCTAAATTATTGACTACAGAACCCATACTGTCGTGTGCACTTAATACATTCTCAACGGTCCAAGTGATTTGTGAGTGCATGCCTCACATATTGAATGTTTTAAAACCTTTTAAGTTGGATACAAGGTTTGATAAAATTGTTATAAACTTGTAATTAATTGAACGTATTAAATAGAATCATTTTTTTGTTGTTAGATTAGTAGATTTTATGTTCTTTATGATTTTGTGCGTATCAATAGTTTTTATGAGTTCTTATTGATGTTTAGGATACTAACTCGTCTTGCTTACATAATCAGCTATTTAAGCATTTGTTTTATTGGTATAAGTATTTAATACTCATCTCCACTTTCACTTTTGTAATGAAGTACGAGTATTTCGATAATTTTTGTAGTTGTATTTTCGTGAATACCATTTTCAGTTGCTTCAAATGTAATAATTTTAACCTGTTTCTCCAATATTTTGTATTCCTAATCAGTCCCACCTCTTTTTGATTTCTTCTGTATTGGTTGCGCATTTACAAGTATCTACCTACAAGGAATGGTTACTTCTTCAGCCAACAAGATTTTATCGAAAAATTTTGCGACTCTATGCTTGGTATATCTACCGAAGCAATTGTACAGAATAGCGAAGTGCTGTGCTCAATATCGATATGACACTCATACCTAAACGCGGTGCCCACTTCGATATAATTTTTATGAGATCTCTCATCTTTCTTTCTATGAGGATGCTTAGGTTTTGATACTTTTGTAAACTTCTTCGGAATTGCTGATTACTTTAGAATATTGGGCGTCAAATCTGTTTTTGTTTTTTGTTTCTGATGTTAGGTCAGTGACTTGGTAATACGAAATCTGAAAGTTTCACAATATCTTGTTCTAATAAAGCATTGGTCTCAAGCTTTATCTAAGTACAATCTGATTTGCCTATTTTTCCTTGCCTGACGTTTTGCTCAATATCTTGATTATATACATCAAGCATTTAAAAAGTCAAACTATTCGCATTTTTTTTTTAAGTTATGATTTTACAATAGGAATGATGATTAAAAAATATTTTTTTGTCCGTCATGTAGATTATTAAAAAAATATCTGAAACGTATTTTTTCTTTTTTTACGTAATCAAAACATTACGGCGATACATTGAGTTTCACAATGTGGCATGACGTCACTTCTCAGTAGATTTTATACGTAGCTGTGACGTAACGAGTCCCCACTCCCCAAGTTTAATGTGTTTTATCTAAGTCATTTTTAATTAATATGATAAAGCAAAAAATACATGTCTAATATTTTTTTATTATCTTATTGACGGACTAAACAGTTTCTCTTTTTTTTACCCAGGACACATCCCTATTGATTTTAAAGGTTGCGAAGTGTTAAAAATTTTCACTAAGGCCAAATTTTGGCTTATATTATGCACAAAGACGAATAAACTCGTACAAACACCTACCTCCTGTTCAAAAGCAGCAAGTATCAAAACCGCTTGCCATACGAAGATCATCCGAAACGCAATAGGAACGTGACCGGTTTGCAAACGGCGCCGTATCCGGATCGCGTGTGCTGTTGTTATTGTTATGTAATTTGTCAGGGACGTTTACGGCTCTGCGGTAACCATTCCTTATGCGATATATGTACTTACATGCTCTTCGGAAGTTTCAGAAGCTGGTGAATACGGTTTTGTAAGGTGGTGTGTTTTTTTTTGTGTACCTATTTATTTTATTTAGGAACGTCATTGTGGAACGCCACATTAATAAACTTTCTGAAAAATCCTCTTGTTGATTAATTATGCGTGTAGTTTTTTTATTTATAGTTAGATGATTTATGATTTCATTCAAGCATCGTGGATCTTTGACAGTCGTTGCGGATCGTTAGAAACCCAAGACTGACAACCAGTCTTACCAAGGGGTTTCGTGTTACTCAGAAACTGGATTGTGGAGGTCAGAGGTATTCAGCTGCAACTGGTTAGACTGGAAGCTGACCCCAACATAGTTGGGAAATAGGCAGAGTTTTTGTTATATAAATTAGTTACTCGTGGCCCAATTTAGATCAAAGACATGGGTTAATAACGTAAAACCTGTGAAAAAGAATCCAATAAGCAACTAAACGGTACCGGTTTTTGCATTTAAGGCCCAGATATATGCCAGTAACCTTGAGTGGTTAGCTTGCATGTTCTGTACTGAGCTCACGCAACGCGTCATACGTCCAGCCAGTAATAAGACTCGCCCATCCAGGAGCGCTGTCCCAAATAAAACGCATTATTAATTTATTACACATAAACCAAAAGTTATTTTAATAAAACACGTATACTAAAAGATCAATAATTAAATTATCTTTAAAATAGTGAAGGTTTCAGAAAAATACGCTTGATAGATTTTGCGTGATTCTCAGTTTTTTATCCGCGTTAGACATAACTTTACAAATTATTTTCACTATGTAATATAGATATGATCTTAAATATTCACATATTAAGTTATTATAAAAATGCTCTTATTTAACATATATTTTTTTCAAATCGTTAGCGCTACTCGTTTAGACGTGATCTTCAGCATAAAATCATTAAAAGTCGGTTATCGTCGTCTTAAATCAAAACAAAAGGTTGGAAGAAATTATTGTAACTTATTAAAAGCATTGTATGACAAGGTGAACACTGGACAGTCCCTTTATTAGGCATTGGGTTCAGAGGCATGTGCCAACATTTGTTGAGCCACGTAATTGTAATTATTATACCCAAAGTCTCTAATTCAGATAATTTATGTAAACAAAGTAATGTGAAGAAATGTCACTGTCAAAATGACAGGACAGTGGTTCAAAACATTTTATCATTTTTTTTTTGTAATTAATCATCTATAAAATTAAAGTGAAATAATTATAAGAACTATGCAAACAAAATACCGTTGCCAAACAATGTTTTGTGTAGTGTGTCGGAGACACGGCCTATGATTGTCACAATCAACCCTTTAAAGTCCACTGCTAGAAGTAAACCTGCCAAAATCGATTTCCTCTCGAAACAGTTTACAGCCGTTTTCATCCAAAATGTGGCTAGATATGCTACTTACAATAAGAATCTATGAATGAGAGTTGTAATATTAGTGTAGTTGAAGATTTAAAAAAAATTAAAATGTTTGGAACTCCTGCATTGTTACCAGTATCATAAAATATTTTATACCAGAAAATCTCCTTTTTTTAATAACTTTGTTTAAAACCGAAAATGGATAAAAATAATTACGGTATGATTATTTTTTAATTATTATTTCTTAAAATCAGTACTTAAAAGAAAATGGAACCCTTTTTTCGCCATTTTATGTAAATCACCATTACGAAGATATTTTTATGATATGTTATCCCTTTGTTTACATAAATTATCTGAATTTGAGACTTTGGGTATAGTTGTTTTTAGGTTCGTTTGTAAGTTTTAGTAACATTGTTTTTAAGTTGTTGTTACGGATATATGGATTGTGTATACTTGTATGTGTGATCTGCAATAACGTAATATAATATTATTATGTTTACAATTCAGACCGCCATCTTCCTTCTAATCCTATTTATTCCACCAATCCCATCAAATATCGTCCACAGACAGTTACACTAAATATTCTAGAATAGAATACTAATACACGAATTGATATTCAGTTGCAGGTCCGTTGTATGAAATATTGATGAGAACATAGCGATGCAGTGATTTCGATTGGTTCCGTACGTGCCAGCGACCGAGGGGTTTTTCCTGCATTTTATTGGAACCCTGATTTTATATGACCATCGTCTGGTGTGGGAGTTATAAGAAATGTTGTTATTTCAAATTTTATTTGGACAGACAAATTTATTCTTGGCATATCTTTGAGATGTCTTCGTGTTTGGGAGAATATTGATATTGAAGTTCTGTAATGTTTCTCAATTCGTTTATCGAATTTCTTTTGAAGAAATAACCAAGAAATCTTTACTGTTGTAGTGAAGATAAGTTCTCATATAAAAATAGGATCTTACTGGAAGGAAGGTTTGATTGATGTGACCTACTTTAAAAAATCATGTTATTTTGGTGTAACTATACACCTCTGCCTTTGCCCAACCATTTATTTATTTAAACTTCTCACACACAATAAGGAACAAAGGCGGACTTAATGCCATAGGCATTCTCTACCAGTCAACCAAGGGTAGTGAAGAGATAAGATGGCAGGTGCTCTATTTAAGAGGAGATAATAATAATAATAATAATAACCCCACCGCCGTATCTCTACGTTGACGTCGTGGTGGGGCTTGCGCGCTCCGAACATTAGGTCTGTGCCGGTAGAGTTTACTTTCCCGGAACATGTCTAGGGTGAGGAGCCAGACCAAGAGAGATACAGAAACCCGCAGGGCAGCATGTGGCGAGCTGTTGGGCAGTTGCGACCCCACGGACCCTATCTCCCGGGAGAAGTCATGTTCCTCATCTCTGGCTTGCCTTTATTGGCCGGCTGGAGTGAAAACTGACGAGGAACTGAGCTCCCACCTCATTTTTGCCTTCATTGGCCGGCTTGAGTGGAGATTCGCAAGAGCAAACGTGCTCGGAGGAAGGAAGTATTCCAGTAAGTGCTTGTAGGGATCTTGACCATCTTCCGGGCTCTAGGATTATTCTGAGAGCCTTGGAATACCTCTCCACTCCTCGAGCACCTCAGGACATGTTGCCCCCTTGTCGCTACGTCACTATGTACTAGCGACCGTTTTCGGGGGCCCATTATTGAGTGTGCAAGTCACCCCCTGCCATTTTATCCGTGTATAATAAAACATTGATCAGGCAGGGGCCATAGTCCTTCCATAGTTTTTGGTAACCAGTCCATTTTAACCACCCAAACCCATAGTCCAATATCTTTGTTTTCCATATCCTGCAATAGTCCTACACCAACCGGGGGTTGTCCTTGGGTGCACTTGCATAGTGCGTACAGGGATAATCGTCGGTTGATGCCTCATTTAATTAAAAAGCGTCTAACGGGCCTCTGCGAGTTGGCTTCGGCCCCTCGTACGCCTTCCAAAGGCCCGGGACCCCTGGGTCCCGAGATAAGTCAAAGACATTTAAAAATAATAATAATAATATTAAAAAGATAACAAATAAAATATATACACAAGTACATAAATATGTTATAAACTTGTTATAGACATATATACAAATTACTATGATATATTACCTACTTATTATATAGATGATGATTGAGATGACTCTCCACTATTTGTTGTAAAAATAACTCCGCAATTTCCCCTTAAATGCATACCGACTAGTGGCAGTCCTGATATCCAGAGGAAGCGCATTCCAGAGAAGAATGGACTGAACATAAAAGGAAGAATGAACAAAGTCAGAAGTATGAGAAGGACAGAGTAGGAGAAGATTGCTGGAAGAACGCAAATTCTTAGCGTGTGAAGACCATAGATATTGAAAGTGAACCGTTCGGGGAATAACGTGCGTGAAATTATGTTAAAAGTTGACCCTCCTTTTGGGCTCCACCGCAATCGATTAAAACAATGGCTGTACTATGTAATAAATAGGCCAAATGGATTTAGGTGCACATATCGCTCATTGGCAAGAAGGGTGACATAACAAAAAAATCTGCAAATTTTATTATTTTTGGTACAAGAAGAAGACATTACGCTAAGCCTTAAAATGTGGGAGCTAGAAAGATGTGACTTTATCCTTTAGATTGTCGCGGCCCATTTTGCGAAATTTGACGCCACCGTCGTGGGTGGTCCCGCGGAATACGCCGCGGATACGACGCGTATCAAAAATATGAAAATATCTCTGTATTTTTGTATGGGAGCTACAGAAGAAGCATATGTCGTTGGAATCGTCATGAAATTTGCTAAAAAAATAAAAATGGATTATTCCAGTTGTTTTTTTAATAAATTCTCCATTTTAGTGTAAAATCAAGGAATGAGTAAATTTTTCTAGCATTGAAAAAAAAAAAACATTTTTTTAAATTAATGAAATTGAATGTATCATATCATAACAACAACCACAGTCTAAAAGCTATCACCATAGGCCTTTAGAAGTTGTTATTCTCAAGACCAAGGATTTTATGTTTTTACGGCCAACCGATATAAAAAGAAACCAAAAAGAAAAAAATACACGAAAGCCGCAGATATGATTGTAGCAAAAACATTACGCAGACACGTTTTTGAGAGAGATGGTGAAAAGAACAAACTGTTGTTTGTTTTTTTCTTTTTCACCTAAATAAATAAATAAATGAACATAAAAGCCACTGTTACATAAAAGATTTTGTCCCTTAGTATGTAAAGGAACAAAACCCTGATGCAAGATGGTTACGTAGCGAAATGCAAGAAAACAACAAACTGTTTGAAATAACCAATATTTATAAAAAAAAATATCTCCTCCATACAACATCATACCCTTTAAGGGTCTATCGCAATAATAAGATGACATTAAACCCTTAAAATTTAAGTTAACATGTAAAGTAGGTAGGTGACTATAATTGTCACTAATTAATGCCAGCCAGCTTAAACTTCAGTAGAAAGAACTAAGTTCGTGGGGAGTTGGAGATGAAGCCAGTATTGTTCCGAGTTTAAGTTTAAATTAAATATTATGAATGTTAATATTAAGTATAACCTTCCAATTATTATTGGTGTAATTAATTAATAAATGGGCGTCAGGGATTTTGAAAATCCCGGATTCCAGAGCCGACGAAGATGTCCTATACAGATCCAAATAAACGTAGGTGTCTAACCCGGGGTCTTTATTTTAAGTTTTGTTATAGACCGGTTCCAAATATTGAAAACCGGACTAAAGTAATAAACCGGTTCTTATATAAACCGTATTAAAATAAAATAAATATCTTAAGGGATAAGAAAAAATACCGCCCCGCCTGCGCTATCGCTAGACGGACTTGGCCACTCTTTCGCGTCACCTAAGAGACCGGGAGGAGGCAATTGTGAGTGTTTATATGCGGCGAACTTATCACATTTACCAACGTATATAGCTAATCACATCCTTATACATGTTAGGCCAGTAGTACAACAGTGAAGTGACTTACCTACGACGTAGCCGTGTACGGCAAGTGGTTGTCTTACACCTGAAGATTGCACCAGAATTCTCACAATGCTGGAAATCGGCCGGAGTCAGCGTGATAAAGCAAGGACAATTGGTGTGTCGCTGTCAACTGTACAACGAGTTCTCCGACGTTTCGAGGAAACTGGCTCTAACCTACGCAGGGTCAGGTATACCACACCACGAGAAAATCGATACTTGGTCAACACAATGCTTTGAAACCGCTTTCTCACAGGAACTGCACTTACAAGTTAGTTCCGACGCCTCGGAGGAAGTAGCCCAAGTGCATGGACTGTAAGACAACCACTTGCTGAATTAATATCTATATTATATGTATTAACTTATGTATCTTCCCGTTTAAACAACACAACAATACTAAAATTTAACTGTTTAATTTTTATCCATCACGTTTGCAAAACACGGCAGCTAGTCGGAATAAAGTAGCCTGATGCCTGATTTTTCATTGGCACCAATTTAACCAATAAAACTGAACGCGATCAGCACATATACTAACCGAGAATAGTGTGTGAGCACAAAAAAAGAAAAATATGAATATGTGAAGTCTTAAACACTTAACAGTCATATGCCCAAATACTCAAACGTTACTTAACTTTAAAACGTTCTTATAAGTGTTTCTGTCGCTACAAAACAGTTTAAAGTGACAGAGACAGCATTAGACTTAACGGCGACTTAAAATTGAATTGCGTTTGAGTATTCGGCAGTTAGTATTACAGAACGTCAATCAATACTCAAGCATTACTTAAAACTAGTTTCAACCAATCAAATGGCTTGAATCTAGTTTTAAGTAATGCTTGAGTATTGAGTGACGTTCCGGGCCTTAGTTTAAAATATAAAATATAACATATACTTAAAAAAATACATTAAGCTAAAATATACAAATACATATAATATATTTAATTCCAAATTCTATTAAAACGATCTTATTGATATCACTACCCAAAAATTAAACACAATAATAATAGCCTAAACATCATCAACCAGTTAATGCAATAGTTTGCCAAACTGCGGGACATTCGATGATACAATACCAATGTCCAATGTCCCGCTAAGTAATTAACTATAGTGGTTTCTATTAATAGCTGTATTAAATTTAGCTGTATTAGTGTACAGCATCACGTACGACCGAATTGAGAGTGCGATGCTAAAAATAGAATGTAGGTGCTTTTGTTAATTTATGGAGGTACTTTTTAGGTTTATTTGCTACTCGTAGGTAAAGTTAATGTTTATTTACATAACGGATTTTTGTCAGTATTTATTGCTATCAGAATACGTTGAAGTTTCTAATTCAGGCTTGTGGCTTTAATGGCTCACCCTTTTTTATCCCGATGCCTCATAGAAAAAAAAAGAAAAAAAATCTTTCTTTCTTTTCTTTATACAGCTCCATTAAGTTTATTTTTTTTATACGAAAAGAACAAATATCGTCTGCAGAAGGCGTTGCACTGACTAAATTTAAAAAAATAACCACGCACAATGAAGGGTTCCGTAGTTGGAATGAATTTATCTCAAGAAAAAACTTAACATTGTTGTTGCAAATGTAAGTTTGTCGACTATTACTCTGTAACTTGTAAAATCTACTTAGCTGTGATAGTTATCCTTTCAACTTTCGTTATATATACCTGTGATTTTTTTAAATACAATTATTTAGCTGGCATGGCCCCTTGACTTTAACAAAAATTAGCACTTTATAGCATAATATTACGCAAACGTATCCCTTATTCAAAAAATGGTTTTGACATCCTGCAATATTTTTGATGCCTATCCAACGATACCCCACACCATGGGACAGACGAGAAAAAAAAATATCATCCCCACTTTACATGTAGCGGAGGTACCCTAAAAAAAATTGTTCAAGATTTTATTTTACCACTTTGTCGGCGTGATTAATATGTATACACATACCAAATTACAGCTTTCTAGTACTAAGAGTCTCTGAGCTAAGCCGCGGACAGACAGACAGACAGAAGAAACTATAAGGATTCTTTGTTGTAACGGCTTAACGGATTTTCAAGTGCAAAATGGTTAACAACGATTTATTTCTGAACACTTTTGTATACCTTTGAAACACAGAAATTGTCAAAAAAAAAAAATAACATAAACATAACATCACGCCTATTTTCCCCAAAGGCTTTGGCAGAGGTGTACCTAAAATACCTACCCATATATCGTCAGTTTTAACAATTTAGTGTTTTTAGATTTATGATTTTGCCTTTCGCGTTTTTGCCTTTCATAAAAATAACCGTGTTTTTATTTAATTCTTTTGTTTTTATTTTCCTTTAGTTCTACAAGTTTACATAATCTTGAACAGGCTCAATAACTTGATAAAAATTTGTATAACCTGGGGAGGTGCGGAGCATCCTAACACAAGCAAACTGATTGCTTAAAAGGATTCTCCCTGTTGTAACTAGAATAAGGTATCTAAAATGATGCAACTAACATTTTTTTTTAATGATTTTAATTATTTATTTTCAAAGTTTTTAAAAACGTCGCAACTGTGACTTTATTGGTAATTTTTCCTATCAGTCACCCAACATTCGTCACTCCCTGACGTGCCCAATTCAAATTCGTCCACCTATACAGCCCACTCATCTAACTAACAACGTCACATGATCCGAACACAATTACCGCGCAATTTGGCACGTGCCGCACAATGGCGGTACAACCGCCGACCGGGCTACGCCTAACGAGATTAACTGTTGCAGAATTATTGATTTTAAGTCAATGATTTAAGATGAGTTGTTAGGGTTTTGTAGTTGGTTAAAAGAAAATGAAGCACCTATAGCAAATTTTGCAAAGTCAAAGTCATATCATTTATTTCAAACTAGCTTTTGCCCGCGGCTCCACCCGCGTGGATGTCGGTTATCACGTCAAAAACTAGCCTATGTCTCCTTCATATCCCAGGCTATATATCTGGCTAATTTCATGACTATCGGTTCAGCGGTTTAGGCGTAAAAACGTAACAGACAGACAGACAGAGTTACTTTCACATTTACAATATCACATAGTATATAAATATAGTACTAGCTTTTGCCCGCGGCTTCGCTCGCGTGGATGTCGGTTATCGTATAAAAAAGTAAGTACCCTATGTCCTTCTCCATATCCCAGGCTATATCTCAAAATTCTAACTTAATATTAATTTGAATTTCACTATGTGAATAGAAACCGACACACTGATTTCATATAATAAAAGTACTTATGTTCTGAACGTGAATGAGTCTTTACCTAAAGACAATAAACACAAAATCAAAATACGAAATTTCACTCAAATTCTTAAAGCAATCAATTGTACCAAATTACAACACGAAATAAAAGTGCGACACAAATAATAATTTTAAAATAATTCACGTAAGTACCAACAATGTGAAAACAAAACGAAATCCTCCGAAATGTCCCATGATACACCGTTTGTGCTTATAAAACGCTCGAAATATCTAATGAACACCATTGGTGCATAACTTTTCTCAGGGTCACGTTCGCAATTGGACGAAATATTTGACATTTATTTTGTACTTGCAACACGATCTGGCTGTAGAATTCGATTAATCGACTAATACTTGACCGGTTGACATTTTAGCGGGAACACCACTTAACGAACGAAAAAAAAAGAAAACAAAATACGTCTGTACTCTGTGGTCGTGTGGCGGTGTGGCGTGGTGCTTAATGTAAACATTCATCAAGGTTATACGTGCATAAAGTAATGGATTCAATGAGAAAACGGTTAAATCTTAGAAAAATTTTATACAGAATTACTGAGAAATAAGTGTAGATTTCGTATTGAGTGTTAGTTTATTGAAAAGTGATAAATACATATGTCAGTGAAAAAGTAACGAAAGTTTTGGAATGCACAAATTTTGATCATAAGGCCGCCGTGTTTAGTAATGTTTTTATGATAAATATTCTTGTATACTTTTTGAAATACACATAAGTAGCTAGCTTATTTATCTACGAACATAATTTGGCTAATAGCTACTGATATTGTAGCGTATTATTATCGTAATCGTATTTCCAAGAGTAAAATTCGGCAAACAAATACCTACAAAAAGACAATAAAATGGATATAGTATGTCATCCTTAAGAGATAAACATATGCCATCGCGGACTTTTTGGAAGACCTTTATAAGATACAAATTCCACCATACATTATTTTGTTATATCTCAAAGGGTTTAAGACAGCGTTTTCGTTGAAAGCTCTCAGACGGCTTATTTTTTTCCGACACCTCCAACAAATATCATTAATTTATACAAAAATGCCTCCAAAAATTTAACAAATTATATGCTAAAACCTTCCTCGAGAACCAAGCTATCCATTGGTGAAAACAGCGTGAGAATCGGTGCAGTTTGAGTTTATCGCGAACAGACACAGACAGACAGACAGAAGCGGCGGAGGACTTTGTTTTATAATAGTGTGGATAGGCACATAAAAGGCACTTTTGAACGTCAAAAATAACAAAAATAATTAATTGATTGTTGCCCTTTCTAAAATATAGTTACGTATGGAGAAGAATGGGCTAGCAACACCATACTTACTCTTACTCTTATAAAATGTTAACAATATTTTGTATACATTAATTAATAATTATATGCGAAGACGATGTACCTAGAATAAAATTACTATACTACAATAGGTAAAAAGAATAAAAAGTGAAGTAATGACAGACAAATTAATTATTTGATAGATACATGGTGCTCACATATTTACAAACTTTGTAAAAGTAGATTATTTTCCTAAAATTGTAACAATTAATAAGTCAGTGTGAGTTAAATTGTATAATCACAGAAAATAATATTAATATCATAAAAAATATACCATTAAATTAGCAATCAGTTTAAATTCGTCTAGACTCTAAATAAATTGTCCTATGGAGCAGAACTAGCATGTTTCCAAGCATCCTTATCTTGGATATAATCCTCTAATCTGTAATATGCTTGTTTACAGTGGGCTTTTAATATGAGTTTTAAATTTTCTTTCATTTAATTGTAATATACCAGAAGGTATTTTATAGGATTTGGTACACCAACAGCAGCACATACTAAAAGATTAAAACAGAACTATAAAATAATAAAAGTACTAGTATGTATGCTTATTATAGGTGTTCACAGCATTCACCATGAAACAACATCTTAATTAATTTTAAAAAAAATATGAAGATATAAAATACAATTAGAATTAGAAAACAAAATTTAAATAAGTGGATATTTGAATTTAACTAAATAAAATTATTTCAATGAAATCACGAAAGGTGGAAGGTGAAAAAGGGTGTGTGTAACGATACTCGTATCTAAGATAAAATAATTATGAATATCCTATAAGGTGAATCCATTCAAACACAAAATATTTTGACTTAGTTCTGTATTGATCAATAAGAATATTAATGTTTGTAAAGTTTGTATTTTTAGGTGAGGGACGAGGTGACTTGTATTAAAATTGTTTGTTTTGCTTCTTTTTGTGTACCTACTGTGCAAATATTTCGACACAAATGTATTTTTGTTATGAAATAAATAACTTGAACTTGGAATCATGCTGGTCCTACTCCATAGGACCATTTAGAGTCTAGACAAAATCAAACTGGTTGCTAATTTAACTGTATAATTTACAATTTTTATGATATATGTAAATTTAATTTTCTGTGATTAATATACTTTAACTCATACATTATAGGCGTAATTTTTTTAGAAATCATATACTATGTTTGTAAATATGTGAGCACCATGTATCTATCGCATTTATTAATTTGTCTGTCATTACTTCACTTTTCATTCTTTTGACCCATTGTGGTATAGTAATTTTTATTCTAGGTACATCGTTTTCACCTATAATTATTAATTAATGTTATAAACTATTGTTAACATTTTTAAAGAGTAAGTATGGAGTTTCTTGCCCATTCTTCTTCATACATAACTACCTTTTGGAAGGGGCAACTAGAATCAATTAACAATTTTTGTAATTTATGACGTTCAAAAGTGCCTTTTACGTGCCTATTTGAAATAAATGAATTGACTTTGACATTGACTTTGAAATAAATAAATAAGATTAATTCCGACGATTTAAAAGATAACAAGGACATTGTCAGGGAACGTAGATCGCTGTCGGTACGCTGCAACATGCTGGCCCGCAGGTTTGCGCGATGTACAGAGGCGGTCAAGATTACTTTGTTCAAATGTTTTTGCTCGTCTTTTTACACTTGCAGCCTGTGGACTACATATTATAAAATAAAGTCCTCCACCGCGTCTGTCTGTCTGTCTGTCTGTCTGTCTGTTCCCGATAAACTGAAAAACTACTGCACCGATTCTGATGATGTTTTCACCAATGGATAGCTTGGTTCTCGAGGAAGGTTTTAGTATATAATTTGTTAAGTTTTTGTATGCATTTTTGTATGAATTAACGATATTTGTTGGAGGTGTCGGAAAAAAATAAGCCGTCTGGGAGCTTTCAACGAAAACGCTGTCTAAACCCTTTGAGATATAACAAAAAAATGTATGGTGGAATTATGTATCTTATAAAGGTCTTCAAAAAAGTCCGCGATGGCATATGTCTATCTCTTAAGGATAACATACTATATCCATTTTATTGTCTTTTGTAGGTATTTGTTTGCCGAATTTTACTCTTGGAAATACGATTACGATAACAATACGCTATAATATCAATAGCTATTAGCCAAATTATGTTCATAGATAAATAAGCTAGCTACTTATGTGTATTTCAAACAGTATACAAGTATAGTTATCATAAAAACATTACTAAACACGGCGGCCTTATGATCAAAATTTTTGCATTCCAAAACTTTCGTTACTTTTTCACTGACATATTTATCACTTTTAGATAAACTAACACTCAATATGAAATCTACACTTATTTCTTGCTAATTCTGTATAGGATTCTTCTATGATAAAACTGTTTTCTCATTGAATCCATTACTTTACGCACGTATAACCTTCATGAATGTTTACATTAAGCACCGCGCCACACCGCCACACGACCACAGAGTACAGACTATTTTGTTTTGAGTATTTTGTTTTCTTTTTTTTTTCGTTCGTTTAGTGGTGTTCCCGCTAAAATGTCAACCGGTCAAGCATTAGTCGATTAATCGAATTCTACAGCCAGATCGTGTTGCAAGTACAAAATAAATGTCAAATATTTCATCCAATTGCGAACGTGACCCTGAGAAAAGTTATGCACCAATGGTGTTCATTAGATATTTCGAGCGTTTTATCAGCATAAACGGTGTATAATGCGACATTTCGGAGGGTTTCGTTTTGTTTTTACATTGTTGGTACTTACGTGAATTATTTTAAAATTATTATTTGTGTCGCACTTTTATTTCGTATTGTAATTTGGTACAATTGATTGCTTTATGAATTTGAGTGAAATTTCGTATTTTGATTTTGTGTTTGTTATCTTTAGGTAAAGACTCATTCACGTTCAGAACATAAGTACTTTTATTATATTAAATCATTTGTTTCGGTTTCTGTTCACATAGTGAATCACATTAAAATTAATATTAAGTTAGAATTTTGAGATATAGCCTGGGATATGGAGAAGTACATAGGGTACTTTTCTATGCGATAACTGACATCCACGCGGGCGAAGCCGCGGGCAAAAGCTAGTGTACCTATAATTATGTCTACTAACACTAGTTTTTTAAGACCACTGTTACTAACACTATGGGCGTAGCCTGAAATAAATGCTCTTATTATTATTATTAATAGTTTCATCCCGTACTTGTATAAATCTCAAACACACATGTAACCCGTCAATCGCCACACAATCGATTAATCGTCAAAATCGTCAAACACGGCATCGATAGCGTACGACTAATTAATCGCTTCATCTGTCGTATAATGAGCTGATAACCTGTCGAGCGGTCGTGGTGTGAACAGAATTATTTATATTATGACGTCATTTAATAGGTTTATAATGTTCTATATTATGGTGAGATTGTTGTATTGCATAAGACTTTATTTTAATCCATTACAGGAAACCTTAATATTGTCTTAATTTTACTTCGCTTTAGGTACTTTAAATTTCCTCGAAGTATGTATCTTAAAAATGAGAAGCAAAATACTTCACCAGTCACTACCGTGACTTACGAATAGGGACGACGACAAAAAAAAAAAATATGTCCTTCATGTAGATCATTAAAAAATATTGGTCACATATTTTGTCTTTTTTTTTTACGTAAACAAAACATTACGGCGCACAGTGTTCCATTTGACCAAAAAAAATTCCCTCTGCTGATTATGGTATTTATCGATCAAGGGATGCATTTGTAATGCGCGAGTAAAACACCCACGTGTCCATTTCAAACACTTTTTATATTTTTTAATCTCGAAGTTTAGGTGATCTTTTCATTTAAAAAATTAAAATAAATTCTGTAAACGTAACTGTCCACGATATTTATTTTATATAAATATAATCTGATAGAGCATCTTTGGGCGCATATTTTCTAGTTTTTATTTTTGGAAAATCACCTCCGGATATCGAGTAATTTTTTTTTTACAGTTTTTTTTTTTTTATGCCTATAAACTCAAAAGTGCGACTTGACACTAGCACAGAAATATTGCTGGTAACAAAGCCTATCACTGATAAAAAAAAAACACGTTGCACTATCGCGGTTTTTGGGAAGAAGTTGTTTTACTCATGCATTATAAATGCATTCCTTGATCGATAAATACTATAAACAGCAGAGCGAAATTTTTTCTGGTCAAGTGGAACTTTGTTCGGCGATACATTGAGTTCAAATGTGGCATGACGTCACTGCTCGCTAGATTTTATACGTAGCAGTGACGTAACGAGCCCCCGCTTCCCAAGTTTAATGTGTTTTATCAAAGTAATTTTTTATTAATATGATTTAAGCAAAAAATACGTGTCTAATATTTTTTTATTATCTGTTTGACGGACTAAACTGTTTTTCTTTTTTTTTTGTTACCCAGAACACATACACACATCAAAAAAAGTTTGTGATCACTAGCATAAGCTGTTATAATTTTTTTAATTCAACTTTATCAAGAAAAATTGTTTATTGTGTGTTTTCTATAAATAGAAATACCCTGTTTGAAGTTAAAAAAATTAAACTATTATTTATTTTTTATAAAACAAAAAAATTGAGTAATTAATCATTATGTAATTGTAACAGAAATTTGATAGAAAGCAAAAACTTTTTAACCAAACTTAAACTTAAACAAAAATTCAATATAATATAACTCCTCCCCTGGCTCGAACATATACGGTGATCCTCCTGGGCATGCTAAGAATAAAGTTATCCAGCATTTCTTGGGGTAACCTGTCCCATCTTGGCTTCCCTGAGCTCTGGCACTGTCTGGGGACGTAGCTGACGGTTCCAAACAGCTCGCTTAAGAGCATCCCACGCGTGCTCTATCGGGTTTAAGTCAGGCGAGCTGAATCATAATATAATCTACCGTACCTAACAAAAAAGATTTCGATTCTTCAAAGTGATCGTAAACTTTTTTTGATGTGTGTACCTATTGTAGGTCGTAGGTTCGAACCCAGACAGGCGCTTTATACTTTGTGTAAATCATTTCATCACTGCTCCTCTCATAATGGCGAAGGAAAATATCATAAGGAAACCAGCATGCCCTAGAACCAAAAATGCGAAGATATGACTGTGATATCTACCAACTCCCACTGGGCCCGCGTTGTGGATTATGGCCCACTCCCTCTCTTAGAGAGAAGACCTGTATCCCAGTAGTCGGAACATTATGCACTACTACGTATTTCTATGTGTTCCGGTTTGTAGGGAACGGGTGCTAGAGGAATAACACAAAGGAACAGCTCAAGAGGGACATTTCAACAGCTTTGTCTTTGGTATCGCCGAAATCCTTACTTAGGCGCCAGTGACCAATTACCATCGGATAAGCGATTGGCTAGACCTCCACCAAATCTATCATCATCATCATCATCATCATTTCAGCCGAAAGACGTCCACTGCTGGACATAAGCTTCTCCCAATTGGGGGTTTTGCCATAATCGCCACGCTTGGCAGGCGGGTTTGCGATCGCAGTATGGTGTTCAAAAGGATAGAGAACGCCGCTGCCCATTCTCTAATAAGTCCCTTATTTGCCTTTTACGACACCCACGGGAGGAAATGGGGTGGTGCTATTCTTTACGTCCGGCGCCACACGGTACACGGTACCTATACACCAAATATATACAAATAAATAATATTGAAGTGTCTGTTTGTAATGTCAAAGAAACAGCTTTTTATTAAATGCTTATGAAAGTATAATACGTTACTTATTACAAAAACACATTTTTTTCGATTTTTGTCTGTCTGTTTGTTCCCATGAATCTCCGAAACGGCTGGACCGATTTTGACCGGATTTGCACTGACAGATAGCTGATTTTATTTAACGTAGGCTACTTTTATATTAGAAAAGGCCACGCGGGCGAAGCCGCGGGTCGCAGCTAGTACCTAATCAATTTTATTTTCTAGAGAAAAGAAAATTATATTGACCGACTAGTAATTCGTCTTTTTCGGTTGGCCACTGAAAATCAGCGCTGTGCTGTGAGACCCCCATAGCACAGCATCATGCTGAGTGGAAGTCTTTTCACAGTCATGACGTGCAGCTGCCGATTATTTTTTGTGCTCGTGATTATAATGTAGATCTATTTTGTTTTATTTTTCTGTTTAAGTACCTACCTACTCGAGATAATTATCTTTTTATATGATCGTGTTTCTCAAACTCAAAACATTTATTTCAAATAAACCAATTACAGGCACTTTTGAATTTTCAACGGGTTGGCCAGTCAGAAAGTTGAAGCTAGTTGCCCATTCCAAAGCGTAGTAGGTTCCTATGGAGAAGAACGAGCAAGAAACTCCACAGACACTCTTTTAAAACAAAATACTGCTACAAAATATGGGTTACATCATTCATGTTGAAGTTATACATACATGTGAGAACAATGTAGAAAGACGTGCACGTTAGAAGAGTCCGTAATAAAAACAATTCAATAATTAAAATAAATTAAAATAAGCCGTGGCAGCTAAGAGATGACTAGTCCCAACTGACGGCACCCGTTCACGAACATGACACATGGATCAGCACCATTTAGCTCAACCATTTTGATGGGAACTTAATGTTTCAGTGACAAATAAACCAATTTTCTTTCTTTCTTTCAAATTTTTCGCGTAGTTTTGTAATTGTGGAAATAACGAGCTATTTAGATACCTTTTCAAAGTTTATAGTATCCTAAGAATCTGCATACTTATAACATAAATTTGCATATCAAGGAAAACAACCACCAGACAGTTATTTCAGGTCCTAAACGAAAATCTAAAAATAGATAATTTTGAATCGTCTATATTTTTTTTCATTCTTTCAAATTTTTCGCGTAGTTACGTAATTATGAAAATAAAGAATTATTTAGATACCTTTTCGAAGTTGATAGTATCCTAAGAATCTGCATACTTATAACATAAATTTTCATATCACCGAAAACAACCAGCAGACAGTTATTTCAGGTCCTAAACGAAAATCTAAAAATAGACAATTTTGAACCATCTAGTCACCACAAACTATCGATTAATGAACTTTGTCTTACCCAGTAGGGCTGTTGAGCTATTTGTGAACAATCACCGGCGAAACTCGATAATTGGGCAAAGTGGATATTGGACAGAATTAAATATTAATCTCGATTTAGACGCGTGTTGGTACGACTTTCTATCGAGGTGTAATTTATGTTAAATGGCGATTTTAATACGAAATGGCACCTATTTGTGTGAAAATTGATTATAATTTCTCTTGTTTTAGATATCTAGAAAGACTGGCTATTAATGGGTTAAGGTTTAATTACTTTATAGTCTGTTTCTTTATATTAAGCTGAATATAAAGAAAAACCGTGTATTCCACAGAGCCTAAAGACCAGGGTCTTCAATCAGTGCGTCCTGCCTGTTATGACTTACGGAGCCGAAACGTGGACACTCACGGTACGGCTGGTCCATAAATTCAAGGTCGCTCAGCGAGCTATGGAACGGGCTATGCTTGGAGTTTCTCTGAGAGATCGAATCCGGAACGAGGTGATCCGGCAGAGAACCAAAGTTGTCGACATAGCTCACAGAATAAGCAAGCTAAAGTGGCAATGGGCCGGCCATATTAGCCGTAGAACCGATGACCGTTGGGGTAGACGTGTTCTTGAGTGGAGACCGCGAATCGGCAAACGTAAGGTAGGACGTCCTCAGGCTAAGTGGAGCGACGATCTTCGCAGGGTGGCTGGTGGCAGATGGATGAGAGTTGCCAAGAATTGAGCTGAATGGCGTGCAATTGGAGAGGCCTATGTCCAGCAGTGGACTGCTATAGGCTGATGATGATGATGAAAGAAAAAAGAAAAGTGTTTTTTTTATATTCTAAGAAGAAAATAAACGTAGCAGACGTGACTTACACAATTAAATAAAAACCGGCCAAGTGCGTGTCGGAATACGCACTGTGGCGGTATCAACAACGCCACATGCGAACTACGCGTCAACGACCTGACGTCACAAATCCTGCATCGCGCTATCAGAGTTTACCGCGCGACTATCATATATACAACATCCCGACATCAACCGTTGGGCAGTTGCCCACCAGACACAATACCCGTCTGGTCGGAGGATCCTCCCTTTACTATAGAGTATGAGTGAACTTTACACCCTGTTCCTTCCAAGGATTCCGTGGTAACTATGAATTTATCCAAGAACAAACTTAACATTGTAGTTGAAAAACATGTTCTTCCATACAGAATGTATGGGAGAACATGTTTTTCAACTGTAAATATAAGTTGGTCGACTATTACTCGGTAACTTGTAAGCCTACTTAGCTATGATCGTTTTTCTTTTAACTTCGTTATATATACTACTGCAGTGAACTTTTTTACATATCTAAAAATAACCATTTAGCTGTCAAGGGGGGGGGGACACTTAACTCTAACAAAAATTAGCACTTCAAAGCTTAATATTACGCAAACAAATCCCTGAATCGAGAAATTGTTTTCATAGTCCGCAATATTTTTGAACGACCTATCCAACGATATCACACACCATGACATAGACGAGAAAAAGATATCATCCCCACTTTACGGGCAAGGAAGGTACAGGTATTTTTTAATCAATTTTTTTTTTACCGCTTTGTCGGCGTGATTAATAATGTATGCCCATTGCCCATGCTAAATTACAGCTTTCCCTATATAATCATGCTGACTAGAAATCAAAATGTCTATGCCAAGTATTGCCTAAACTTTATATTGACTAGGAAGCACAATGCCTACCTTGCAATATGTCTATATTGAACTAAACCTACTTATTCTGACTATGAACCAAAATGCGTACCTTGCAATATGTCTATTATTTTAGGAGAAGAAAGGGAGTACCGTTTCTGGCGTTGTGTGGTCACAGTTCTAACCTACAGTTCAGAGGCCCTAGTGTGAGTTCATTTTAACCATCTCGACTACTTAGAAGTTATTGCATTTTAGGCATTTTGCTTGTTAAACATTTAAATCTCTAGGCGATTTACAGCTTAGGCAATTTGCTGTGTAGACATTAATTTTAGGCATTTTGATTAGTAAACAAATTGAAAGTTAGATCTGATCTGATCTAACTTTCAACCTGAACTAATCTACTGCACATCCTTTCCACACGTACTACAAAGTCACATCTAACACAGGCCGGCTACACACGACCAATCTCTCACAGCCAGACACTCGTGTCCAGCCCCTTTTTAATTCGTCAAACATAAGTCAGACAGCGATAAAGCTGCCCCCTCACTCGCAGTATTAACTCAATTACTGATGCGAATTTTTTTGTCGCTTTGTCACTTGGGAGGTGTATGAGTTTAAATTATCTGTGGGTCTGTTAGTTTTTTTTATTGGGTTTATCACAGGATTTGTGTTCTGTGACATTGCGTTCCGAGTTGCGATAATATCGATATTCGCGTGCTAAAGCCCGTACTGAATTAGCGTGAGCGCGATAACGATGTCCCGTGAATCGTCATAGATGACGTCATGACATTCGCCATCTTGCGATAACGCCGACCATGCCTTTTACTAATATCACCGTGAGCGCTGTCAAAAATGACAGTTGTGCTGTTTTGTTTTGAGTCGCATCATATCTTAACGTGGCATATTCAAAATTATTCTTCTGGCTACAGTTGCTACCTAACCTAAGAAGAAGAAATTTTTGGTGTATACACAGAGAAATACTCTACTAAAGTTTTGACATTGAGTGAGCACCGTGAGCGCGTTCACGAGCGTTCCGAATTGTTGACAGTCCTCGGCTGTCATAATCGTAATACCTAAATCGCAACGCATCCCTAGTAGCATTTTTTGTTGGCATTTACAGTTGGTCCACTTACCTCTGTAAGTGGCCCAACTAAATGCCAACAAAAAATGCTAATAGGGATGTGAAGACGATGTGAGCGCTGTGAGCGATTATAGCCAATTCGGAAGGCGGCCTGAATAGGAGTGCATTAGCGACTCTAACGACACGATATGCTGAATTGCATTTTTGAAGTGAAAACTTCTTTAGGCGCGTTGAGCATTTTTTGGGTGAACAAAAATCATGTAACTCGCGTCATCGTCACCGAACGCTTTCCATGAGCTACATATATGTATAAAAGAACAGTTATTCCAAAGTTTTGTGTTTTCACTTCTGTCGGCAGTCGAAGTTGAGGAGCTCGTGGCTAAGTAATAACAGCCGCACGGTTCAATCCGTCAGGTTAACCTACGCTTGCCTGGGTTGGTCCGTGGATGGGTGACCATCTTTACATACCGAGACTCCTCCGTGCCTCGGAAAGCACGTTAAGCCGTTGGTCCCGGCTGTCATTCGTGGATCTTTGATAGTCGTTACGGGTCGTCAGAAGCCCAAAAAGTCTGACAACCAGTCTTACCAAGGGGTATCGTGTTACCCAGTTACTGGGTTGTGGAGGTCAGATAGGCAGTCGCTCTATGTAAAATACTGGTATTCAGCTGTATCCGGTTAGACTGGAAGCCGACCCCAACATAGTTGGGAAAAGGTTAGGCAGATTGACTTCTGTCAGCAGTCTTTATGACTGCCAATTTTTTTGATATTTCTAACGGAGTGCAGAGCGTGCGACTCACCAGTCGTTTAGATACCTCCGCCTTGCCACGTCATATTATATTTTATTAAGTAACCGAGATATTGTGGAAAAAGAATAAACAATTATTATACCCAGTACAACTTTATTTTCATTTTCATTTATCAGGACCTGCATATATAACACACACAACAGGAGCAAAAGTGTTTTAATACAATATCGAATGGTAGCAAATAAATGTGTTCAGGAGGTAGGTAGTTTGCAGTCGCCAGCGATTATTTATTTATTTAAAAAGACTTTACAGTACACTTGTACTTAAAACCAAGTAAAGCCAAGCCAAGTATGAACAGGGGTGATAATTCTGAGGGTCTCGTGATGGTGCAATGGAAGAAACGCCGATGGCAAACTAACAAGAACCCCTGCGGCAAAGTTCCTACGGAGCCCGAAGTGATCCTGCGTGCCGTAATGCCGAACACACTGGTGTACGTTTCCCGCCTGCACTGAACCACTATGGCGAAGGACATTTTGGAGAATGTGCGCCAAAAGACGAGGTACACGCCGAGGGTGCAGTTACTGGAGTCACGCCGCAACGTCAACCTTAAGGCGTTCGGAATTGTTATCTCGAAAGACGTCCACTACTATACATAGGCCTCCCCCAAAATGGGGGGAATTTGCCATAATCACCACGCTTGGCAGGCGGGTTGGCGATCGCAGTGTGGTGTTAAAAACGCATAGAGAACGCTGCTGCACTTTCTCTAGTAAGTCCCTTAATCGCCTTTTACGACCCACGGGAGGAAATAGGGTAGTGCTATTCTTTATGTCCGGCACCACACGGTACTATTACTTACTTACTACGGATTTATTTATTACGGATAGGTTCCACAGGACAGCACAAAGTCAAGTTAGTGCAAAGTGAAGTGCTACTAACATAGTCTTAAAAATTTGTTTATAATAAAATATGTGTGTTTATGTACGTTAAGGTGTATCTACGGGCCTGTGTCGCCTGAAATAAAAAGTTTTTATTATAATTTTTATTTATTTACATATCTCGGGACCCTGGGGTCCCGGACCTTTGGAAGGCATACGAGGAGCCGAAGCCAACTCGCAGAGGCCCGTTAGACGCTTTTTAATTAAATGAGGCACCAACCGACGATTATCCCTGTACGCATTGTGCAAGTGCACCCAAGGACAACCCCCGATTGGTGTGGGACTATTGCAGGATATGAAACCAAAGGTATTGGACTATGGGTTTGGGTGGTTAAAATGGACTGGTTACCTAAAACTATGGAAGGACTATGGCCCCTGCCTGATCAATGTTTTATTATACACGAATAAATTGGCAGGGGGTGACTTGCACACTCAATAATGGGCCCCCGAAAACGTTTGCTAGCACGTAGTGACGTAGCAACAAAGGAGCAACATGTCCTGAGGTGCTCGAGGATTGGAGAGGTATTCCACGGCTCTCAGAACAATCCCAGAGCCCGGAAGATGGTCAAGATCCCTACAAGCACTTACTGGAATACTTCCTTCCTCCGAGCACGTTTGCTCTTGCGAATCTCCACTCAAGCCGGCCAATAAAGGCAAGAATGAGGTGGGAGCTCAGTTCCTCGTTAGTGTTTACTCCAGCCGGCCAATAAAGGCAAGCCAGAGATGAGGAAAATGACTTCTCCCGGGAGATAGGGTCCGTGGGATCACAACTGCCCAAGAGCCCGCCACATGCTGCCCTGCGGGTTTCTGTATCTCTCTTGGTCTGGCTCCTCACCCTAGACATGTTCCGGCAAAGTAAACTCTACCGGCACCGACCTAGAGTTCGGAGCGCGCAAGCCCCACCACGACGTCAACGTAGAGATACGGCGGTGGGGTTATTATTATTATTATTAAAATTATGCTCCACAAAACCGTCTTCACGGTTTGTCTATGGAAACGGATCATACAAACGTCGCAATTGGTCATTGTCGGTATTACTGTATCCAAAGGGATACAGTTTTTTTATTTATTTTCAATATATTGAAAAAAAAAACTATAACCTAAAATTACGGTTCAGTATCAATTCTGGTCATTGGATTGTATGACCTTACACTTAGCAGCGGTAGAATATCAATTACTTCCAAAATAAGCAATTTACCCCTGAAACTCCCACCAACATTAAATACCGCTCATCATAAAATAATCATACAACTATAATCTATAAGCCATAACCCTGCAAATGCAGCACCCGGTCGCAATAACCGTAATAAGTGGGACACTAAAACAAAACCGTACTTAACGATATCCCGATAACAATATAACGGCATGGTCGTAACCCTCGCCCCTTTGCTAACAATTAACTTATTGCAACACTTGGGGGGTTAAATGTAGAGTAAGTTTGGTACTTATAGATGTGACAGTCTTTTGCGGGGACTGGTGTTAATTTAGGCATCGCGTATTTGTTAAAATATGAACGCTGATCTTGTTTCATTGTGAAAACTTTTTCTACTTTACAACGTTATTTATTTATTCAACCATTTATTTGCATAGAAAATAAAGTAAGACACGAAGAAAGAAAAGTAAAGTACAAAAGAAGTGCTTATTAATTGTTGCTGTAGTTAATCATTATATTAATTGAGCCGAAAGACACTGCTGGACATAGGCCTCCCCCAAGCACCGCCACTTCAACCGATTCTGTGCTTCCCACACTCTGCAGATTCCTGCGGCCTTCACAAGGATATTGGTCCACCTTGTGGGAGGCCTTCCAATGCTGCTACATCTTACGGTACGCGGTCACTACTCCGAAACTTTTCGGCCCCATCGGGCATCTGTTCTGCGAGCAATGTGCCCTGCCCACTGCCACTTAAGTTTCGCAAATCTTCGGGCTATATTGGTTACCTTGGTTCTCCTCCGGATCTCTTCATTTCTGATTCGATCACGTAGAGAATCTCCAGGCAAGTTTCTGTAGTTAGTGTTGGAAAACGATGAAAAACATTCAACACATAAAATCACGCCTGTATTCCCCGAAGGGTTAAAGGCTAACCACAGACATTTCGCATCCTTGGTGCGTAGGGTGTGTTGCAGTACCAATGTCGTCCTGGCGATGATCGCGTACCGGATGGACTGCTCATAATACGGCACTGCTGATAGGCATGGTGCCGTCACCAGGGCCGGTTAGGTATAGTCTTTTAGTATGTTTTATTTTTATTATAATTTTTATTGTGTTTCTGTATTTGTGTGTACTCCAAATATGAGTTAAGGTTGCTCGAAATAACGGTGTTTTATTTTATTTTATTTTATAGAAAATAACAGTATTGAAAAATAACATTGATATTCAAAACATTGTGTTTCCAATTTTACAAAACAGTATTTTGCCTTCGGCACCCTCTGTTTAATTTACTGTTAATCGCAAGTTTATAGACAGACACTGTCAGATACCGCCCTATTGAGTTTTAACGCGCTTTTGAGGGTTAAATAACGTGCCCATTTTAGTCCGACCCATAATAGCCGAACTTTTTCTTTGACTATCTTTAATGGTGAGAGGTCAAAGTAAACTGGTGATGGGGATAAAATTTATTTGTTTGTGATTGGATTATAATCGATCAAAAGATAAGCATCTTAGTTGGAATGATTGCGGTTTATTGTTAAGTGATTGCTCTGGAAAATAATCTTCTTATAATTAGATTTATTTATTATTTTATTAATGAGTCGGGTCTTGTGATGAAGTAATGTTATGAAGTAGTCATGGAAATAGTTTTTAATTTGATTGAGAAACACTCACAAATGTGCCTAGCCTTTTCACAAAATACCTTTGTATACAATACCAATACATTTGACATAGGTACATTGGATAGTGGGAAAAGGCTGCTCAAATAGTAAAAAAAACCTGCCAAGTTCGTGTCGGACCACGCACAATGAAGGGTTCCGTAGTTGGGATGAATTTATCCCAAGAACAAACTTAACATTGTTGTTGAGAAACATGCTCTCCTATACAGATTGTATGGGGGAACATGTTTTTCAACTGCTTTAAGAAGGTCGACTATTACTCGTAAACTTGAAAAGCCTACTTAGCTGTGATATTTTTCTTTTTAACTTCGTTATATATACTACTATCGTGAATTTTTTCACCTATGCAAAACTAGTCGTTTAGCAGGCCGGGGGCGGAGGGACACTTGACTCTAACAAAAATTAGCATTTTAAAGCCTAATATTTCAGAAACGGATCCCTTAATCGATAAATTGTTTTCACAAACCCGCAATATTTTTAAACAACCCATCCAACAATACCCTCACATTATAGAGTAGATGAAAAAACAAAACATCCCCACTTTACATGTAGGTACAGAAGGTACCCTAAATAACAATATTTTTCATGATTTTATTTACCACTTTTTCGGCGTGATTAATATGTATATCCATGCTAAATTATAGCTTTCTAGTACCAACAGTCTCTGAGCTAAGCGTGAGATGGACATGGTGAAACTATAAGGGAGGAACCCTGTTGCCTACGGAACCCTAAAAAACCCTGCCTCCTAAACTAGGGGAAACCTGTGACCTAGGAGTCAGTGTTCTACTGCAGCTTTGTGTACAAAAGAAACCTTTGTTTATGTGTATTAATAAACCCATAATGACCTGATTTAACTATGAATATGAACTATATACTACTATCATCTGCCTAGCATTTTCCCAACTATATTGGGGTCAGCTTCCAGTCTAACCAGATGCAATCACCAGTATTTTACATGGAGCGACTGCCTATCTGACCTCCGCAACCCAGTAATAATAATACTTTTAAAAGAGTAACCGTGGAGTTTCTTGCCGGTTCTTCTCCATAGGAAACGACCAGTTGGAACCGTGCACCTAGCTTCTGACGTTTCATAAGTGCCCATGTAGGTTTATGTGAAACTAGCAGCCCGTCTCGGCTTCGCACGGGGTAGACAATTATCATTTTAAGACTCATTTTTCTACACCTTCGGTTACATTGTTCAAATTTTACCAAGGATCCCTAATTTTTTTCAAAATGAAATGTAGCCTATGTCAAATTGGAAGAATGTAGCATTCTATTGGTGAAAGAATTTTTTAAATCGGCCCAGTACTTTTTGAGCCTATTCATTACAAACATACAAAAATAGGTACAAATCTTTCCTCTTTATAATATTAGTGTAGATAAAATATTTTGCAGTATTTTACTTTTTCTATCTCAAATAACATTTTTAATAAGATCTTATTCTTCCCAAATACCCAAATATAACACAATGTGTTATTTTATTATGTTACAACAAATATTAACAGCAATAACGGTTTAATATTTATTTGTAAATCAACGAGACGTGAACACAGCGAATAGTTAAAGCACTTGCCTTGTAAAACAATCTGTTGTCTAAACAAACAACTGTAACTGCCTGTCTGTCGCTTTGTGATGAATTAAAAAGTAGGGCTGTCACACTTGCGAATAACGAAATTAAATCTTTTTGGCATTGTTAAAGATCTAAAGATTAATATTTATTTGGACATTGTTCTTGAAAAACAAAATACGAATAACCAAATAAAAAAGTGAAAATAATGTTTATAATGTTTATTTCAGCATTAATGCCAGACAGACGCTGGTTTTCTAATGAACCTTTAGGGACAAGTGACGGGGAATACTTGCAAACAGTTTTAAAATACCTAATACATAATTTTCATTTTCACTGTCCATGCCAAGGTTGCCTGGAAGAGATCGCAGTATGCGATAAGGCCGCCCATTGTATATTTTATAGTGTATAAGTTTTCTTTTCTTTTGTAATGTGTAATCTATTGTACAATAAAGTATATATAAATAAATAAATAAATAAACTAGTAGAATAGAATAGAATAGAATAGAATACTCTTTATTGCACACCATAAAAATTACTGATTTATATGTAAAAAATTTGAAATTAACTCAAATTTTAGTAATCAAATATAATTACAAAAACCCAAAAAAGAACTAAATCAACGTGAACTGTCCCAGCAAAATCTGTTCTTAGAGATTGATTTAGAAGACAAAAGAGTTGTGTATGGATGATTGAGTTGGAAAAGAAACTTGATAGTATGTACCTATAGTTAAAGCTGCAATACGTAAAAGCTTTTGGAAAATCAAGGAACTGTAATGATATAATTTTTACTTTGTAGTTTTTTTTAGTTTGTTTGTAGTTTTAGTTGAAGACAGTTTTGGTTACCAAAGAATTTTTTGAAACGATTACTTATCAAGAAATTCGTTGGAAGTCAAAACTGTAAGCTTTAACATAAATTTATATTTTACCGGAGTTTGTAAATACAAAATAATGATGAGGCTTTTCCAAATATTCAAAAAAAGAGAAGAGAAAAGAAAGAAGGTAGAAAATAAAAAATTAGTAATAATGCAACCACAGTAAGTATATAATTTTTTGGGGACCTCAGCAATATTTTTTTTTATTGATAGTTTTTGTTTTTACTTTTATTACTTTCGATTTGAAATTTATTAATATTAATAATAAAAAATAAAAAAATAATATACAATAAAACACCAAAATATTTGTGTTATGTATACAAAGAGAGGAAGAGCTCATTGGGCAACAAATAATGATCAATTAATGATAGGTTAGGATTTTATATATCATTTTTAATGTGGAATATGGTATATCACCATATTCCACCTTAAAAATGACATAAAATAGTTTTCAGCTCTGTACAGCCCTATCACCCAGCATCGCCCTACACCACTCATACCCGGGACAATAAAAACTGCGAAGGGGCATGTGCCGTGAGCGCAGTGATCAAATTATCCCATTATATAATAGGCGCGATATGCAAGGACCATCTGATATCATTGTGAGGGTAGTACCAGAATTTTATTATATTTATTATTTACGCGTTATTGATTGTATTGTTTTGGTGACGCTACCTTAAAAGCGGCCAACCCGTCATACTTTTCATACAAACGCTCGTACGTGATTATGGCGTTGGAACACATCTTTTAGTAAATTTTTTGAATTAATTGGTATCATGTGCACTATACATAGGTTTCTATGAATGCAAAAAAATAAAATTTGTAGAAACAAATTCAGTACAAGCCTCCAAAAATCTGCTTTTTGCACACATTTTACCTGAATTTTGGCCGTTCATAATGTACTCATAAATTGTAAAAATAAAGAAAACATCTCCATAGAAACATCGCACATGTAACGGAGATTCTAAATGACACACATTTATTTCACGAACTTGTAAGGCTTTCTCAAAAACACGTATTTCCTGGAACAAGTTTTATGAAATTTCCGCACACTATTTTTCGTTCAATGTTATTGCGTTCTCACTTGCCTCTTACAATTAACATTGCGCTGGATGAAACAACAAGCTTTTCAATCATGCTTGCGTTGACGATAGACGGACCGGGAAGGGCCCTCATAAATTATAAGTATAACTGTGGAGTTGTAAACAGTTGAAAATGTTTAGTTATAAGTAAGCTGGATAAATTGGATGTTAATGATTGAATGGGACATAAATATCTATTTGAAAACATCATCATCATCATCTGCTGGATGCAGCTAAATACCAGTATCTTAGCTGGAGCGACTGCCTATCTGACCTCCATAACCCAGTTACTGGGTATGGTGATGATGGGGCTCCCTTTAGACTCGTATTTGGTCCGTAGTGCGTGGGGATCACGATATCCAATGGCAAGACTGGATATCAGTCTTTAGGGCTTCAAAGATTTACAAATAACAGTCGGGACCAACGGCTTAACGTGCTTTCCAAGCACGAAGGGGTGTCCTGTTAGATAAGTCATAAGTCATAAGTAATTTATTTCATAACAATATAGGTACATTGTGTTGAAAATTTAAAAAGTAACATTATACAATTGAAATTAAAATAAAATTCATTAAATACATTTATAAAAGTCAATAAAAACAATAACGGTCAATTAAAAATTCAAGTACTATAATAATAAGAAAATCAACAATACAATAATAATAATAAGATATCATAAATAATAAATGTCAAATTAGTACGATCAATCATATGTTACAATCAATCGATCAATGAGATGGTCCATCCACGGACCGAACTCGGCAAGCAGCAGAAAACAACACCAGAAAATATAAGAACACTATCAATTAGGAACCGAACAGAAATCTTAATAATATAAAAACTGAAAGTAATATCATTGCTTATCTTATCACTAGACATCGGATTATATGCACTATCAAAATGACAAAATATGCACAATCAAAATACTATTATTATTAGAATGTACGTATATTTTCACAATAAATTTATATATATATTAATAATCAGTTGTAATTCTTGTGACAAAATACAATTAAATCTAAGTCAACTCTAACTCACTCACTTTCCTATCGCAGGTATGCTGGAAGAGATTTCATTAGAAATAAGCATCACCTTTGTACGTATTTTTCTGTTCCTTTCTTCTTGTCTGTTTTTTGTGTGTACATAAATTGTTAAATAAATAAATACATATTTAACTAGATTTTCTTTTTGATGCTTTTTGTTTGGCTTAATATTATTTGTAGGCTGAAAATTATATCTCTACGTCAACTAATCTCACGTAATACAACACGCCTAACACATTTAATTACTGAAATAAGCACTATCAATGAAATAGTACTTAAATATGCAGTAAAGCTATAAAAATAGCGTTTTGTGCATTTGCATAATTATGGAAACATGCAAATGCATATAATCCGATGTCTTCTTATCACAATTCCATAATATGGCATATTATCCAAATATAGGTACGTACGGAGTAGCCTACTTGTTCTATTTTCCAAGACAAAGACAAAGAAGACCATGACCTGGCAGAAGATCATACGCCTTCGGCAGCCCCGGATCTAGGGGGGGCCAAACCGGGGCCCGTGCCCCGGGCGCCAACTTCAGGGGGCGGCAAATTCAAGCGTGGTATGTAGACAAGTGCACCACCCAGCGCACCGCAACTTTGCAATAACTGAGACGCGCAGCACTTATTCTCTTTCTCTGCGGGTGGCGCACTGAGGAAATCACTACGTACATAATTAGCGTAGGCATAGGTCGTTAAACGGTGTTAGCAGGTTGCGGGTGGGCGCAGTTGAATTCTGCCAGGAACACTCCGTTTTTTTTAAATCATGCTCCACTTTATTTGGCGATGTAAAAAGTATAGCTTTCTTTCTCTTGCAATAGATCTATGTCACAGCGAACCACAGGCGGATGAGTGCCTCTGTGGTCAAAAATTAATGGAAAAACATATCCTTGATTTATACTTGGTTCGGCCTTACCGACGCCTGAAACGGCGCCCCTGATTGACGCATTATCGATCGATACAATTTGACTAAATATGTTACTGCCAAAATTTTCGAACTCGCTTCTCTCACTCTTGCAGCCAGTAATTGCTGATTCTTGAAACGTTTCTATAAGTTAACTAAATTAGTACTTAACTCCTACTTTGATATGAAGGGTCAAAAGAAAATTGAACTTATCTCAGGCAGGAAACTAAAATTTTCGCGTCGCGACGCTCACTCTTGCATTCAAGATTGTCTTAATTGGTGTTAAGCTTATGTGCATAAGTCGAGTCTCGCGATTGCGATCTTAGCAATCGAAAATCGGACTGCACGTCAGATTAATTATGACAAGGCCATATATGTGTTTGCAGAACAAAAGGCTCGAACCTTATCCTGTCCTATCCTAATTAAAAATAATGTCAGACACATCTTTGGTAAACGTATTAAAAAAAAAATAGGTTCATAGAGAAACATAAAGGATAAAGGATTGGCGGGGGGCGGCAAACGGCAGTTTTTGCCCCGCCTTGAAAAAATTCTAGATCCGGGGCTGGCCTTCGGATACTAGATGTAGATAAATGATCATTAGTCTGTCAATTTGAAAAGGTTCAAATAACCTTTACTTGAACCTTTTCAAATGATATGATTAATAATTACCGAAGTCTTCTTTGTCTTCGTCTTGGAAAATATTATTAAGATAATTACCTTCGAATAAGTAGGCTAGGATGTTTTGATAGTATGGACCGCCAAATTGTAGAAGTTACTTAAATATCACCCTGTTTGAATGTCAATTACCTTAGATTTATAGCACCAATTACTAAAGTTTTAATTGAAAGCAGATACAAAATGAACTCCACCGAACCAAATGAAATTTCACGACGCATTAACTTTTAATCTAACAAAATTAACGTACCGTGAGAAATTCACAAATATGATACAGACATCAGAGGACTTGACGCTATGGGACCATCATCATCACCCTTTGTACGGTGAACAAGATGTTATCCATACATTCTGTACTAGAGTCAAGTGCAAAATTCGCTACTGCACTAACGCATTACATATTATGGGAATCACGCCTTAGGTTCAATGTCAAAACATCTTTAAAACCTGCAACTGTTATAATTGAATTTGCGCTTTGAGCTGAGAGATTCAAAGTTGAATTTGCATTGAAACTGAGACGTGTTAGAGCAATTATTTCAACCAAATATCAAACAGCGTAAATCAAAACTGCAACGGTTCTGATTTCAAATTCTATTTCTCCAACATCAGAGTCTGTTTTAGAATGTTTTGTTATAACAATATCAAATGCCAGTTAACTCGGTTAATCCCCACGGGGTACAACAAACCCCAAAGCTTTGCGGGGTACAGATGGAAAGTTTATGAAGGCGCACTTGTTAGCCAAGGGAATTACAAAAACCGTGTTATTGTTTTATATGGAGGGCTGGGAGATTTTATGTGTTAATAAAAAGTGGGTGGAAATTGGCGTATGTAACGGTTGAGTGATAAATGGGAGTGCTTTGTTTGATGTTTCTGGATGATTTCAATGTTATTTGATTGGTTTATTGATCTTTTGTTCCTGTTTATTTTTTCAATATGATTTTTTTTTATCAACGCTAGGTAAGTACGCTTTGCTTTTAAAGCTTGTCACTTGTTATTTTTTATTTATTTTATTTTACTATCGGTTTGCTCTTGACTCTAGTCTAGGTCTGGGTGACAGAGACAAAGTCTACGGGAGTGAGCTTACCCAGAAGAAGCCTGTTCACTCTCACTTTGAATAGATTAGGGTTGTATGCGTTCGGAAACACAGACGCAGGCAGAGAGTTCCACTCCTTTGCTGTGCGCATTCTAAATGACGTTTGAAAACGCTTAGTGCGATTTGGTGGAATAACAACTAGGTAGGGGTGGTAACTTGCAGTGCGTCTAGATGTCCGATGGTAGAAGGGGGCTAATGGAATGAGGTCGTGGAGTTCATGGGCACACTCGCCGAAGTACAATCTGTAGAAGACCGACAAGCAGGCAACCTTGCGGCGATGAGCCAAGCTGTTAAGCTTGGCATCCACCAGTTTCACGGCGCCAATGAGCCTCTTAGCTCTGCGTTCCACCGAGTCAAGCGCAGCAAGTTGGTACTTAGCTGAGCCATCCCAAAGGTGGCTGTAATACTCCATGCAGGATCGGAGTTGTGCTTTGTAAAGGGTTAAAAGCTGTCCAGGCGTAAAGTATCGCTTCACCCTATTTAAGACGCCCAGTTTCTTGGCCGCAGTTTGAGCTTTGCACTAGATGGTGGAGCTGAAGTTGAGACCAGATGTCAACTCCATGCCTAGGAGCTCGAGCCGATCCGTTACAGGAACAGATGTACCCCGAAAAGTAGGAGTTTGGTCAAAACGACTAAAACAAAATTTATTGGTACTTTGAGCTGCAAAAAGTAAAATAAAGATTATCGACTGTGGCAGGTACTTTGTCAACCCATCAAATGTGTAATCCGAAGATAGAAGGAAATCAATAATACAACGATTTACATTGACAATTATAAGCTTATATGTTGGTCAATTCACACTCACACAGTTATTATCAGATTTTCCAAATCCTTTTAGCACATCCTACATATTTAGAGTTTCATTAATCTGTCACTAAATATCATGTCTATCAAATATTAGATCACTATCATCACTGAAGCGTGGGACTGTATCCAATTCGTGTGACGATCTCCAAACATTCATAACTTCTCTCTTGAGGATATCATTAGCTGGGGCTGTTTTGTCCCCCATAACTTGATCTACCTCGCCCTTCTCTTCTCCTATTTTATCAGGAATATCAGGAGAGAATGTTTTGAAGGGAGGGGTCATCTTATAGTGGACAATTTGGGTTCGGCTAGTTGAATTCGCACGGGTTTGCGATTACAGGATTAAATAAATGAGAGAACATTTTCTGATGTTATTTAGGGTCAAATATTATTTTGGTATCTATCTGTTTGATAAAAATCTATTTGAAGTTAGTAATTATTATAGGTACTATAATTTGTTAGTACAATATTTTAGATGTGAAAACATGTAATGCGCCAACATCCAAACAAAATTAAACAAAGATTTTTTCTTTTCTTAAAAATTATTTGAATATTTTGTTTTTGATATACCATATTTATTTCCTATAATAAACCATCCTTTCATGCATATTTTCTATACAAAATAGTTTTGTGTTATTGTTGAAATATTGTTTTTATTAGTTTAGACTCCATTTGAAATAACATTAGACATTTAAATAAACCTTTTTTTACAGTCCGTAAACCGATTTTGACTTCTTTTTTGTTCTTCTTTACTTCTTCTTCTTGAGTTGTATTTGTGGTTCTAGTAGAGACTAGAACCACCAATACAACTTTCTAATGACACACATACTGTTACAGAAGAACATCATTGTACAAACATATAAACAGTGGTAACCTTTAGGGTTATACACATGGTCGATTTGTCGTTTAACAAGCAAGCGTTTAGTCGCAGACATAAAATGAATAGGAATCATGTTTAATGACGTCTGATTGGCTGGAGTGTTGTAAGTCTAGCAGTGGATTGCTACTGAATTTTTCGGCACCATTCTGCGAAAACATACCTCTACGCTTCTCGCTTCTTCTTTTTTCTACGCTTTTTAGCAGCATTCGGCTTGCTTACCATTAAGCAAGCCGAATGCTGCTAAAAAGCGTAGAAACTTTAAAGTATGCTCAACTCGCGGATGTAGAACAGCCCTTGCTTAGCATTATGATATTCTGTCCAACCATTTATATAATAAAATAAATAAACTATGCACTATTACTCCCATGTGTCTAAATGGATGTAAGATCAAGGTCACAAAGTGGCTATTGACACTGATGATCGATAAGATTGAAGATTTACTACCTGTATCAATCATTTAACCTTATGTATTTAATAAAGTCATATACCGGATGACATTTTTGACCGTCTCGAAAAAAATTGGGTATACTTAGTGGTATCCTGCCTTTTCGCCGAAAATTGTTTGGCAGATTATCACTTGCCAACCAACGTTTCGCCGATGTTTAACTTTGACAACTAACGTTTAGCAAATTTTTGTATGACAACGTTTCATTTGGTAGAATTATTTTTAAGCTGATTATTATAATGACACAAAACGTTTGGGACATTTATCATTTGTCAAAAATTTCACTAGGCCACACAACTATTAGACGAATGACGTTTTGTTAGTGTTATTACATACATTTTTTATTTAAGAATCTCAAAAAGAACACTAAACCATTAAATTGGCAGCAATGCAGACCCATATTATGATAGGTTAGGTTAGAGTATGACAAACAACGCACGAGCCGAGCGAGCGAAGCGAACGTGCCGCGGCAGCGGCCGGCGATGTGCCAGAAGCGAATCGCTTTTGTAAAAGGAACAACCTAAAAAATTATGCTACTTGAAAGTTGGCATTTTAAAAAGTGTCATTATGAAAAGCAGACCAAACGTACAGTTGGTAACTGTGAGGTTGGGAAATAAAACAAAATTATATGATAAGTTGGCAAATGATTTTCGGCGAAAAGGCAGAGAACCATACTTAATAGTATGTATACCCAAATTTTTTCGAGAAAATCTATAGGCTTATCCATAGGCTGCTATTTACATATATAGTATAAAGTATTTAAGTTAATTTAATCATTGATACTCATTTTAACAATTGACAAGATCAAAAACGGACCATGCACCTGAGCCCTTTTATCTTAACAACTGAACATCTACGTACAGTCGCGTCCACAAGTGAACCGAACTCTATCACCGTTGACACATCGTGAATATTGCAGCACAAGACGGTCTGGGTCAGCCCATCATCCGTCAAAGTCCATTTTAACTTAAAATTTACTCTTTATTTCATTTTTTTCTTTCAGGGGGAACATAAAAGCGTTATCGAGTAAGAGTGTTGAAAATAATAGGGGGGGTAGAATTTTTAACATTGAAAAGTTGCCACATGAAATATTAAATGGTTTTCGTATTGACTGTGAGGCTAGGCTTTATAAGTCTGTTCTGTTTTTTGTGATTTCAGCTTGCGATATTAGAAATTACTCTACGTATATAAAAGGATCAGTTGGAAAGATGGAACCTTAAAAGTTGATTAGCATCAACGAAAAAAGAAATAAAAAATATATATTTGGGACATGCACAGGAAATACAAACAGTAAAAAAGGATCATTTAAAATTAACAAATTTAAAAACAAAAAAAATAAATTACTTGGTCGGGGCCAAAAAACCAGTTATCTCAGCGTAATGCGGCGATATTTAAAAAATAAATACCACAGCCGCGCTGGTATATTCCGATAGGGCCCAGATAAAAATTACTTTTCTACCTTTCATAAATATTACTATTAACTAATATTATTATTATTATTTCCTTTATTCGAATAAATACATATAAATTATATTTTTAAATATTAGAATACAAAAATATAACAACATTTAAAAATATAAAAAATAGTAGCCCACCGGTATCAGGAACAGGGTCCAAGCTACCGGCGGTCAGGACTCCAGAGAGAGGAACCTCCTAACAATGCGAGCCGTGTCCAGAAGTACCGCTTTCTGAATCAAGCCCTTGATCCAGCTGCCCAACGAGAGCCTCCTTAGATGTTGGTCGAGGCTCTTGGCAATTAAGCCAATTGCCATTATTATTATTTTTATTTTTATATATTTACATATCTCGGGACCCTGGGGTCCCGGACCTTTGGAAGGCGTACGAGGAGCCGAAGCCAACTCGCAGAGGCCCGTTAGACGCTTTTTAATTAAATGAGGCACCAACCGACGATTATCCCTGTACCCAGTATGCAAGTGCACCCAAGGACAACCCCCGGTTGGTGTAGGACTATTGCAGGATATGGAACCAAAGATATTGGACTATGGGTTTGGGTGGTTAAAATGGACTGGTTACCAAAAACTATGGAAGGACTATGGCCCCTGCCTGATCAATGTTTTAATATACACGGATAAATTGGCAGGGGGTGACTTGCACACTCAATAATGGGCCCCCGAAAACGGTCGCTAGCACATAGTGACGTAACGACAAGGGGGCAACATGTCCTGAGGTGCTCGAGGAGTGGAGAGGTATTCCAAGGCTCTCAGAACAATCCCAGAGCCCGGAAGATGGTCAAGATCCCTACAAGCACTTACTGGAATACTTCCTTCCTCCGAGCACGTTTGCTCTTGCGAATCTCCACTCAAGCCGGCCAATAAAGGCAAGAATGAGGTGGGAGCTCAGTTCCTCGTCAGTGTTCACTCCAGCCGGCCAATAAAGGCAAGCCAGAGGTGAGGAACATGACTTCTCCCGGGAGATAGGGTCCGTGGGATCGCAACTGCCCAACAGCTCGCCACATGCTGCCCTGCGGGTTTCTGTATCTCTCTTGGTCTGGCTCCTCACCCTAGACATGTTCCGGGAAAGTAAACTCTACCGGCACAGACCTAAAGTTCGGAGCGCGCAAGCCCCATATTATTAAATATTGCGATTCATAAATATTACTTTTCTACTTCCTCTATATTTATCATAGAAGGAGAATTCAACATGTCAGTCCTATTTGCACGACAGCAACCTATATGAAAATCAATATGAATCACCATATTTTAACTCCCAACAACACAGTTCTCATTACCTACATTCATTCTAAATTGATTGTTCCGCATTGTCGTATGAATTAACAGTGTCGGTCACATAGTGCATGGCTGTGCACTGTGGTTTGGTAATGAGCTCATGTCAAGAGACAAATTGTGTGCGGAGCTACTAAGGGGGATAGAAGGAGCGAAGAAAAAAGAAACTTAACTAACTTAACTTCACTTCTGTTTTGGTGAAGTTATTTTGGTTGTTTTAAATATTGAGATGAAGTTTATAACTATCTACTATATAAAAATAAGTCGGATTTTCCTTCCTGACGCTATAACTCCAGAACGCACGAACCGATTTCCACGGTTTTGCATTCGTTGGAAAGGTCTCGGGCTCCGTGAGGTTTATAGCAACGTTTTTTTTTTTTTTTTAATGGTTTTTACGAAAAATTAAGGTAGGGTAGAGTAGGGTAGGGTAGGTAGGTAGGTAGGGTAGGGTAGGGTAGGGTAGGTTAGGGTAGGTAGGTAGGGTAGGGTAGGGTAGGTAGGTAGGTAGGGTAGGGTAGCGTAGGGTAGGGTAGGTAGGTAGGGTAGGGTAGGGTAGGTAGTTAGGTAGGTAGGTAGGTAGGTAGGTAGGTAGGTAGGTAGGTAGGGTAGGTAGGTAGGTAGGTAGGGTAGGGTAGAGTAGTGGAGTTTATACTATAGCTTTTGGCAGAACGAAGTCTGTCGGGTCAGCTAGTTATGTTATAAAACTTCATCTCAATATCATGCCTGTATTTCACAATACGGGATGTCAGTCCTATTTCCACGACAAACGACTATAACTCATAGTATACATAGTCATAAACTCACGTCTTTATCCCATGGTGGTAGGCAGAAACTATAGAACCATATTAAAGTTAATATTAATAACGTACACACAGCACAACACAGTTCTCATTACCTACATTCGTGCCAAATTGATTGTGTCGCATTGTCGTATGAATTAACAACATCGGTCACACAATGCAAGACTGGGCACTGTGGTTTGGTAATGAGCTCATGTCAAGCGACAAATTTAGTGCGAAGCTACTAAGGGATATAGAAGGAGCTAGTTTTAAGCTTATTTTGGTTGATATACACTTTGAAAAGGGGTAGTTAACATAAAGATCACGACTATTTATTTATATATACTTTATTGTTTTACATCACGCCACGACTCTTAGGAGCCGAGTAAAACGAAAAATAGTCAGAAAGAGAGAAAGAACGCTAAGTGAAAACGAAGTAACAGCGCGGGCGATACGATGCGATGCGACGCGGTGGGACGGGGGCACAACAAATTTCACGTGAATGAAGTTGCGGGCAGAAGTCCAAGCGGTGTTCCACTGTTCCTGAGTGCAATTGTTTAAAAAAAAAGGTTGACTGGTAGAGAATGCTTTGTGGCATTAAGTCCGCCTATGTACCACTATTGTACATGAAGTTTAAATAAATAAATAAATAAATTGAAGGCACATATATGGCAAGGGAACATCCAAATACTCCGAAATATTTCATTCCGAATTTCGATGTTCCGATGTACAAAAGTTCGATTTTCATAATACCTAAGAAATATAATGTCTATTATTAAAAATCAGGAAATTTATTTTACCGAAAGTCGTAAAATCGAATTTGTTTGTATTCCGATTTTCATAAGTTCGAAAAATCAAATGCTCGATGGGTTCTCGGTCCAAAAAACGACATTCCGATTTTCAATACTCCAAATAAACTGCAAAAATGCTGCAGATCCCCAGATCCAGGTACAGTTGTTGAATCATTTGGGTTAGGCTTCGATCAATAATAGCACGGGTTAGGTTAATTATGTGTTTGTCTTGCTATTCAGTTTTCCAAGGCGTTTTTATTTCGGAATTCTAATTAATCGGTACTTTAATAATCGGAATTCGTATTTCTGATGCTTCGAATTATCATTAAGTCGGATTTTTTGTTATTCGATCTATTAAAACTCGGTATTTTGAGAATAGTAATTATAAACGTTAGGAATATTGAAATTTTGTAATTATAAAAATAGGATGAATGATAAATCGGAGTTGTTATATTAGGAATTTTGAACCATTCGGAATAATGAAAATCAGTATTTTGAAATTCGTATTTGCGACTGACGGAATTAAGTTTTTCGTATTTATGTAGTGTACCCGTAATGGCAACGCATCGGCCAACGACAAAATTCATAAATTTTCTATCAACCAACCCTTCCTGTGCGTCAACCTAATTTTAACAAACAGGAGCAACTTCTCAATACAAATCAATCTACTTAGTCTTTTCCCAACTATGTTGGGGTCAGCTTCCAGGCTAACCGGGTGCAGTTGAATACCATTACTTTACATGGAGCCACAGCCTCTCTGACCTCCACAACCCAGTTATTGGGTAACACAACACTGCAGCTAAGCATATTATAAGTTGGGAGATTACATCGCTGACAAAAATCCTTGACTCAATGCTGGTCCTGCTCCATAAGGGCGCATAAACTAATTGATTAGCATTTGAAAATATTATTGGAGCTGCTGAAGATTGTAACACTATCTTTGCATTGTATAAACTCAATCTCCTTGAATTATATAATTACATAGCACAGATGTGAGTACTATGTACTATAGAGCTACCATTTACCGGGTAATATGTCTTTTATTGACTTGAATGTGCCCTGGCAGCTGAGAGTATGTCATGCTCACTCAAATGTCTCGCTGGTGGTGGCGTGTGTGTTGGATCATTAAGTTCCCTTCAAATGGTTGAGCTAAATGGTGCTGATCCATGCGTCATGTTCGTGAACGGGCGCCGTCAGTTGGGACTGGTCATCTCTTAGCTGCCACGGCTTATTTTAATTTATTTTAATTAATGAATTGTTTTTATTACGGACGCTTCTAACGTGCAAGTCTTTCTACATTGTTCTCACATGTATAACTTCAACATGAATGATATAACCCATATTTTGTTTTAAAAGGGTGTCCGTGAGTTTCTTGCCCGTTCTTCTCCATAGGAACCTACTACGCTTTGGAATGGGTAACTAGCTTCATCTTTCCGACTGACCGACCCCTTTTCAGTTCAAAAGTGCCTGTAATTGTTTTCTTTTTTTAAATAAATGCTTTGAGTTTGAGTTTGACACGATACCCCTTGGTAAGACTGGCTGTCAGACTTTTGGGCTTCTAACTACCCGTAACGACTGTCAAAAATCTACAAATGATAGCCGGAACCAGCGAGAGTTCTCGATAATGTAATAGATGGTCACCCATCAACAAACCGACTGCGACAACCTTAGCTTAACCTACTCCATAATCTCCATAATTAGTCCAAAATGACCCACTCTAACCGAATCCTAGCTCCATGCTGCCCTCACCTCAAATTGCACGCCAGCCTGAGATTATATTTGATGCAGCCCTAATCAGTCTCTCTTACCGGCTAATTGCTTTCCACTATTGTAGTAAATTACTAATATGTGAGCTCGGGCACTCGCCTACTTAAGGACGGTAATAATTAAGCTTTTAAAAAGGTTTATTTCATAATGTTTTAATTGGTTTGGGTTGATTTGGTCTTCGTGGAAATTAAGGCTTTATGTGACTTTATTACGAGATTATCTTTCTTCTTTTTTTTATATAATTGGTTATTTAGTTGGATTATATTTTAAGTACTGTTTATTTTATTTTATTTCGTTGCCTATTTATGTACAATTCATTAAACCTGATTTGGTTTCCGTACGTCTTTTCGGGTGACCACTGAAAATCAGCGCTGTGCTGTGGGTCTCTCATAGCACAGCATCATGCTGAGTGGAAGCCTTCTTGTCCCAGTCATGACGTGCAGCTACCGACTATTTCGGTTTTGTGCTCGTGATTATAATGTAGATTTATTTTATTCTATTTTTTTTACGACAAAAAAGTATGCAAGTGTTTCTATAACAAATAAACCTATTTTTCTTTTCTTTTGTTTTAGGTTTTCCAGGGAAATATATTATAAAGTTACTTAAATTTATTAATAACTTAAGTAATTTGGCCTTGGCGATTTGACTACACAAACGATAAAAATTCTACTCGGGTGTCGTTTTTGCCAAGCCTTGGGCAGGTGCTTGGCAATGGTTCCTAAACAAATTCAAAGTCACCTCAAAGAGATCACAAAATATATTACGTAAAAATATAATTATAGGTATAATATATCAATATTGCACCCTGGTAAAAAAAGCCTTTTATAGTATTTTCGAAAAACGTTTTTCTGTATAGTTGCAACGGTTAAGGTACCTGCCCGTCTCGAAAATCCACCCTCCTAAGGTCGGTTCTCGGGATTTTTCCACTTGGGTGGAAAAATCCTCGTACATCATCGGGCATCCTCCTGGCCGCTCATCCACACCAAGGGCAAAAGTGCGCTTCGGACATGGACGCGCCGCGGAGGATCAACAGAATGCTCGAGGATATTCGAGAGTGCGCGGCGATATTCGAGGCTATGCGCTGAAACCCTCTGGCGTTGCTCAGTTCACACTGGTAGAACAGAGATGTGACGTGCGTGCTTGATGAAAATGATAGACTGGGATATTATGGTTGTTATTGGACTATTGACGGAGGAAGTAGAAAAAAAAAGCGGGTGTGCTCGCGCGGTCTTGAGGACGCTCGGGCGTGCTCACGGATATCCACGACTGGGCGCTCGCGCATCCTCGAGCATGCGCAAGCAAACGCTTGGTGTTTGCGTCGATTTTTATACATAAAAGTCAATATTTATATAGTTACTTTTCAGTGAAATTTTAAAAGAGTTTGAGCATCCGCGAGGTTTTATCCGTTTGGTGGAAACTGACTCTTAGCTTATTATAATATTTACGTAGGTACTTGGTTCAACCCGAACCTTATTTTCAGGCGCAAGTCCAACCTACGGGCTTCCTACCAATCTCATCTTACACATGACAGCTTATTCCAACTCATTAAAAAAACTCAATAGAACTAAATATCGGTAGTTAGTGGAACTAGTCCAATTATGTTGTCGTGTTACGATATGACATCGAATTAGTTGCGACTAGCGACTCGCAAAGAAGCGCATGTCAAACTGTTCGTTTGTTTAATGGGGATGTTGTAAATTGTTGCGTTTATCCAAAACATATTTCCAACTGCATTTGGATGTTTAGAAGTATGTCCGAATGATTAGATAAAGAAAAAGAAATATGACTGAGATATTTGGGTAGTCGTGTAAAATGATAGGAAAACTCCGACAAAACTATTAATATTAGATATCTTTTTGCCAGGGTTTTCTGACGAGTTTGGGTCTCAACTGGGACTCAAACACAAGTTAGTACGAGTATAGTGAAAATTTTACGAACTATAGGTATTATAATAACTGACTACCTACTAAGAAAACTACTTTGTGCTCTCAAATCGTCATGCCAAAGCGAATATAAATTTATAGTTTTAAAACTAACGAGTTTTAACCAAAAGTGATACAGCGATTTTCTTTTGTTTAATTCTTCATTCAAATTTGGAAACACAAAAGAAAATCTTCAAAACGCCAATCCAAGCCACCGTCACTACGTTCTCTAGTAGCACAGTTTGCACGCTACACCTATTATAATGGTCCCTGCTTCGATTCCCGTCAGCGGTGCCCTTGCGACTTTTGTAAACTAATTTGAGACAAAACGTCACGCGATGCAGAAAAAAACAGTTTTAAAGCTTTTTTGAGGGCCCATTATTTTAATACGGCTATTTTAGGTGGATACCGGCAATTTGGATTTGGAGACAAAATTGTAGAACTTGAATACTGTTCGGGATTTTCGTGTTACAACGATGCCTGCGGGAGATTGTGGTCTTATTTGTGTGGAAGTAAGAGGTTTAATAGGTACTCCATTTCATAAACAGAACATCACGGCTGTATTCACCGAAGGGTGAGGCAGAGGTAACTGAATTAATGCAAAGGAAAGTATTTTGTTCAAAATCGTTTACTGAATCGGTTTCTGTAATTTTTAATACAGGTAATTCTTTATCCCAAAAATAATTGAAACTACGTAAATTACAGTCACACTTCCGCCTTACAGATAAAAAAAAACAAAATGGACAAAGTACCTACTACGCTAGACCCCAAACGTGTGTGACGCAGATTTGTAATGTGACCAGAATTTTCTCCCACAACCAGTTTGTCTAAATTAATAAAACAATGTTTTATACATAATTGCCCGCGGCTTCGCCCGCGTGTATGTCATTACTTCCCTAGCCAATGGTTATACATGTTATTCTTTATTTTCGGTCGCAAGTATTTCTAGTAAGTTTCAAGTTAATCGAACCGCGCGTTAAAATTCCTAGATACAAATTTTGACACCCCGCAAAAAAAAAAAAAAATTGTTTCAGTTCTAAGTATGGAGAACCCCCAAAATGTATTGTTTTTTCCTATTTTTGTGTGCAAATCTTAATGCGGTTCACAGAATACATTTACTTACCAAGTTTCAACAGTATAGTTCTTATAGTTTCGGAAAAAAGTGGCTGTGACATACGGACGGACAGGCAGACATGACGAATTCATAAGGGTTCTGTTTTTGCCATTTGGCTACGGAACCCTAAAATTACACTATTTTAACTAGGTGTTGACCCCTTTTTGGGTACAGGCCTCCTCCAATTTTCTCCAGGTTTTCCTATTTTTGGCTTTGATCATCCAGCTTATGCCTTTTTTTTGGGTTGAAAATTATCAAATAACTTCTCCCACTCTGGGCGAAGCGGGAGAGCGTGTCAGACTTTTACTGACTAAAACCCACCCGTGTTCCTTCAGTTGCCTGTGTGAAGGGTCACGGTATCCCTTTCGGACAAACTCGCAACCCTGGCAAAACATGGCAACGCTGCCAGCCTTTTTGACACTTTTCGTCGATCCAGCCTTTGGCTATGCTTTTGTTGAATTCATCTACCCAGCGTCTCGGTGGACGTCCTCTAGGTCTTCTTCCTGTTGGTGCCGACCATGTCGTGGTTCTGTGGGTCCATCTTGTGACAAGTAGGGGTGCTACATGGCTTGCCCATTTCGTTTTAAAAATATTTATTATAAAAAAAAGACACAAAGTCACTTACATGAGTAAACAAAAATCCATACTAATATTATAAATGTGAAAGTAACTACGTCTGTCTGTCTGTATGTTACGTTTTCACACCTAAACAGCTGAACCGACCGTCATAAAATTTGGCAGAGATATAGCCTGGGATATGAAGAAGGACATAGGCTACTTTTTTACGCGATAACCGACATCTACGCCGGCGGAGCCGCGGGTAAAAGCTAGTAAAGTATAAAATATATTATAAGAACAACTTAAAATAAATTATAAATATAAAGTACGTCGCAGATGTCACTGTAGTTAATTAATAATTATGATATACTCATCTAATACATTCAGCTTTTAAGAAGGGTGTTATTTGTCATTAAATATTCAGCTAATTGAGTTTTGAATGCATCGAATGAGTGTAATTTTTTCATATATGAGGGAATTTTTTTGTATAATTGTGCTCCTTCAAAAGTATTTTTTTTTTACCAAACTTAGTTCTCATTTTCGGTAAAATCAGATAACTATCTACTTGTTTTACTTCAGTAAACGATAAATTGGTCTGTATACTTTTGTTGAGTGCCTTACGAATATAAATACATGTCATGTGTTGTAAATATATAACTGCTTAATTTGGTTTCTTAATTTTTGCATGTTGATGTTAAACATGGGTAGTTAAAAATCATTTTTAATATTTTTGTTTGTGCAAATTGGAGACTTGCTAGTTTCGTCTTGGCCGCACTACTCCAAATTTCAACCAAATATGATTGTAGTATGTGTGGTTTTACTCAGGCAAATCCACTTCAGACGTTGGGTATGTTTGAGGGCGTCTAATAGAAATGTTTACTTATGAATAGGTAATTAATTCAAGTCATTGCCGCCAACAGAAATATACCACGCCATTAGGGATTTAATAAAGTAAATTGAATTTCTTTTTATTTATTTTTCGTACAATCATAATTATTATTTTATTTAAACAATATACAATAAATGTCGCAACGAACTATTTACACTATGTACTAAATTAAAAGACTAACAAACTGTATATAAAAAAAAGGATAGTTAATAGGCGTCGAAGTACTCGTCCGCATCGCTGTCATCTGGAAATGTGCCCAGACGACTGGCAACATTGCCACGTTGAATGGCAATGCTAATTCTTTGGCCAAAGAACGAGAACTTGTTTTATTTAGATAATCAAACTTCCGAAGGAATCCGCTGGATGCGAGAAGCACAGAACCGATCGAAGTGGTGATGCTTGGGGGAGGCCTATGTCCAGCAATGGACATCTTTCGGCTGAAATTATGATGTTAAAACTTCTTTCCCAGATAACACTTTCATTTGCCTTAACACACAACACCACCACAAAATTTTGTCACAACATAAATACGAAGAACTTCAACAGCTAAACGAAGATAATCGTGCAACCTTTAATGGAAATAATGATACATCATATCGACAATAAGGTTACTTATAAACGAAGCAGAATCATTTTATCGCTAAACATTGATTATGTAGAGACATCCTTTAAAATATCATTTGGACTAACCTTGATATGCACCCAATACTTTGTAACTTTTCAATTGAAACTAATGTTCCGAATTGTACGAGAGTCATTGCTGGCGAAGTTCAGGGTCGTATCATTTACAAAGCTACTGAAGCAGCAATGGATTCGGAAGTAGATGATATTTTGGGCGGAGTGGAGCGTTTCGTGATAAAAGAATATTAGGGTTAACAAAAACAATCAGTTTAGTTTTTTTTACGCTTCATAAAACAAAACGTCATAATAATAGCACAGGAGTCACGTTCCATATAATGTTTCGTTATTATATCAAACCTTCTTGGTATTAAAATTGTATTAAATTTTTCAAAATGGAGGTCTAATTGTCGTTAAATCGTTCGTTTGAGGACGGAAATGTGGGTATTTTTTGTTTAAAATCGATTTCGTTTAGTAGTTTTGTGGACAATTGTTTTCCGTTTGCGGTGTGTAATTTGGTGGAGCGCCGCTTTTTTATACTTCAAATATGACGAGTAGATCTACCTACTGTATTTTGTTTGATTAGTCGGGTTCTTTTAAGTCTGGCAATGATTCTATGGTTACTGGCCTCATCAACTTCAGTACGTTTAGTAGGTTTGAGTAAAACCATAGATATTTTGAGGTTCTGTAATGTGACTGTGTAATGTGTGTATTTTGTGACTAAAACTAGGTCTGGTGTGGCAATATGGCTTTTGTTTACAGAGCTTAAACACTACCCTAGTAGCATTTTCCGTTGGCATTTAGTTGGGCCAACTTCAGAGGTATGTGGCCCAACCAAACGCCAACAAAAATGCTACTAGGGTAGAGTGTTTAAGTTGATCAGTTAGTGTTCAACCATTAACAAGCAACAGCATCGCAGCATCAGCATTAAGAGCGACATACATTCATTCTGCGCGTCTGCTACACCGGCGCGCCGCCACCGCTAAGAAGTGACCCACTGAAATCTTCGCTTCATCGGCTCGATACACACACAACACACATGCAAATAGGTATCAATGTGTATTTACCACAGAATTTGTATATAATTAAGTTAATTATTGTATTAAAGTAGTCATCAAGCTGGAGTCAAGTGTAATTAATTCATCTCCTATAACTCCTCTCACTGTGGCCAAGACATCTTTAGCCATCATCGATCCTATGAGTCTGTGGGAACGGCAGTGAGAAAACCATTTCCTGTGTACATTGCACGACGTACACAAACCCCTGTTCCTACCCAAACTCCGTCTGTTACCGTAGGCCTCCTTGTAACAGACTTCCCGTACGTAAACCAACGTGACCTACGTTTGGTATGGTTTGTATGGTAGGCTAGGGCTGTAGGGTAACAATAATAAGGTGCTAGGTAATTTCTTAGGGCTAGGTTTGTAGTCAGTAGGGTCTTACGTAAATAGGTACCAGGCTCAATTGTCTCGAACATAGTCCCACTGTTCGCATTTGGAATAGCGGCCTTACTAAGCCGTAAGTCCCGGTGCGTACAGTTAGAATGGAGAGTATGGTTATATTAAATGAAATTATCAAAGTGTAATTTTGAAATTTCTCCTTTTAATGTTTTAACAAACGATACATATTTAGATCGTGTGTATATTATTATATATATGTGTGTATTATTTAGTCTTTGGCTAGAATTTAAGCTAGTGCTCGCAAACTCACGGTACAGTCAAAGTCAGAGCTTTTTTGAGAGAGTCAACCAAGACGTCGAAGATGAGATTAGTTGTTGGCTTAAAGATAATAATCAATCGATTAAATGTTCAAAAGGCTTGAGATACGAACGATTTATGAAAAAAAGGGCCAATAATTCTGGCATAAAACATAAAACATTTATGTTATAGTTTTGGACCAGGGCCTCAAGTCTGCTATTACAATAGTGTCAGAATGGTCTCGCCATTGTGAGTATTTGACAGTGTTTGTATGGCAAATCTGTCAAAAACTCACAATGAAGAGACCATTGCAACGTTTGTACATTAGTAGACTTGGCCCCCAGGTGTTATGTCACTTCTAATCAATACTGTATTTTATATAATTAAAAACAAGACTATATATTATGTTTGAATAAATATTGCTCATCTAACTTTTAATTTTATTAAATATTATATACTTTTAATAAATATTTCTGTTTAATTTTAACCATTAATTTACTCAGTTAAGTCTGTGTTTATTTTTTCACTGCTAGTGCTTTCTAGCTTCATCTTTTTTGACTGACCGACCCCTTGATAATTCAAAAGTGTCTGTGATTGGTTCATTTTAAATAAATGCTTTGAGTTTGAGTTTTAAGTTTGACTGCAACGATTCAATCAGTTTAGTTTAGTTCAGCATAAAGTATTTAGGCCAAACTAGATTGTTCTGGGCTAAACTAGTATATCCTGACACGCGTAGGATAAACCGATTAGGCCTAGGACAGACAAGTTTGGTCTGAAAACGGCCTGAAACACTCGCGAAAAAAAAAAAAAAAACTGTTGTTGTCTACTTTTTGACGAGTTAAGCGAACATAAAATGTAGGGAACCGCAATTTTTTTTTTTGCAATTTCAGGTTTGTTCCCATAGTAAAAGTTGTTCAAAATGATGAGTTTAATGACCCTTTTTTCACACAGACGGTATTGATGCCACCTGGCGCAAATAGACAGCCTCACTGTTAAACGGATTGCGTGGGAGCAGTAACAGCATCCTGAATGTAATAAGTTAGACAGCACACTGGTGTGGAGCCAGAGGACTAACACCTATGTATATTCTAAGAAGTTGACTCGAAAATTCCTCGATCTCGACTCAACTGAGGTTACCTTAAGGATCACCTCAACTAATCCTCGAAATCGGTATTCTTAGTTAAAAACTCGGTCTTGTCATGAGGTAATCTTGAGGATCCTCGAGTAAGGTTGAGTCGAGGTAAAACGTCATTAAATACGTCATTGTATTGTTTTTTTTTTAAGATTTCACTTAATGCTATTAACAACTGAATGAAAGGCGGAATGAGTAGTCCTCTGTTACTCTGAGACATAGCTCTGTTATTGAACACAAGTGGTAACAAAACATTCAACACAGTTTCTTTCCTAAAACGACAGATAATAATCAGCTTTGTTTGTCAAGCGGGGCTGAAAGAGTAGAGTAAAAAATGCGAATAATGTCGTAAATCTTCCTTGAGTGTTCCTTAAGGTACCTTGAGTTTGACAGTTGTTTCCTTACCTCGAGTGAGGGAAAATGTCGAGTGACGCCAAGTGGAGGAGATTTTTTGCAACTGTGAATACCGATTTCCTTGAATGAGGTTGAGTGGAGTCGAGGAAGTTTCGAGGAAACAAGAATGTCTTAGAATATAGGTGTAAGTCTCTCTTATTTATTAGGTATTAACATAGTTTTTAAATTCATACTAACAAATAAATATAAAGGATCAATAGTTGTCTGAATAAAATATATTATTATATATTATCTTCCTGTTGACTTTTTAAAAGAATATTAAATACTAGCTTTACCCGCTTCTTCGCTCGTGTGGATGTCGGAAAATATCCCACAGGAACGTACTACCGGGATTACAAGTAACCTATGTGTTAATCCAGGTTATAAACTATCTGTGTGACAAATATCATCCAAATACGTTCAGCCGTATCTGCGCCAATCAAAACATACATACAGACAAACGGACAAAAATCTAAAATAGTAGATTGTAAGTACATCAAGTGCATAAAACGCAACAGCGAGCGAGGATGGATATAGTTTTTTTTTTTTTTTTTTTTTTTTTTTTAGTATGGCATCTCGGAGGTATAACCACTGGGGGTTCCTGCTCCTTAACCGGGCTTTCCTGTGGTGCCGCAAGCTCCTAACGAAGTTTACGCCTCCAGCCAGGGGAGTTTTTACTATAATCTACTTAAGCTAGACGACTGCTCGCTAAGGGCACCCCAGGTGGGGCTCGAACCTCGGCTTAGAGCAGTGTCGGAGGGAGGGTGGCAAGGGACCGTCGGTGGCTGGATAACATCAGGGTTCTGATTATTAATCTGGGGAGTTTGGATTACAGGCTCAGCTAAACCACATGCTGGCACATCGTTAAGCGTCGTCAAGGGTCGGGGAGGGCTATTATTATTGACGATAATAATAGTGGGTCGGGGTGGGTTTACGCGGGACCTCTAAAGCGAGGTCGGAATTTGGATCGTGTGCGTGTTGTGTGTACTCTACGAGCTGTACTAGTTTCCCTACGACTCTCCTGGATGAGAGTGGTGGGGTCGTCTGGGTCGGTCAGTGCGTGCCTTGGACGGCGGATCATACTAATGCGGGAGGGGGTGTAGTTGGCGGCCTGCACAACGAGAGTGTTGCGGTGGGTGGCGGCAGAGTCAAAGAAACGCTTGGAAGAGCGTTTTAGAAATTGGGCTATTGTAGGCATTCTAAGCTCTACATGGAGATTTGTGTTCCGAACGAACCAGGGGGCTCCCGTGCATTTACGGAGGAAACGATTCTGGATGACTTGCATCTTATGGATGATATACGGTTTTGCTTGAGCAAAGACTGGGCTCGCATAGGTCATGATGGGGCGGATGCACGCGGTATAAATTCGCAATTTGCACTTGAGGGACAATTTGCTATTTTCATGGACAAGGGAGTGAAGCCTATAGAGAGCGAAGGCGGCGCGCGAACGCACCTTACTTACATGCTCAGAAAAGGAGAGGTGATGATCGAGGATGACACCTAGATATTTGGCTCGCTTCTCCCAGGGGATAGGCTTGCCGAACATGGTGACAGGTTTGGGTTTTGGGGGGATTTTTCTCGGTTTTACGAAGAGAACCGCTTGGCTTTTGTCAGGATTGACTTCGATCCGCCACTTTCTAAACCACGCACCGAGCTTGTCGGCTGCAGTTTGGAGAGTGTTGGCAATGACATTATGACACATCCCTCTGTAGTAAACGGCCGTATCGTCTGCGAACAGAGCCAACTGAGCCTTTTTAAACTTCGGGATATCGCTGGTGTAAAGCGTAAAAGCCAGGGGGGATATCACAGAGCCCTGAGGGACTCCTGCGCGTATGGGATGGGGGGAGGAGAGGGCTCCCTCTATGCGATAGCGAAAGGTGCGATTCGACAAAAAGTCTCGTAAGATGAGCACGAGACGCTCGGGCACACCGAGTTGGTACAGCTTGTAAATCAAGCCGTTGTGCCAGACTTTGTCGAACGCTTTCGCTATATCAAAGAAGATAGCTCCTGTCATAAGGCCGCGTTGAAAGCCGGCGCTTATGTCCTCGACTATACGGTGGACCTGATGGGTTGACGAATGTTTGGTACGGAATCCAAACTGTTCGTGGGGGATAAGGCCCTTAGTCTCGGCGTAGTCTCTGAGACGCTTATGAATAAGCCTCTCGTAGATTTTGCCCATGACTGTGAGCAGGCTAATGGGGCGGTAGCTCGCGGGCTCCTTCTTGGGTTTACCGGGTTTGGCAATACCGATTACTGTGGCCTCTTTCCACACTTGCGGGAAGATGTTATTGTTCATGGCTCCATTGAAGATGGTGGCCAAGAGCATTATCAGGTGGGCGGGGAACAATTGGACCACCCTATTGGTGATACCATCAGAGCCAGGGGCTTTACGTGGTTTCAGACCCTTTATGGGCTCGTGCACTTCCGCCGGGGTGACGGGAGCCAGAGGATACTCAGGGTCTTCGACGGGCGGACGAGAGGCTCTACGTTCGACTTCAGCGTTCACCTCATCGAGGTGCGCCTGGTCTACTGGTTGAGAGCTGGGCGAGCACTGGGCCTCTAGACTGTCGGCTAAGCATTCGGCTTTGTCGATGTCTTCGAAAGCGAGAGACGCGTCTGGGCGGATCAGTGGGGGCATTGAGGCTGAGCTACCTCCTCGGGGATTGAGTTTCCTTTGGAGTTGCCAGAATGCTAGATGGTTCGGCTCTAGGCTGCTCAGTAGCGTATCCCAGTCGGCGTCACGCAATTCCTTCACGCGGTTACTTACAGCACGCTGTAAGTAGCGCATGTGGATTTTGTTAGCCGTGCAGGGAAAGCTACTGTACGCACGGACGGCTGCGTTCTTCTCCGTCATCAGTGCACGTACATCGTCCGGCAGTTTCCCGCGACGGTTATCCGTCGCCGGAACCTCCCTTGAACATGTGTTCAGGACAGATTGTACGTGCTCTGTGAGAGAGTCGATCGCGGCCGTCGTGTCTGCGATAGAGTCGAACTGGTCGGGGATCGAATCCAATTGGGGGGACGTGTTAGCTTTCAAGCTTTCGCCTACTCGCTTCCAGTTCGTTATCCTTTTGGTGCGCGGGGGGATATTGGGGTCGTGAAGACCTATGCGAGGGGCCATTTCTACGAGGACAGGTCGGTGGTCAGAGTGAAGCTCGTGATGCACTTCTATAGAGACCAACCGTAGGTTGATGTTCTTTAGAAGTGCCACATCGAGCACGTCAGGGGCATGGTCAGGATTATGCGGATAGTGGGTGTGACTCATCGGGGCGATGATATCAAAATTGAGGAGGGGGCAGAGGTCAAAGAGGATTTTACCCCTATGGGAGGTGAGTCTACTATTCCAGGCTGGGTGCTTGGCATTGAGATCACCCGCCATGATGACGGAATCACTCATGCTCAAGAGGGTATTAAGGTCGTCGGTCAGTAGTCGATCTTGGATTGGATCAATTGTAACGAGAGGGGGCAGATAGGCTGATATTATCGTTATAGATGGATGGCCCGTCATACCGATTCGGCAGATCGAGACTTCTAATAGGGACTTTAGGACAGGAGGGTCTATGGGCGTGCAATAGAGCTCTGATTTATAATAGATTAGAGTACCTCCCAGGTGGCACCGCGACCTATCGTTGCGAATTATACGATAATTCGCAATTGACGGGTTACGGTGCCTGGGTTTTAAAAAGGTCTCTTGAATGAGGAAAACGTCTACCTTATGATCACCGAGGAATTCGGTGACCTCTGAGTTTTGGCCGTCCAAGCCATTGGCGTTAAAATAACCTAACATTAGGGATCGGGGTTTGTTTCTAGCGGGGGACCTAGTATCCATTAAGTGGTCTAGGGGTGTTGTTCGCGAATCTAGACAGTGCTTGCGTGATCTCGGGATACGCATTGTAGATTGCCTGAATTTGGTATAGGTCACCGGCGTTGGTCGCGGCGACTATCTCGTCGGCCATCCTCCTCGCGCGGGGGGTGAGGAAGACCATGTATGTGGATGAGATCACCTGGAAGGGATCTACTTTATTGACACCGGCCACGGGAGTGGGGGTGTGATTTAGAGGGGGGCGCGCGTACGGAGCGGCGGCGGCGGGCGCGGGCGCGGGCGCGGCGGCGAGGGGCGCGGGTGCGGTGGGGGGCGCGGTGGACACGGGTTTCGATTGCGAGTTTTCGAATCGGATTCGCGGGTCCATTAATCGGGGTAATGGATATAGAGTGTAAAATGGGTTTTATAGACGAGTTGTGCACTCTACTTTTCACTTCGATTGTGAGGAAATGAAACAGCAACATGTAAAATAATAAATTGACGAAATAAAAAATACGAGTATAAGTTTATTTCATGAAGTTTTTTTGTGTAATTTGGCTGTTGGTATCCTTGCCTTGTTCTTAGAATACTTGTACAACAACTTCAATTTCATAGAATAAGTCTATGAAGTTGAAGATGTTCCAGTGGCTGTTGGACCGATAGCCTTGGTCTTCGACGAAGATTTTGCTTTATGCTCTAGAGCATAAAAAGCGACTTTATGTCGCCTACGCACGACATAAAGACGAACTTTTAGAGCATGAGAAGTGAAAACTATATCTTCAGCATCAGACATCCCACACCTCGTAGCAAATACTTTTCCAAAATATTCAATGTACAGTTTTGATTTCGTTACAATTTTATTTTATTTATTGAATACAGTAATTATGTGTTTTAACAAATGTGTTTTTACAGAATTATAATCATTAGAATCAGCAATATTCCATAAGCATATATGGGTCCACTAGCGCCACTCCTTTAAAAAAATATGATCTCGTGACTGAGAAGGAATTATGAAAAACGGTTCAACAAATACCTCGGTAAGTGTGTCTAGAATTTCCTAATACCTTTTATAAAACAAGGTTACTAACCATCGAGAGAGCTCAGAGGGCGATTCTCAAAGTGTTAGACTTTCCGCCCTTTCCTTTTTCCTACCAACCTGCTAAACAAATCTTGCGAAGTATTAACAGTTCGGCAACTATTTATAATGGGCATTGTATTAAAACAACACACAGCTCTACCCTACAGCACTAAATGTTCTAATAAAAGACGTAAAGATATAGTCTGCCCACAAAATACAACTAAACATGTTTTTGTATCCAAATTTTACCTGTACCTCGGTCCCCTCCTCTATAACAGATTAAACTTGAAAGAAAACATTTTCTCCCTGAACTACACAAATTGTAAGAGAATTCTCAAGGAAGCTCTCCAGAGCATGTCTTACGAAGATACAGAGAATTTATTAACTGTGTTAAAGTAAATATGTATGTATACTACGATAAGTATTTATAAAATTTAGAAACTAAGAGCTACTGAACATAATTATAGTTTATTTGTCTATTGACAATTTTTAGATTATTTATTATTTTTTACAAAACTGTCTTAGTACTTTTCGCCTGAAACACAGGATTACCTAGTTCAGGCACGTCTTAGGAATATAATTTACATTTAAGCAAAACTGTACTCATTTTTATACTTTGTAATTTTTTGAATAAAATTTTATTATTATTATTATTATTTATTTTTATGTTTTTAACATATCTCGGGATCCTGGGGTCCCGGGCCTTTGGAAGGCTTACGAGAGGCCGAAGCCAACTCGCAGAGGCCCGTTACACGCTTGTAATGAAATGAGGCACCAACCGACGATTATCCCTGTACGCACTATGTAAGTGCACCCAAGGACAGCCCCCGGTTGGTGTAGGACTATTGCAGGATATGGAAACGAAAATACTGAACTATAGGTTTTGGGTGGTTAAAATGGACTGGTTACCTTAAACTATGGAAGGACTATAGCCCCTGCTGCTTGATCAATGTTTTATTATACACGGATAAAATGGCAGGGGGTGATTTGCACACTCAATAATGGGCCCCCGAAAACGGTCGCTAGCACAAAGTGACGTAGCGACAAGGGGGCAACATATCCTGAGGTGCTCGAGGAGTGGAGAGGTATTCCACGGCTCTCAGAACAATCCCAGAGCCCGGAAGATGGTCAAGATCCCTACAAGCACTTACTGGAATACTTCCTTCCTCCGAGCACGTTTGCTTATTATTATTATAAAGTTTCATATTGAGACACGAAGCAACAAAATACGATCGAGAGAAATGTGGCCGTTTTTCTTTAGAATGAATTTTGTTGCTTCGTATCTCAATATGAATCTTTATAAAAGGTATTAGAAAATTCTAGACACACTTACCGAGGTATTTGTTGAGCCGTTTTTTATAATTCCTTCTTAGTCACGAGATAATATTTTTTTTAAAGGAGTGGCGCTAGTGGACCCATATGCGCCCTCTTAAGGCGACGATAACCGACTTTTAATGATTTAATACTAAAGATCACGTCTAAACGAGTAGTTGTAATGACTTGAAAAAAATATTTATGTTAAATTAGAGCATTTTCTTAATAACTTAAGACTGCGCCGAGTGCACAGTGGCGCCCTCATCGTTTGTTCGGTGATTTCGTTTATTTTAGAATGAAAATGCAGAAAATAAGCTCGTCAAGTTGTGCTTCACAAGACTATACGTTATTATTACTACAAACAGTAGTTTTAAATTGTTATGTTTTATTGTAATCATTAAAACGGAGCTTAGTGGCCACTATTTTCCGTTACATTTTACACTATTCCATGATATTTGCGTAACTTAAACCGTTTACGCAGCGCACGCAACGGAAGCTCTCAAAAAGGAATATTTTTTCCCGTTTTTGCAACATTTTTCATTTATGCTCCGCTCCTATTAGTAGTTCCTGTTCCTCAATTCCAACCAGTAGTTCTTGAGATTAGCGCGTTCAAACAAACAAACAAACAAACTCTTCAGCTTTATAATATTAGTTTAGATAAATTAATGTGTCTTATTTGGGACAGTACTCCTAGATGGGCGAGTCCTATTACTGGCTGGACGTGGACGTACGACTTGTTACGTGAGCTGAGTACAGAACACGCAAGCTAACCACTCAAGGTCACTGGCATATATCTGGCCCTTAAGAAGCAAACCTTTCTAGATTCATGATTGAAAAGATCTATCGACTATTCAAGAAGGAATATTAAATCAAACAAAAAACTTATGGATATCTCAATATTTTATTAAAACGTCCACCTCATGTATGTAGCCAACGCAATGAAAATTCGACAATTATACAATAATTTACATTTCTAATACATTAACGCAATTAAAGACAGATTTCACAGTGAATTGAGCTACTTTACAAACTATCACTTATTTTTATAATATTACTTTATAATATTTACAAATGTCTACTTGGAATGCACATTTTAACTTATATTATATGATGGTACTATAGAGAACGAAATTTCCCGCTAGTACCACCGGTGGTACAGTTGGGTGGTACTAGTGGGAACAAAGGTTAAAAAGCCGTTAGTTTTCTTAAATTTAAAAAACTGTATTTTAAAACGAGAGATGTTTTTAAAAAGATGTAAAATCCAAATAAGATAAGAAATAAGGCGTCGTGATTATTTGATGAAACTTTTATTTTTATAGAGTACATATTATTTTCTTACTTTTATTTTTTATTGCAAAAGTTAGATATTGAGATCCGAGTGAAAAATAAAAATAAAATACCAAGAGTATTTTTAAAGTAATTACTTAAATATTTACAATATTTTTACATCGTATTTTTATAATATTGCTAACATTAATAAAATATTAAACTGACTGAGCCATTATCATTTTTCACAATAGAAGGGTGAATCAATTCTTATATGATGAAAACTGACGAAATGTGGGTTTACTGCAAGCAAGTACACCTCTTCCTATCCCGTCAGGGATTACAGGCGTGATGTTATGTACTATCGTGGTCACGGAAATTTAACCTCTTTAAAAACAAAACCCCGTGCACACGATGACTAAATCTGTTTACCGCCCCTTTTGGCGACGACCAATGAAAAAAAACTTGCTTAAATAAATTTCTCAATCTCAGTTACAATGATCACAGATGTCTAACCACCTCGGCTGGTGTTTTTACGGTCTTTTTTTTTTATTCATAAGGGGCTCAACAAAAATCTGATTCGGCGATGCCATTTGTTGATGAGCGTAGGTAAGTGTTACTATAGCGGCCGAGCGCTGCGAGCAGGAATAGTCATTATCGTGGTTCGATGTCCGAGACCGCCATAGTACCTATGTTTTATGTAAATCCATGAAAAAATAAGTACCTAAATGTGATAAAACAAAATCCGGGCCATTTTTTGAAACCTTTTGTACAACATATATCATTGGTTTAAGTACAATCGTGCACACAATCTGTTCGACAAATCGCCCTATGATCAGTGTCTAACTTTCAATTCGTCTACGAAGCAAAATGCCTAAAATTAATGTCTACACAGCAAATTGCCTAAGCTGTAAATCGCCTAGAGATCAAAATGTTTAACAAGCAAAATGCCTGCAATAATTTCTAAGTAGTCGAGATGGTTAAAAAAACTCACACCAGGGCCTCTGAACTGTAGGTTAGGTTAGGTTAGAACTGTGAATGGTTAAGCCAGAAACGGTACTCCCTTTCTTCTTCTAAATTATTAGACATATTGCAAGGTAGGCATTTTGGTTCATAGTCAGAATAAGGTTTAGTTCAAATACTGTATAGACATATTGCAAGGTAGACATTGGGCTTCCTAGTCAATATAAGGTTTAGGCAATACTTGGCATAGACGTTTTGATTTCTAGTCAGCATGATCATAAAGGGACAAATAGCCATTTTCAAAACTGCGTGGTTTAAATTATAGTAATTTTTTAAAATGCGTGTTTTTAATACGGAATTTAAAAAAATCTTCTATAAAATTAGTGTTATGTTGTACAAAAACTTAATTTATTATTTAATTATGCATTGTTTTAAATCTATTATTAATTTACAAATTCTTTGCTACATTTCAAATAAGCAGACTTAAAGAATATATTCTATTACACAATATTTATCATAGAAATTACTATAGTTATAATACTGATAATGTTTATTTACAAAGAATTATATTTATTTATTGCTACTTACTATAACAATACAAAAGAGCTTCGAATATCAGTAGTTCGGTATTTTTTTATTGTAATTAATATGGACTAGAGGCAAATTTCAATGATAAATTGAATAGATATGAGTATAGGTTACAAGAATTTATCGATATGATAATATTATTACATTTGATGCTTATCATCATGCAGAACTAGCTCCAAGACAGACTTTGAATAGCAAGCTCATTAAATCATAATAATTGTTGTTTTGCATATATTCGATTGTCTTGAAGTTTCAAGGTTGATTATAATAAATTTCAGTGGGATAGTAGAAGGGTAAACGTAAACATTCAGTTTGTAAATCATTTAAAATTATTATTGCATTTGCACTTTTGGCAACGCCTATACTGTACTTTTATTTCTTGAGGAACTTTCGACTTGTTATATAAACCAAGGGAAATAAGATGGACAACTGGTTAATGAAGTACAAAAGAAAATAAAATTACTTTCTAGATCAATAAGCTTGCATTAACAAGCTTCAAATTTTCAACACTGCATTTGACATCTCAAGTACAAAAAGCACTTTACACTCCTAGTACATAATTCCTTCACAAAAAATCTAATCTAATTCCGATCAACATATAGGCGAGGCGACTGGTGGGGGATGAGGGGGCGGGGCGGTCGCCGCTTGCGCATTCATAAAGTTACTTTGATTGCCTGCCCATGGCTGAAGGTTTTGTAAAGCGCTTAAAGCAGTATTTGACGGCTGTCCTTGCGCTGCATTTGCTGAGTTCTGGTAGTGTAAAGCGGACAGTTGCGCTGAACCGGGTGGTGCTTCGGGCATGTAGCCCTTGCTAAGAGCTTCGGCTTGAAGGGAGAGCATCAAGCGGTTCGCTGCTTGTCGTTCTGCTTCGCGCTCTTCTGCTGTTTGACGTCTGTAACAAGAGATTTTGGATTAGAGATTTTTCGGTTACTGTAATTAAGTTTGGATTTCTTTTTGATTGGGACCAAGACAGCACTGGAATTATTTAACTGAAACTGGGTCATTGTAACTGCGAGAGGTAATATTTGGCGCAGTGGCGTTGCTAGTCATAAAGGGGCCCTATATCGAATAGTAAAAACATATTGGGGGTCCCATGTTGGGGGCCCGACTGCGGCGAAACTCCAAAATAGGGATTTTTGATTACAAATAAAATAGCGTACTAACATGGCAGGTTAAGTTTCCATTTTAATTATTTTACTAAGAGAATGCAAGAGCGAGCGAGGTGAGCTAGTAAATTTGAGCATCCTGACTGAGATACTAGGTAAAGCTGTCATTGTGATTTTAATAAAAGAATACAAGAGCGAGCGTAGCGAGCTCGAAACTTAGAGCACTCTGACTTGGGTAGTTAAGATTTTCTGTAAACCTAATTTTAGTAAATGAATAGTAGTAATATCAGTAGCCTTTGTAAGCCATGTATAAATTACGTTAACTTTCATATTTTCAGCTCTTATCAATAAGAACTTGATTTTTTCGAGAATATTTAACAAAAAAAGCTAACACACGTTGCGTCGGAGGAGCCCTGTAGCTTGGGGGCCCTGTATCATTGAAATGGCTGATACGGCGGTAGCTACTCCCCTGATTTGGTGCCTTAATTATGCGTGGCTTACACTACAAATTCTAGAACTAATGCTTTTTAATCCGAAGAAAGTACGAATTCCTACCATTATTAATTTTGGTCGAACCAACAATACATCTCTGTCATACTAATTCAATTAACTATTTTTACCCACAGCATCAATAAGTCAATTTAATTGCAACAGTACCACATGTAAACAGACTAGCTCGGTCAATACACAGCACACTAATGGGCAGGCAGAATAATTCATGAATCACGACATTCACGACTCAGTCCAGCTTACTATAGTAAATATTAAATAATAATATATGACTTTGATAATAAGATCCGTGTACATATGACAAGGTAATAAGACTGTTTTGTAGTGTTTGAATGTTGAGAATTGTGTATTGGAGTTATTGTTCTTGTTTTACAAGATTTATGGTTGATTTTGAATATGTATCTGGTCGGGTGGCCTGTCACACTTTTATGTAATTACGTACTCTTAGTTCGAAGTGAATGTTAGGTGTGGCAAAAGAAGCATGAAAGTAGAATAAATGCTGTGGAAATGCGTTCCTTGCGAAGCATGTGTGGCGTGACTGTGAATGATAGGTTGAAAAATTATGTGATAAGTCAACGGTGTGGTTTAAGATGATGTAGTGATAAAAATTTAAAAGAGTATGCTTAGATGGTTTGGTCATATTGAGAGGATGAATGAAAGGCGACTTACAAAAGGTATTTACAAGGCAGATGTGGGTGGGAACGCCGGGAGGGGACGCCCTAGTAGGATATATAGTGGCCTATTTCCTTATGTTCTTCAGAAAGGTCAGGTGCGTAGCACTCGCAACCGGCGTGCATGTATAACCAGATGTATGAATGTAATCGAAGCAAAAGGAGTATGTAAGGAGCGTAGCAGGTGGCGCTCTATAGTTTCTTTCTACCCCCATGGGAAAAAGGCGTGAGTTTATGTATGTTGTACTCTTAGGCCTGTGTTCACCAACATTTAAATCAACTGTTTAGATATTTAATCAGTTGTTTACTTAATATTTCATAGGAAATTTGACATAAACCAACTGATTAAATACCTAACCGATGGTTTGAATGTTGGTGAACACAGGCCTTAGTTTAACTAACACATCTCTGATTTTGAAATCATCACAAGAGGAACCCGAGTTTGAAATGATAATAGATGGAGTGAGCAAGCACAGTGATAAAAAGCTAAAAAAAAATAACATTTTTATTTTCTTTTTAGTATATTGGTCAGTGTTTGTTTTTAGAGTTTCGTACCTCTAAAGGAGAAAACGGAGCCCTTATAGGAACACTTCGTTGTCCGGCACTTCGTCCGTCTGTCTGTCTGTCAAGACCATTTTTCGAAACAAACGCGTGGAGGTATCAAGTTGAAATTAATACCAAATATGTATGTCTACGGTTATTTAGAGTTCTAAAAAAAACCTTCTAAGGCCTGTGTTCATCAACATTCAAACTACCGGTTAGGTATTTAAACAGTTGGTTTATGTCATATTTCCTAAGAAATTTTAAATATGGAACTGATTAAATATCTAAACAGTTGATTTAAAGTTTGGTGAACACAAAAGCTTAGTTACCGCAATAAAAAATACGGCCGGTTATGCAACATAATTATTTTGATACTCGCAAATAAATCAAAACCTATAAGGTACTTCCCGTTGACCTAGAATCATGAAATTTAACCGCCTCTGTGGTCTAGTGGTTAAACCACCTGTCTCAGATCCAGAGGTCCCGGGTTCGATTCCCAGCGGGGGCAAAAATTTCTGCTCGGTTTGGTTGGTGGTAGGGCTTGTTCTAAGTCCGCCTGGCTAGCTACCACCATCTTATCTAAGTCTGTCGCCAAAACAACAATGTTAACAGCATTTGTTGTGTTTCGGCAGTTATGGGTAAGATAGCCAGTTCCTCTGTGGTTGAGGATTCCGGGTAAAACTCGCTTCCATCTTCGGCCTTATCATCACTTACCATCAGGTGAGTTGAAGGCCAAGAGCTTACACGTTGTGTGTAAAAAAAAATAAAAAAATTGGAAAGAAGCAAGGTCTCGCAGCACAAGTAAAGGAAAAAGTCCGAAAATCATTAATTTCAAGATATATGGCAAAAAAAAAATTGTTTTAGTTCATGCATGAGTCTGCTCTTGAAGACGGCGACTATTTAATCCGACGACAAGTAATGAGTTCTACGATGAACGACGAACTCACCCAGAAGATGACACTTTCGGGGTCATTAATAAAACCAAATTAAAATAATCCTTACGGAACACATAGATTCTCCGAACTAATTAAATACATAGACACAAAATACCGCCAACACAAACTAATTATGATTACCGTCCACAGCTTTCAGCGCCCACGTAAATAATACATGAGTTAAATCTGACGACGAGGGCCGTGACGTCAGCACTGTCAATTAAATACGACTATCTAAATGGCGACAGGCGAATTAGTTTTACGCGTAAGTTAGTGGGCGGGTTTAGTTTAGAGTACTGCCTGAAATAGATGTCGGTTTAAAGGGTTCTAATAGGCCTTTAAAGGGTCCTTTTAGGTACTGTAGAAGCTGTAACCTGACATGCTATCCATACCATACGCCAGCGCAGAGAGCAAAGGGCGCTGATCACCTTGTTTTCATTTCTTGACTCTCCCTCTTATCTATTTATCTATCTCGGAAAAAAAGCTCAGAGGGTCAGCTCCTTCGAGCTGTCAAGCGGATGTCGTATGATGAGATAAAAATATGAAAATGTATATATTCGAAGATCCAAATAATTACGCAATATATTACGACCAAGCGTTTTATCTGTTACGGTACCCTTAGCCCATGGAGAGCTAACAGTAATGTCCGTTCAATGAGACAACTAGCAAAAGTGGTCTTTTGGTTATATTTTTGGTCTTATCAGTACAGGTTATACCGGACGGATCAAAAGACTTTTTAATTACCAATATAGGCAAGTTACTTTTACGGGTTAGTCAGACCACATAGTAACATAATGGGTAATTAATAATGGATCTACAGAAATTGCTAATAGCAAATCGCAAAACTCGACGCGTGATAAAATGAGGGTGCGTCTCATATCATGTAAAGTTATTTGGTATACATATTTTCATTTCAATAACGTTCATAAGATATGTATAATAAATGTGACTTATACCAACTGTTGATATAATATCTTTACAATTAACATAACAACATAAAAACGTGATAACATTTTTACATAATATACTTTAAAACTTATTTCGTATAACGTTATTGGAAGGTCTATGGTTTAAAATATATATTGATACCATCATTATGGTTAACACCCCGATTCAGAGCAATCCCACTCGGATAGGTTATTAGGTTAGAACAGTGACCATAAACGCGCGAAGGTGAGCGAGCGAAGCGAGCGTGCCGCCGCAGCGACACGTTCGCTATCTTGGCAGATGGTAATCAGTTAGTAGGTATATCTACTCAGGTTAACTAACTATGATAGAAATCATATTATATAGACTAAATAGGTTTTGTCTTTTGAGTGGTATATCAAACGATTTTATATTCAGTGCATGTTTTGCTTATAAAAATTAGTTATTTTTAAATTATATCAATCTTTTATTATATTAACTGATCATTATATTAAATAAAATTATAGATTAGTTGTTATATTTGTAAATATTAGAGATTTTGTAATTATATAATATATTACTCACCCATAAAACGTTTTTTTTAGATTTACCCAAGACCAATATGTTTTGTTTTTAAATTCATATTTTTTAAATTTATATAATTTTTAGAAGATGTAGCTTTAATGTGTATGTGAATGTCGTGTATTCCTGCAACAGGTTTACACATCAGAACTTATAGATACCTATATCTTTTACAAATAATATAAAATATACACACTGTTGGCGTACCTATTTTAAATAAATAAATAAATACATATTGATTGTTCTCGCGATCGGTTGATTATAATGCCTTAGATTATTGCATAAAACCAACTGCACGTCGGAGGTGACCTATTCTTTGAAAGGATCTAATTTTCGGTTACTCGTAAATATAATTACGAAAATTAACCATGAAGCTTATAAGGCTTGAGTCAAAGCCTTCGTTTGTGTATCTCCCAACCGCATCGCATAGCTTGGTGAACCGCGCTCTGAGTGTCACTTGTGTACATACTTGACTCATTTTGCTCTTTGTTGTAATTACTTTGGACGGAAATGAAATTTTTGTGTCGTATGTCCAGCAAAAAATCACACTACGGAGTGTTTTATCAGATTATAATAATAATAATTTTATTCAAGTACATAAAGGTTTTGTAGTACATGAGGGACTTACGAAGTATATAGCATTATTAATTACATGGTGTAGGTACAATTAATTCTTGGGTGAATCGCTGCTTTCCTAGCTAGATCACTGAGATGAAATGAAATGAAATCGTTTATTCTGACAGGATATCGGAATCACTTTTACACGTCATATTATTATTGTATATTTTTTTATATAAGATAGGAGTCGAAATTTTTTATATTGATATGTCTTAGTACAAATAAATTAAGTTATAGATAACGAAATATGTTTATTTTGAAACTGGTATAATGGATACTCGTCGTGCAACGCGCCGTCAGCGGCGGCGCGTTCAACGAAGCGGAACGCAGTAGTAGGTACCTATCAGCTGTGCGCTCGCCCATTGATATTATTACGAATAGATTGTATCCATATTTTGCTGATTTCAAGTAGACCAAAAAAAAAGTATTGAACAAATAATGGAAATGGGTTCTATTACTGATACTGAACCACCAAAAATAATTTGCGTATTGTTTCAAAACGTATCCTGTATAATGACATTCGAAGTCTGCATACGAAAATTCAATCAAATATATCCAATAGTTTAGTCACTATAGCTAGTCGGAGATTGGTTAGTTGGTCTTCACTACTACGAGTATTTAGTTTGTTTGAAAAAATCTGTTTTATTGGTGTTAGGATTTATTTGATTTTATTAGTATTGCTAGTATTTTCATTTATCGTCGTATTCTTACGCTATCTCTACTATAAAGCTCTGGAACGCGCTACCTTTTGGCATTAAAAAATCTGAAAACAAATTTACTTTTAAAAGAAAAGTTCGTAACCACTACATAAGTCAGACTAAATAACTCTCTACGATTAAATAGTCTTAAATAATAGTCTAATCATAGTAATTATTATTAGGTGGTATTTGTTAAAATATTTATTAGTTTATTTTATTTGTATATGTGTATTAGTATCATAAAACTATATAAATTCTCGTAATCAAGAAGTTAGTATTTTAGACATTATTTTTGTACCCTATCACTATGTTTTTATATTTAACCCAAAGGTTGACTGGTAAAGAATGCCTTGTGGCATTAAGGCCTGTGTTCACCAACATTCAAACCTCCGGTTAGGTATTTAAACAGTTGGTTTATGTCAAATTTCCTAAGGCCTGTGTTCACCAACATTCAAACCGCCGGTTAGGTATTTCAACAGTTGGTTTATGTCAAATTTCCTATGAAATTTTGAGTAAACAACTGATTAAATATCTAAACAGTTGATTTAAATGTTGGTGAACACAGGCCTAAGAAATTTTGAGTAAACAACTGATTAAATATCTTAACAGTTGATTAAAATGTTGGTGAACACAGGCCTTAGTCCGCCTATGTATCACTATTGTACAGACGCCAGCAGGTCAAGCTACCCGAAACTGTCAAATTTTCGCAATCAACCTTGAACCTTATGTTGTGGTGATAAAGTTGAAAATCTATTAAAGAAATTTGACAGATTGTAGTAGCTTGATGTGCTGGCGTCTGTACATGAAGTTTAAATAAATAAATTGTTGAATTCACAATGTATGTATATCCACGTGATCAACAAAACTATTTACAACGATACACTTTACTTCTTACTAAAATCACAAAACATTGTAGGAAACCAAACGGTCTATGCTTCACGACGCAAACACATTTGCCTCCTTCAAATAACTCAGCTCATATCTTTAGCAAGTCACATACAATCTCATTAGCAGTTCCAACAGCTTCACTGCGCTCTCTGAGTGAGCAGTTGATCTCCAGAGTCAAGTACACCGTCTGATAACTTCCGAGCCAACCCTCTTAACACGGAGCCTTGCATTTGCATAATTTATTCGTCGACTTGTCGCTAGATTTGTTGGCCTAGTCGTGCGATTTGTCGCGGCGACTAGTCGCATTGTTTCTCGGGTCCTGCTGTTATTGATTGTGATTATTATGGTTTCATTTTATACAAGTATTTTGATCTAGCGAGATGTTTTGACACTGAGTGTCGGAAGATTAGTGCCGTATTTGTGTCTTAATATTCAGATTGAGATGACTACCAGATGTCTAAGATTCTATAATAATGGTTTATTTAGCGAGAAATAGATAGAGAAAGCTTCAATAAAGCCATTGTATAATTATATAGTAGGCGGTATTATTTTGTAGGCGACGAAACGTTGGTGTCTAGGCTTCACAGCCTTGCTCATCGGCGTGATCTTGCTTGCCTGTCGGTCTTCTATAAACTATACTTCGGAGAGTCTGCGCAGTAGCTCCACGACCTGATCCCACTATCGCCCTTTTATAACCGGACCACCAGACGCATTGCAGGGTACCATGCATACTTGGTTGATATCCCGTCCAGTCTTACTCAGCGCTTCTCCTCCACATTTATTATGCGCACAGCTGAAGTGTGGAACTCTCTGCCAGCGTCTGTGTTCCCTTCCACATATAACCCGTCTGCCTTCAAAGTAAGAGTGAACAGGCATCTTCTGGGCATGCTCGTTCCACTATATACCTCATCCATCGCTTTCCATCAGGCGAAATCGAAGTCAAGAGCAGGCCCAATAAGTAATAAAAAAATAAAAATAAATGAAAGAAGAATGATCTGCACTAATTATTAGAAGGCTAAAAGTCACCCAGAGGGCAATGGAGAGCTCGTAGAACAGATGGCCGTTGGGGCCGAAAGGTTCTGGAGTGGCGACCGCGTACCGGAAGACGTAGCGTAGGAAGGCCTCCCAAAAGGTGGACTGATGACCTTGTGAAAGCCGCAGGAATCCGCTGGATGCGGGAAGCATGGAACCGGTTGAGGTGGCGGTGCTTGGGGGAGGCCTATGTGGACGTCTTTCGGCTGAAATGATGATAATAATGATGATCTGCACTGAATGGAGCTAATTTTCCACTATCAATTTGCTAATGTCTATCGAAAGCGAAGATTAGCAATTACTGTGGATAATAAACGTTATTTAGAAGAAAAATGTCTAAGTTTTCCTTCAAGAGAATAAACAAACAGGAAAGCATCTGCCTAGCCATTTCCCTATTATGTTAGGGTTGGCTTCGTCTAACCGCGGCTAAATACCAGTATTGGTATTTACAGTTACATGGAGCGACTCCACCCACCCTGTTCCTCATACTTCTATAGGTATTTTGTTAAAAATACCTATAGAAGTATGAGGAACAGGGTGTATCACTCATCCTCCATAGAAAAGGGGAGATCAAATACACGCGCGCAATCGTTGCCTGTGTTGAAAAGACTCGTGAAGGAACATTACTTGTCGTTGTGATTTTGTTCTCGTTGTTAGCTCTAATAATCTATAGTCTTCATTTATTTTCTTCGCTTATATAGTTAGTATGTGTCTATTATATAGCGTAAATCTGTGTATCTATTATAGGATATTGTACTGTTATACTTTTTATTTGCACCAATGATAACCCCATTTTATGTACAGAAATTCACTGTCCATGCCATGGTTGCCTGGAAGAGATCGCAGTATGCGATAAGGCCGCCCATTGTATATTTTATAGTGTATAAGTTTTTCTTTTCGAAAGGGAGGATCATCCGACCAGACGGGTATTGTGTCTGGTGGGCAACTGCCCCACGGTTTATGTCAGGATGTTGTATACAGGATGAAATTGATTCATGGGCATCCTATTAATTAAGGGGTCATTATACTCATCATTATATACAACTTTCACTATAGGACCAACCCTGAAATCTCAAAAAAAAAAACTGCTGTTCTCTACATTTTGACGAGCTAATATGCGTACATAAATGTAGGGAACAGCTGATTCCTTTTTCGTGATTTCAGGTTTGGTCCCATAGTGAAAGTTGTTCATGATGATGACTATAATGACCCCTTAAATTAAATTGATGCCCATGAATTCAATTTCACCCTGTATATTCCAGTCGCGCGGTAAACTCTGTGCGATGCAGGATTTGTGTGACGTCAAATCTTTAGATGCAGCCACATACCCCTTGGTAAGACTGGTTATCAGACCGGGCATCTGACGACCCGTAGCAACTGTCAAAGATCTACAAACAGTCAGATAATCAAACACGAAAACAGCACAACAAAACCTTTAATATCTGAGTCCGATTGAAGATTTTGAACTTGGGTGAGAAAAAGCATAGTTTATTGTTCCTCAAGTACTTAAGTCAACATGTTTTCTCCTTGAACCAGCCAGTAATGACGGACACCACCGCAGTCTACTACCACAACCCAAACTTGGATGGGTTGCGCAACTGATCGCGTCGTCGTAATTTTAGAGCATATTTAACGAGAGATTAAGATTTGCTGGAAACGACACGGCTATTGTTCTGTGGTGAGGGATAACTTTAGTATTTTAGGTTATAATATATGTTCGTCTGAATGTATTTTTTTATTTTTTATGCTTGGTTATCGATAGTTTCGTCATTGTTTCAATTGTGGACCGATATTGAAAATTATTTTTTTCGATGCTAGAGGAATATTTCTTTCCGTAAGAACCTGATTTGGACTATTAAGAATGTTTTAAAACAAAAAATAGCCAAATCGGTCCAGCCGTTCTCCAGTGATGCGCTTACTAACGAACAACATTTCATCTTAATTATAGAAGATATATTTTCCAGGTATCAAAAGGTCTCTGTCTTCGTTTTTTTTCAGCAAACTAAGTAGGTAGGTATATTCAAGTGAATTGCAACTAGCAATTATTGTTATCTTCCATCAATAAATTGACACCTCACACAAAAAAAAGGTAAGTATATATATTATATAAAAAGGTAGGTATTTAGAAAATATTATGTATGTATGTCAATTATAAGTTTATAACCTATTTATGTACTTGATTTGTGATATTTTTTAATAATTTTATTATTATTAATATCTCCTCTTAAACACAGCACCTGCCATCTTATCTCTTCGCCACCCTTGGTTGACTGGTAGAGAATGCCCAAGGCATTAAGTCCGCCTTTGTACCTTATTTTGTGCGAGAAGTTTAAATTAATAAATAATAAAAAACAGAAATGATTTGACATAAATGTAAGTCATAAGTTGCTCGGAATAATGGTCCTAGATTAGGCAAAATATTACTGAGACATTATTAAAACTGACGTTCTATAAGACTGTCAGACTACCAACTTAAATGGCAGATTCATTTAGAAAGTAAAATATCTCTCTAAGATTTTTCTTAACAATACAATTCAAACCTGTATTCAAATACAAACTTTCGTACTCTGATCATAATTTATGATGACACCAAGACGAATTTGCGCAAAGCTTTTGTGAAACTACGTTTGTTTTGACTGCATAAATCTTCTTCGAAACTGCGCTTCTGCCGTTTCCATGAAGCTATATCGGTGTTAATAAGTAGACAAGTACTTAGATAATACAGCCACAACTTAACTCTTAGTGGCCTTTACTTAAAAGGGGTGAACACACTTTGGTGTTAACGATACGACGCTTTTTAAATATTTCATAAGGCTGAGTATGAGACTTCTTGAACTTGTGAGTTTCGTGGTTTTAATCATGAGTATTTGCGAAGAAGAAAGTATTTAAAAAGGCTACTAAGCGTTGCCTCTTTTAATAGACAACGGCGAAAAAATCAACATTTTAAAATATAATAAAAGATTTGTGAAGGCAATGTGCGTATTAAATTATTGTGGAATGTTGCTAGGATAATATTAGTATCAAGATTATCTTTCGGCATCTTAAACAAATTGTGGCAAGATTCTCATGCCTTGTATAAGAGTAACAGACTGATCTTTGCATAAATGAAACTGCGTTTTGCGAATGCATGATTTGCATATGATTGCTGAGTCTTAAATTATAATATAATAATAATACCAGCCTATAACTGTCCCACTGCTGGGCAAAGGCCTCTTCTCATACAGAGAAGGCACGAGCATTGATCACCACGCTTGCTCAAGACGGGTTGGCGATTTCAGACTTATATTAACTATAAGTCCAGGTTTCCTCACGATTTTTTTCGTTCACCGATGTCAGTAATGTCCAAAATAAACTCAGAAAGTACCAATGTGACTTTTTCAATTCATATGTACTTTCTGAGTTTAGTCTTAAATTAATTGATTAGAATTTTAAAATATTATTGGTGCTGCTGAAGATTGTAAGACTATTGTATAGTTTATGTAGTAGTGGATATTGTGAAGGAAAACAGCCAGTTCTAATAATGAGATTTATTTCTCACCAAACACCATCAATCTGGTAGGTAGGCAGGAGCACGTTGTTGCGACCTGTCGCGGACCGATCGTGAGGAAAAATGAACGAGACATTCTAATAAAGATGGCTACCAAGCGCGTGCGCTAGTCTTGTTCGCATCATTTAGTAACTTTTACCAACAACTATCTTTGCATTGTATAAACTCAATCTCCTTGAATTACCTATATAAATGCACAGGTGTGAGTACTATGTACTACAGAGCTACCATTTATCGGGTAATATGTCTTTCATTAACGTGCCCTGGCGGCTGAAATTATGTCATGTTCACTCAAATGTCTCGCTGGTGATGACGTGTGTGTTGGATCATTGACGACACGTTTGGCGCAGTGGTTAAGCGATTGACTGCTGCGCTGCGTGTCGCGGGTTCGATTCCCGCACGGAACAAATATTTGTATGACCTACAAGTAGTTGTTCCGGGTCTGGCTGTTTGTGTATGTGAGTTTAAATGTTTGTAACCATGATACAGGAAAAATCCTAGTGTGAAGCTAAGTTAAAAAAAAAAAAAAAAAACATTAATTTCCCTTCAATATGGTTGAGCTAAATGGTGCTGATCCATTCGTCATGTTCGTGAACGGGCGCCGTCAGTTGTGACTGGTCATGTCTTAGCTGCCACGGCTTTTTTTTTATTATTTAAATTTTGAATTGTTTTTATTACGGACGCTTCTAACGTGCACGTCTTTCTACATTGTTCTCACATGTATAACTTCAACATGAATGGTGTAATCCATATTTTGTAACAATATTTTGTTTTAAAAGAGTGTCACGGACACTAGGTTCCTATGGAGAACCATAGGAACCTACAACGCTTTGGAATGGGCAACTAGCTTCATCTTTCTGACTGACCGAATCCTTGACAATTCAAAAGTGCCTGTAATTGGATTATTTGATATAAATGCTTTGAGTTTTTTTCTTGAGTTTCGTATCGGCGCTGCAACCCTCAAAATCTACTGAGAAAAAATACGCTGCGCAGGAAACTCATCACAGAATACTCAGACGAGCGACGGTGACTGTGAATCTCTACAACTTCGAGTCCAATAGATGTGATTGCTGCGTTTGAGAAGCCTCGGGAACATCAGGTGTGACTGCTGCGCTAGGAGAGCCTCGGGTTTTTCGCTTTTCTGAAGACTGGCTTAATTTCATAGACTAATTCATTATTTTTAATTTCCTTTTTTTATAAATATTATTGTTAACTTACAAACATCATCATTTGTAACGTTACAGCATTTATGTAAGCATTGACGTCTTTCTCCGCGATTGAACCAAATCCAATGACAATAATATATTGATAAGAAAATACCGTATCAAATTCCTTGAAAATATTCGAAATGCCAAAAAATATTTCCGAAAAGGTTTTAAAGATTCGCTTATGATTATGACTCTTTTAAGTTTACTCGCGAACTGACGATTCCGATTACCAAATCTTCATTTTACTTAAGCGCGTAACATTAAATACTCTTAAAAACGCTGGTTAACCATTCAACCATAACATAAAGCCTGGTGCACACTAATGAACACTTAAAACTTAATCGTTATTAAGTACGCAGACAAGAATATCGGGACGAAAAATTTTCAATTACGATAAAGCCCTTACATAATTGAGACTCTTAACTTAACAGCGTTCGCGATATCGTGTGGACTCCGCTTAAAAGCTTTATTCATCTATAAAACGTACCTTTCGCAAGTATTCAAATGAAAATATACTTTATCGTCTTTGTTTTAAAGTTCATGTTTGGTGTTTGTGTTACTTCGTTCCTTTACATGCAAATTAATGTTGGGTGCATTGAAAAAGTTTAATGGTATCTTAATTAGTCGATACAAGGAGGTTTGTGCTTATTTAGTGGTGGCCAGTATCAAATTTATATCTTCTCTAATAATGTGCAGAGTTGGGAAGATTTCTTGTATATGTTTCTTATAGGAGGACATAGAACTTAAAATTGTCTTTGGTTTCAGGGGCTTATATAAGGAATTGTTTATAGTAGGGCAGCTAATGTTTCACATTAAGTTTACGTCAAAGTTAATAATTATAATAATACTGTGGCGGTATCAACAACGCCACATGCGAACTACGCATCAAAGACCTGACGTCACAAATCATCGCGCTATCAGAGTTTACCGCGCGACTAGCATATATACAACATCCCGACATCAACCGTCGGGCTGTTGCGCACCAGACACAATACCCGTCGGAGGATCCTCCCTTTACTATAGAGTATGAGTGAACTTTACACCCTGTTCCATACCTCTAAAATACCATTACGTCGATGTTACTATTCCACATGACGAGAACCTCGTGAAAGCTGAGGAAGAGAAACAAATAAAATATCTCGACTTAGCAGACGAGGTTGTCGACATGTGGAATGTGAGCTCAGCTATCATTGTGCCGATTGTCGTGACGGCCAATGGCCTGATGGCCGAAAGCCTCGATCAACATCTCTCGATTCCCTCGTTAGACGGTTGGATCAAGGGCCTGATTCATTACGTAGTACTCCTCGATACGGCTCGCATTGTGAGGAGGTTCCTTTGCAGCCCTAACCACCGGTAGCTTGGACCGGACCCTGCTTCCGACACTCGCGGATCTCTTTTTTTATATATTTTTATTTTAAGAAATATTTACAAAATAATATTTATTTATTTAACACACATTATAAACAGCCATATTGCTTATTTTCAAAGAAATCTCTTCCAGCATACCTGTGATAGGAAAGTAGATAAAGATATGTAGACAATGTGTGTGAACCTGATCTGATCCAGCCACCACCGCCTGTCCCTCGCTGTCCTCCGTCCGATGCTGCCCTAAGCCGAGGTTCTTACCCCACAGGGGGTGCCCTTAGCGTGCAGTCGCTTAGTTTATAAGTATTTATGCCCTGGCTGGAGGCTTTAAGTTTTGAGGAGCTTAAGGCAACCACAGGAAAGTCCGGTTAAGGAGTCACGATCTGTAAAGGTCAACTCCGAGAAGGACTAGTCAAAAAATAAAAAAGTGTGTGAAAAATACATCATATCAAAAACTATTTACAGCATTTTTCTCATACTCTATGTGTGTAAAAACCTCATAGTTGTAATTGTAAGAAATTAATCAAATGTTATTTATTTATTTTTTCTTCTAAAAAACTTAGCCTATTTTAAAATTGTTTTAGCCACACAACGAAAACCTCTCAGGGTTTATCTGTGTGCTGGCGAGCCGTTCATTACGATTTTACAAAAATGTTAATTACTACAATGCTACATATAATACTTTTATAATGATGATAATAATCTAAAGCTACATCAAAATATACATATGTATTAGGAGGAATTTTGTGTAAAGAAACGTTTAGATTTTGTATAACGTTCATGTTTGTTTCTTCTGGAATAAGAAACATTTATGTAGGGATGTGTCCTGGGTAAAAAAAAAGTTTTTTTATTTTTATTGTCAATCAGATAATAAAATAAAAAAATTAGACACGTATTTTTTGCTTTATCATATTAATAAAAAATGACTTACATAAAACACATTAAACTTGGGGAGTGGGGGCTCGTTACGTCACAGCTCAGTATAAAATCTAATGAGAAGTGACGTCATGCCACATTTGAACCCAATGTATCGTCTTAATGTTGAGATTAAGTAAAAAAAGAAAAAATACGTGTCCAATATTTTTTAATAATCTACATGATGGACAAAAAAAAAATATTCATCATCCCTATTAACTCAGTCTACCCTGATATTGTTTAAGATTAAAATTGAGCTGGCAGCGGATTTAAATATAATTTAATCTAGCACTAAAATCTCTATATCTATATCTGAAAAACTGTCTGTCGGTGTAGCATACTATGTCTGCCTAGCCTTTCCCTTTCCTAGTGTGGGGCAACGTTTTTAATAAAAGAAAGAAAAAATAAATTTAAAAAAATATTTTTGAGGTCAGCTTCTAGTCTTACCGGATGCAGCTGAATACCAGTATTTTACATGGAGTGAATGCCTATCTGACTTCCACAACCCAGTTACTGGGTAACAAAATACCTATAGAGGTATGAGGAACAGGCTGTAAAGTTCACTCATCTCCATAGAAAAGGGAGGATCCTCCAACCAGATGGGCGTTATGTCTGGTGGGCAACTGCCCCACGGCTTATGTCAGGATGTTGTATACAGGGTGAAATTTATTTCATGGATATCCTCATAAGGGGTCATTGTTCTCATCATTATGTACAACTTTCACTATGGGACCAAACCTGAAAACTCAAAAAAAAAAAATCTGCTGTTCCCTACATTTTGACGAGCTATGCGTACATAAATGTAGAGAACAACTGATTCCTTTTTCGCGATTTCAGGTTTGGTCCCATAGTGAAAGTTGTTCATAATGATGAGTACAATGACCCCTTAAGAGGATGCCCATGAATTCTATTTCACCCTGTATATTCCAGTCGCGCGGTAAGCAGACTACAGTAGGATTAATTAGCAAATTAATTTAGATCTTTAATTACCAAAAAGTATAAAAGATACTACATATCAAACACATACAAAACCACATAAACTTATAAGCGAAGAAAGTTCCATAATAATTCACGTTTCATTAAAACTGACGTTCAAATGAATATAAAGTTAATTCATTCGTTGAATTCAAAGTTTAGACTGATATATGACCACCCTGAAGTGGAACCTCCAACAGCCAAACTTGCAAGACCTCCCCCACCGCCTTCAGTTCTGAAGATTCTAATGAGGAAAGGGGAGGTCTGGGATGTTTGGAGGGTTCTCATTATCCTGGTCTGTGTGTAGCGCGATAATGAATGATTGAACAAAGCGTTAAGTCTATTATAACGTTGCAAGAACTTTATTAGACCGGTTAATGTACGAGGTGAAGGGAGGTATCGAGATATCGATAAGTTTTTGTCGATGTTTTTGTAGAGGAGTCACATGAATAATTCTGATTAAAGACAACAATCTTACAAAAACCTGTGCTCATTATTTTCATTAAACAATCCTAGCAATTGTAGTTTTACGATATCGATAATGCGTCAAACGTAAAACCGTAATTGCTTTACAAAAACAGAAAATAATTGGCGCATTCTTTTCTATTTATCTTTCAATTTGAAAAAGAAACAACCAATTAATTTAATTAAAACAACACTTTTCCATTCTGCAATAATCTCAAAGATAAAATATAACTATTAAAAAGTAATTAAAACGACACAATAACGCAATTAATATTATCGAGTTAAATTTTATCGACTTGGCACACCACTAGTTACCGCGCCTCGAGTTGAGTCCGCGTCTTTATAATTAGATAAAGCGGGTAACAATTAAACTTCCCTTAAATAAGCCAAACGTGGAGGGTAGCAATTAGCGTTTTCAGGCTGATTATTTTATAAGTAAAACAAGGATGGTGCATATGCTAGATGCGGCAACGGTATGACTGTGTATGACTGTGTGTGGTAACGGTATGACTGTATATGACTGTGTGTGTACCTAATGGTATGACTGTGTGTACGTTTAGAAAAATTAAATGGGAATGTGTTTTAAATTAATACATTCCCATTTTAATTTAAAAAATATTACACATATTATAATTATTATTACATTACATTATTTTTCAATTCTCCTTTTAAGAAGAATTGCTAGAAATATGGTCAAATATCATCAAAGTCATCATATCAGCCCGTGAATAGACACCGGGATTTTTTTTAATACATGCGTGCTTTATGAAGTCAAATACCTATTATGTATGTTTAGAAAAACTCTAGCTAACTTACATTTTTTCTTATTTAACATCGCCAAAAATTGCTGCATAACTTTCTAAACAACTACAATGATCAGGATCACATACCAGAATAGACATTACACGAACAAAATACTTTAAACCGTATGTTTTCTTTCAGTTTCATCTCTACATCCGTGTTATCTCATCCCGCCAGCGCGGTCGGTTCTAACAAAGGACATTGACCAAGTGACTAAGGAACCTAGTATCGGTATGAAACATGCGGTGACTCAAAGATTTATGGTTTAATTTAAAGAATGATTTTAGGGTTTTCATATGTTATTTACTATTTTATCATAATTCTCAGCATTACACAGTAATTAGGTATAAAAATCTAAGTTTCGAATCGAATCTCCTGGTTTTTTGTCACAATTTATGCTGTTAAATTCAAAATAAGAATTAGTAAAAATGACGATTGAGCATTTTTTTAAACTCGTTAATTTCGCTCGAGAATTCATATGTAACGATCATTGAACATTTAGCAAGATGTACATCTTGGACGGAACATCGAAAATATCAAAGCATGGTTTCCACGAAAATGTAGTCTGTTATGAAATATAAATCGCTTTAAATGCTTACCGTTGTGTTCAACTTAATTTATATACTATTAAACAATTACCTACGTTACAACAAGGTCACAACAATAACATTAAACCGCTGAACATTTTTGGTCTAATAAATATTTAGAACACACACAAATCACGTGTCAAAGCATTTCATTGATGACTGCGTTACCACTAAAACCCTTTTTTTAAGTGTATGAATATGTTCCAGTTTCTACTCACCTTTAATATGGAGGCTTCTTTTGAGGTTGTGTTACACTTTACAAGAGAAAGGCTAAACTAGGAATGCGTAATGCAGGTTACAGACATTGTAAATTAAAACTCCAGTAAATAAAATAAACAAGTTCCTCTATTAAGCAAATAAGAAAATGAGCATTGAATTCTATGGCGCGCGTTTGTTCTGTTTTCAAAGAGTTTTTAATGATGAATCAAACAGGCTAAGGTCTCGAAACATTCTGCCTTTCTATTAACCAAAAGTTTTGCTTAGCTACTTTTAACACTTTATCAGATTGTTATTACAATGTAATAATAATAATTAGTTGTTATTAATATCTGTTCTTACTAATTATTCTATAAGTTCAATAATCGGATGCGTAATTTATTTATTTCGTAAGTCAAGGCTTTATTATTTAAATACTCTTTGAATGCCATGCCAATGACATGTGACAATACTTGCGTGAAAAAAAAAAAAACTATGTATGGGTAAAATAGGAAATCGAAATAAAAACTAATACTTTTATGATGTTTTTTATGCGGAGAATTTAAGGATTCGCATTACCATATAAAATCATTATATTTAAAAACAAGAATTATCAACATTATAAACTTAAGTCACCACAGAACAAATAACGATACTAGGTCCTGTCAATCTCCTTTATGCTAGCTAATTAAGATCTGCTTTATTAATTACTTTGGCCAACTCTCTACAGTTTTTCCTTTTTTCTCTCTCCCAAAATCGTGTCTAATAATCTGTTTAGCGGCTATGAATTTTTGGGGTTAAATAAGCTGATTTGACGTTACTTTTTGTGTCCGTTTTTAACGGTAGGTAATTAATTTTAGAGTAATTTGTAATTTCGGCGGTTTGGGCGCTAGCGAAAATTTTAGAGTTCTATTGACTCACGTAAACCACAAGGTACTTAAACGCCACTTTATTTATTGTATTCATTGTAGCAATAATCATGAAGGACACTTTACTTACCGATTCTTAATAGTCACACTAAGAAATTCACAATCGATTTTTTTAATGCATTATGTTTCATAGTTCCATCCTTTAAACATTCTCTTTATCCACACATTTATTTTCATATTACTTGCTTAATCATCCGTTGTTACAAAAACATTTAACTTTAAAACGACCTAAAATAACAATACACAATCCTACATAATTTTATAAAATCACTTACTGAAATTTTCATTTCGTCAAAATATGCCTCCAAAAATTCCCTAAACTCAAAACATACAGACAATAAAAATGTTCTAACGATAAAACTTTACAACTTTGCCCTCACCAGTTATCAAAACAGTCAAATAAATCCGGGGAGCGTTTTAAAACTTCAAGATGTTCTCGTAAAAACTCCCTGCATAATGTATAGCCTTTTGAATTTGTTATTATTTCGTTCCTTAAATTCTTTGGATCGTAATCATGGTTTTATGCAGGTCGAAGTGACTTTTCTAAGTTTTCTAATTTTGGATTTGTATGAAGTAAGAAAATTGTCTGTATTGGTACCGTAAATACCTTTACTACTTTTGTAATAAACATAAATAAAATAATGCTTAAGAAAAGTTATTTACAATGTCAGACCCAATTATGTTATTTTTACTTACATAGATGACTTCATACTTTTTTTATGTTGACGAGTTATTGCATCTTGCAGGTAAGATTATGAGTTTTGTTTAGCATTATTTATGCTCAACACAACACACACACACACACACATGTGAAAATCTCGGGAATGCAATTTTGGTCATTTTTATTTTAGTACATTTTTGGAAAGAAAACTTCGCAACGCACGTCCTAGTTTCACACAAATAAATTTTTTGCAACCTTTAATGCCATTTATGACGAGTATATATATGGTGAGTATATGGCACACTAAAAGACACATATTTGCAGAAGCTATGGTAATAAAATTTTACAGGGTGCAGTATTTTCATCCTCCTGTGAAGTTGCCTTTTTCGCATACACGAGTTATTCACTCTTAAGCGACGTTATCGTATTACTAATAAATTGTCTGTCATTGTAATTTTGACTTTCGGCAAAATGCTGATTCTTAGCATAATTTGATGATTTTTTGATTTTGATTGAAATATTGCAACAAAATACGAGCACATTATAGTAACAGCCTGCATGTTTAGCAGGTGACAGTCATTTGCATAATTTGACAGCATCAATACATCTTCTTCCTCCCCTTATCGTACGGGAATATAAGAAAAGACGATGTGCAATAAAAATTAACGACTGACTGTGGAACACATCACTTCCCTTCTTAGAACCCTCGTATCAATCGGCAAACAGATTTGTTTCCTAATTCCTAAGGAGACAACCTACAAGCAGCAATTATACAAGAGACAACCGACATAGCTTCGAAGGAACGCACACGAAACAAACACAAGCCATTTAGAACTGTATGCGAAGAAAAATACACGTCATTATCCTTCGCAAATAATTAAATCGCAGAAAATAATCTTATAGGAAAACATACTCTTAGCGATTGAGATAAGACCTTCTTTCAAGAAACGGGCCTAAACACCCTAATTCGGGGAGTTTTAATATTCACTTATACTAGGGAAAAGAATTACAGGAAGAAAATGAAACAGGGTGAGTAAATAAATAAAGAAAACGGGACGCCTAAGGCGGCCATGTTGCTACGTGGATAACATTACGTGTTAGATCGTGCAACGATTCCAATTCGATTTGTCGATAGTCGAACACGATTCCAGGGAAATGACCATCGACCTTTAGAATGTGTAAATAGTTTGAGGAAATTGGCTTACGATGCTTAACTTCTAATAGTAAGAAATGTACGTAATAAGGTTCCAATTGCAATCAACTTGAATGCTGAGAACTAAAATTAATTTTAATGCGGTACCCACAAATTATAGATACCGATATCGACTAAATGGAAAAGCTACAAATAGATGAAGATGTAAAACAGCATATTAAGAAGCTGTAAAGTAGTTCACAACAGGGAAATAATTTACTTTAATATGTAGTTAAAATGTAATGCTTCGTAATGACTCTATCAATATTCATGAATACTGTTGCAAACTATGTTGATATTCCATTACATCTCTATAGAACTACTTAACACGAACTGTAAACACGATAAAAATCGTCGAAAAATAATTAAAAAGCTACGCGGCATCATTAATTGTAAAATAACTAGTAGTACCCGCTTATCCAAGACGAGTTGCGCATAAAAATAACTGTAAAAGTCACAAAAATAGGCTATAAACCAAACAAACGGGTACAATACATGTAAAAAGTCGAGCGTTCGTCTTTTCCACCGCAGTTAATAATTGATGCCTCAAACTGCCGAGTTGTGTTGCTCATACAAAATGTATGTCCCTAGCTACCCCATGTTACCGCCTGCTTGATGTTGTGTACATAGCATATGTATAGTTAGTACGTCCACTTAACTGCTTCTCTCTAACCTTTGTTATAGCAATTTGGATCGGTTTGGGGAACGAATTGATTGGGTGTACGAGGGGATATATTGTTACGCTTGTAATTTATTGTATATGTGGATTTGGATGCGGTATAACGTGATTTTATTAGTAATACTATTGTTTTCTAATCAGCCTCTAATTATTAATGACATAAAATGCATCAGAGAATAAAAGACACAATAAAAAAGAAATTGTCAACATTCTTTCGACAAAATGAAAAATGACATGAGTTTCTTCACACTGTTTAAATCAATATTATATTATTAATGCGTGATAAGTTGTTTCTTCATAAATAAACAACGCTTTCTACACTTTAAAAAGAATGACAAATTACAATTCCAAAACTCTATTAGGTATCGATAATTCAAACTGATACATTATTCATGTAATGAAAAAAACCTACACGACTATACAACTACAATTAATTTCAAATATAGAAATCGTTACCTACACAAGAATCGACTGTCAATAAAATCGATAGTTTAAATATATTCTTTTGTCACATCCTTATCTGTGTACACAGATAATCAATGAAGGCACAGATCATAATGCATGGAGCCATTGTTTATGGATGAATTTAAACTATTACTTACGCGAGAGGTGTAATTTATTGTGTTTCATTCATGTATTGTTTTCATTGTTGACAGATGATCGCTGATTGCATGCATATGAATGATTGCATGTTTTATTTAGCACACGTTTAGTTTATGAATCGGTGAAATTAAAATGTTACTTTTCATCGAGGTTTCAGAATGTTTGGTGAAAATTTCTGAATTTTTGTGTCCCAACATAATGCTTATGCTAAATATTTGAATTTGGAATTTCACAGCGTTATCAACGCAACAAATCAAGTTAACGTTAATAGATTTTTATACGATACCAATTAGCAATAACTAATGCATAGTTAGTTAGTATTTAATAAAATTGCATGTAGGAATTTTATAGGCCTATTTCATACAAGGACCAGATAAAAAAGAACTTTTTCATTTCTCATACTGAGAAAGTACACTTGAAGTTACCTGATCAGAGGGATGAAAACAGCACTTTTCGTTTCTGAAAAACTATTTTCTCAGCTGTTAAAAAATTTAAAAATCAAGCCATGTTCCAACTTTTTATACAGCCACTCTGTTAAATCGCGGCGTAAAATTATAATTAAAAAATATTATTAACAATTTTGTAAAATGTCTTTATACTTATAATTTACTTTTCACTAAATTATTATTTAATTTACATATTATAGATTTGAGATAAATATTTACCATCATCAATGATAAAAATACTGACTGGTAGAATGCTACAGGAAAAGAAACGTATAAAGGCGAGAATGCAGCAATTCGATCTTCAGTTGTTTTGTCGAGTTCTAATTATTTATACTTATACATATTTCTGTATAAAATGAGTTTTTCAGTTTCAGATAAGTATTTGTTTAACTAATCAGTTTTTTATTTACTTTCCTCATATTCGAACCTATTTAGGCACTCGATATCTCGTGCCTACATAGGTCCCTTTCATCCCTTGTATAACAATCTACTATTAATATATCGTATCGCATAATAAAGGAGTTTTTTTAGGTTTAATCTTTAATCATTGTCAAATAATAACTAATTATCATGGGATAGTCTACGGTAGCTCAATATTTGTATTAACGATCAGCATCCTCCGACGGGGCCAAAGATAATGCAAACCCATTCGTCATAGATAAAATGCCATTTCATTTAATTTATGTCTCCTATATCAGTTATAAGGATATTAAGTTGAAATTATAGTGATTTAGATGATTTAAGAGCATCGTTAAATCTTATACTTCTCTAAATATAGACAGCAGGCATCTGCGGCATGGATTTTATTTTCAATTAAAAGGTTTTTCGTATGTAGAAACCTCCATTTTGTATCATAAAAATACATAGTTCTTGATACAAAACGTTAAAATGCAATGTTCTACTTAAGTTAATCTTATTGCTAAACCGTACAGACACAAGAGTAGTAGCAACGAGTAAAATTATCTTTAAAGCGATGCCTATTGCAGTAATAACCATATCCCTGAACATAAAGATTTGTACAGGACATTTAAATCGCATTCTTAGACCAACCTAAAGAACCATTGAAGATATGCTACCTACTACAATATCGAATTTATCGAAACTCATTTCACAAATCCTTTTTAAAACAATAAACACAGGCAGAAAACAAGGAATTCGATATTCAAAACTGCGAGACAATGCACGAGGTGCGTTCCGAAGTTGTGTTGGTGGCATCACAACCGATTACGTTCTAATGGACAAGCGGTGTTTGTGTTCGATACTGATAACGCATGCTCGATACGCGCGGCGCCATGCCACTGATTTTATTATAATAAAACAAAAAAAAAGACTATTGGCCAGGCACTCACGGCCGATGTTCGTGATCTACTGTCTGATACAGGATTTTATTTCGCCTTTGTAATCGTACTTTGATTGTGGTTCGGGACGTATGTTTGTTAAGTTGGTAGCGTTAGTATTGTTGGTTTGAATTTCGAATAAAGGCTATCAGGCTAGATACTAAAGATTGAATGTAGGCAATAAATGTGTTTGGTAAATAGTTACTCCTATACTTTTAACGTCTTACACGGAAGGGTCTTCTATAAAGAATTAAATGGTTTCTTGTACTGGTAAATATTCAAAAGTAATAAATAAGCCACTATCAATGAAGTGTCTAGAGTACTCGTATTTCCTTTTGTAAGCATACCTATAGCTTTTGCTCGCGTGCTCGCAAAGTTAAAAATATTATCTATCTCCGTGCCAAAAATGACCCAGGTTGTATTGGAACTTATTTATTAGGTTGGTACTTCTTGAGTTTAATCTTTTTTGAGCCAATTCTTAAAGCCTTTGAAAATCGAACACACATCGAAGATGGCGCCTAAAAAGAACGGATTAATCCATTCCTATTTTGAAATGTGTCGTACAAAGGGCATTAGTATTCGGATTCGGTCGATTTAGCCGACGTCTCTTTGTATTAACCGGCTAAGTTAATGGTCTCTTATCTCTAGCTCCTTGTTTTTGTCCTGTTGTGTATTATTAAAAGTCGGGTTATCTGCTAACGAGGGGCGACGTGGCTAGGACCAATGATGATAGGATTTGTTTCCAGTTTACTTGATTAATTTACCGCCTAATGTTTTTGACGGAGTAAGTAACCGATGGATTTAGTAAAAAGCGATTTTAAACATAAATAATGATAAAGTTTAAAGAGCTACGTTTGAAGTAATTTATAGTGTCCGCTTTATAAAATTATTCAAAAGATTTTGTTATTCTAGTTTTGCTAGTTTGTTGCTAGTTTGTTGAATTTAAATGAAAAAAGCTTTTTAGTAACGTGGTCCTTTTCTGGTCTTTTGCAATAAATTAGATTTAAGACGTGTTTACATAATGTTAAACATCTTACAATCGCTAAGTATGACATGTATTCAAATAAATCTTATTTAATGTTACTCTCAAATTCGAAAAAGGAATTAAGTGTTCTAAAATATTTGAAACAATACCACAAAGAAACGATATCGTTTTAAAATACCAACACATCAATACGATGTAAACTGGGCTAAGGAATTTTGGGTTCAGCCGCACTTTACCGTGTTTTCGAACGGACATTTGAAATAAAAGACTCATTTAAAAGATTAGGATAAAGCACGTTCAATTTATTATGAGGCTCTCAATATATTTTAAAACTGGGTTAGGGTTAAGTTATGGGCAGATAGGAATGAATATTGGACCTAAAAAAAATTAAACACGGGACTATTTTTTATAAAAGTAAGAGTTTTGTGATAATCACTAAGTGTCTTTAAGGAATGCAAAAACGAATTAAATGTTTATTAATTTGTAAAGTAGAATAAGAAAGATATTATTGGACGATTGCTTAATTTTATAGTAACTTAGCAATGTAAGTATTTACTTAAACTGCTAAGTTAATCTTAAATTTATAGTCACTTAGCAGTTTAGGTGCTAGGTGACTATAAAATTAAGGAATCGTCCAATAATGTCTTTCTTATTCTATCTTACAAATTAATAAACATTTCATTCGTTTTTGCATTCCATAAGACACTCAGTGATTATCACAAAACTCTTACTTTTATAAAAATTGTCCCGTGTTAAATTTTTTTAGGCCCAGTGTTCAAAAAAAAAAAAACATACATATTTATTTTATGTAAATTTTCGCTAGGCATTTAGATTTAGATAATAATTAATTTAAAAATTTATATAAAACAAATATGTATGTTTTTTTTTACTAATTTTATATTTTATTGTTAGAAAAATTAATATATTCATATTTTATAAACTTTTTAAAGGAATTATTGTTCCTATATTATTATTATCTAATTATTGGCTGACAACTGTAATTTGTACGTACTTTATGTACAAAAAAATGTACGCCAGATGAATGGCAAAAAATTAGTAAAAAGAAAAGAAGTAAAGAAGTCAAATGTATGACAGTTACCATTTGTTGCAATCATCATCATCATCATCATCATTGGCAGTCAATATCATAGACAGTATATGCGTTGGAAGACCTCTCACAAGGTGGACTGATAATTTGTTGAAGACCGCAGTATGGATGCGAGAAGTACAGAACCGCCTATGCCTCCAGCAGTGGACATCTTTCGGCTGAAATGATGATGAGAGGGAATATTGCACCTACTAACAACACATTATTCAAAGGGCAAAATCTCAAAATCATTTGTATTTCAACCGTAATTGCGCATTTTCTTCGCATCGACTGCGGCCTTAAGCATATTGTGGTCAAACATGAGGCTATTTTCTAGACTACATTCGAGCACTAAGATATTATGAGTGTTTATGTTTGTGGTAGGAATAATGTCGTGCTTCAATGCCTTTATTTATTTATTTAATACTTTAAGCACAAAAAAATGTACAGAGGCGGACTTAATGCCATAGACATTTTCTACCAGTCAACCTTTGGGTGATGCAGAGACAAACAGTAGTAGGTGCAATAGCGAGAATTGAGAAATAAATATTCATCCATACTAATATTATAAATGTGAAAGTAACTCTGTCTGTCTGTCTGTCTTTCTGTCTGTCTGTCTGTATGTTACGTTTTCACGCCTAAACCGCTGAACCGATCGTCATGAAATTTGGCAGAGATATAGCCTGGGATATGGAGAAGGACATAGGCTACTTTTTTACGCGATAACCGACATCCATGCGGGCGGAGCCGCGGGCAAAAGCTAGTTTAAATATAAAGATATACATAACCCTATTACAAACTATAAATTCAATATATAAATCTTATTATATATAAATATAAGCACAAATAAATACACATGAATTTGTATACTAAAACAAATAAGACAAACAATGGGAAAACATTACCATTGTGATGATACTGCCAGCTTCTTGCGAATGTGCTCGCGAACTTTTACTTTAAAATATAATCGGTTGGTTGCCATCCTGATTTTGCCAGCCTTTACATTTTGTTATCTTCATAAAATTGGTTGTCTGTAAAGTTGGTTTACGGACGATAGTTTAACGTGACAACGTCATAACAAAACATTGAACATACGAGCGTAACGGGACAATGAGTCATCCTTTTTCGTGCATGCAGCCGGCGTTCATAGATTTATTAGACGTTGTCACGTCAAAAACGGACTGTTTATGTGCATTAATGAATTTTGCTATTCAAACTCGGTATTATTTCATAATAAATTTCGGTAGCTCGGCTTCGTAGAGAAAATATAAAATAGTATAACTATGGTGGTCACAAGCACTACCGCTGAGCGTAAACAGAATCTTGAATTGATCCAGGATTGGTCGACCAAAGTTTTACTGAGCTTTCCATTAGCCCTTAATTATACTCACGAAGGAAATCACGTAACTACTAAGGAAAAGAAAGAAAGAAAAATTGTTTATTCTGCACTAACAAAACGCACGTTACAAAAAACATAATATAAAATACATACATGCAAAGTAGCCAAAAGCCTCATAAGTAAAGACAAATTGTAACGGTTTATTATTCTTAACGAACTCTCTGCTTGCGTCTGTGTTTCCGAACGCATACTCGTACAACCCTAATCTATTCAAAGTGAGAGTGAACAGGCTTCTTCTGGGTAAGCTCACTCCATCGTAGACTTTGTCTCTGTCATCCAGACCTAGACTAAAGTCAAGAGCAAACTCATAGTAGAATTAAAAAAAAAAAACGAAATAATTTAATACTTTTTAAGAAAATAATAAGGTTTTCGAATCTCTCGCAGGAGCTCAGATTGAAGAGCTGTGGGTGAAAATACCGAGATGCTTGATGTCATGGAAACTTTTACCTACTCACACGTTCAGTATCTAATACAATTCTTTATTTAAATCGAGCGTCAATCGGTCAGTATTCAAACAAGAATATCAACATTATCTATGGTAAAAGATGAATTCAAAATTTATGGTCAAGCTAATGTTGCTATAAATTAAATGACAGTGTTACTAGCTGAAAGCACTTACAAAACACGTGTAGTTAAAAATTCAATCAACAGATTGAATGATTTTAATTAATTTATATTTATCATCGATTTCAATATAAGATGGCATGGGAATTGATTAAAATTATCGTTAGAGACTTGTTTCCTATTTGTAACAAGATTATAGTATTAAATTAAGGTTATTGGAGACATAAAGTGGTATTGGAAGACGTGACCAGAGGGCTGGCCTAGTTTTTGGCGAAAGAATGCTGATTCTTTCGCCATACAGCGTGGCAATGTGGCCAGCCTTATGAGCACTTTTCCAGACGAATTTTTTGTTGCCCTATGATAATTTCCCCTTCGTTTTTTTAAAACATATTATTATTATTATATTAAGACTTAGCTTTTTAAATGATGTTAATAGTATCTTGGGAAAAAACTACATTATATAAAAATTAAAAAAACTGGTATACCTACCTACGCGCGCAATCGTTGCCTGTGTTTAATATACTCGTGAAGGAACATTACTTGTCGTTGTGATTTGTCCTCGTTGTTAACTGTATTAATTAATCTATAGTCTTCATTTATTTTCTTAGCTTATATAATTAGTATGTAATATATGTATCTATTATATAGCATATATCTGTGTATCTATTATAGGATATTGTACTGTTATACTTTTTATTTGCACCAATGACAACCCCATTTTATGTCCAGAAATTCACTGTCCATGCCAAGGTTGCCTGGAAGAGATCGCAGTATGCGAAAAGGCCGCCCATTGTATATTTTATTTGTTTATAAAATTTTCTTTTCTTTTGTAACAGACGCTTTGGAATAGACAACTAGCTTCATTCTTACTGACTGACTCCTTGACAATTCAAAATGGTTTGAGTTTGAGTTTTGAATACAGTTAAGTCCGCGGATTTTATTATATGCCAAATTTGCCTTTATAAAACACTTCCTTTTAACGGCTTATTCCACAAATCCCCCCTGAAAAATCCCCCTTAGGAGGAAAAGAGGAATATATAAAAACCAGTCTAGAATTCACCACTGCTTATTTCACTAATCCCCCAGAGAATACCCCTCAGTGGGGAAAACTGAACCCTAATGTAAAAAAAATCACTTTCAGGAGGGTCTTGGAATAAGTTTTTTTTTTCAATTCTAGTTTTCCCCCCTAAGCGGGATTATCAGGAGTGAATTCTAGACTGTTTTTTATAAATTCCACTTTTCCTCCTGAGGGGGATTTTCAGGGGGGATTTGTGGAATAAGCCCCTTTTAACACGTTAATATAAAGTAACATTTGACGTAAAACATGCCATTCAATTTTACGATGTATAATTAAAACAAATACTCAACTAACCGTATCATTCTCCTCTACTTAAAATTTTACTATCCAACACTATTAGGGTATAAGAAAACACCAGTTTTTGAAGACCCATAGATGTTAATCGAATGTAGAAAACCAGGGGTCAAGTCATTTGGACGATAGAAACTTGTCTCTGGTTATCTTAATGAGGACAAGCAAGCTAAGAATGTTGACGCCTCCACTAAAATAATTACAAGCATTTTAAGTGTAGATAAATATTGTAATCCACTCTACATGTATTTTGTTATCAACAAAATCGTTTCAATAAATGTTATGAGCATGCACTTTAGAGAAAATGAAGCTATTTTCATGTAAATGACTAGAACTTAGTTGAAATGTATTGAAAGTTTCGATAAATGGAATGAAACTTATGTAACTATAACTTATTTTGATAACAAAGATCAGAATGTTCCCACTGTCCACACAGGCCTGCTTTCTTCGAGAGGAAGTGGGCCATAATCCACCACGCTGGCCCAGTGCGAGTTGGTAGATGTCACATGTCTTAGAATTATTGGTTCTAGGACTGTATGCCGATTCCCTCACGATATTTTCCTTCACCGTTTTGAGAGCAGTGGTGATTAAATTATTTACACAAAGTAAAACGCCTATCTGGGTTCGAACCCACGACCTATAACTCGTAATTCGGGGCCATCACCACTGAGCCACCGCCGCTCACGCGCGCGCACGTTCTTATTTATTTTAAAATCGATTTCATTATCATCATCATCATTTCAGACGAAAGACGTCCACTGCTGGGCATACGCCTCCCCCAATTGGGGGGGGTTTGCCATAATCGCCACGCTTGGCAGGCGGGTTGGCGATCGCAGTATGGTGTTAAAGTGCATAGAGAACGCTGCTGCCCATTCTCTAGTAAGTTCCGTAATCACCTTTTAAATCGATTTGTTTCAATTCAATTAAATCCATCGTTCAGATTCATCATTATGACTGTCTTTTTCAGTCTGTAGTCGCATAATGCTTTAATTAATCAAGTATCATGCACATACCATTTTAAAAGAAAAGAATAGCTAAATCTCAGGCTATCTCTACTATAAAGCTCTGGAACGCGCTACCTTTTGGCATTAAAAAAGCTGAAAGTACACTTTTCAAAGAAATTTCGTAACCACTATACAAGTCAGACTAAATAACTCTCATTATTATTAAGATAAACGGGATATTTACAATGTTTATTCATTGTTTTGTTTGCTTTGTTTGTTGTTGTTGTGTAGAATCGAGTTGCGAGTGACAGTGGTAGCGGTACTGAGTGCAAAAAACGAACAAGAAAGAGGGTAGACCGTTTTGTTTGCTCATAAACACCCACCCGCAGTGACTTCAGTTTATCCGTGATCATGGTGCTTGCAACAGCGTCGAAATATCGGGAACTCAGAACAATGAATAAACATGGTTAATATCCCGTTTATGTTAATAATAATATTAGTGACCACGACAGTTTAAAAACTTAAATAACTCTCAATTAGTAGTCTAGTCATAGTCTTTTTACTCTTGCAGTCTGTCGGCTCATTATACTCAGAAATCATACATCGCCCTTCGCGTTCAGTACAATAACGCATTCAGGGTGCTGTTGGGGTTGCCCCGATATTGCAGCGCATTTGGGATGTTTGCGGAAGCTCGCGTTGACTGCTTCTACACTGTGATGCGGAAGCGGTGCGCATCCCTGGTTAGTAGGGTGCGGGGCAGTACCAAAAGCATCCTATCTATGGTAGTAAGTAGGCTGGATTGTGCGTTTGTGAACCACTGCTGCATCAGCGGGGCCTGTTACCTTGCAGCAGTGATGTCACAAATTGTGTCTGTTAATGTTTGTAAGTATATTGTTACTAACACTTTGAGTCTTGTTGCTTGAACAAATGATGATTATTATTATAGTAATTATTATTAGGTGATATTTCTTAAAATATCTATTAGTTTATTTTATTTGTTTATGTGTATTAGTATCAATAAAAGTGTATAAATTCTCGTAATCAAGAAGCTATGTTTTTATATTTAACCCAAAGGTTGACTGTTATAGAATGCCTTGTGGCATTAAGTCCGCCTATGTACCACTATTGTACATGAAGTTTAAATAAATAAATAAAAGTGTAAAATTAATTTTAACTTTTTCAAGTCTTTATAGGACTGTGCTGGACAGATTCACCTCACGGCGTTTATTATTTGTAGGTAGTCTAAAAATACCATAAAGGTAGTCTACGCCTTTAAAAGAAAAAAAAAATGGTTTTGCCATGTGCTTAACGTGGCAGACCCAAACAAAAATGGCTGGCAGGCAAAAAGGAATATCATACATTGCAACGCAGGATAAAACTATTTTGAGACGTTATCGTACGAGAAGATATGGTTTATACCATACCCTTTCGGTTCGATCGGATCGGAAGGATCGGATCCGGCTAAAATCTCTATATTCCTAGACCTTAGTTTAGCCTGGTGCGTTTACATTGCTGTCAACACGCGAAAAAAAGAAGAATGATCTTCTTAATTCTTTCCTTTTCAAACAAACGAGCATCACAACTCACCTATTGAAGACCATAATTTGAAAAAAGAACATCTTCTCACTCACCTCCACTTCGTCCGTCTGTTCTGGAACCAAGTCTTGACTTGCGCGTCAGTCATCTTCAAAGTCTTCGCCAGGCTTGCCCTCTCAGCAGAAGCCAAGTACTTCTGTTTGTGGAACCGTTTCTCCAGTTCGGCGATTTGCAACCGAGTGAAGGATGTTCGGGGCTTCTTCCGCTTCGGGGGTGTTCGGTTTTGATAGGGGTGACCAATCCGCCTCGTGATTGGGAATGATGCTGGAAAGAGAGGAATGGTTGGCGTTAGTAAAGTGGTACGAGTAATTGAATGATGTGGGATTTTTTAAGGTGTGGTTTGGTTACGACGACATCTAATACCATATTTTTTCCAGGATTATTAAATTCAGAAAGATCATATAATGTTTATCTTAAATTTAACAGTTCAACTAAAGTAAAGTGATGACTGGGGTTGTGTCATACTTTAACGATTCTGAAAAATGCATAGCTTATCCTGAATATACAGGATGGAAAGAAAAGACCGTGGTTGGAGGAAAAGTAGGTACCCTTAATATTGATGATGGCAAATTTTACTGAAAGGAAACATTCCTTTATTTTCAAAAATAATTAAAGCTGCATTTAAAGAATTTTGAAAATTCACCTGCTTGAGCCGGGAACAGAACCGGTGAAATGTGAAAAATAAAACATGCTGTATTTTATGATACCAACCGAAAGAGTCATTCATAAGGATCAATTCCTTTGAAATGACATAGTATCTTAAATTAAAGAAAGACCAAGATTTTTTTTTTTTTGTTGTAACTTACTTAACTTACTCACTATCTAAAGAAAATAGTTAACTTATGAATTGCTCAAAATGAGACCCAATTTCACGTATGCACAGATGTATTCTTCGACTACTAATTCGCTACGTGTCGCCTTTTATATCGAGTTTTTATCGTCTTTCTTTCATTTAAGATACTATGTCGTTTAAAAGGAATTGATTCTTATGAATGACTATTTCGGTTGGTATCATAAAATACAGGTGGTTTTTTTTTTCACATTTCACCGTTTCTAATCCCGGCTCAAGCAGGTGATTTTTAAAAAATCTTTAAATGCAGTTTTTAATTATTTTTGAAAATAAAGGAATGTTTCCTGTCAGTAAAATTTGCCGTCATCAATATTAAGGGTACTTTTCCTCCAACCGTGGTCTTTTTTTCCACCCTGTATAGTATATTTAATATTAAAAGTTCTACCTACCAATATCATACTATTCAGGACAGTAAAGATACCTGAATATAGCAGAGGATTACATCACATACGCAATCAAAATCTAAAATAATGAGTATACGAAGCCATGAATCATTTTCATAATGAAACAATAAAAATCAAATGAATGAAAAGTAATTTAAGAAGCGTATTATTACTTCCATTCATTGTTCCTTTTATGACTCAATGTTTATTAAAAACAAAACCTCAAGAACTAGGTTAAACTGCCCCCGTAATAGGTTTTATTCAAATTCTGCCACGTAATGTTTATATCAGACTGAAACCATCAAGCAATTACACCGATTACGACTCTTAACGTACATTTACATCTTATCTTTGTAATTGAAATCACGATTTAATCCTTATGAAAAAAACAGATCGAGAATTATGAAAAAAGAAAAAAATATGTTATGAATAAATAAAAATCTTATTAAAATACGCATTCATATATGTCTATGAAGTATGTATTATGTTTTGATTACATCGTATAATCAAACTAAAATTACATGTTCATGATCATTCATGGAAACACACCTTAAGAGATTGACCATACACAAACCGCAAGCTATATTACTTTTAAAAAAGGAAGCGGTAATCGTTACAAATCGTTTCAAAGTAGCTGTTGCACGTTCTCTTTTCAAAATTACATCCAAGATGGCGGGCGTAATCACGTTTTAAAAATTCGAAACTCAATAAATTACTATTTAAATGGCGCGTTGCTATTGGTCGAGCGATCGGTAATAGCCGGTGTTTTCCGTAATAGACCGATTTGCATTAAATGATCCGTGAGATGAGATCATGTTGTTTATAACTATATTGTTTTCAATGTCATATCCATATTATGGTACAATCAACGTAATAGCGTATTTATGTCCATTTACTTCTATAATTTCGTAGTAATCTATCTGTCTGTCTATTTACTAGACCGTAAATAAGCTGGGCATTTATCATAAAAAAAAAACTAGTTTAATATCGAGCATTATTTGAAATTGAGTTGCTGTTACATTATTCGTACAAAAATACAGGCTTGTGTGCGACTTATAAAGTATTGGGACATAATATAACGTGTTAGGGGCCATCTATTTCAGATTATAAACGCTTTCTTTTCTAAGAAGTATGTACCTTTTACTGACCTTTAATTAATTGGCCATTAAATTCAGCCCTGTCATGGTTTTAACACTTTTTTGTGGCATTTAAACACCTAGCGACATACACACATCGCGATAAATTCATTACATTAAGCACTATATCACTACTGCCCTATTCTGAATTAAAAATACATTCATAAATTCTTTTCAAATATGGAAACGTATTAAACGGCGCGCTCTCATTGGTCGACCGACAGCGTAATGGCCGCCTCACGTGACCGCAAATTATGTAGCAATTGCTGGGGAGTAACTTGGTCGTAGTTTAAGATTGTTAGTGACTTTTGTTCCCCCTGCAATTTAAGTTTAAAGGTAAGGCTTTTGGTTTATTCATTTCCCAGTGCACGAAGTACTTGTTCTTACGTTTTGAATTTTTGAACGTATTTTTGTAGGTTTTGGTAAGCTCTTTCTTTGTTGTTTGGGTAACTAAATACCAAACAAATATACCTATACTCAAAGTCTCTAATTCAAATAATTTATGTAAACAAAGTAATGTCAAGAAATGTCACTGTCAAAATGGCAGGACAGTGGTGCAAAACATTTTATCATTATTATTTTTTGTAAATAATCATCTATGAAATTAAAGTGAATTAATTATAAGAACTATGCAAACAAAATACCGTTGCCAAACAATTTTTTATGTAGTGTGTCGGAGACACGGCCTATGATCGTCATAATCAGCCCATTTAAGTCCACTGCTAGACGTAGGCCTCCCAAAATCGATTTCCACTCGAAACAGTGTACAGCCGTTTTCATCCAAAATGTGGCTAGATATGCTACATACAATATGAATCTATGAATGAGAGTTGTAATATTAGTGTTGTTAAAGATGTAAAAAATGTGAAAATGTTTGGATCTTCTGCATTGTTACCAGTATCATAAAATATTTTATAACAGAAAATCTCCTTTTTTTAATAACTTTGTTTAAAACCGAAAATTTGTTAAAATAATTACGGTATGTTTATTTTTTTATTATTATTTCTTAAATTCAATACTTACAAGAAAATGGAACCTTTTTCTTTCGCCATTTTATGTGAATTACCATATGAAGATATGTTATCTCCTTTGTTTACATAAATTATCTGAATTTGAGACTTTGGGTATAAATGTTATTAAAGAATGTAAGTAAATGTCATAAAATATCTCAAACTTACAGTTTTTAAAACATTTAGCAGGGATCTCGTAGCAATTTGCTACGAAACTCTAAAAGGGACGTTATATAATAAATAATATTAGATTTTTTTACTAATATTTATAGTGGATTTTTTAAACGTATCAGCCCCAAAAAATAAGCTATTATTTACAATATAAAATAACTTCAACACTGCCAATACCATTAAAACACCATCCATCTGAAAACCGTCTTCAATATTCAGCACAACCTAACAATATGACCCACAGCCGCCACAGAACTATATAAAAACGATTAGCTACATAGTAAAACGAATTTCCCGTCCGTTGGTATCAGGGTGGAAAAGGGTGCGGTAACAAGATTCCGCGGGTCGTAATCCGTTTAAGGGCGGTATGATTCATGCGTGCGCCCGAAATGGCGTGGTTTGTGTTACGTGAGAGTTGCAGAATAAGGATGTTTTGAGGTGGGTGCACATTTGTAGCGTTTTGAGACAAAATTGCAGGCGCGAGGCGGTTTAAAGATGTGTTTGTTTTGTTTTTAATGCTTTTCTTACGATATTGGCATAGAAGCTGAAAACAAAAGTCATTTATTTAAATAAATGACTTTCATGCTCATCATGCTGAGAATAAGCACTTTTCGAACGAGAAAATTACATAAGACAGTCCCCCAAAACGCCCGCCTTTCACCACTTCTTAGTTCTTTAGCTGGGAAGAAGAAGTGAACGCCTTTCACCACTTCCTAGTTCTTTAGCTGGGAAGAAGTAGTGAAGCAGAATAGCATAATAGCAGAATAGTAGGTACACTGAAAAAAAAAAAAGTTGTTGCCACAATCAAGATTTTGTTTAGATTGACTGAGTAACTTGTTTGCATCTGAGCCTATTAAGCACAATGATCACAGCTACTACTTTTATTTGATTGAGGTTTGAAACGGGATCTTGATTGGAGTTATCACAAAACCTTTTTGCAGCAATCAAGTCAAAACATAGTTGCTCCAACCAAGATTATTAGATTAAAGTTTCAATGATCTTTATTGAAGTAATCAAAATGCTTGATTGACACAACTAACTTACTTTGTGACAGTAATTTTTTTTTAACTTGTCTCTTTTTAACTCTTCTACAGTGATGTCATGTTAAGGGTAATCGAGAAACTTGTTGGAGCGTTCAATCATTTGAACTAGTTTTGCTGCAATCATGTCGTGATGATCAACTTAACTAAGATTTTGATTAATTTAAACAAGAAATCAAGCTAAAAAGTCACTTAATTGGCGTGCATTTTTTTCAGTGTATGCAAAGTAATTAACATTATGAGACACAGAACGGTATATTAAATTATTTACCACATTTCAGCTATACCCATGTCATATTTCAATTTCACAAAGGCAGTCGTCGTCGTCATCGTCGCGCTACACGTGGTGTCTTTGGATCGCGTCGCGTGTCGCGCCTGTTTGAAGGAGCCTTTAAACATTGAAAACCATCATCTGCCTAGCCTTTCCACAACTATACTGGGTTCGGCTTCCAGTCTAACTGGATGCTGCTAAATACCAGTATTTTATATGGAGCGACTGCCTATCTGATTTCCACAACTCAATTACTGGGTAAAACGATACCCTTTGGTAAAACTGATTGTCCCACATTCGCGCTTCTGACGATCCGTACCGAATGTCAAAGATTGCCGAATGACAGCCGGGACCAACGGCTTAACGTGCTTTCCGAGGCACGGAGCGGTCTTGCCCATCCACGGATCAACCGTGGCAAGCGTAGCTTAACCTGATCGATCGACCCGTGTGGCTGTTATTCCTTAGCTACAAGCCCCACCATTTACTCATTGAAGACCACCAGTAATTTATACTCCTAAAACACAAGTCCTACGGCGTCAGGTGGCGTTTTTAAGGTTCCGTAATTTTAACTGACTTCCCAAAAAAGGAGGAGGTTCTCAATACAATACAAAATACAAATCCAATAAAACGCGCGCAATCGTTGCCTGTGTTTAAGGCTCGTGAAGGAACATTACTTGTTGTTGTGATTTTGTTCTCGTTGTTAGCTGTAATAATCTAGTCTTCATTTATTGTAATTGCTTATTTAGTTAGTATGTATGTATCTATTATATAGCATATATCTGTGTATCTATTATAGGATATTGTACTGTTATACTTTTTATTTTTGCACCAATGACAACCACATTTTATGTCCAAAAATTCACTGTCCATGCCAAGGTTGCCTGGAAGAGATTGCAGTATGCGTTAAGGCCGCCCATTGTATATTTTATAGTGTATAAGTTTTTCTTTTTTTTAATGGGTAATCTGATGTACAATAAAGTATAAATAATACAAATACAATACAAAAATTATTTATTGACATAAAACGAAATTAAAATTATTTATTACGTCGTAATTATTTAGTCGTAAAAATATTATTATTAAAATTATTTATATTTTTTTCGTGTTTTTTTCTTTTTGTACGTCTTGTTAAAAAGTTTTTTATAACTTTCTTAACCGATTAACCCGCTGCAAAGAATAAAGCGTACAATTAAGGCTACAAATAGCACCTACAAATAGGCGCGACACGCAACGCGAAACTTAGGAACCGCGTGTCGCGCCTGTTTGTAGGAGCCTTTATAATTTATGTACAGCGACGTACAAATAAGCAGTTTTATTAATATATGGTTGAATCGTCATTCATTCAATATGGAAGATTACTATTTAATATTAAATTTTATTGTACCCTAAGTGACACCACACTAAGCATTGAAATAAAATATAAGTATTAGTATAATTTCATCACGTTTTAACTGTCATTACTGTCGTCATGGGAACTTATTTCAATAAACACCAAGTTATTATTGCTGTCAACTCCTACGCAATACAAATTGCTAATGCATTGGTGTGTCAACTGTCAGTTTAACCAATAATGTAAGGATACCATTTTGTGCTCATAATAATATCAGCCTGTGTCTGTTTTAGTTAAGGCACTACCCCGAGCAAAACCTTGCGATAGTGCATTTTTCAGAAGCTGGCGAGCTATTCTGCAAAAAACTCACCGTGAAAACATAGGTGAAGTGAGCTGCCATTCCATTGATGCTAGGGATTGACACTGTGTATTGATGCTCACTTCACCTGAGTTTTCACGGTTAGATTTTTACAGAATAGATTGGCTTATGGTGCCGATTCTCTTGTACACCGAAATTCCTTACTTTTGGCTATGAGAATCTTAAAGCTATTCTTCAAAAAATCTCTTTATTTAAAAATAAATTTGACACAGCTAAAATCGAATTTGACAATCGCGACTCCACGTGGTATTTTTGTTGTCTTTTTTTTTGGCTTCGCAACGTCGTACAAAATGTAGGTGATTTTTAGTCTAATTTAGACAATTTTGTGACAAGAGAATCGGCAACATTGACTCATAAATTAAGAGAAATAAATTGTATTATTTTTGAGGAAATGTCTTAAACCTGATAGCCTATCATTACATTGCACTCTTTTATTTGTTTTTGTGTGTTTTAAATACATTTAAAATCTGCTTGTACTATATACAATAACAAACATAAAATCTGCCAAACTGCATAATAGTTTGTCGGCAGTTGTACTCGTCTAGAAATGGATTACAAATTTTGAAAATTAATGTGTTAAAGGAGGCGTTCTATTAATTTGAGAATTATGCGAATGGATAGATAATTTAAAAAAAAGAAATTGTTAATGTTTTGTTTTATTTTAAAATATCGCTTTTCTTTTTTTTATATTAAAATAATTTCAAGAATTGCGAAAATTCGGCGTACGCAGGGAGCGGGACAGAGCGGCCGGCCCAGCCGCAGCGGGATAGAGAAGGACCGAATGCTCAACGTCGTTCGCTGAGGGAAGCGCCTTAAAACAATAGGGCCTTTTCGGGGACTGTTTTATGCAATTTTGACGTTCATAATGTACTGACCCACAGACAAATTGGAATAACGGATTTTTAAATTGGATTTGAACTAAAGTTCAAAAAAAAAATACACTTTATTGTAGTTACGTGTTTTTCGATAGCCAGTGTCCGTAAAACTAGATACTTTGCGCAAAGAAAGTTTGCAACCAACACTCATTACTAAAGGCAACGCGCGCTATGCTTGTGGTAACTAAATGTGTGCGTGAAGACGAGTAGCGTCAGCACAAGCACACACACTTCTGACTTCGACATTGTGTCGGTCGGTACCGAGACCTCCTGCGCTTACACACACATTCACAGCGTGTTTGTAAACTTGGTAACCACAAGTAAAACGCGCGTCGCTTGATATAAAAATGCTGTAATAACCATTAAATCGATTGAAGGGCGGGCGTTTTGAGGGACTGTCTCATGTAATTTTAACGTTTGAAAAGTGCTGTTCCTCAGCCTAATTTGAATAAATGACTTGATTTTAATTTCGATTATTTTCTATACACAATATTTTGCCAACTGCGATGCCGGGCACGATTGTGACCATGACATATATAATCATTTATTGGTGCTAAAAAACAGGGCAAAGACCACTTCGTAAGTGTACGAAATGATTATTCCTCTTCCTTATTGCGTGATGGCGAATTCGGATTATTAAGCCCATGTTTCCTCACTTTGTTTTTCTTCATAGTAAGCCTATATATGTACCTATGTATAGTACAAACAGTTTACTTATTTTACTATAGTAAAATTAAGTTAAGTGAATTACCTATGTCGGTACGTTGTTTTGTTCCATAAGATTCTTCTTTTGTTGAACCTTGCACAAGCTACTGTCTACAGATGGCCCTTTTAATGTTTCACCAGATACCCGCATTGCAAACATATGAATATCTACATACATACAATGTTATGTACTGCATACACATACGAGTACTAGCTGTAAACACACTGTAACAATGGCTGCAGCATCCAAGTTAACAGTTTCATTTTACAGAGAGAAAAATGTAAAATAAGTAAGTAGATGTGTCTTTTTTGGGTTTTCAAAAACGCCCTAGCAAGCTTCATTTCTCAACGGATAAATTAATATTTTAAAGAAAATTAAAAACATTTTTCACAGCCACTAAGATTTCCACAACAATTTTCCTCATCAAGACAAAACAGTAAAAAATCATATCCCTTAATTTTGAAATGAAAAACCTAATTACGTCAGTTATAAACGCAGAGAAAAATTAACAAACAAAGTAACATTGAAGGGTTTAACCGTCTGGGGCGAACCCTTTATGATAAAACTGTGTAGCCCAACCCTAAGCGCGCCGGGCATCCCACTCACCGTGAATCACATTTATTTATGCCGTTTTATTGAAACCTACAGTTTTGTTACAGATGTTAAGTGAAAAAGGTATTTGAAATTTTTATATTTTAGGTTTAATAATATCTGAATATTTAAACCGGGCATATAATATCAGTCACGGTGATCACGGCCCCGACTTACAAGTAGTTGTAATGGTAATTTTAATAAAAAAATGTAGAGTAATTTTTTTTTTTAATTTTAATGTCGTGGGTTCGACCCCAGGCAGGCACTTTACTTTGTGTAAATAATTTAATCACCACTGCTCTCAAAACGGTGAAGGAAAATATCATGAGGAAACCGGCATATCCTAGAACCGAAAATTCAAAGACGTGACATTTACCAACCCGCACTGGGCTCGCCTGTGCCCGCGTTGTAGATTACAGCTAGGGTTGCCATCTCTAAAATTCGGCATCCAGGACAAGATGCGTGAAAACCCCGGATTTTGGAGCCTAGAACCCGGACATGTTTGGACATCAACAGGTTTTTATGAAACTTAGTACTTATAATAACGTATTAAAAAAAATCATAACTTTAACAACAAAAATGTAATTGTACATTACTTACCAAGGGCTGTAAAAGAAAGCTTTCTTTTTTACTGCCCGTGGAGTACACAAATTTTACGTTTTCACCTCGCCACAATGCGAGTTTTACTGTACGCGTAGCGTGCGGTAAAACTCACATTATGGCCAGGTGTAACGTAAAATAAATTATTGCACTCATACATTTTGAATTAACTACTTTAAAGCTTTTTCCTAAGTCTCTTGCCTTTTTTTACTTTCAGGTTTTTTGTATTTATCACTCTTTCCGATAGCTTTTCAAGTATCTTCCCTTTTTAGAAGGAATTTGTAAAAGTCAATGCAGCTGTAATTTTCAAAATTTAATTTAATTTTAATTACTGACGAGATTATTTCTAAGCTTAGTAAACTTCTTTCTTTCGTCCATTGTTGTGTAATTAATGAGAATATTCTCTCAACATTGGCATTATGATTGTCCACACCGCGGCGCGGCAGCTCACTACTTTAAATTTTTAAAACCCTGCCCGGACGCTCCCCAGACGCCCTCTAAACAAGGACAAATCCGGGGAAACCCGGACGGATGGCAACCCTAATTACAGCCCACTCCTTCTCGAAGAGAGAAGACCTGTTTCCCAGCAGTGGGAACACATAGGCTGATTATGCAATAGAATACTTGGGTAATGGGTATATCCAATAAAATGGGTTGAGGTTGCGTTGCACATGCGAACTACGCATCAAAGACCTGAAGTCACAAATCCTGCATCGCGCTATCAGAGTTTACCGCGCGACTATCATATATACAACATCCCGACATCAACCGTTGGGCAGTTGCCCACCAGACACAATACCCGTCTGGTCGGCGGATCCTCCCTTTACTATAGAGTATGAGTGAACTTTACACCCTGTTCCTCATACCTCTAAATTGAGAACAAGACATGAACGGGACCTATTTAGGGTGGTTCGAGTGCCTCACCCGAGGTAAACACTCTGCTTTTAATTTCGAATATGAGGAAAGTAAATAAAAACCTGAGTGACTGGCTGTATAAAAAGTGGGGATATGGCTTGCATAGTTTTTGTTTTTTGATAACAGCAGTGAAAATCATTTCCCAGGGACGAAAAGTACTGTTTTCATCCCTCTGATTACTTCAAGCGTACTTTCCAAGTATGAGAAATGAAAAAGTACTTTCAAGATGTATGTAAATACATACTTCCGTACACAACACCTCACTGCGTTGCTTTCACTTAAAGTAAGACAAATTCTCGCTCATATTTTCCTACAAATCCGCCCCCAAGCGAGGCAAGTGAAAAAGTAAGGACGGGAAGACGAATGCCTGACGCCTAATTGGACGCAGCCGTCACGAGGGATTACATGGAGTCGCTCCATCACTCCCACACTCGCATTTGTCCGCGCCTCCACCATTTTGACACACTGTGCACCAAAAATTCAAGTAGACAACGAAAAAATTTAACAGCATCCATTATTCACTGATTGAAATGTTCCCGCCATCTGCATACCAAATGTAACTACCGAATATAAAAAATAAAAAAACTCAAATTTTTCGGCAATTTTTTGCAAATCAATTTGCGTTGCGATCATAAATATACAATTATCCGGTCCACTGCAGCACGGACAATGTGCACCGAGAGCAAACATTTCTCAATTACATCGGACAGTGGTGCGAAGCGAAAAAATTGATGGACAAAATCTCATATATATTGTACGCAACAAGCGACTACCAATTCCCACTAGTTACGTTGCCAAACGAACGGGAATCGGGGAGGTACGACCTCATGGAAAATTCATGGGTTGAAATGCAATCGGGAAACAGGAAAGCGGGTTTAGGTTGCATTTTCAAACGTTGCACTCGTTTGGCCGAACAGAAGGCAGGCTTTATGATGTTGTGCTTATAGTGCCTTTGTTCGTGTGTCGTATCCCGTGTACGATACGTGTTCGATGTGTTTGGAACGTTTTTTTTGTGCAGGTTTTGTTTTTTTATGTGGTGCATATACTGAATGCTTGGCCATTTTATGTTAGAAGTTAATCATCTCAACTTTGTAATTTTTAATAATTTATAATACTTTGAATTTTTTTCATTGATCAGAGTCATCGTCTCAACTCAATGAAATCATTATTTTAAGCATTTTACTAATCTATACATACCATAAAATAGTAGCGAAGCCGAAACTGTACACTGAATATTTTTGAAAGAAAAAGTATTTGCTACGAGGTGTGAGAAAGATTCTGATGCCAAAAATATAGATTGTGGTGCATAGCCTGAATGCTTGGCCATTTTATGTTAGAAGTTATTCATCTCAACTTTGTAATTTGTAGTAATTTATAAAACCTTGAATTTTTGTCATTGACCAGAGTCATCGTCTCAATTCAATGAAATCATTATTTTAAGTATTTTACTAATCTATACATATCATAGAATACGAGTAGTAGCGAAGTCGAAACTGTACATTGAATATTTTTGAAAGAAAAAGTATTTGCTACGAGGTATGAGAACGATTCTGATGCCGAAAATATAGATTGTGGTGCATAGCCTGAATGCTTGGCCATTTTATGTTATAAGTTATTCATCTCAACTTTGTAATTTGTAGTAATTTATAAAACGTTGAATTTTTTCATTGACCAGAGTCATCATCTCAACTCAATGAAATCATTATTTTAAAAGCATTTTACTAATCTATACATACCTATCATAAAATAGTAGCGAAGTCGAAACTGTACATTGCATATTTTTGAAAGAAAAAGTATTTGCTACGAGGTGTAAGAACGATGCTGATGCCGGAAATATAGATTGTGGTGCATAGCCTGAATGCTTGTCCATTTTATGTTAGAAGTTATTCATCTCAACTTTGTAATTTGTAGTAATTTATAAAACCTTGAATTTTTGTCATTGACCAGAGTCATCGTCTCAATTCAATGAAATCATTATTTTAAGTATTTTACTAATCTATACATATCATAGAATACGAGTGGTAGCGAAGTCGAAACTGTACATTGAATATTTTTGAAAGAACAAGTATTTGCTACGAGGTGTAAGAACGATGCTGATGCCGGAAATATAGATTGTGGTGCATAGCCTGAATGCTTGTCCATTTTATGTTAGAAGTTATTCATCTCAACTTTGTAATTTGTAGTAATTTATAAAACCTTGAATTTTTGTCATTGACCAGAGTCATCGTCTCAATTCAATGAAATCATTATTTTAAGTATTTTACTAATCTATACATATCATAGAATACGAGTGGTAGCGAAGTCGAAACTGTACATTGAATATTTTTGAAAGAACAAGTATTTGCTACGGGGTGTGGAAACGATTCTGATACCGGAAATATAGTTTTTAGAATGTTTGTCCGTTTGTCTGGATGTATGTTCTGGATTAGCGCAAAAATGGCTGAACGGATTTGTACGCACACTGATAGTTTATAACCTGTACGTTCCCGTGGGATATTTTTAATCATCCCAGCGCTGATTTGCTGGATTGGTTTCCTCCTCTACCTATCGTTATTTCTCCTGACCACGTTTGTTCTGTTTATTTATTACTTAGTATTTATTCTTTTTCGAGTTATATATCCCCTATATTGCACCTGCCATGTTTTGTTTCTGCATCACCCTAAGGTTGACTGGTAGAAAATGCCTCATGCAATAAATCCATACTAATATATTATTATAAATGTGAAAGTAACTTTGTCTATCTGTCTATTACGTTTTCACGCCTAAACCGCTGAACCGATCGTCATGAAATTTGGCCTGGGATATGGAGAAGGACATAGGCAACTATTTTACGCGATAACCGACATCCACGCGGGCGGAGCCGCGGGCAAAAGCTAGTAAATAAATAAATATTTTACGACATCCACGCTAGCGAAGCCGCGGGCAAAAGCTAGTAAGTAAGTAATTGGTTAGAAATGTTGCATAGATAAAATTATTGAACATATTGTATGCAGTTAGACATTATCGTAATGCACCAACAATGATAGGTTTAATTCGACAAATTTTATATATATGTATTTGCGGAAAATCCCTCTTTGTTATTAGCGTAAATTGGTTCTATGGTAATATTATATTATTATTGCTCAAAGTACATTACGATTCAATGCAAATCATAAATTATTTAATCATAATGCTATCATCTTACATGCATTAAGATATGCAAAGTTAACTTCACACTATCCTTCGTTGCCTAGGTATTGGCGATATTATAAATTGCATAATATAATGGTAGTTGACTTTTGTAGGATCTATAAATTGTTATGCTAATGTGCCTTTTATAAAGTAAACTCAAACCATTTATTTCAATTAAACCATTTACAGGCACTTTTGAACTGTCAAAGAGACGGTCAGTTAGTCAGAAAGTTGAAGCTAGATGCCCATTCCAATACGTAGATCTCTATGGAGAAGAACGGGCAAGAAACTCCATGGACACTCTTTTAAATCAAGATATTACAAAATCCCGGGTACATTATTCTTGCTGCTTCTTTATGTGAGACAATGAAAAAAAAAACAAATAAAACAATTCAAAATATAAAATTAAAAATAAGCCCTGGCAGTTAACAGATGACCAGTCTCAACTGACAGCGCCCGTTCACGTACATGACAAAGCAATAAAGAAATAGTGATTTAAAGAAGTTAATTAAAAATAAATGATAAGAGTGTGGAGCAAGTGAGTCTGTATATTTGGGGAGTCAGTTTTCAAGGGATGGAAAGATTGATGAAGACGTGAAAAGGAGAGTTAATGCGGGGAATAAAGTGAATGGCGCTATACATGCGATTGTGACCAACCAGTCGATGCCCAAAAAGGCTCGACTGGCTGTTCACAATGGTGTGCTGGTGCCTACGCTTATATATGGAAGTGAATGTTGGCAAAAGAAGCATGAAAGTAGAATAAATGCTGTGGAAATGCGTTCCTTGCGAAGCATGTGTGGCGTGACTGTGAATGATAGGCTGAAAAATGATGTGATAAGGCAACGGTGTGGTTTAAAAGAAGATATAGTGACAAAAATTTAAAAGAGTATGCTTAGATGGTTTGATCATGTTGAGAGGATGAATGAAAGGTGACTTAAAAAAGGTATTTAGAAGGCAGATATGAGTGGAAACGCCGGAAGGGGACGCCCTAGGAGAACATATAGTGACCTAATTGGTGATGTTCTTCAGAAAGGTCTGGTGCGTAGCACTCGCAACCGGCGTGCATGTATGACCAGATGTATGAATGTAATCGAGGCAAAAGGAGTATGTAAGGAGCGTAGCAGGTGGCGCTCTATAATTTCTGCTTACCCTCATGGGACATCTTTTTAACATAGGCATCACAGACAGCCCCCTTTGCAGGGGCTGCCTTGAAGCCGAGGAATCAGCCACCCACGTCATCCTGGAATGCAAGGCCGTGGCTCCACAACGTGAAGAAATCCTCGGAACAGTGAGGTCACTCCGTGAAGCCTGTGAAGCTCCCAGGAAGCTTATGTGCTTTTGGGCGGAGCTAGGTTGGCTTTGTTAGCCAGAATCCCCACGCACAACGGACCAAATGAGAGTCTAAGTGCGGAGAAGGGAGCCCCATCATCATCATCATCATCATCATACCCTCATGGGAAAAAGGCGTGAGTTTATGTATGTATGTAATTAACAAATAATTAATAATAGTCTCCGGATCAAATTTCGGCCATGGCAGCCAATCTCAGCGGAGATTAACCATTACGCGGGAGATATTATTGTGCACATATATGCGCAGACACAGCTGCACTCACTCTTCCTTCAGTCTCATAGTCCGATTGGACGGAAATCCGATGCGACCGGAGAAAAATCAGGCGCAGGACCAACGGGTCAACGCGCTTTCTGAGGCACGGGGGTATCACACCACAAAGTTCCGGGCTGTTACTGACAAATTCCTAGTGGATAAACTCAATAACACTTTGCCCTTTGCCGTTTTTTTTATTTTCTGCGATTAATATAAATTTAACTCACACACTTATTAGATGTTAATTTTTTTTTTTTGGGAAAATCATATACAATGTTTGTAAATATGTGAGCACCATGTACCTATCGCATTTATTAATTTTTCTGTCATTACTTCACTTTTCATTCTTTTTACCAATTGTGGTAAGTAATTTTTATTTTTATTCTAGGTACATCGTTTTCACCTATGATTATTAATTAATGTATACAAACTATTGTTAACATTTTAAAAGAGTAAGTATGGAGTTTCTTGCCCATTCATCTCCATACATAATTACCTTTTGGAAGGCGCAACTAGAATCAATTAACTATTCATGTAATTTTTGACGTTCAAAGGTGCATCTTCGTGCCTATTTGAAATAAATGATTTGACTTTGACCCAACCTGGAAATCGTACCCAGGATCCCATGGCCTGTATCCAGCAGTGGACGTCTTTCGGCTGAAATGATGAGTACTAAGGGTTTTTGAGTTAAGCCGCGGACAGACTGACAGACAGACGGACAGACGGGCATGGCGGAACTATAAGGGTTCCTTGGTTGTCTTGGCAACCCTAAAGACTCAACTCTTCATTGATATCTAGTGTTATCTCATCTCTTACGTACCTACATAAAACAAAAGCACGTCACATTTTCATAGCGGCCTTATTTTTTCCCCGACCACACTATGATTTGCAACACAAGGAAATACCTCGACAAATGCTCCCACGTTCGTGGGACAGTCTCATAGCCCACTGTGTGATTACACGCACGCTCACTCATTTTGCTCATTAAAATTTTGTCTCCGCTGTCGTCGGTTGGACCACTGGGGTTACGTGTCATAGCCTAATTGCGGATAATCTAGCATCCGTTGGTCGGTGTATGGGAATTTTAGACTTGAACCTTGGTAGAGGAAATGTGGTACTATCGAATTAATGGTTCAGGTCGTGGTAGTCAAAAGAGAGTTTTTGATATCAGAAGGTAATTTGGTACCTAATGCTGGACCACATTGAGGGATGACTAAATGGCTTGCATGCAGCTGAGATCTGAATGTGAGTTACACGAATGGATAGATAATGTAGAGAGAAAAAATATCGATATATCGATAAAAAAATATCGATAAAAATATCAATATAGGTACCGATATTTTTTGGCGATATCTATTATTTCGATACATCGATATAAAATATCAAGTTTCGAAAATGTATCAATCGGCCTGGTGCTAAAAGGGAAAAATCAATCATTCAGTATAAGCAATATAACAATAAATCAGCATTAATAGTTATTATTTACATGCTATATTGTTGAATGACAAAAATCTCTTTCTGTTATTTAATACACTTTTGTAGGTTGATTTAAGAATTATTTCAAGAATAAATTGGTATGTTTAAAAATATTTTCTACTTCTACTTAAGCCTTTTTAGCACTAACAAGAATCCTATATTAGTTCCAAATTGTGTATAAAAAAGGCAAAATTCGCACCCTTAATAAAGTAAAGGCATATTTAAAAAATATCAACTTTTGAGAAAACGTGTTTAAAGATTCAGGGAACCCGATGTTTATGCTTATTATATTATTATTATTCATAATAAATCATAATATAAAGTGCTATAGCTCTGATTTTTTTTGTACGTAATCTACGTTAAATGTACTATGGTATTAATAGCTCAAACATTACAAAAAAAATAAAAATAAGTACGTACTAATATTATTCTTTTTTTAACTCTTCCGAGTTAGGCCTCTTTTTCACTATTTTTATTTTGGTTTTTGAAGGCAAATATTGTCTTTTTTCTCTTTCTGTTAAAGCCAAGTGGTAGAACAGTTGATATTGAGCCCATCTAACACAAAAACTAAAAAACGCAATATTTCGATTTGTGCCCGTACATTACTAAGGGTGCGATATGTTAACTTTGATCGTTTTGTTCCGACTTGAATACTAGCGAGGTGTTTAAAAAAACAATGTATTGTTTTAAATAAACCGCCCTTTTAACGCTTAATAATTTTATGTAACAGTATGAAAGCACACACCACATTGACCATTTTAACATATTATCTTTTGAGAGACTTTCGTTACACTTACTTTTACACACATAAATATATCACATTTTCAATAATTTGGCAGTGCAATCTCATTTCTCACAAAAACGTACTTTGGCCCATTTAGTACACACATAAATATATCACTTTTTTTAAATAATTTAGTAGTAAAATCTAATGTCTCACAAAAACGTAATTGGCCCTTTTAGCACCAAGCCACAGATTTTATTTATTGAATGTCAAACATCTATCATCATCATCATCATCATTTCAGCCGAAAGACGTCCACTGCTGGACATAAGCCTCCCCCCAATTGGGGGGTTTGCCATAATCGCCACGCTTGGCAGGCGGGTTGGCGATCGCAGTATGGTGTTAAAAATGCATAGAGAACGCTGCTGCCCATTCTCTAGTAAGTCCCTTAGTCGCCTTTTAAGACACCCACGGGAAGAAATGTGGTGGTGCTATTCTTTACGTCCGGCACCACACGGTACAAAAAATCAAACATCTATACTCCATTTGAAATAAGATTAGACATTTAAAAAAACCTTTTTTACAGTCCGTTCAACCGATTTTGACTTCTATTCCGTAGGCATAAGGATGGCATTAAAAGCAAAAAACTGGTTACAATACCAACTGTTTACTGCAGCTACCATCTGTCATGCCACTAACGCAATAGAAGTCAAAATCGGTTGAACGGACTGTAAAAAGGTTTATTTAAAATGCCTATTTTTATTTCAAATGGAGTATATCTATGTATATAAAGTAATTTGTGTTTCGGGTCGTAAACGCATTAAAAGCTTGAGAACGTTTGCTCGACATAATTTTCTAGGCTGTTGAAGAAGTCATTTTGTAGGTTAATTTCAAGTGGTTAACAGTAACTTTAACTACAGTTTATGTAAAGAAAGAAATTTTTGGTTCGGTAGAGCTTGACATAGACAAGTAAATTATTAGACGTGCATTCAAATAAACTGCACGAGTGGCTACTTATGATTAATTATAGATCAGGCAACAACGGAATGGCTAATATTTTTTACATTACGTGAAATTTAGGACACTTCCTTACCCATTGGGGAAAACAGGGCTGATGATATGCTATTTAAAAAATTTTAATCAGACGAATTAAAAGCTGAATAAAGTTACCCGGCGCGGCCCGGCGTGACCTTATTTATTTATTTAACACTATCACACAATGTACATAGGTACAGAGGCGGACAGGTGCAATTACGAAAACTGGGGTATACATTTTATTTAAATATAATGATAAACCTATACCTTAACTATACCGGATGACTTTTTTTACCGTCTCGTAAAAATTTGGGTATACTAGGTGAACGGAGTAGAAGCCTATGGCATAGTTTTTATTATTTTTGTTTAACCTAGAAAGAAATTGATCTATGGATAAATACCACACATTTAAAGTAAACTTATCATACTATAACAATAAACACAGAAATTTAACAAAAAACATAATTCAATAAATAAATACGATAAATAATATTTAAATTTAAATCATACGCACCCAAATTTCAATATTTTTATCTTTTATTTTAGTTTTGTTTCCGAAAAAAAAAAATTAAAAAAGAATCCTATGCCATAGGCTTCTACTCCGTTCACCTAGTATACCCTATTTTTTTCGAGACGGTAAAAAAAGTCATCCGGTATATACGAGTACTACGTTGAAGACAAGGAAGTTTGGCAATAATTCCTTCTGCACATGTGGCTTCCCTGGTACCTCATAAACAACATAACTATGTAAATGTCTATTAACTGCTCCCAAATAACGATGTTTATTTAGATTTTTTATATTTTTTTACAATATACTTCCTTGACATAATCTTTTCATTATTTGACATTATTTACCTACAAATCGAATTCCAATTATTTATTAGTGGCTTTTGTGGATATGATATTTATTCAGATTTGTTACTGTAGTTGTAACTGCAATCATATCATTAATCTTTTATGTAGATTATTTTCTATTTTGTGAATGTGAGAACGTTGTAGGCCTAGTAGAGGTAGATTTGTTTGCACTTTTTGTTAAGTACCTGGTCAATGTTGAAAGACCTACACTGTCCTCCCATACCTTAACACTGTTATTTGATAATATTGTAAAGCCAATTATTTTTAAAAGAGTAACCGTGGAGTTTATTGCCGGCTCTTCTCCATAGGAAACGACTAATTGGAACCGTGCACCTGGCTTCTGACTTTTCATAAGTGCCCATGTAGATTTATGTCAAATTAAATATTTTGATTTGATTTTTGATTTGATTGAAATATCTGATGATATATAAATATAAGAAAAAATAAATACACATACATAGGTACACGAATTTAGGCGCTATGGATCCAGCGCTCGATCCGAATGAAGTAGGCTCGCGAAGTCGCGAGTGCTTGCCTCGCTTGCTAGGTATTTAAACATAGTCATTATTTTAATCATTTTATCAAGACAACCACAGCGAATTATGCATATATTATCCCCACCGCTCGTGTCCCCATTAATGGTATGCATATTATGCCTTAGAACTATGTTTGGACTTCATGTTTCTGAGAACAGCAGACATTAAAAAAAAAAAAATAAGGTACTAACCCTTCCATCTATGTATGTACATTTTAGAGACCATTATGTTTGTCAAATCAAACCCACATCTATTCCACCTATTGTCAGATAAAGTCATTCGGAATAGACGCGACAATAGCAAACTTTGCATTCCCAGATCCAGGACAGCTCTATTGCGGAAAAGTATAATCTGTATGGCACCAATCCTTTACAATACGTTGCCAAAATATTGGAGGGAATACACAACAGAAAAATTAAGAAGTAGTTTAAAAAACCTTCTGTTAGGGAAAGCCTACTACAGCACTGACGAATTTCTAATAAATTAATCTGACTTGTGTGAAATATGTAGATTTTATTTATAATTACTTTGACTTATAACCGGATACCTAATTTTATTATACATTTCTATGACGAGTTGGTGACACTTTTCTGTAGTACATTTGTAATATAATAATTTGATTGATTAAGTTTTAATTTGATATGTTAATTGCTTGGAGTAATGGACATATTTATAATTATTTGATGTTTAGATCCTATAATAATAAAAATACCCTACCTATTTATATGTGTATGCCGTTAAGGCAAAACATGACTGTAAAATAATTTAATGTAACATCCTGCATGCCATGTGTGTGTATACTTATGTTTTGGACAAATAAATGATCTTCAGAAAAAAAAAAAAAATATAAAAGAAAATGAAATCTTTTTTTTTCGCCATTTTATGTGAATTACCATGAATGGGGACATGGGCGGTGGGGACAGCGGGAATACTCCAACAATCTTACTACATTTTCATTTAGAATTTTGATATCCATACTAACACTAATACTAATATACTAATAATATTATATAATATACTAATATACAAATTACTAATTTACTATACTAATACTAATATACTAATAATATTATATATTATAAATGTGAAAGTAACTCTGTCTGTCTATCTGTCTGTCTGTCTGTATGTTACGTTTTCACGCTTAAACCGCTGAACCGATCGTCATGAAATTTGGCAGACATATAGCCTGGGATATGGAGAAGCACATAGGCTACTTTTTTACACGATAAACGACATACACGCGGGCGGAGCCGCGGGCAAAAGCTAGTAAAAATAAAATAAAAAACGGTCGTTTTGTAGATATGGGATTGATTAAACATTACGAAAAGGGGAGTAGCTTTGGGAGTTTTTCTATCCTGCAAAAGTTAATCTAATCGTGTTATTAAAAGCGATTGAATGTCTGTCAGATCCTTTAATAAGATACTTAATCCATACTAATATTATAAATGTGAAAGTAACTCTGTCTGTCTGTATGTTACGTTTTCACGCCTAAACCGCTGAACCGATCGTCATGAAATTTGGCAGAGATATAGCCTGGGATACGGAGAAGGACATAGGCTACTTTTATACGCGATATAACCGACATCCACGCGGGCGAAGCCGCGGGCAGAAGCTAGTTACTTACATCTTTTTTTTTTTTTTCAGAATTTTATAACACTGTTTTTATGTTTCCCATGGCTTCAAAAAATTGTAAGCGCGGTCTTGTTCGGGTCATACCGCCTTTGCAGTGCATGCCATATCATTTCTAAGACCTTTCAAGAGTAATGATCAGAGAGACAGATTACTGTAGTGCCTACAATGTAGTCTATTGTTCTATAATCTTGATAAAATAAGTTTCAGACCAATTCGTCATAACGATGATTGATTAAAGTAACATAAAAACATCAAAAACACATAAACATACATGCAATACCACTTAACATAAACGGGGATTCTTCTAATCTTTCTGAAGCGAAAAATATAAATGGCAATATAATATTTTATGTACTCGGGTCCACGTCTCGGGGGGAGGCGCGGGGAGTTCGCTCACATATATTTACACATTTGAAATATGGCCGGGTTTATGGCATCGCGCGTTATGGATTGGCGATAAAACATATCAACTTGAGGCTTACTTAGGTATACTTAAGCTTATAGAACTTGTGCGGACTGTTTTTGGCGTTTTACTATGGTTATAGAAATGTCTAAAGAAGAAGGTTAAGGTAACCGACATAGCTCGAAGAATTGCCAAGATTAAGTGGCAATGGGCAGGGCACATTGGGCGTAGAACAGATTGCCGTTGAAGCCGAAAGGTTCTGGAGTGGCGACCGCGTACCGGAAGACGTAGCGTTGGAAGGCCTCCCACAAGGTGGACCGATGACCTTATGAAAGCCGCAGGAATCCGCTGGAGGTGGCGGTGCTTGGGGGAGGCCTATGTCCAGCAGTGGACGTCTTTCGGCTGAAATGACGATGATGATGATATAAATTTCTTGTGTTGATCAGCAAAAATTAAAGCCCATTAAATCAGATCAAATCAAAAGTAATTTTTATTCAAATTAGGCTAAGAATCAGCACTTTTTCAACGTCAAAATTCATAAGACAGTCCCCCAAAACGCCCGCCCTTCACCACTTTCTAGTACTCCAGCTGGGAAGAAGAAGTGGCGGAACAAACTCCCCAGCAGCACAGCTGTCTGTTCAGTTAGATAAACATGATTCTTTACAATAGCCGGTATGCAAAGTAATTAAAATCACGAGAAACAGAACAGTTAATTAAATGATTTGCCATATGTCAGCTAGCACACGCCAATATACCAGCAAATACAATGAAAACTATACTCAAGAAAAATGTAAACAAAACTTAAAACCTAAATAAAAGTCTCCAGGCATATTGTTTTATGCTCTTCCTCTCTTCTATTTCGCTGTACCCGACAGGGTCCATAATGATAATGGTACCGATTCCCTTGTTCACAAACTAAACTAAATTTAAGTTCTGTGCATCTTTTTCTTTCTATTTCATTAAGAAAAGGACAGAAGATAAATTTTAGTTTAGTCCTGTCAAAATAATCAGCGCTTGACGTAAATTGTCATAATTTTAGTCGGCAAGTTTTTAATCACGTCTAAACTTGTATGGAGTAGTGACAGGCGCTGATTAATTTGACAGGACTAAACTAAAATTTATCTTCTGTCCTTTTCATAGTGAAATGGAAAGAAAAAGATGCACTGAACTTAAATTTAGTTTAGTTTGTGAACAAGGGAATCGGCACCCAATGTCTGTGTAAAACTTACCACCTATATAAGTTCACATTGTCGAAAGGAATAAATATATAACGTATCTATATGGAATGGCCTACACTGTCCTCCCATACCTCTTAACACTGTTATTTGATATTGGTGCCGATTCCCTTGTTCACAAACTAAACTAAATTTAAGTTCAGTGCATCTTTTCCTTTCTATTTCATTATGAAAAGGACAGAAGATAAATTTTAGTTTAGTCCTGTCAAATTAATCAGCGCCTGTCACTACTTCATACAAGTTTAGACGTGATTAAAAACTTGCCGACTAAAATTGCGTCAATTTACGTCAAGCGCTGATTAATTTGACAGGACTAAATTAAAATTTATCTGCTGTCCTTTTATAAATGAAATAGAAAGAAAAAGATGCACTGAACTTAAATTTAGTTTAGTTTGTAAACAAGGGAATCGGCACCAATATTGTAAAACCAATTATTTTTAAAAGAGTAACCGTGAAGTTTCTTGCCGGCTCTTCCCCATAGGAAACGACTAATTGAAACCGTGCACCTAGCTTCTGACTTTTCATAAGTGCCCATGTAGGTTTATGTGAAATAAAATATTTTGATTTTGATTTTGAATGATTATATCATTTATAGGTTTACCCCAAAGATTTTGAATTTTGATGGGACAATTTGGCATAAAATAAACATATTTTTTTAAATTAATTTATAAATTAATAAACCATATTTTTTTTGGGCTTATTCCACAAATCCCCCTTTTAAATCCTCCTTAGGAGGAAAAATGGAATCTGAAAACAGTCTAGAATTCACCCCTGATAATCCCGCTAAGGGGGGAAAACTAGAATTGAAAAAACAAAAAATAACGTATTCCAAGATCCCCTGAAAGTGATTTTTTTACATTAGGGTTCAGTTTTTTCCACTGAGGGAGATTCTCTCAGGAGGGATTAGTGGAATAAGCCTTTTTTTTGTACTCTTCTATCTACTTTTAACCGCAAATAGGTACTTTGCTTTTACAACGTGTTTTTTTTTTAAAGACACGTTATTAGACTGATAATACCATTCAATCATACCTATTAGTACTTTTTGTTTCATCTAATGTAGTTTAACTACGCACATACTCGCTATACATAGTTTATTCAGGTATTACGACAGTTAAACCCAAATTAATATGCAAAGCGTTAAGATATCCTTGCCAACCGCAATAATTTCAACGCACCATAAACAATTACTGAACTAAAGCCAGCCGATTAAGAAAACCCCATCTCACCCTCGAGGGGAGGTCGGGCAATTTCACACATGGAAAATAATATACGAAACGTAACCCCTGAACATATCATCGCATATTGGTTGACGTCAAATTTTCATAACGCCAACGATCCTGCGTCTCCCCGCGGGAAATGCGGGCGAAGAGGCTTGCGAGGGGAGGTTGGGGGATATTAGACATGTGTATTAGTGTATCGATGATTTTGTGGATCGTTTGAGAATGGTGCGATAAAATTCGGTGGAGTGACGACGAAATAAAATTGTGGTGACGTGTCGTCAAATGTTATGCTTTTGGTAAATTGTAAGTGCAGCTGTGAAGTGTTCCTGTTTATGTCAATAGGATAACTGAATTTTAGGGCAGTATATAATTTATCGCTCACTATGTAGAGAGATCGCGCTTACCAGTTTTTTAGAATCCATGGGAAACATAAAAAATTGTGTCATAAAATTTTTGGAAAAAAAAAAAATCTTATTTAAGGATTTGGCGGACATGCAATCGCTTGTAATAACATGATTAGATTAATTTTGCTGGATGGAAAAAAATCCCAGAGTAATTATATATTTAAAGATATTATATACCTACTTTATTGTACATCACAAAATTACATAACAAATAAATCTTAAATCTCATCCTCATAAAACTAGCTACTATTCTTATTCCTTCTCTGTCCATGCTGTAAGGTTATGGAACTCGCTTCGGCCTAGCATTCGCGATTTAAAAACTATATCTCTATTCAAACATCGCGTAAAAGAGCATTACCTTTCCTCTCAACTGAGTATTTTATGTATATATTTATAGATATATGTATTTATATTTTTGTAGCTTTATTTAAGTATATGTTATATTTAATATTTTAGTTTAAGACGCATATTCATATCATTCTCTTCATGTTCTCACACACTATTGTCTACATTTCTTTTTCATTTCTCCTTTCGCAGGTCTGCTGGAAGAAATTTCTTAAGAAATAAGCAGTACCTTTGTACTGAAATTATAATTATGTCGTATCTCTATTTATTTAACTGTGTGTACATAAATAATAAAATAAATAAATAATAATAAACAAAAAATTATTCAAACAATACAAAATATACAACAGGTGGCCTTATTGCTTTCTGCAATCTCTTTCTTCTTCTTTAAAGAGTTAAACATTTTTGTAATGTTTAATCAATCTCATAGCTACAAAACTGAAGTATTTTTCTTATTTTTTATATAAAAAAGGTAGTCAGATTGTATAACACAATTCGCTGAGTTGGCCTTGATAAAATTATTAAAATAATTACTATGTTTAAATACCAAATAAGCGAGTCAACCACTCGCGATTTCTCGAACCTAATTTAGTCGGCTCGAGCATAGCGCCTTAAGCATATCTATAAATATTTAAAGAGGTTTTTACTTACCTACTTTTTATCTACAGTAATAGTTAGTTTGAAAAAAAATTGATACACAGCTGTGAACAGTTCTAAATGATAATGTATTCATCTATCTACCTACGGCCATAAACGTTTTAATAGGTACCATCAGGGCCATCAGAATCGGAACGCTGTAAAGTGAAAAAGGTCTGTTTCAAGCGCTATTGCTGAGCATGAGGTTCTAGGTTTGATTCCCGTGTCGGGCAAAGTGTTATTAGGATTTTCCATCTGGAATTGCTCAGTAGCAGCTCGGAGTCTGGATTTGTGCCCGGTTGATGACAAAATTCAAAAATTCAAAATTCGAAATACCTATCTTTATTGTGGGCTTAATTATGTTTGTTACAGCAATAGTTTGGCAATAGGCTCGCCCCCTTTTATATGGAACTTAAACATAACTGGCGAAATATGGATGTACTATAGATACATCTCTGCCTAACCCATCGGGGAATACAAGCTTGATGTTATTTTATGTGTTTTAATACATATTTGAAGTCTTGCCGCGGATGCCTTTGGAACACAAAAAACATAAACTAAATAATAAGTACAAAAAATAAAAAAAACCCTAAACTCTAACTGAACAAAAAATATTTTATTGGTCGACGCAAAAAGAGGCGGTACACAGATGTGGACATCGTGAACACGGGATTTTGTTCTGAAAGTGTGCCGCGATTCGGATGCCCGCGATTGTACTTATTTTTATATTTTTTTATATTTGTTTATGGTATATTTAAACTGGCAAATATTAAAAGCACCCGCACCCATATCCACATAATTTCTAATTGTTATTAAAAGTAGAATCCCACTTAAAATAAACAAGAACCTCGCAGGCTTCTTCTATACATGCTAGAAACATATTACCTAATTCACAATTAAAATTAAGTAATAAACACTGCTATAAAACTAAAAACATTGACAAACACTCACAACATCCACTTATCTGAAGTTTATTGTATTTTTATGCCTCGATAAATACAGAATTATCTTTACTTCTTTGATATCAAGATAAAAATGTATTTAAAACATCGTTATATATTCATTTTCTCTTGAGAACAGTGGGTAGGATCTAAAACAGACTACTGTTAGTAATTATTATTGTAATTTGATGTTATAAATAGATTATAGTTCAATCATAAATGATTTCATAGTTAGCTACAGACAAAGAAAGAAAGTAAGAAAAATATTTTATTTGGACACGCACAGAAAGTACAGACGCCAGCAGGTCAAGCTACCCGAAACTGTCAAATTTTCGCAATCAACCTTGAACCTTATACTGTAGTGATTAAGTTGAAAATCTATTAAAGAATTTTGACAGATTGTAGTAGCTTGATGTGCTGGCGTCTGTACAAAAAGTAATAAAAGGAGTATTTAAAACTAACAAAATTGACATATTTGCTCGAATAAATAAAATAAAAAATAAAAATAAAAACTCGTGCGACGCCAAAAAGGCTCCTATCTCAGCATAATAACGCGATATTAAAAAAAAATACCTAAGCGTTGGTATTCTGATAGGGCCCACTGTGAATACATGTATATAAATCCATACAAAAAAAAAACCGTAACTACGTAGGCAAATACCCTACTTACATGACGCTCAGCAGATGGATTAGCTTCAGTATATAAGGGCCTATACTACCTCAAATGGCTTAGCATGATCCTCCGTTATGTCGAAAATACTGCAGTATTAATTTTGAAATAAATATATGGTTAATTTGAGGATTAATGTTAAGTACTATGTTAGCTGAAAACACAATTCCATACAATTTTCTCGATAGAAAAAAAATCCAAAGTTACCTCAAAACCGAACAATAAACCGCTGGTATTCAAAAAATACTTCAAATTAGATAATGAAACTTTGCATATTAACTGAACTATAAAGCAGGTCTTGTGTTATTTACTTTTTTTAAATGACCATTATTTTCACCGTAAAACGAAATTACCTAAACTATCGGCGCCTTGGAGTCTTTTCCCTGCCGCCCTGTCTCGCTTGCTCGCGTGACCAGTAGCAATAGTGTGCGAGCGAGATACAGAGTGAGGTAACGCTGAGTTAGTATAGATTCTTAAAAATCAATCATGAACAAAAAAATTGTAAGTCAACGTTATATTATTTAGAACGATTCCTTAAATAGAAATAAATAATTATGATGTGTAAGTGGTCCATTTTAGCCGACGGGAAAACTATTTAACAAGATGATGGAACTATGTTTTTTATTATTTTCTTAACTATAAATTGTTAACTTTTACTTCAGTTGTTTTATAATCTAACCTAATCTACATATCTAAATATATAAAACAAAGTCGGATTATGTACACCATTTATAACTCAAAAACGGCTGGACCAGTGTTTATTATCTTGGATTTGTTGGATTTATCTCCGCTCTGAATAGCAGAATAACTATTAAAACATGCGAAAAATTCACGAAAAAAAAAATGTTGGAAGAAAATTCAATTTCTCATACATTTTGCATGGAACGGCTTTTTGATGATATCTAGAGAACGGATTGGGGAACGGGGGAACAAGATTTTTTTTTATTTATTTAATACTTTAAGCACAAAAAAAATTACACAAGCGGACTTAATGCCATAGGATACCTTAATTTCACGCGGATGAAGTCGCGGACAGAAGCATGTGTAATTAAAAAATATAATTATTTATTTATTTATTTAGTACACCAACAGCAGAACATATAAAAGATTAAAACAGAACAATAGAATAATAAAAGTACTCTCGTATGCGTATTTTAAGCGTACACGTTCACCAAATAAATAAAATAACTATTCAATTAAACAAAACTGAAAAGACCTCATTCTCACGGCTTCAGATAACTAATTATTTACATAATCCTATAAAATAATGACGAATCATTATCCCATCCTCTTAGCAATCACTTTGGGTGCCTTGGCCTAATTTAAGGCACAGCGTTCATTAAACAAAATAATGGAATCAAGCAAATTCGTGCCGACAATACAACTGGGCAAAATTACTATGAATTAATGTTTAGACTTTTGGAAGGTTGAGTTTGTGGTTTGGTATCCGTCGGTTAAAACTAGCATCTGAATCATCGCGATTCTATGTTTTTATTTATTTCAAGGACAGCAGCGTAATTACGTAAAACAGTCGTAATGACAGTCTCTTTCATTTTGATAGTTCAAAACGACTTGAGGGATGCGCTGAGGAGGGTTTTTTATTTTTATAAAACATTGCCTCACACTAGGAATTACTCCTGTATGGTGGGTACGATTACAAACATTTAAACTCACATACACAAACAGCCAGACCCGGAACAACTACTTGTAGCTCATACAAATATTTGTTCCGTGTGGAAATCGAACCCGCGAAACGCAGCGCAGCAGTCAATCGCTTACAAAATGGAACTGGTTGCTAATTTAATTGTATAATTTATATTTTTTATGACATTCATTTTATTTTCTGTGATTAATTTATAGGTACTTAAACTCAAACACTGACATAGGTTATTAAATGTTAAAATTTTAGGGAAATCATCTACTTTTACAATGTTTGTAAATATGTGAGCACCATCTAACGCATAATTAATTTGTCTCTCATTGCTTCACTTTTCATTGTTTTTACCTATTGCGGTATAGTAATTTTATTCTAGGTAAGTGCATTGTCTTCACATAATAATTAATAATTAATGTATACAAATATTGTTAACATTTAAAAAAAGTATAGAGTTTTTTGTCCATTCTTCTCCATACGTAACTACACTTTGGAAGGGGCAACTAGAATCAATTAGGTAATTATTTTAGCAAATTTTGACGTTCAAAAGTTCCTTTTATGTGCTTATTTGAAATAAATGATTTGACTTTGACTTAACCACTGCGCCAACCGTGCCGTCAAATCCGGTTATCTTGTGTGTTACGCAAAACTGTGGCGAGCTCCTTGGAAAGCTGCATATAAGTTCACTATCTCGCTTGCCGCGGAAATGTAACTATAACCTTTTCTATGTGCCGGGATCCAAAACAAACCTTGGACACTTCGCCGTTTTGCCAAGGCTCTGTAGGCAGTATAACGAAGTATCGAAGCATAACGAATTGGATATTACATGTAAACTATCAAAGTTTAAAAAAGACCTAAAAGTATCCAAAATTCCTAAAATTATTAATAATAATAAAATATAATATAATAATATAATATTAATAATATATTAACAATAATAATATTAATTCCTAAAAGTATCCTAAAAGTATCCAAGTACATTTTTTAACTTCTTTGATTATTTCTTTATTTTGATTTGTTTGAAATTGGCTTGTATAATTTTATTTTTTTATTTTGTATCCTTACTGTTTTACTTTGGCTTTTACTTTTGATGAACATAATCGGGAAATGGCTAGGCAGATGCTTTCCTGTTTGTTTATTCTCTTGAAGGAAAACTTAGAAATTTTTCTTCTAAATAACGTTTACTATCCACAGTAATTGCTAATCTTCGCTTTCGACAGACATTAGCAAATTTATAGTGGAAAATTAGCTCCATTCAGTGCAGATCATCATTATTATCATCATTTCAGCCGAAAGACGTCCACATAGGCCTCCCCCAAGCACCGCCACCTCAACCGGTTCCGTGCTTCCCGCATCCTGCGGATTCCTGCGACTTTCACAAGGTCATCAGTCCACCTTGTGGGAGGCCTTCCTACGCTACGTCTTCCGGTACGCGGTCGCCACTCCAGAACCTTTCAGCCCCAACGGCCATCTGTTCTACGAGCTCTCCATTGCCCTCTGGGTGACTTTTAGCCTTCTAATAATTAGTGCAGATCATTCTTCTTCTATTTATTTTTATTTTTTTATTACTTATTGGGCCTGCTCTTGACTTCGATATCGCCTGATGGAAAGCGATGGATGAGGTATATGGTGGAACTGTAAAACTTATTGTACCTACCTAGATTTTAAGTGAATGATGTGGTCGCCTATAATTGGAAGCGCACACTTGTATTTGTCCCTGTTCATGTTAACATGCGTGTAGTTGTGTAGCCGTGTATGCGTGTTGTTGTGTAATCGTGTAGTCTGTTGGCGATCCAATAAATAAATAAATAAAAAATCGATCACAAGACACCCTTAGTTGGAGTGTACCCTTGTCGACTGAAGTGGAGTCTTGTGATTGATTTTCCACCATTTTCAAATTTTATATGTTTTTTTTATTTTTTATTACTGATTGGGCCTGCTCTTGGCCTCGATCTCGCCTGATAGAAAGCGATGGATGAGATCTATGATGGAACGAGCGTGCTCAGAAGATGCCTGTTCACTCTTGCTTTGAAGGCAGACGGGTTATATGTGAAAGGGAACACAGACGCTGCCAGAAAGTTCCACACTTTGGCTGTGCGCAAAATAAATGTGCGGGAAAAGCGCTGAGTACGCATAGTTCGAGTTTTTTGCATAATTCGATTGATTATAAACATTTGTCAAAATAAAATAAAAATTGCAATGTATGTGCGTGTACGTTCTAGGCCTAAAGCAAAAAATCACGGGAACGGTCGTTGATGTCTTTCGCATAGGAGCAGTAGAAATTTAGTTTTTTGCATTTAATTTATTTTTATTTTTATGGAGAGACTTATAGAAACAACTAACTATGTTAATATTTACTAGATTTGATTGCAATAAATTAAACTAAACAAAATAAACTAAAATATGGCAGCGAAAAATTCCTCCGCATCGCTGTCGACTGGTAATGTACCCAAGAGACTGGCAGCATTGCCACGTTGTATGGCAATGCTTAGCCTCTGGCCAAGATAAAAGCCAGCCCTTGGGTCACGGGAAGAGTCAACCAGCCTTTTAGAGATTTCATCGAACAATAAATGAGCACTGGGACCCCACGGCCCGAGGTTTTCAACCCCAAACGGCTCGAAAATATAGTTACCGATAAGGTTACTATATTTTCGCCGCTTGTGGTTTTCAGCAGCCGCAGCAGCAGCGCCAGCACAGCACGCCGAGCCAGGAAGATGGGATGGCGCAAGAGTATCGACACAAGTTGCGTCCCACACTAAAGGCCTACCCACCTTCCATGGAAATAAAGACATGCCGTCCGGTCTCTTGCCATCGTCGCGTGCCAAGCCATTGGGTTCTAATACAGCTGGAACGCTGATGGAGACAAGAGCTCGTCGGATGATGTCATTAATGTTTGCGTGCCGCGCTAAGCGACCCGCACGTCGACTGCAGGACAGGCCGTGGTGTCCTAGGCTGTTGACAATCTCACCACAGTGACAGCGATGGGGAGAACAACAAGGAGCTCCTAGTCGTAGGGAAGCAGCGAGGCGGAAAAAATAGCGATTATACATAAAACAAAAGATACTTTCATAAAACACTTATACTAAATTATCAATAACTAAATTATCTTTTAAAAAAGATGAAGGTTTCAGAAAAATACGCTTGATAGATTATAGTTTTTTATCCGCGTTAGACCTAAATTTACAAATTAATTTCACTATGTAATACAAACATAATCCAAATTTTTCATATATTAAGTTATTAAGAAAATGCTATAATTTAACATATTTTTTTTTCCAAATCATTAACACTACTCATTTAGACGTGATCTTCAGAATGAAATATTTTTTTTTTTTGCAGTATTGTCTCTCCTTCTACTTTTTGATCCATCCAAAGGTTGTCTGTAAAAGATCGCTTTTAGCGATAAGACCGCCCATTGTGACACCCTATGTAACAGTTCTACATTTATATCTGTAATTTTTATGGTGTACATAATAAAGAGTATTCTATCTATCTATCTATCTATTAAAATTCGGTTATCGTAGCTTTTCTCAGTTTAATCTTAATCGGCCCAACATCAAAATACAAGTTAACTTCATAATCCTTTTCCCAGCTCTTTTGAACGCAAACTAACGGGTTCCACAGCTTCTCAGAATATATGTTACAACTTACAAGTAACGCTGGTCAGCAAGACTATCTTAAGACTGATATTTAAGAGTAAGCTCACCTCAATATCTTACTAAGAGATAAGATAAATATAACCAGTTCTTTCAACGATTAACTTGGTCTAGTATAGATTATGTTTAACTGTTTTATAAATTTCTTGCGTGTGTTATTTGAGAGCTTTTATTTCTCAGTTGCACAAAATATGTGGCTATACGTAAAACAACCAGTTCTAAAGAAAGAAGGAAAGAAAGAAAGAAAAAGTATTTATTGGGACACATAAAGGAAAATCACATTTTAAACTAAACACACTTATAGTAACTATACTTCATTTTTTACAACACTGGCTGTTGCCCGCGGCTCCATCCGCGTGGATGTCGATTATTGCGTAAAAAAAGTAGCCTATGCCCTTCTCCATATCCCAGGCTATATCTCTGCCAAATTTCATGATGATCGGTTCAGCGGTTTAGGCGTGAAAACATAACATACAGACAGACAGACAGACAGACAGAGTTACTTTCACATTTATAATATTAGTAAGGATAAGGATTAGACAAATAACTGTTCTCATCACCCTTTCGTTATTTCGATGTAAACGTTTAATAAACTCCGTTATTTTACGATAAATACAAAGCACTGTAATCTATTTACCATTTACATGAAAAAAATAACTCTAAAGTGCAGTAATTTCAACAATATTACACAATAACTGTCGTTATTTAGCCGTTATTTGTCTAATGCTAATGTAAATGGAGTATAATAAAAAATAAAATGAAAACAAATGTAAAAACGTAAGTTCTCTTGCAGGAAAACCAAGATAACCGACATAGCTCGAAGAAATGCCAAACTTAAGTGGCAATGGGCAGAGCACATTGCTCGCAGAACAGATGGCTGTTGGGGCCGAAAGGTTCTGGAGTGGTGACCGCGTACCGGAAGACGTAGCGTTGGGAGGCCTCTCACCTTGTGAAGGCAGGAATCCGCTGGATGCGGGAAGCACAGAACCGGTCGAGGTGGCGGTGCTTGGGGAGGCATATGTCCAGCAGTGGACGTCTTTCGTCTTCTAAAATGATGATACATAAAATGCTATGAAGAATAAATATAACATCAATCTGCTTAGCCTTTTTCCAACAATGTTGGGGTCAGCTTCCATTCTAACATAACTGAATATCAGTATTTTACATGAAGTGACTGCCTATCTGACCTCCACAACTCAGTTACTGAGTAACACGGTACCTCTTGGTGAGACTGGTTGTCCGACTTTGAAGAGTCAAAAAAGATCTGGGTTGGAAATCAGAAATGCATCTCCACGAAATTCTAGAAATCGTCAATGGTAAATATTTATGCTTTTCCCATAGTGAGACTACATAGAAAAATTCTAAATAGAAGCAACAAAAAAAAACTATGAATCTTTTTTGTAACTATTTGAAACTACCTTTTGGAAGTGGCAACTAGAATCAATTTTATTTCCGAGTTAATTTTGACGTTCAAAAGTGCCATTAATGTGCCTATTTTAAATAAATGCTTTGACTTTGACTTTGTGAAAGTCAAAGCATCATTGGTTCAAAAATTGTCAGTTCACTCATGTTCTTATCGCTTTCTGAATGCACTGCAAATCGCGATATTTTTGCTGCAATTTCTGGTGGCAATAATGAAATGTTCGGGTCCAGGTCGTTATATTTCCTTTGCCATATATTAAAAAAAAACATAAAAGAGTAGAAATTAAATGAGGGCGCCACTTTCTACCTAACTGTCACATTTTTGACGTAAAATGCTTAAACATGGCAACAATTTAGTATGGAAATTTTTAAGTTCCATTTCATTTAAAAATGTTGGATGTAGATGATAGATATGTAGCTGCAACACCTAATATTGTATCCCTTGATTTTGTTATACTCAGTTTTCTGAATTGCCGCCCGCTGTGGAAGCATGACGTATTTATTATTATTTTTATTTTATGACGTATTCACGTCTAAAACTCAAAAGTATTACAAGAAACAAGCAAAACGGTTGGTTAATATAAAAAGCTGTAATAAAACAGCTCGATGGCCACTAATAGATGCAAAAAGTTGGATTAGGTAAAATTGTGCGGTAAAATAATGAGAACTGTAGCGGAAGTAGATAACCACCATTATGCAGGTACTGAGACCGCGGTGAGACTGATTACTCTCTCTATTGATTTCGCAAAGCGATCACTGTTTTTGTTAAGGTAACTGGCTTGCCTTTCTAAACGGCTGACAATCAACTTACCCTGCATTCCGAATAAGGCCATAATCGCTCATAGCGCTCAAATCAATAATTTACGTTCCGATTTAGAATATCACGATTATGACAACTAAGAGCTGTTTGACAGCGCTCACGGTGATATTACTATAGGATATGGTCGGCGTTGTCGCAAGATGGTGCATGTCATGACGTCATCGACGCGTCCTAAGACTGTTGCTTCAGAAAAAAAAACTAGTTTTTTTTATATAATGATGCCGTTAACTAACCGGCATTGTTCAACTGTTTTTGGGCGGTTACATGACGTTGTTAGAAATTATTTTTTGCTTGAAGAAACTGGAGTTTTGAGATTTTGTGTGTATAGACAATTTAAATAGGTAGTCCGTGTTACTCAGCTTAATAATTAATTTCCCTGACTTACCAACCAGATGTCAATGAATAGAAATCTACTTCTAACATCATACAATTTGGCTAACGTAGAGACAAATCCATTCAATTAAAGATAGTAGGATTAACTCGTCACATGCTTAAAAAGTAAAAGTCAAATCATTTATTTCAAATAGGCACATAAAAGGAACTTTTGAATGTCAAGAACGTCAACGTTTAAATTTACTCAAAAAGTACTGGGCCGATTTAAAAAATTCTTTCACCAATAGAATGCTACATTCTTCCAATTTGACATAGGCTACATTTCATTTTGAAAAAAATTAGGGATCCTTGGTAAAATTTGAACAATGTAACCGAAGGTGTAGAAAAATGAGTCTTAAAATGTCTTTCGTATTGTCTACCCCGTGCGAAGCCGGGACGGGCTGCTAGTAAAAAATATAAAGGCTTAGGCTGATATCATGAAGAAACCTGAACTTATCGTTGATATAAGTCTGAAATCGCCAACCCATCTTGAGCAATGCTCATGCTTCTGCAATACGAAGAGGCGTATGCCCTGCAGTAGGACAAATAATAGGCTAGAATATGTTTTTAATGCTTTTGCTGCGAAAAATAACCCAATTGGTCTGTGACCTCTGTAAGGTTTAGATATCTATTCAAACACAAAATATTTTAAGAGATACACCTATAGGTGGGTAAAGAAGTCATGGAAACGATTTTTTTTTTGTATCTAGGTAAAATGTTTGTAAATATGTAAGCACCATGTATCTATTGCATAAATAATTTGTCTGTTATTGCTTGACTTTTAATTCTTTTACCTATTGTGGTATAGTAATTTTATTCTAGATAGGTGCATCGTCTTCACATATAATTAATAATTAATGTATACAAAATATTGCTAACATTTTAAAAGAGTAAGTATGGAGTTTCTCTCCCGTTCTTCTCCTACGTACCTTTTGGAAGGCGCAACTAGAATCAATTAATAATTTTGTAAATTTTGACGTTCAAAAGTGCCTTTTATGTAACTACCTATTTGACATAAGCGATTTGACTTTGACTTTGGTATATTATTTAAACAATTAAATAATTTAAAATTAATTAATAAATGATGATCAATTATCAAAAGGCACCGCGCTCTTGCCGCCACCATCGCCGCGGCCGGGCGGATCATTCATAGAATAAGTAAAGGTTTTTTTGCAAAATGTCTCAAGCAATTGTAAAATTATAATAATTGTGTAAAAATAAAAACACATAAAAAATGAAATTCGCTGCTATGGCTTTTTTACCTCCTAGATGTTTCTCTTAAAATAATTCGTGTATGAATAGATACACCATAAATGATAAATGATTTTATTTCTGTAAGTAGGTTTTTACAAACACTTTTACACGTCAATCATATTTTAAAACTAGATGAGGTCGGCGTTTCGTATCTGACTACTCTGAGAAGAAAGACCGAAACAAACTCAGAGGTCACAGTCTCTTTTAAAGTCCAGACATAATCTTGGTCAAATCATGTGAAGACCATGTAGATTGGTGTCTGAAATGGTCATATATAATTATAGTCATGTATGGCGCTTATGAAGACCTTTTTTTGTCATATTTATTGAACTTTCTTATAGCTACTTGTTTAATAAATTATTGTAAATAAATACAAAACAAGAATAAAGGTTGCCTTACCAACTAAGTAATATGAATGTGATGTGTTTGCGGATGAATGGAGTAAAATTATGCTATAATAATATAATTTTATTATAATTTGTTCTGTGAGAAAAAGTATGCAAAATCTAACATCGATCAGTGGAATTTCCCCTGTTCCATGTTAGATTTAAATTAAATTATTTAAAAAAAAACATAATTATTATCAACGTAATAATTGTTTTTATTTTTATTAATGCAATTTTAATTGCCGATTTAATTAAATATAAATAAAAGTATACACCAATTGAAATATTTTTTTAAGAAAGCTAGTTATTCCCAATAATTAAAAAATCAATTTCAAAACATTTTATTTCACATAAACCTACTTTAATTTTTTTAAACGTTTCCCCACACTTCGAATTTCTCCTGTATCGTGGGTGCATTTACAAACATTTAAACTCACACATACACAAACAGCCAGACCCGAAACAACTACTTGTAGGTAATACAAATATTTGTTCAGTACGGGAATCGAACTCGCGACACGCAGCACCGCAGTCAATCACTTAACCACTGCGCCAATTGTGTCGTCACATGAGTACTTATGAAACGTCAGAAGCTAGGTGCACGGTTCCAATTGGTCGTTTCCTATGGAGAAGAGCTGGCAAGAAACTCCACGGTTACCCCTTAAAAGTAATTGGTTTTTACAATGTTTTCAAATTACACTGTCAATATGTATGGGAGGACATTGTAAGCCTGCCAACAAGTATTAGGTGGGTACTTAACAAAATTGAAAATGGGCAATAAAAATCATCTTTTTGATTTTTTATTGAATCGGTATAGTCTTATGATAACTACCTAATAATCTTTAAGAAAAGAAATCTCTCATGAAAAGAGGCTATAGCAAAAAGTCCACAACACATACCCGCGCGCCGTCGGTAAGCAAAGCGTAATAACCGCAAATCGACGGAAACTGTTCCAGACGACACGCTTCAAATAGCTCGGTTATACAACCTATTATACAGAGCGCTACGTTACTGAGCACATAACCATGTCATAATCACACCTACAGTTATAAGAACTGTATTTATGGTAAAAATATTGACGACGTTTAAGGAAAATGTGTGCAGCAGAAGTATAACCAGCGTGATGGCAGAAGTGATTAACATTTTTTTTTTATGTTAATGTTACGAGGAAAGCTCAATCGAGGAGGAGGTAATCGAGTACGAAATAAATCATACATTTTAATCTTATTCCTTTTTGTTAAGAGTGACTAAAACTGTGAGTTAAAAGGTTAATTAGTATAAAAAATATTTCAATTTATTAAATTTGCTTTATTCTTATTTTGTATTCATGCATGATTATTTTATTTTTCCGGTGTGAACTTGACTTATAAAAATATGACATTAAAAACTGATTAATAATACCAGCCTATAACTGTCCCACTGCTGGGCAAATGCCTCTTCTCATACAGAGAAGGCACGAGCATTGATCACCACGCTTGCTCAAGACGGGTTGGCGATTTCAGACTTATATTAACTATAAGTCCAGGTTTCCTCACGATGTTTTTCCTTCACCGATGTCAGTAATGTCCAAGATAATCTCAGAAAGTACATATGAATTGAAAAAGTCACATTGGTACTTGCCCAGATTTGAACCCACAACCTCATGCATGAGAGGCGAGGCCTTAACCAACGGGCCATCATGACACATTTGAAAAACTGATTACCTGACATTTATTGATTATGATAGATTTGTATACTATTATAGTGCTTAATGTTGCCTTAGGGTAGAGTGTACTGGATCCAATTGTTTTTTCTTTTATACGCCATCAAACTTATGTTTTTGTTACGTAGTACATTCTTTGCAAATAAATGATTTCTGATTTCTGATTTCTGAAAATATTTTTTTATAAAATAATCATAATCGTGCAAATGATTTAGATAACAGCAATCGGTTCTTTTTTCAAGGTTTTTAATGTAAGTAGTGTGTGTTATATTTGCCTCTGAATATTCATATTATTCTTAAAACAACTTATAGATAATGACAGCGAATAAACACGTAAAACTAAATGCTTTTTTATAGTTTTAATTACCATTTCCTCAAATTCGATCCACTGTAAATTAAACTCTTTGACAACTACAAAAGACAGAAAATTGCTCTACAAGACATTTTCAAATGCTAATCTAGATCACTGATTAATCAACCGCAAACTATTTACCTATACAGTTAATCAAAGATTATGTTAATCTATGTTTAACGACTCTATAATACTCAAATGGTGTAACGACAAAAGTGTTTCAGTGTTTAAAAAAAACATAAAAAACTTTAATAGTGTAATAAAGAAGAAAAAACTCGGCGCCGACGTATTTTTTTTCTTTTGGCACTCCTTAAGTATTTCCGATGCACGTACGGATCTGAGCATTCCGAGTAGCTATTGTCTCAATTATAGTGTGTATCCCTGCAACCGCTTCCTCTTTGCCGGTGGTCGCAAAAACCCAAGGGTCCTGCACGCGTCGGGTTGTGGATCGGTTTTTTGTGAATTTGTTTTGAGCGATTGACCAAGGAGGTGAAAAAATTAAAGGATTTATTCCGTTCTAATACCAAAAACTAATACCACTATGTATGTTTTTCAACGAATTTGATGAAACAAATATCAGTGGTATGAGTTTTTGGTATTAGAACGGAATAAGTCAATTAAAGTGGTGTTCTAGCTTTGGTTTTACCGGTTACAGGAGATGGTGATGTTGTTGGGTGTTCCCACAATTAAGCGTCGCGAGTCTTTGAAAGAAAATATTTTTGCAAAATCGTTTTACATCAGGAAGAAAATCGACACGAAATAGGTATTTAGTTCATTATTTACTTCTTATTCATTCTCTAAAAATCCTATTGCGAAGTTTTTACCATAAAGCTAAAAAAATAAAAACAACGGCAAACAACTACTTTTTCGTAATTCCAATCTGCATTAACTCGCAAAAAAGCAAATCACCAACGCGTCCGGCTCAATAAGAAAAAGTTCCCAACTCCAATTACAGCGACACCAAACGAGCAACTTAACAACCAATTTTCTGTCAAGATGAATAACATAACAAAAAAAAACCAGTGTCCCCAACCTGACCGGCGGCCGACGCGACAAATTACAGAACGGGGCGCCTTCAATCTCGCCTCGAAGGACCAAAAAAAAGGGAAAAAGAAATAGTTCTCTAGGTGTGTCATCGGTTCGCACGCGAGAGTAATTGGCTCAGAGGCCGTTGGCACCCGATTTGGACCCTTTTTTATAAAACAAAGAAGGAAAAAGCCGTGTCTCAAATATTACAATTTTCGATGCGTATTTGTTTTTTTTTTTTTTTGGGAATATTAGGTTTTGTTGTTCGGAGAAAACGATAGGTTTGTAGAGTGAGCTGGTTACCTTTGAATTTTTTATAAGTTGTATGTAGGGTGGCCAGCACATCAAGTTACCACAAACTGTCAAATTTTCTCGTTCGATTTTGAACTTAATAACTAACATTTTAAAGTTTAAAATCGTTTGGACAAATTTGAAAATTTTGAGTAGCTTGATGTAACTGTACTATAAAAAATATTTGTAAAACATAAGTAGCTATCAAGAAAGCAAAAAAACCTTAATAATCATATTTTGACACTGGATCACAAAACATTGGAAACGCTAAAGGATAAATAAAGTGAGGCTACCTTACCGGGGAACCAATTACCAAACCAAAAAAGTAGGGTTTCAGTTAATTAAAAAATAAGGAGTAAAATAATTAGTATAACTAACAATAGCAATTAGCAATTAGTCGATCCAGGTCAAATGATTGATAAACAGTAGCATATTAATTAACTAAGAATCCAATGTTTATTGCAACTTGTACATTACAAGAAATATATGCGACGGTTCAATTTATTTCTTATCAGTCTCATTAACCCTTTTAATTGATCTGACATTTGACATTTTGTCTACCATAGATTATAATTAATTAACGCTAATGTAACGTCAATCAGATATCTGAGGACCATTAAATAGACAAGATATTGCTATCAATTTTCGCATCGTATCTGACCTTAATATACATTTTTATTAGAATAGGAATATTTGAAAACTATCAACAGCGCATTTTCTCCGTGCCATATAATTAACTAATGCCCGCTAATAATAATTAATTAACAAATAAAACGAATTTAAAACATTAAGTGTTTAAATGGTCTATTTTTAAAAACATCGCTGGATCCTACTAGTTTTTTTTTTTTTTTTTGTTATGACCATACTTTCTTCTATAATCCATTTCAAGATTTTCCGATAGTTATTGGGCACCCTGTAGGTATGCAATTTTCACAAAAAAACGTATTGCAACTTATTTTTTTTAATAATGAAAAAATCTTACCGTTCAATCTATCCTTAACGATTTGATGTGCGAATGCCGCCGCTGCTGCTTGTCGCATTGGGTCCATTGTAACTCCCCAGGCACCCAACGCACCCAGAGCCCTATGAGCAGGCACTCTAACAACCCCTGGGTTACTCGAAAACCCATACCCGCCACCAATACCCAATCCAGGTCTCAGTAATAGTCCCGAATTTGGATATAAACCTGGCGTATGTGAAAAGTTCAAAGGCAACCCAGAATTGTCCTTCCCGTCATCTTTAGCACTCTCTGATTCAGTGTCCTGATCACTTCTGTCGTCACTTTCCCCAGAATTTCGACGCTTATCTATGTCCTCGAATTGTTTCCCTAAAAGCCGAGATATGCTGAAAGGTAGGTTCACCCTCGGTTGAGTGTCAGTCATATGCTCGTTAGGTGAATCACGATATCTGTCGTGGTAACTGTGTTCTGAGTCACGATCCTCTGATGCTATGCTTCTGTCGCAATGGCCCGATAGTCGGCTGTCAGAGTCCACGTTGATCTCTTCTTGGTCATCATCAGAGTGCACCGACGACATTTTTACAAAGATTTTGGAACAGTTTATCAAAACACTGACACTAGATTTTAGTCTTCACCGATACTTTTCGCAGCAAACATTTTTTTAGGAAACACCAATTTAATTTAGACCAATGCTATTTGAAATCCGAAATAAGAATGGAACATACGAACTCGAGTTTCTTATTTGAAAAAGCTTAGTTGGCGCGCTACGCTCGACCGCACGCGACCGAATCGTTACACAGTGTATCGGCCAAAACGAGCCAATCAGCAGTATCCCCACCGCTTTTCGAAATTCAAACGCGATAGTTTGACCGCACAAACGCCTCAACTATGCCCGTTGAGTGGAACAGTTTCCAACAAAAGCTTAATACGATTTCCAAACATAAAAACTCGTTTGGACTCACTAACTTAAACAGAACGATTCGCTGCGTCCCTTTCGTGGCTCGTCTCGCTTCAATTGAGTCCCCCCATGATACCATTAACAAAGCGCTTTCGACTTTAACCCTAGCTTCATAAGGCTTATAATCTTGCAGCAAGTATTGGTCTTTGGCACATTCTTAGCGGTCTTGTAACAAGGTAAATACCACCAAGAATATTCGTGCGATAGAGACAGATATAAACTTTAGCGAAGCCTTTCAGAGCGTTAGAGTGGGCGGGCTATATGTCTGTCAGAGGGCGTGGCCTTTTTCTTGTAACGCGTCGTTTAAATCCAGTTATGGCCTGACAAATGGTGTACATATTAAGGGGGGCAATGTTAGGAAACTATTTTTGAATCTTTTAAGACAGTTAAATTATTTACGTTCGGCGGTCGACCGACCTCCTCTATAGTAGACAATGCACTTTATAATAAAATAGATCCCAAGTTTCATGTTATGGCCATAGATAAGTAAGGATAATGTATTGCTGAAGATAGCTACTTTATAGTATTGTATCCGACAGTTGGAGTGGTAAAGGGTGTTAGATTATAGTTTTGTATGATATGGGAATGCTTATTCCTTTTGCTGTTATGGTTGATCACGGTAAAAGGGATGACGTAATGGAATGTGTATTGAATTCGCAATTTCATAAATATTTTGGTGGTATTTTTGTGGTCCGGACGATTTATAGAATTGTTTTGTGATTTGGCTTAGTGATCATAACTAGTTAGGTATCCATAACAATACAATCTTATTTAAATCAATTAATAATGATTAAACAGTTTTCAAGTCTGAAATAATAATATAGATTTACGATTTTCTATCTTTTTTCGACTGCAAACTTTCGCTTACAACCGTAAACTTTTTTTATAAATAATACTTAAGTGCTCCGTATTATCTGCTTTAATCAGATCTTTCAAAAAGGTTTGTGGTTGCACTATTTGATAAGCCATACCAGTAATAGTTACATAGAAAATTGCAATTCCAAAATATATACCTAAGCATTGTATTTGGAGTTTGACTGATTATAGTGCATTGATCCTATGATCGTCCCTTGCGGAACTCCACTCTTAACATACATTATCTACACGAGATCTTCAGTTTTTTTTGCTCTACCTGCAGTCCTTTTTCGAGCAAGTAAGAAGCTATACTAGTTATAGAGAACAATGAGGTTAAGAATTATTTCACCGTTCTAAACCTTACTGCAAGACATGATCAAAGGCTGATACCAAGTCTAAATAGTTATAAAATATATATTAGTTATACATTGTTTTATTTCCATTTAGTTTAACTTAAATACAATACAAACTAAAACTAAAATATTTATATTATATACCTACACGAAAAAAAAAAGGGGAAGTGCTCATTGGGCATAAAAAAATTCTTCCGCATCGCATCGAAAAGTGCCCAAAATGCTGGCTGCGTTGCCACGTTGGATGGCAATGCTGATTCTTTGGCCAAAAAATAGGCCATCCCTCTGGTCGATCAACCGCTTGGCAATGTCCCGAAATACACGATGAGCACTCGGACCCCACGGACCTAATGTTTCAACCCCAAACGGCTCAAAAATATAACTCCCTATAAGGTTATCATATTTGCGCCGTTTCAGGTTTTCTGCACTTGCAGCAGGTGCCCCAGCACAACCCGCCGTGCTAGGGAGATGGAAAAAATGGTTAAAAATGGTTCGTGGAACAGTTTTTTATATTTTTTAAAGGAGTTCACCAAGACTGATCTGCAAAGATTGATGATAATGAAAACTTCATCATTATTCTCCTGCCCTTACTCCAATTTATTTGTGGTTGGCGCAACATATATGTTTCTTCCATACTTCTCTAGTAGTCATCATCTCAGTAGTTACTCCCTTTCCTCATTTCTCCGCATCACATGCCCATACCATGACAACCGATTTCCACATAACTTTTTAGTCACCTATGTCACTTTCAGACTTCCTCTTATATTATACTCATTTCTTATTCTTTCTATTCGCGTAACACCACACATCCCTCTTAGCATTCTCATCTCAGTTGCATGCAATTGCCTTTCATCATCAATGTTAACGCCGCTGGTATCTACTAGCATCTTTACCCATTGCAGAGGTATATTAGGACTAATCGGAGTCTTACGCTACCAACGAGAAAAAGTAACATGAAGTACAGTACATAACATAACATCACGTCTGTAATCCTCGAAGGATAAGGCAGAGGTGTATAGTAACACCCTCATTGCGCCAGTTATGTTTAAATCCCATGAAAAACTTATAAAACTAAAAATTTTGGTGCTTTGCTGGTGGTTCTAGTTTTAAGACGCTGATACCAAGCCGTAGGACGTTGATGGCTAAAGGCTTTAGATAGATAAGGAGAGGAGTTTAATTCAATGGCAAACAATGTTATACCGTGCGCTAACATTAGCATCAGGATTCAAATCCATTTGTCAAGCTTAGTGATTATGGCAGTACCTTCGCAGCCGTAGTAATGTGCGATCTTATAGTGCTGGTTCAAGCTTATCTGAGAACGTTCATGATCTAACTAGTTCTCAGTCAAGACTTCCTCTGCTTAAATTTTGGAAACTTTTTTAAAGTATATTATGGGAAAATGTGATTCCTTACAAACATCAGCACCCCGTTTCACAATTTATACGAAACCTTTAACATTCTTTCTCTGATAATTTTTTTTTTTTTGTGTTTTTCTACAAATGAAACTGTATTAACTATTACTTGGCCTATTTTTCTAACATGATGCAATTGTTAACTTATTAGTAAGTTGAAAAGTTCATTTGGTTCAGTAAGTTTAACCTGAACAAATAACTACATATTATAACTCAAGAAAAAAAATTGATACTTGTATTCTAAAGTCGGTCTAAATATTTGTGAAAACCTCAACGAGGTATTCAATCATCTTCGCTGTCTGAAAGTACTGAATCAATTTTCATTAATTCTTACAAACTTGAATCGATTCTCGGTATAAAGAAGTGATTTGATATAGGTAATTATGAAGTCTCTGGGAAAACTTAAGTTGCTATAGTTCGTGTAGGTAGTAAGGTATTAAAAATACATTATTACTATCGTGATTCCCGTAACAAGCGTCTATATACCCATATAATTATTGATGATGATGACCTGGTAATAATTACAAGACGTTTTTAAAAAATGGCATCAGTTTTGCAATGTCATGTCTGTGGTATTTTTAGGATATACTCGTAGAAGCTAATCTACTCTATATGGTATTTGTACAATAATACGGTATTTATTCAGAATTAAAATTATATGTACGTAAATAACATTTAATTAATAAAAATAACAAAATTATATTCTAACTTAACTAAAACTATTAACAAACCAAAATATGGCGTCTAAAAATTCATCCGCATGGCTGTCGGCTGGTAATGTTCCCAAGAGATTGGCGGCATTGCCACGTTGTTCAGCAATGCTTAGACTCTAACCAAGGTAAAGGTCAGCCCTTGGTTCACGGGAAGTGTCATCCAGCCGTTTCGAAATTTCCTTAAAGACACCATGAGAACCACGGGCTAGGGATTCAACCCCAAACGGCTCGAAAATATAATTACCATTAAGGTTATTCTACTTACGCCGCTTAAGGTTTCCGAAGCCGCAGCAGCAGTAGTGCCAGCACAGCACGCCGAGCCATCAGGAATATGGAATGGCGCAAGAATATCGACACACGTTGCATCCCACACTAAAGGACTACCTACCCTCCTTCCATGGAAATAAAGACCGTCCGGTTTTTTGTCATCGTCGCATGGCAAGCCATTGGGTTCTAATACAGCAGGAACGCCGACGGTGACAAGAGCTCGTCGGATGACGTCGTTAATGCAGTTCGCGTGTTGCGCTAAGCGACCCGCACTTCGGCTGCAAGACAGGCCGTGGTGTCCCAGACTATTTACAATTTCGCCACAGTGACAGCGATGAGGAGAACAACATGGAGCTCCTAGTCGTCGGGAAGCAGCGTAGCGGAAAGTAGTGTCATCGAACAGTGTCTATATTTGTTCAACTATTATTTTATTTTAATTAAGATTGCCTTTTTGATCTAGCCTGGACTTGTTTTTATTGGGTTTTGTATTTTAGCAAATTCTTAGTAGGTAACTGCCCGTGGTTCAGTTTTGTGCGCGATTAAAAGCATCACTTATCGTATTGGCTTGTGACGTAAATAACGCAAAATGTGAGATTTTGGTACCCCTAAATAGAATATAGGCGTGATGTTACATAGGTATCTATTTAATTTTTCATAATTGCAGCGCCATCTAGTGATGAGTAGCGAATTCAGAAAATACGACTGGGCATCGCGCCCTCTAGGGACGAGTAGTTGAAATGCTTTGTACACAGCCTTCTTTGTTCAAATTTCATACTAGGTTTAATAAAAATTAAAATAAACCAGCTTGCTGCGTGTCGGACTACACACAGTGAAGGATTCCGTTAGGATAATATTTACGCATGCTCAGTATTGATTTTACCGACTGCAAAATAAGTTTGTATTTCATACCTTCAGAATTTCAATTTTGATATTGTCCTAAGTAGTACAAATTCTGAGCTGGACACCCATTTGGGGCAAACTTGAGACGTGCACCGCACTTTGTAAGTTTGTATGTTGGTAGAGGGCGTACCACGGTCTACTAGCGTGGTAGTGGCCTTTAAAAAAATATTATCTCGTGACTGAGAAGGAATTAGGACCTCGGTGTGTCTAGAATTTTCTAATACCTTTTATAAAGTTTCATATTAAGACACGAACTAACAAAATACGATCTAGAGAGGAATGTGGCCGCTTTTGTTTAGATCGAATTTTGTTGCTTTGTTTCGTTAAACATCTAAGTAATAATAATAATAAAATAAAAAAACAAATAAATACAGATTTAACATGTTTCATATATAGACAATTCAAGTGAGCTTTGGTAGTAACACAACGCAATACAAATCTAAGAACACTGTAATCTGTACAAAAAAATGGGAAACCCTGCCTCTCAAACTAGGTAACCTGTATCTTGAGAGACAGTAACAAAAAAAAAAAACCTATGGAGCTTTATGTATAATGGTAGACTACCGATCTAGCTGAGTGATTGAAAGATAATAAAGCTAATTTAAGTTATTTTTTTGTATTTTTAGTAGCTAGATACAGATAATTTAAATGAAGGGTAAGAATATTATAGCGCAATATAGTTCAGTTGGGTGTTCCTCTACCGATTATTTATTGTCACACACGACCATATCACTCAGTAATTCAGTTCAGTTCATCTTTCGGACTGACCAACTTCTTGACGATTCAAAAGTGCTTGCTTTACCTCATCATTTCAGCCGAAAGACGTCCACTGCTGGACATAGGCCTCCCCCAAGCACTGCCACTTCGACCGGTTCTGTGCTTCCCGCATCCAGCGGATTCCTGCGACTTTCACAAGGTCATCGGTCCAACTTGTGGGAGGCCTTCCCACGCTACGTCTTCCGGTACGCTTTCGCCACTCCAGAACCTTTCGGCCCCAATGGCCATCTGTCTTGCTGTGCCCTGCCCATTGCCACTTAAGTTTGGCAATTCTTCGAGCTATGTCGGTTACCTTGGTTCTCCTGCGAATCTCTTCATTTCTGATTCGATCACGTAGGGAAACTCCAAGCATAGCCCTATCCATTGTCCTTTGGGTGATTTTTAGCCTTCTAATAAGGCCTATTGTGAGCGACCACGTTTCAGTGCTATAGGTCATCGCTGGCAACATGAGCTGGTCAAAGACTTTCGTCTTGAGACAGTGCGGTACTGGCCTGTGTGGTGCCGGCCATAAAGAATAGCACCACCCCATTTCCTCCCGTGGGTGTCGTAAAAGGTGACTAAGGGACTTACTAGAGAATGGGCAGCAGCGTTTTCTATGCATTTTTTAACACCATACTGCGATCGCCAACCCGCCTGCCAAGTGTGGCGATTATGGCAAACAAGAATGACCCCAAGAATGACAAGCACGAATAAAAAATGGCCCCTAGTGCCCGGCGGCCCACCGTCTCTTGGCTATACGGTAGCGGTGAAGGCCACGGTGAGGCAAGGCGTGCGAAGAATCCCTGGAAAGGAACCGGCTACCACATTCACCTGATTTACCTAATTGAAATAAATTCTTTGAGTTTGAGTTTGAAAGACATATTATGCGACATCCACTAATCCCAGTGGGCCTGCATGTTAGATTACAGCCAACCCACTCGCAGAGTAGGTATGCTAATCATGTTTCTATGGTAGCACAAAAGTGAAATCTTTCGCCTTCGTTTCTTATCATTTAATAACCGCCATAAACTCAATCATGTTATCGAATTACATATTATTAGTGACGCTGCACACTAGGCGACTCGTAGCAGCAATCAACATTTTTATACATTACTAACTGCTGCCCGCGGCTCCGCACGTATGGCTCTTTCTAAAAATAAAAGTAGTATAACATCAGCTATCTGCCAGTGAAATTTCCGTCAAAATTGGTCCAGCCGTTTTGGAGATAAGCCGGAACAAACAGGCAGACAGACAGACAAAAAACATTTCCATTATTTGCTCATTACTTTTTTTTGGTCCACTTGAAATCAGCAAAATATGGATACAATCTATTCGTAATAATATCAATGGGCGAGCGCACAGCTGATAGGTACCTACTACTGCGTTCCGCTTCACTGATTGCGACGGGTATACATTATACCAGGTTCAAAATAAACATCTTTCATTAAAGATAACTTATTTTTTTGTACTAACACGTATCAAAATAAGAAATAGGTGGTTAATAAAACTCGTTTAAGTTTAATTTGTCAAAATTTGCGCACTGGTTAAAAACTTTTCCTGTATTACAAGTCGTGCGCCTACACGTGATTAGAAATCCTTCCTTTAGTGCTCACCTTCGGCTTCGAAATAGGTATTAAGGAACTCTTATGCGAAATTTCATGCTTCTAGAGACAGCGGCTTATGCGTTGTCTGATTTTATTTATTTATGATTTTTATTAAGTACCTTGCAGATTGTTGTTCAATCAATGGACCTACGTATATTTTATAGGAGGTAGTCTGAGATATCATGAGGAAAGTTTAGTCTTTGAATGAAGATGACTGAATACCAAAGTAATAATTAATGGACTATGTGGCAGTGGCAGATAAATAATGGCTATAAAGTGTGTGTGAAGTGACTGTTAGAAATTTATGGAAAAATAAATGTTGCAAGGGTGATAATGATTGCTTAATTTCCGCTCGACTTCTTTGAGTTCCAAACTAGGGGGTTCTTAGCAGCGGTAAAGCCACTTCAAGTCGCCTTGTTTACGCTACTATCTGAGGGAAAATCAGGGCCAAATTAAGGGCAGGGCAACAGGGGCTATAGCCCCGGGCCTCCACAAAGAAGGGGCCTCCAGTTGCTGCAGTTGTGGCTAAACCAAAGTTTTGATTTTTCACTTCTGTCGGTAGTCCTTATGAATGCCAATTTAGCTAAGAAATAAATACATCCTTTGTGTCCATCAAAGACAAAATAAGTTCACATTCACAAGGTAGCTTTTTAAATTGTTTTATGTTTTCGGCTGTATAAAAAAAAAATCGTTTCCTCCACATCTTTAAATCTGGCCTTGGGGAAAATGGATAAAAAGCGACGATCACTAGTGGCGACGACTGGTGGTCGCTTTTAGTGGCTTAGTTTGCGACAGCTCTTAGCCTTATGTTAGTCTACGAACACGTGCGTGTTCCATATAGATTGCTGATGTTAAAAAAAACTATAACTAAATAAATATTTTACTATGTAACGTAAGGAAGTAATTTGCTATAAAAATGTTCATTTTAATTAATTTAATGATGTGCGTCATGACCATGACTGTAGCCGGTAAGTTTTTTGACTTAGGTACCTACTAGTCACTCATCGACTTGTTGGAAAGGTTTTCTTAATATAGCTTCTTAGGTAGCAACTCACGTCACCCTACAGTAAAATGATGCAATTAAAAATACCTACTTCTATCTTGCATTCCTTTGTCATCGCCTGGACAGATCTGTTTTGAGTCGAGATCGGATATTCGGATGCATAAACCTAAAGTTAATTATTTTTTTGAAAGTATGGAAGTGGCTTCCTAAAATACACATACATACATACATAAACTCAAGCTTTCTTCCCATGGATACCTCCATACATACATACATACGAATACACATACTTCCATGTATGTGTATTCGTATGTATGTATGTGTATTCAGTTCTGTTTCTGCCTACCGGCAGAAACAGAACTGAGCACAACAGATAGAACGCCACCTGCTACCTGCTTTCTAAAAATATATTTTTTGTAAAAAAAACCCTGGATTTATGGATTTCATAACTATTCACATGCATATTTTTTTAAATTAATATTTAACCTCCGATGCAAATATAAATGTGTTTGTAGGGTGAAAGAGGAGGGGTAGTGTGTGTTAGTTAAAACAAAAACAAAAAAATCATCAATTAAAATAATAACTTTTATTAAAATTAAGTAGGTAGGTATACCCTATCTATAAATTAAGTCCTGACTGGGCGTTAATATCACCTCGGCTACTTAGCAGTGGCCACTGTTACATAATAGATTTTATCCCTCTAGAGGTAATGGAACAAAGCCTTCATGCAAGGTGGTTACGTATCGAAATACAAGGAAACAGTAAACTGTCTGAAATAACATATATTTAAAAAGAATACTCCTTCTTAAAATAATACACGGTAGCCTTTAAGGGACTACCGCATAAATAATTAATTACTTATATCAAACACATAAACTAAGGTAACCTTTATAATAAGTATGTGACTATAACTGTCACTTATTAACGCCAGCCAGCTCAAACTTCAGCTTAAAGAACTAAGGTCGTGGGGAGTTGGAGATAAAGCCAGTACTGTTCCGATTTTAAGTTCAGATTAAAATATAACAAAAGATTGAATTATTAAGATAGGTAGATATGCATCCGATTCTATAGTCAGAAAAAAACACTAATGAAAATCGCGGGATTTTTACGATCGATACAAAAGTGCATTCTATATAAGCCAAAATATGAAAATAAGTAAATATACATCCGATTCTATAATCAGAAACCTAAATTTGTTGATCCCGGAACCGCGGGATTTTTTCGATATAAAAGCCCATTCCATATTAGCCAACATCTCAACTTTAGGTAAATATGCATTTGAATATCCGATTCTAGTTATGAGGGACTGTTAAGATTGTTAACCTTTTTTTAAATTTTTATTTGACTCATGTATTTTTTTTTTGTCTTGACATTTTTATCGGTGTTAATGTACCCAAATTTAATGACATGATATTTATATGTTTTTTCTTTTTTTTTTTTTAACTTGTCACTCAGTTACCGTATTTTTTTTGTTATCATTTATTTAGATCATCATCATCATCATTTCAGCCGAAAGACGTCCACTGCTGGACATAGGTCTCCCGCAAGCACCGCCACCTCGACCGGTTTTGTGCTTCCCGCATCCAGCGGATTCCTGCGGCTTTCATAAGGTCATCGGTCCACCTTGTGGGAAGCCTTCCAACGCTACGTCTTCCGGTACGCGGTCGCCACTCCAGAATCTTTCGGCCCCAACGGCCATCTGTTCTGCGCACAATGTGCCCTGCCCATTGCCACTTAAGTTTGGCAATTCTTCGAGCTATGTCGGTTACCTTGGTTCTCCTGCGGATATCTTCATTTCTGATTCGATCACGTAGGGAAACTCCAAGCATAGCCCTCTCCATTGCCCTTTGGGTGACTTTTAGCCTTCTAATAAGGCCCATTGTGAGCGACCACGTTTCAGTGCCATATGTCATCACTGGCAGCACGCACTGGTCAAAGACTTTCGTCTTGAGACACTGCGGTATGTGGGATGAGAAGATATTGCGTAGCTTCCCGAACTCTGCTCAGCCGAGTCGGATGCGACGATTGACCTCTTTCTCGAAGTTGGACCTACCTAACTGGACAGTTTGTCCTAGGTAAACATACCCGTCCACAACTTCGAGTGTAGCGTCTCCGATATTCATGAGAGTGGGTGTTGCTGTGTGTTGTTGTGTGTGGTGCTCTACTGAGGTCATCGAGCATTGTATTGAGGTCTTCCATAGTCTCAGCCATGACAACTAAATTTATTTAGTTTAGATACAAAGTAAAAATAGTTAATGATTAAAAAAATACGGGTGCTGATTTAAAATTTAGGTATCTACGAGTATCATACCAATATTGTTTAAGGGATTTGATGGTGAATAACCACAGTTCAAGTAGCTAATTCTAAGAGTTTTGTTACACTTTCCGATTCAGCCCTAGGCCCGTATTATAGAACGTCACTCAATACTCAAGTATTACTTAAAGCTAGTTTTAACCAATCAAATGTCTTGAATTAAGTAATGCTTGACTGTTGAGTGACGTTCTGTGATACGGGCCTTAATGTTCGAACTGGGTGCACGCTCGACTCGAACGTCCGGTAGGGCAGCGCGTGCGGCGTTCATGTTAAATACAATCCCTCGCGAGTGTCCTGAGTGGCGCGGCGAACAATCTTTCACCGCTTGCACGCGACGCAAAACGCCGCCGCACGCCTTTTCACTCCGGCCGTACACTTAGACTGTACCTCTAGTAGGGGTCTAAGGCCTTGCTTTGCGCGCTGGGTTCTCGATAATGGGCACTTGTTAAATAAATATGTTTTTTCTCTCCATATATTTCAGGTCCTGTAGAAAGCATAGACTCAATGTCTTACAATGTGAATGAGACCTTAAAACCAACAAGAAGAATATTACAAGGACGTCAAGTAGGAGACACAAGACCATATATGGTAGGCCTCCTTTTTATTAGGGTTCCGTAGGCCTAAAGGAACCCTTATAGTTTCGCCATGTCCGTCTGTCTATCTGCGGCTTAGCTCAGAAACTCTTAGTAGGTATTAGAAAGCTGTAATTTGGCATGGGCATACTTATTAATCACGCCGAGAAAGTGGTAAAATAAAATAATGTTTTTTTTTAGGGTACCTCCCCTACACGTAAACCTCCCCCTCTGCCAGCTAAATGGTTCTATTGAGCTATGTGAAAAAAATCACAGCCAGAGTACCTATATAAGGTGTATCTATTCATACACGAAATATTTTAAGAGGACCATCTATAGGTGGTAAAAAAGCCATAGAAGCGATTTTTTTTTTAATCCAAGTGTTTAATATTTTTACATCATCATTTCAGCCGAAATACGTCCAGTGCTGCACATAAGCCTCCCCCAATTGGGGGGTTTTACATAATTATTATCATTTTAAAATTGCTTGAGAGATTTTGCAAAGGAGTTGCGTTTTCCAAAATTTTACTTATTCTATGAATGTGCCCGGACGCGGCGACGGTGGTGGCACGAGCGCGGTGAATTTTGATAATATTGATCATCATATCATCATATCAAGTAATTTCAAATTATTTAATTTTTTAAATGACATACTCAGATTTAAAAAAAAAAATCGTTTCCATGGCTTCTTTACCACCTATAGGTGTATCTCTTAAAATATTTCGTGTTTGAATAGATACACCCTATATATAACGAAGTTAAAAGGAAAGCTATCACAGCTAAGTAGGCTTTACAAGCTACCGAGTAATAATTGACCAACAAAAAATTTGTATTTGAAAAACATTGTTCTCCCATACATTTTGTATAGCAGCATATGTTTTTCAACTACAATGTCAAGCTTGTTCTTGGGATCAATTCATCCCATCTACGGTACCCTTCATTGTGCGTGGTCCGACATGCACTTGACCGGTTTTTTTAACTGCTGGCTTGAGCTCTAGTAGACACGGCTACATATCAAGCTATAAATTTATAGTATAAGTTAACCTCTCATTATACGGAAATCCAATATAATGCGAGCTTCGCATATACTGGAAACTCAGGCTGTGTTACAATGATCACAGATGTCTGACCACTGGCTGGATTTTTACGGTCTTTTTTTCGATAATAAGGGGCTCGACTATTGGTTGATGAGCGTAGGTAAGCGTTAATATAGCGGCCGAGCGTTGTAAGCAAGAGCAAGAGTCCTTATAATGGTCCGATTCGGATGTCCCCAATAGTACATCACATCGCAGTCTCGGACATTGGACTGGTCAGGTGTGCACGGTAGATTTTGGGCTTAAAACATTTCGGGAAACTTTCGGATTATTAATGAAAAGTGACGTTCTGTGCAGGTGTATTTAAGATCAGCTACGAACACAGACCCCAAGTTTTCGGGATCTGATTGGATCTGTGGAGGAGTGATCATTCATGAGAGATACATCCTCACGTCTGCAGCCTGCATTGAGGACGCTAAACATTTCTACGTTGTCTCCGGAACACACAAGTATGTAAAGTTATGTATTCATTGGCTGTTGGATAACCCAATTCTGGGTTGAGCACGCCTTTGTATATCCATATAACATTTTAGTTAATAAAAATCTTTAATTCATTCGCTGACAGACCATTCACAGCCTAAACTGTTAGGTCTATGGTCTAGAAACATGAAATTTACATAATTTTCTTACTTATTTTTTTTTATTTGCACTGCCTCTGTGGTCTAGTGGTAAAATCACCTGTCTCAGATCGAGAGGTCCCGGGTTCAATTCCCAGCAGGGGCAAAACTTTCTGCTCGGTTTAGTTGGTGGTAGGGCTTATTCTAAGTCCGCCTGGCTTGCTACCACCATCTTATCTAAGTCTATTGCCAACACAACAATGTTAACAGCATTTGTTGTGTTTCGGCATTTAGAGGTAAGATAGCCTTTAGCCCAGTTCCTCTGTGGTTGAGGATTCCGGGTGAAGCTCGCTTCCATATTCGGCCTTATCATCACTTACCATCAGGTGAAATGAAGGCCAACAGCTTCCCCGTTGTACGCAAAAAAAAACATGGCGAATGTGAACACCAAGGAAGAATTGATGAATTTTCAAGGGGTTAATTAGGGTATGATAGTTTGTATTTTGTCGATAGGTAATCCCATCGTCTGTTGCTTGTCTGTTATAATTTTAAAGACTTTGGCCCTACGCCTGATCTCTCCTCGGTCGTGCCGGATTGTCGTCCCAGCGGACTATAAGAGTTAGGGAAGAGAGAGAGCACCTATGTCTGCGCACACACTTCTGTTGTGCATTATAATATCTCCCGCGCCGAAGGCTTTTCTTCCGCTGAGATTGGTCGCCATGACCGAAATTCGATTCGGAAGACTATAGAGGTATGAGGAACAGGGTGTAATAGTCACTCATCCTCCATAGAAAAGGGAGGATCCTCCGACCAGACGGGTGTCGTGTTTGGTGGGCAACTGCCCAACGGTTGATGTTGGGATATTGTATATAAGGTGTATCTATTCATACACGAAATATTTTAAGAGAAACATCTACATGTGGTAAAAAAGCCATAGCAGCGAAAATTTTAATTTAATTAAGTGTTTTATATTTTTACATAATTATTATAATTTTAAAGTTCCTTGAGACATTTTGCAAAATAACCTTTACTTAGGTACCTACTTATTCTATGAATGACCCGCGCGGACGCGGCGACGGTCAAAGTCAAAGTCAAATAATTTATTTCAAATAGGCACGAAGATGCACTTTTGAACGTCAAAAATTACATGAATAGTTAATTGATTCTAGTTGCGCCTTCCAAAATGTAGTTATGTATGTATGGAGAAGAATGGGCAAGAAACTCCATACTTACTCTTTTAAAATGTTAACAATAGTTTGTATACATTAATTAATATTTATAGGTGAAGACTATGTACCTAGAATAAAACTGAGACGGTGGCGGCACGAGCGACGAGCGCGGTGAATTTTGATAATTAATCATCATATCAAGTATTTTTTTTTAAATAATATACTCAGATTAAAAAAAAAATCGTTTCCATGGCTTCTTTACCACCTATAGGTATCTCTTAAAATATTGCATGTTTGAATAGATAGGTACAACCTATATAATATGCTAGTCGCGGTAAACTTTGATTGCGCGATGCAGGATTTCAGACGTCAGGTCTTTGATGCGTAGTTCGCATGTGGCGTTGTAGATGCCGCCACAGGACTATTAATAATTTTATGTGTAGTGTGTACAAAATAACCGGCGAACTTCAAATTTTTAGGTGTTACCCTAAAAATTTGAAGTTCGCCGGTTATTTTGTTATTATGGAGCCTATTGAATAGCCCATACGGGCTTTAATCTAGACTCCGGGCTGCTGCTGGTTTAATTTGTTCTTAAACTTGCAGATGGGTCCCGTTATCAGAAAAAAATAATGAGTGCATTAACAACGGTGCCAAGAAGGCTGTATGGAAATGTGTGCCAAAATGTAAGATGAGTGCCACAAGGATCTTTCTGCGCCTGAATACATTGACACTATTACATAATAACAGACATAATTAACTCTTGTACCTCGTTAGATAGCTGATTAAATGAAGATGTATTCCCCATAATTTGTACGACACCAGTTACCTAAAATTTTACTGTGATATTACCTAAGTAAAATTTTTAGATAACTGGTGTCCAAGTTCATGTACAGTGACCAGCACATCATGTGGTAATTTGATGTTCTGGCCACCATACGTAGATGATTTAATTTTTTTTGATTTTTTAGAAAATGGTTAGTAAACTTCTTCCTTTAACTTTTACGAGTAACTGTTTGATGTTTTAGAAAATTTGGTTACATCGAAACGTTTGTTATTTGAGTTTAGAGAAGAATTATATTTAGTGACGAATTCCGGGAAATTTTCGCCTAGACTTTATGGGGTGCTTACTTGTTGTACTTGCAAATGGGTCACACTATTACATCCAGGAAGAAATACGTTAAATTACAAGTCTGTAGAAGCAGTAGTATGGAGTTATAAAAGAGTATACATTATAAAAGAATATAAAAGAGTCAACAGAAAAGAGCCATGCTTTTGGAGGATAATTTTATAAAGCATAGTTACACGGAGGGGGACATCAATTTGAACAGACGGCTCGGGCCAGATCGGTCTGATTGCATGAAAATGTCCCAGCAAATTCATCCGACTGCTTAGTCTCAACGCTCTGCTTCCAATAGTAATTAATTGTTCCGCCCTTCGTAGGCAATCGATTTTGAAGCCTTCATTGTAACAGCCATACTTGGTACAGATTCTGGTCAGTTCAGATGGATCTGAAGGTACAATCACAACTAACCATTATATTCATAATCGCCCATAAAAAAACCATCGTCCTCCTATAATCAATATTTTTTATTTTTTTTATTTTTTTTATTACCACTTACATTTGTTTTTACAGGGTGAAACCCAATACAACAATGTAGTCACAATTTCCACACTCGGGGACGTCACACAAAAAACCCATTAACAGATACCACCACCAACAAAAATTTAATATTTTTAAACTGTCCTATTTTGACTGACAGGTATCAAATTTATACCTGCCGATTAACGCGTACACCATTTAACAAGTCCCAAGTACCGGCACCATTCATACAGAGGACAATAAGTTAAGTGTCACCCTCTGGAATTCTGCCAAAGAGCAAGTAAAGATATCCAATCGCAGAGACACGCTGTTGAGTATCTTTATTGCACGCCCCACCGGTGCAAATTTTAACAAGTTTGTACGAGCCACCGGGACTATAAACAGCCTCTCTCTCGGCCCTAGTCGCAGCCTACTGTTTGGAACGAGCAATCCCAAAGATTCCAGTATTTGCGGATTATTCAGCAAACCACGAAAAACCATAAAAACATATTTAACTAGTGCGAAATTGCGCCTAACCTCCAAATTATAGTAACCAACCATCCCTATTACAAAGAGGGTTGTATATAACTTTACTGTAAGCGATTATGACCCTAGTGTACCTAAACATAATCCGTCTTAATAAAAAACGAGTCGTAATTAGTCCAAGACTCCAAGCCCATTTACCTTCGAGGAAGTTATTGCATTTAGAACTTTATTCCTTTAATCATTTTTGAAAATCAATATAAAATTGACAACTCAGAGTCGGGTTTGACGTGAGTTCTTGTGAACTCACGTCTTCTTCCCATGGGGGTAGGTAGAAACTATAGAACGCCACCTGCTACGCTCCTGACATACTTCTTTTGCTTCGTTTACATTCATACATCTGGTCATACACGCACGCCGGTTGCGAGTACTACGCACCTGGCCTTTCTGAAGAACATCATCAATTAGGTCACTATATTTCCACCTAGGGCGACCCCTCCCAGTGTTTCCACTCACATCTGCCTTGTAAATACCCTTTGTAAGTGTTTAATTCATCCTCTCAACATGACCAAACCATCTAAGCATACTCTTTTCAATTTCTGTCACTACATTTTCTTTTAAGCCACACTTGCTTTACCACATCATTTGAGAATAAGTATTGTATAATAAAACCTTCTTTCAAATAAGCTTACGTGTACGACGGCGACGAATTCGACAACATTCGCTGGATGATCGGTGACATAGCTGTTGTGAAAGTGGAAGATGCCTTCAACTTTGAGAAGCGTGTCAGGGGCTGCGACTTCATACCTAAGAAGGTGGACTATAACAACCGCTCCATTGATCTGGAAAAGCAACGTAGTTTCGGATCCATTGCTGGCTGGGGATCAACTGATACATTTGGAGATGTAAGATAGTCATACTTATTTTCTTTATTTCCTAGTCAGCGAGATAAGATACATATATAACATCACGCCTTGTTTCCCCGAAGGATTGGGCAGAGGTGAACACACAGCTACAAGATCATAAGATCCTAGAATTTCTTTTTCTGTTTTTACCCGTGAGAACCTTTAATTGACTCTATGTTTCATATTCAATTGTTATCCATCTGTTTCTGCCATATGCTTTTGGTTCTCCTATAAATACATAAATAAATAAACAAATCAAGCTATACATTTCTAGTTTAGTCTGATCTCGCATTGTATAGGATTTCCGTACAATGAGAGGTCAGATTATACTGGAAATGTATAGCTAGATTTGTAGCCGTGCAAACCTATAGTATACCCACATTTCGTCAATTATGTTTTAAGTCCCATGTAATAGGACCATCAACCAAGCACAAATCTAGACTCCGGGCTGCAAATGAGAATTTCCAGATAGAAGAACCCAAGAATACTGCTCGATTTGAGAATCGATCCCAGTACTTCATGATTAGAAGTAGCGCTTGCGACCACATTACCAATGAGGCAGTTAGGAAATAAGGAAATTAAAAAATTATTTGTTGGTATATTCAAATGATAACTGTCATTTTTAATCTGTCGTATGAAATGGCTATAACACGGGCCACGGCTTTACGCATTGTGTCTCGAAAACGATTCGAGTTTGATTTTGATTGCGATTCGATTTCGTTTCTGATCCTAACTCGATTTAAAACTTAAAACTGACAGAAGTTAGTTTCGCTTCGAACCACCGCACGATCGTGCGCTAGTGTTGGATTCAAGAGTATGGATCGGCATTTAATTAGAACCCAATTCGATTGATTCAGAACTCGATGCTGTCGGGAGTAAGGCCTCAGAAGCGAGTTCGAATCGGAATCAAAATCAAACTCGAATCATTTTCGGGAGTAAGGCCCCTGTATTATCCGAAGAGGTATCTGCCTCTATACAGCGCCGGCCTTTGATCAGCGTAGAGCGGGATTGTTTTTCAGCGCCCTTTGGTCGACGTTTTCACTACACGTTAATTCTACTTCGGTTTTATGTTAAATCAATAATAATTCGTCAATTTTCAAAAATCTACTTTTATTGCAAATATCAACACTTCATCATCATCATCATCATCATCATTTCAGCCGTAAGACGTCTACTGCTGGATATAGGCCTCCCCCAAGCACCATCACTTCGACTGGTTCTGTGCTTCCCGCATCCAGCGGATTCCTGCGGCCATCACAAGGTCATCGGTCCACCTTGTGGGAGGCCTTCCAACGCTACGTCTTCCGGTACGAGTCGCCACTCCAGAACCTTTCGGCCCAAACAGCCATCTGTTCTGCGAGCAATGTGCCCTGCCCATTGTCACTTAAGTTTGGCAATTCTTCGAGCTATGTCGGTTACCCTGCTTCTCCTGTAAATTAAATAAAAAAACTCTAATTAGTATACTTCTGCTTCTTTACCATTTAAAAATCTGATCCAGCAACACTGCCCCCGTACCTCTTCAAAGGCGCCATGAAAATTTACTTTTGCGCCGGAAATAGATTTTCGCATTTGGCTTTTTGGCTCCCCTTGCTATCTGGCGCCTAGAGCGACTGCTCCTCTCGCACTATCCCAGGGTCGGCGCTGCCTCTATATTAACACATATCTATAAGTTATACCTACCTATCTACTCATATTTGACAGTCTCATGGCGACGTATTTCCATTAACGGTGTCAAAATCCAGGCTCCGGGCTGCTACAGTATTTTTATCCCAAAAAACTTAATGACATAACTAATTGTTCTGTCTAATTTTTAGGTAGTTCAAGATCCAACCGTAAGTACCTACTTATCTACTTACATCCTAATATAATTTGTTGTTTTATTTGTCTTTATCGTGGAACGAAATTGTATATAAATCAAACATCGAACAAAACAATTGCACAGATAAATATTACCAACAGCGCCCCCATTTCAACGTCGCTCGAGCGTCAAAAGATCCTTAAGGCAGTTTTATACGAGCCCAGTTATGTGACAGTACAGTAAGCCAGTCCAGCGCTTACTTGCCACTGGGCTCATGTAGACACTAGTTTCAACCCAGTTCAGTGCTGACTTTGCGCCCTCAAGTCAGATCAGTTGACTAAACTACCCTTCTATTTTGGGCCTAGTAGGTTCTGAGTCACTGGGTCCAGCCACTGCCATCGTAATATAAGCCAGGCATTATATCAGTGTTTTTGATAATCTCGTACATACATACGAGTAATATCAAGTCCATTGTCTAATCTCCTCGTGGAATTAGTATGTACTATTTATATTTAGGCTCCATAAATCTCGTATCATTTTGACTTATTTTTTACCATTGACACGCCATTAAGAATTTAGGTGATTACAAACTTTTGCCACAATGGTAATAGCGTTAGGTACTTACTTTAGTTGTATGTCATAATGACCTATCATTGATAATAGCAGACTGGAGCCCCTGGTGCACTCCCTCTTCCCTTTCTCTCATAATGCTTTTCCTAATACTTAGATGTTAAGAACCTCAATAAACTCACCGGAGCTATTGGAAGCAGATGTGCAGCTGGTCGCCAGTAAGAACTGCAAGAAACGCTGGGAGCCTCGCTACCACTTCGTAATAGATGAACACATGGTCTGCACGAAAGATATCACTGATGAGGCTATGAGTAGCCTATGTATGGTCAGTTAAAAAAAATTCTATACTCATAAGGTCTATTTTAGATTTCAAAATAAGAACTTAATCTTATTTTGAAATCTAAAATAGACCTTAATGGCTTTATCCACATGCAATTAAAAAGTTTTATCAAAATTTACTTTTCACATTGAAAAAATATTTAGCCTAACTACTTCAGCTATTTCAGGAATAATCAAAGTTTGACAAGACTTTATAAAAGTTAACTTGATTTAATAAAAGTGATACACAACAGCCAGCACAGGTTTTGGTTACATGTTGTATAAAGTTATGTGGTCACTTTTTTGTGTTACATGTTGACGAAAGTTTGGTTATGTATAAGTAAACATTTTTTTCAGTGCATTCCCTAACAAAATATTACTTTAAAATAACGTTTTCTCTTAAAGTACAGTTTTCAATGATACGTATTAAGTAGTGTTATGTGGAGCGTACCTTACCTACTTACCCACGCACCGGAATGTTTGATTTGAGCGCCATATTTACGACATTATTTATTATGTTTTTGATGAAATTGAATGAGTCTAGATAAATTAGTGTATGAAACTGCACATAGCTAGGTATTAAAAGTAACAATGTTCATGCCTACTCTGTATGGGAAGAGACCTTTGCTCTGCAGCGGGACATTAAGGCTTTTTTTTTAATTATTCTTCGGCCTTTTCCCAACAGTTAGATGATACAGGCTGACAGTTGTGCTCATTTCTGACGACAAGTACCTTATATTTTTCTCGTTCCCACTTTGTCGGCAGAATCGAAAGATAATCATTAGTTTAAAATGACAAAGAGCACGTTTAAATTAACGCAGACAACAGTTATGGTGCCTTTCCACCAGAGATGTGCTATGCAGCTATGCTGCGAGAATGTAAAAGCTAAGCTACGAAACTATGTGACCGTTTCCACTGATGCTAAGCTAAGCGGAACGATTAAGATCTGCAATGCAAATGGCATGGCTACTTTTGGTTACAAACGCGCGCCTACTGTAGGTACACTACTCTACACATAGCTACATAGCTCGCAACCATGGCTCGCATCCAAAGCACGCATCCACAGCACGCATCCTTTCATATAAAAAAACGTAGCTTAGTTGAATCAGTTTCCACCAGTGCTATGCTATGTGGACCAATGAATATGATTGGTGGATATCAAACGTATCCATAGCAACGTTGCATAGCACATCTCTGGTGGAAAAGCAGCCTAAATCGTGCCGTCGTAAGTAGGTAGCTACGTGAACAGCTCCATTTTAATACACTTACCAACGGGACGATGACCCGTCGTCGATCTCGCGACTGTGTGGGAACCATGCCTTGGTTTGAAGGCAATGATGTCTTGGAAAAATATAGAAATTGTTTATCAACTATAGGAACGCGAAGTCAACTGCAAGGAGTTGCAATACAGTGACAGCGACGACGATTACGCAGATGAAGACCCCAATGCGCCCAAACCAGCTGAACATGCTTCAAGAAGGATGGTGGCAGAGCCAGGACAGCTGCAGGTTCACACCGGCGTCAATTTTCACGATACCAGAAGAAACAACAAAGTTCCTACAGGCGGGTTTTGTGAGGTATTTCAAGTCGTATGTAGATAACGTTTTAAGATTTAAGTACCTATAAGAGAATCAAGATGAAGCTTGGACGAAAAACAGTAATTTGGACTTTCAACACAATCTCTCTCAAATTGTTAGAGTAATAACTTGGGTCGCTCCTCTAACAATTTGAGACAGCTGCAACAGCCCAGAGCCTGGGCTGCTTCTGAGGAATCCCTAATAGAAAACACCAATAACACTGCCCGACCTGGAGAAGAGCGCCGGCTGTCGCTGGGGCTCTGTCTCGCATAGGGTCGCAGCATTATGCTGTGCGATGGTCGTTTTGCGTAGATGTGGCGCATATTTTCCCCCAACTCGTTATTTTTGTGTATCCTACTTCAAGAGTTCATTCATTTCTTTTAGAACGACCACGGAGGGCCTCTGATCGTCGGTCAAGGCAAGAGCTCCGTGGTTATAGGAGTTATGTCTGCTTGCCTCACTAGAGAAATTAGCAAGAAATGCTACGGTCCCTTCCTCTTCACCAGCGTCTACCGTTACAGGAACCTGATCACCTGTGCCATTGATAAAGACCTTGGGTGCGTACCTTTTATGCTCTGGTCCAACAGTATCTCTAAAAATGTATACTAATGGATCTCTTCTACTCCTTGTACCTAGGTACCTACCTACTGAGAGATAGTAAGTTGCTAAATTAAGAGGGATCTTTATTCATTTAGGGATTTTCTGAGGATTAGACGTGAAATTGCAAACAAATCATTGTTAACCTTTATACCTTTTACATTACCAACATTTGTACCTTTCAACACATTGTAAAACTCTTATTTAAAGTAACAATAACTAGAGGTAAAATATGTTTGTTCAACCACAGGGCTGCATGTAGGAAGTTGTTAAGGACATCTAAGACTCCAATGGCCGAAACTGATTTTGATTGGTCCAACCATAAAGATGACCAAAAACGTGCGTTCGGGTACGTTATTTTAAAAATAAAACTCATCATGATAATTCTTTTGCTGTTATCCCAATGTACTCCTATTTAGACTCTGCGCAACATGTCTTCTTCTTCCATACTTCTTATTATTAGTCGGCATCCCGGTATTCACCCCCTTTCTAGCTATATCATCTTTCGCACAGTCCATCTATCGTTTCATAGGTCTTCTCCTACTCTTATGGATTTACCAGTAGACTACTCAGTCTACTGGTAAATCCGCCACTGAGTTCTAAAATCTGCCGCCCTAGGCTCAAGACTACCCAGGCTTGAGCCTAGGGCAGCAGGTTTTAGGGGCGGCAAATTTGGCGACCAGGTCTTTCTCTTCTTCTGATTCTATCTTAAATCTTTCCGATGAATTTTCCCTCTTCCCCTCCCTTTGAATTTCGAGTTCGACGCACTCGCTCTTGCATCCCAAATTCTTGCTTTTCGATGAAAATGTCCGTATATAGTTAAAAAAAATTGTCATTCCATTTCTGCAAAATGTTACTAGACATGCCTACATATACTCAGAAGACCGGGGGCGGCCTCATTTTGTTTTGCTGCCTTACATTACCCCACATCATTAGTGGTATATGATTTAACTTTGATTAGCTCAGAAATATACCCAAAAACTATTTCTTGTGCAATTTCAACCAAAATTGTTGAATTGTAAAAATTATCTGGAAACTAACAATTGTAGAGGCAAGGGCGGCAAACATTTTACAACCTGGTCTGGGAAATTGTGTAAATCTGCCTCTGATACAACTCATCACGATCTTTAATTTAAGGGGGAAGCCCATCGATTTGGAAATGAAATCGATGGGGAAGCCAAAGATAGCCCGCGAAATTCAAATAGTCTTGCGTTTTTTTGGAATTTGCAGGTCAGTTGCAGGTTGCATGTTGATCAAAATACGATTCGCGACCGTAACAAGTGTGTATTTACAGAATCATAATCATTAGAATCAGCAATACAACTCTTTATAGGGATGATGACTAAAAAAATTGTTTTTATCCGTCATGTAGATTATTAAAAAATATTGGACACGTATAGTTTCTTTTTTTACGTAATCAAAACATTATGGCGATACATTGAGTTCAAATGTGGCATGACGTCCCTTCTCAGTAGATTTTATACGTAGCTGTTAACGAGCCCCAAGTTTAATGTGTTTTATCTAAGTCATTTTTTATTAATATTATATGATAAAGCAAAAAATACGTGTCTAATATTTGTTTATTATCTGATTGACGGACTAAACAGTTTTTCTTTTTTTTTTTACCCAGGACGCATCCCTACAATTGTAGGGTAATGATTTCATGAAATAGTCATTCAATAGGGTTGCTTAATCTTAGACAGTTGTATTGATGATTATAAATCTGTAAATACATACATGTTACGGTCGCGAATCGTATTTTGATCAACATACAACCTGCCACTGACCTGAAAATTGTAAAAAAAACGTAAGAATATTTAAATTTTGCGGGTTTTTAGGGTTCCGTACCTCAAAAGGAAAAAACGGCACCCTTATAGGATCACTCGTGTGTCTGTCTGTCTGTCTGTCTGTCTGTATGTCCGTCTGTCACAGCCAATTTGCTCCGAATGTAATGGACCAATTAAGTTGAAATTTGGTATACATATCAATTTGAGTGACCCAAACACGGACGTGAACCGTAAATAAATGAATTTAGAATATTGGCAAACAAGAAAATTAAAATAAAAAGTTTTGCAAACTGTACCGTGTGACATATCGAATGAAAGGGCTTACTATGAGGGTCTCAAATTTTTTTTTTTTATAATTTTAAAATAAATTGTTTTGAAGTTATAAGTGAAAATAGACGATAATTGACCATTCCCCCCCCCTATCTCCGAAACTACTGAACCTAAAATTTTGAAAAAAAAATACAGAAAATAGTTCTATACTTATAGATTACAGGAAAATATATAAGAAGTCTATGGTCTTAAAATAACATGGTAAATCTCTCGATATTCTGCGTACAAACTTACATTTGCAGTTGGAATGTATGGGAGATTATGTTTACCAACTACAATGTTAAGTTTGTTCTTAGGATATAAATTCTTTCCAAGTACGGAACCCTTCATTGTGCGTGTTCCGACACGCACTTGGCCGGTTTTTTTTTTGGCTGGGAAATTATCATATTACTTCTTTCGCTCTGGGCGGAGAGGGAGGGCGTGTCAGACTTTTAATGACTAAAACCCACCCGTGTTCCTTCAGTTGCCTGTGTGCCAGGGCCACGGTATCCCTTTCGGACAAACCCGCAACCCTGGCAGGCACCGGTCCTGGCGGACCCCGTCATCGCGTCAGTGCGTGCTGACATCTCTTTGAGGCGCGCGTGGAACATAACGTGCCGTCGAACCGGGCCTGATCCTTATCGGATGACGAGCTGCACATAGCTCGCCGTCCGCAAGCCCGCGCCTACGGTGTCCGGGAATCGACTACCGATTCCCGCCGCCCAGGGCGTCTTCTGTTGCGACTAGGGGCGTGAGGGTGCACAGACTGCCGCTCCCTCACGCGTTCCGCCTCCTCCTTCGCGAGCGTTACTACTTCGCAGAAGGAGGTGACTGCCTCCCATGCACTCTCACTCCGGACCATGGCCTGGACCAGGGCCGGACGCGAGAGATTACCGCCGCCCATCGCCTCCGTGAGGACACGGCGGTGCTCTGCCCAAGTCGGGCATACATCCACCGTGTCGTTTGCAGGCTACCCTGGCTTTCGCTTTAAGAGGGAAGCGATAAGGTAGCCCATTTGCAGCTCATAGTCTGGGTGTATGTTGATTATACCTATAGAAACTGAAGATCTCGTATAGATACTGAATGTTAAGGGTGGAGTTCTGCAAGGGTCAATCATAGGACCAATGCACTATAAGCAGTCAAACACCAAATACATAACATCACGCCCGTATTTCCCGAAGGGTTAGGCAGAGTTGCACCGACATTTCGTCAGTTATGTTTAAGTTCAATGTAATAGGGGGCGAGCCTATTGCCATCAACCGGGCACAAATCCAGACTCCAGGCTGCTACTGAGAAATTCCTAATGGAAAAACCCAATAACACTTTGCCAGACTTGGGAATCGAACCCAGGACCTCAATCTTGGCAGTAGCGCTTGCGACCACTACACCAACGAGGCAGTCTTCCCAAAATAATAAGAACAAATCATCGTCGTCATATCAGAATATCCTAATCCACCACCATCCTATAAAAATATTAAATACCGCAGCGCTGCAGCGCTGCGGTATTTAATATTTATATATCGCAGCATTATCCTGAGTTAGGAACCTTTTTGGCCTCACATGGGTTTTTTTTTAATTTTTTGTTGTTTTTATTTTTTATTCTTGTTTTTAATGTAATTTTGTTACTTTTAAATGCCTTTTTTTACTGTTTGTATTTCCTGTACGTGTCCCAAATAAATTCTTTTTTTTTCTTTCTTTTTTTATTATTATCATCAATTCAGCCGAAAGACGACCACTGCTGGACAAAGGCCTCCCCAAGCACCGCCACTTCGACCGGTTCTGTGCTTCCCGTATACTCGTACAGCGAATTCCTGCGGCCTTAACGTTTGTTTTATGTTTCAAATGTTTATTTTTTAGACAAGCAAATAAAGAAATAGCACCACAGAAGAAGGCACAAGGAGAGGCAGTAGAAGTGTTGATAGACGTTCAAACAAAGAAAGTAATACCAGGGGCATCACCTTATACGAAGTTGCCTAAAAAATAACCCACAAAATAGACGAAGTCTCCGCGAAAACTGAGCTTCTTTCTACGCCAACTTCAAATTAAAGTTAACAAATGAAATCACAATTTGATTACTGATAAATAAAATTAATGATGAATTGGGATGATAACTTTTATGTTGTTGTATTTTAAGTAATTTATACAAATAAAATAAAATTGAAGTGTCTGTTTGTAATATCAAAATAACGACTTTTTACTTAATGCTTATGAAAGACGGTACTTAAAACAAAAAAAAACATTTTTTTAAATTTTGTCTGCCTGTCTGTTAGGCTGTCTCTTTTTTCCGGCTAATATCCGAAACGTCTGGACTGATTTTGAAGGGAACCCTCACTGGCAGATAGCTGATGTTATAAGAACCAACTAAAGGTGACTTCTATTTTAGAAAAAGTCACGCGGGGAGCAGATAGTTTCATAAAGTAGGTCCTACTGAGAGGGGCTGTATTGACCAAATGCCTATCTATGTGGGATGTCGTCACGACCCCGTCAGGGGGCGTGGGCAGCGGAGCCCGAGTCATGCGCTCCGTCCGCGAAGAGTGTGCGGCGTACCATCAAAATGGGCCTCTCATTCGGTTAGGGACGAGGGACCGGGTTCAAATGGCTATGGGGTGCAGATTGTGAACGGCGAGACGGGGGGGGGAGTCGCTCATTCGTCAACGCCGTTCAGTAAATAAAAAAAATAAGATGACAATACTGTGTCCAGGAAACAGCATAAATTTAGTTATGGCATTCAAATTCTCTTAAAGCGAATACAATAATCCGACAAAGCACGGAATCGTGCTTGTTGGAACAAATAAAAATCTCAAAGTAATTATATAAAGTTTACTCAAAAGACAAAATAAATTTCTTTGCTCATTAAATTAACTTGAACAAAATTAATTAAATTGTACGTAACATACGATTTCCGGATAACGTATAATTAATTGGCTTCAACAAAGCGTAACTTTTGTGAAATTGAGCAAAAAATTTGTATCCTCAATCACATTTTGAGATAGGACAAATAAATTTTTCAATCCTTCTTGGATCGGGCGGTGACTGAAAATGACGAGTTTTTGCTTGCTCCTGGCGACGAGTTTTCTCCTTTTAGGTAAGATATAATTAATATTCTTCATCTTTATATTGATTAATTTTAATTAATTACGGGTCCTACCGGAATACCAGCGCTGCAGTATTTATTTTTTAAATATCGCAGCATTATGCTGATATAGGAGCCTTTTTGGCCTCGCACAGGTAATTATTTTTAATTCTTGTTTTTAAAGTAAATTTTGTTAGTGTTAAATGCTCCTTTTGTAGGGTTCCGTAGTCAACAAGGAACCCTTATAGTTTCGTCATGTCCGTCCGTCTGTCCGTCCCCAGCTTACCTCAGAGACTCTTAGTACTAGAAAGCTATAATTTGGCATGGATATACATATTAATCACGCCGACAAAGTGGTAAAATAAAATCATGATAAAAATACTTATTTTGGGTAGGTACCTCCTGTACATGTAAAGTGGGGATGTATTTTTTTTTCGCCTACCTTATTGTGTGGGGTATTTTTGGATGGGTCTTGCAATAATATTACGGGTTTGTGAAAACAATTTTTCGATTAAGGGATCCGTTTCTGAAATATTAGGCTTTAAAGTGCTAATTTTTGTTAGAGTTAAGTGTCCCCCCCCATTCCAGCTAAATGGCTGTACTTGGATATTTAAAAAAAATCACAGTAGTAGTATATATAAAGAAGTTGAAAGAAAAACTATCACAGCCAAGTAGGCGTCACAAGTTACCGAGTAATAGTCAACCAACTTACATTTACAGTTGAAAAACATGTTCTCCCATACATTCCGTATGGAAGAACATGTTTTTCAATTACGATGTTAAGTTTATTTTTGGGATAAATTCATACCAACTACGGAACCCTTCGTTGTGCGTGGTCCGACACGCACTTGGCCGGTTTTTTTTTTTACTATTTGTATTTCCTGTGCGTATCCCAAATAAAATATTTTTCTTTCTATCTTTCTTTCTAATTATAAAAATATGTTGTTTCATCTTATTTTTGCTATCCAGTTCCTGTACTTGCACACTCATCAAAAAAAGAAAAGGAGAATGAAGACACGACTCTAAAGCCACACCATCCGAAGCACCATTCCAAAAGCAACGACACATCTTTAAACGAAGTGGAAGAAATAGCAGATGATGGTTGGAACTACGAGAACACCACCCACGTAGACGCCAGGAGAATCCTGTTTAGTAAGAGAACTGAGAAAGGGAAAAGGCCATACATGGTACGTATGCATCGGCGACGAGAACATTGCAAGACGACGAAATATTTTTTTTTTTTTTTAAATAATTAATTTAATTGGGTTTTTTCAAATCATTTTTCGAATCGTAACTAATAACTTTGTATTTTACTCCCTTCTCCCATAAAGGGAGTAAAATACAAAGTTATTAGTTGACATCAATTTAAGACGGTTCCTACTTGCGTATCGCAAAATTTCAAATATCGATGACGCCACCATGCCGTAGGTAGGTACCTACCTACACTGTAGGCACCAATATGCTGCCACGTGTCAGTATCGGTTACTATGGGACATTGAGGTTATTGTCTTTATGTCACAGTCCAACAAAAAAAAAAAATTGCTTAAACCGGTAGGTAGGTACTACTTCTCAAAAATCGTATTATTGAATATCGTATCACGAATTATTATGGTCAAGCTTTTATTGACTCTGCCATTTAGTTCAAATTCCGTCGCGCCTTTATCTATCCCGTGCCTAAAATAATATATCCGGCGTTAATAGTTAGTCTCGTTTGAGACCAACTGCCGTAACCAGAAATCGGTCGGGCTTAGGGAACCATCCGTACGTATTTGTCCGGCTTTGTTGCCCCCCGCCCAAACTTTTACCAGCCTCATTTATCATTTGTCCGGACTTTTCGACACAAGGTTATTTTTGTTTTAAGAAAATTGGAGAGCCTAAATGAGTAGGTACCTACTGAAAAAAGAAAGATTACTAAGTAAAATGTCCGGATTTTAATTGCAAATATCGGGATTTTTGTCAGGACTTTTGAAGTTTCGAAAGTGTAGGATCTGTAAAATTTACTTGTAGCAAACATTCAGAAAACTTCAAGTAAAGTCAAACTGTCGTTTATTTATTTATTTATATAACAATTTATGTACACACACATAAACAGACAAGAAGAAAGGAACAGAAAAATACGTACAAAGGTGATGATTATTTCTAATGAAATCTCTTCCAGCATACCTGCGATAGGAAAGTAGATATAGAGATGTAGTGTGTAAGAGTAAAAGAGAAAAAAAAAACATAAAATCAAAATAGCTATACACTAATATAAATAAGTACTTAATAATAATAATAATACCAGCCTATAACTGTCCCACTGCTGGGCAAAGACCTCTTCTCATACAGAGAAGGCACGAGCATTGATCACCACGCTTGCTCAAGACGGGTTGGCGATTTCAGACTTATATTAACTATAAGTCCAGGTTTCCTCACGATGTTTTTCCTTCACCGATGTCAGTAATGTCCAAGATAAACTCAGAAAGTACATATGAATTGAAAAAGTCACATTGGTACTTGCCCAGATTTGGACCCACAACCTCATGCATGAGAGGCGAGGCCTTAAACAACGGGCCATCATGACACGTATTAGTACTTATAATAAGTACTTATAAACATACAATAAGAGAATATACTGGCATACATTACACGTATATTACAGGTTTATTATTCGTATCGTTTTTTATTGTATAGTATACGTTGTTTTCATTACGCAGGTATATCTCCAACTGACAAAAGAATCTGCCAAAGCCCACAAATACCGTGGCTGGTTGTGCGGTGGAGTCATCGTTGACTCCTACTACGTGCTTACATCAGCAGCGTGCGTAGAAGACGCTGACAGATTCTACATTGTCTCTGGCACCACCAAATTTATTGACAGCTTCGATTATAAGAACGATGAGTGTGTCTGCAAACATCGCCGCAAAGTTGTATGGAAATGTATTCCTAAGAGTAAGTTTTTTTCTGACTACCCGCATTTGTTAACAACTAATGAAAACCTAAGAACTTTGTTTGAAAGGATATAAATATTTTTAACTAGCTTTTTCCCGCGACTTCGCTTGCTTGGAGGTCAGCAAAAAGTATCCTATGTCCTAACCGGGGTCATGGTCTACCTGTGTGCCAAATTTTATCCAAATCCGTTCAGTCATTATTGCGTGATTAAGTAACAAAGATCCAAACTTTCACATTTATAATATTACTAGCTTTTGCCCGCGGCTCCGCCCGCGTGGATGTCGGTTATCGCGTAAAAAAGAAGCCTATGTCCTTCTCCATATCCCAGGCATATAAATAAATTTAAAATATATATATAAATTTCATGACGATTGGTTCAGCGGTTTAGGCATGAAAACGTAACATACAGACAGACAGACAGGGTTATTTTCACATTTATAATATTAGTATGGATAAGTAATAAGTATGGATTACTAGATTTTCATACGCGTGGATGTCGGAAAATATCCCACGGGAACTTACTACTGGGATTAAAAGTATTGTATTGTTAATCAAGGTTTATAAACTATATCTATGTTCAAAATTTCATCCAAATCCGTTCATCCTTTTTTGCGTGATTGAGTAACAAACATGCAAACATTCAAACTTCCTAACATACAAACTTTCACATTTATAACAACAGTAGGATCGATTAATTCTTTCTCGTTTAACTTCTTAAGTTACACTTCTATAAACTATTTCTACAATTTTCTAGACTACAAATTCGACTTCCAAGATAGCATCAAATGGTCATCAAACGATATCGCAATAGTAAAAGTAGACAAAGCTTTCAAACTCGGTGTCCAGGAGAAGGGATGTGAATTCGCCGCTGAAAGCATTCAGTATAACAACGTTAGTAGGGACATGGAGAAACCAGGAACTAAGGGATGGATCGCTGGGTGGGGAAGCGGTAATAACTTCAGAGAGGTAAGATTTTAAACATCAAGTGAGAGTTATATAAAAAATAAACCCATCTGACAACGCACAATAAAGGGTTCCGTACTTGGGATGAATTTATCGCAACAACCAAATAAACATTGTAGTTGAAAAACATGTTCCCCATATATGCCAACTGCAATTAATGTAAGTTATCTTACGCACAATAATATTGAGTAATTTTTCATGGTATTTTAAGCCCATAGACTTCTTATAGGTTTTCCTGTAATCTAAAAGTGTAGTACGAAATATCTGTACCTACTGTTTTTTTTTAATTTTTGAAATTGCAGTTTCGGAGTTTCAGTAATTTTCTTTAGTAACTTGAACATAATTTATTAAAAATTAAAAAATATATGTATATTTGAAATCCTCTTAACAAACCCTTTCATTTGATATGTACCTTGCAAAACTTTTATTTTATTTTCCAATTGTTGCCACAAAAATGAACCACATTGTATTGAAAATTCATTAATTTACGTTACACATTCGTTTTTGGGTCACAGAAATTCACATCGGTTCCGGTTCCGTTTTTTCATTCGGTCGTACGGAACCCTAAAGGGGAAAAGCATGCATGGGGCATCGAAAAATCCGTCGGCATCGCTGTCAATGGGAAAACTGCCCAAAAGGCTGGCAGCATTGCCACGTTAGATGTGCCTTTAGTGTTGGCTTGTGTAGGTAATTTATTTGAGATTACCAATAAATTACAGTATTCGGTAAGACTTCATAACTAACTAGCTCTTTGCCCGCAACTTCAGGCGCGTTGTTTTCGTATTTTCCCCTACGAACTTTAACACATTTTCCAAAACTACCCTTGAAAGGAGTCGAGGGTAGTTTTTGGAAAATTAACTTAAAAAAAAAAATTGTTAGCAATAGAGCGTTTAATATTTTTACGGCTCAATTGATTTAAATTCTTTTCCAAGGGTGTATACCGTCGTCAAGGTCAGCACGTACCCAAAAACAGCAAATGCCTCCAAGAAGCCAAAGTGTGCATTATGGACAACGAACAATGCGCTAAGAAATGGGCACAGCGGTTCAGGGAAATTATCACCCAGTACATGATCTGCACCAAAGATGTCATGAAGAGGCTTAGTGAACTTTGCGAGGTAAGTAGTTATACAGCGTATGGAAGGTGTGGAAAAATAAATGCGAAAAATTAAATAAAAAATAGAATCAAATACTTAATCATGAAAAAATTACGTTATAAAATGGCATGCTACACAAAAACAGCACTACAAGAAAAATGTTATAGGTAACTGTAAATTAACCATAATCACTTCGCATCAAACGTACACACGGCCACAAATCAAGCTATAACTTTCCAGTTTAGGCTGATCTCGCATTGTAAAGGATTTCAGTACAATGAGAGGTCAGCTTATACTGGAAATGTATAGCTTGATTTGTGGCCGTGTGTACTAGTCTGATTCGTCCGATAAGGACAAAACGTCATCCCTATCTATACCTAAAGTCTCTAATTTAGATAATTTATGTAAACAAAGTAATGTCAAGAAATGTCACTGTCAAAATGACAGGACAGTGGTACAAAACATTTTATCATATTTTTTTTTTTGTAAATAGTCATCGCTAAAATTAAAGTGAGTTAATTATAAGAACTATGCAAACAAAATACCGTTGCCAGACAATGTTTTGTGCAGTATGTCGGAGACACGGCATATGATCGCCATAATCAGCCCTTTTAAGACCAGTGCTAGACGTAGGCCTCCCAAAATTGATTTCCACTCGAAACAGTTTACAGCCGTTTTGATCCAAAATGTGGCTATGTGTGTACTTACAATATGAATCTATAAATGAGAGTTGTAATATTAGTGTTGAAGAAGATGTAAAAAGTTTGAAAATGTTTAGATCTCCTGCATTGTTACCAGTATCATAAAATATTTTATACCAGAAAATCTCCTTTTTTTAATAACTTTGTTTAAAACCGAAAATTTATAAAAATAATGATGGAATGTTTATTTTTTAATTATTATTTCTTAAAATCAGTACTTAAAAGAAAATGAAACCTCTTTTTTCGCCATTTTATGTGAATTACCATTACGGAGATATTTGTTTGCTATGTTATCCCCTTTGTTTAAATAAATTATCTGAATTTGAGACTTTGGGTATAAATACTTCGAAAGCTCGTAGCAGGGCTTTAAATACCGGTAAATTTTCATAACGTTACCTTGTATTGACAGAGATAATGTTATTATTAAAATAACGGTAATCGATTTAACGTTATTTATGCGACTATTAATTTTATCGTTATTTTAAACGGGTGAGATGTAAGTCGTGGAGCCTGGGGCGTGCGGCGCGGCGGGAACCCGCCCTCGCGCCTCTCTGATGCCGTGCCGATCAAAACGTTGCCTGAATCTGCCTGATTCTTACCCACAGAACGGCAACGTAGCTAAATTAACGTTAGTTATCGTATTTTTGTTAATGTTAATTAACGTTATATTACTGGTAATGTTATCAAGTAACGTTAAATTTTTGTCACGTTAGTAGGTATAAGATTGAAATTTAACGTAACGTAACGGTTATTATTTTCGGTTAGTAGTTCCTCTATTTCTTCAAGGTTTTTTTTTTTGCAAATTATCTTCATTGCATTGTCACTTTTACAGAATTTAATCTCCCCAAAGAAGGGTTTCTTTGAAATAAGATTGAATTCTTTAAAATTAAACCAATAAATAATCTTTTCGTCACCTATACCGCAATTTTTGAAGACTATAAGGTCTTCAACCAGTGCGTCCCCGTGCCCGTTATGACATACGGTGCCGAAACGTGGAAACTGACAGTCGGGCTGGTCCAGAAATTTAAAGTCGCTCAGCACGCTATGGAGCAGGCTATGCTTGGAGTTTCTTTGAAGGATAAAATTAGGAATGAAATTATCCGGCAGAGAATCGGAGTTACCGACATAGCTTGCAGAGTAAGCAAGCTGAAGTGGCCATGTTTGTCGAAGGACCAATGGCTGGTGGAACAGATGAGTCCTAAAGTGGAGACCACGTATCGGCAAGCGTAGTGTGGGACGACCCCCAGCTAGATGGACCGACGATCTCAAAAAGGTGGCTGGGACAGACTGGATGCGGAAGGCGGAGGACAGGGTGTTGTGGCGCAGCATGGGAGAGGCCTATGTTCAGCAGTGGACTGCGATAGGCTGAGTTGATTGATTGATTGAAACCAATAAACTACTCTACAGTCAATCTGCTCTGGACCCGTGTGGTGAATTACAGCCCACTCCCTCTCACAGAGAGATCTGTGTCTCAGTAGTAGGAACATTATACGCCGATTATGCTTTATCAATACTTCATTATTTTGTAGAAAAAATACGCTAACTGCACGGATGTAGCATCCAGACGCCAAACAGATGTAGAAATTCCAACTAAAACGTACAATGTTGACTTGGGTAGACATTTGAAGGACCCTAATGACTACACAGCGAGAAGATCTTCAATGCAAGGAGGTTTCTGTGAGGTTAGTGATTTTTTTTTTATTATAGTACCTACCTAAATCACCTCCACATGCTGAATTTCGGGTACATAATTTGTATGCCAGAACGTTTTATACAAATTTTGTTTTAGTGCCTATCAGCACAGGACATATAAGTTTATTCAATTTTAGATCCGATGGAGTTTTTGTTGTATATTCATACTTATTATGTATATGTGTACCTGGTTAGATACAAAAAGTTATGGTTGTTGTACTCTTTACTCTATTCTTTTCACATTACTTTTCTGATTATTGCTGTTCGGTTCTATTAATAAAAATTAATACTTCCCTTTATATTCTTTTAATAATATCTTTCTTACAGCAGTTTTAAATGAGGAAACAGATATAAAGATATGTACATAGGTAGGTAGGTAATATGCATTTTCTTTTTTTTTTTAAACGTTTTAACTTCTCATGCTCTAAAAGTTTGTCTTTATGTTGTTCGCATAAAGTATTTTTTTTTTTTCTAAGAAATAATTAGGCCTAACAGCCACAGATTAAAGTCGTTTATTTAATTTGGTTTAATTGTAGTGTATCGATAACTTAATTTAAAAAAAAAAAACAGATTAAATAGTTGTTTTTATTATTTATAAACGTAAAGAAACGTTTTTATGACTTGACAGTATGAAGTATCCAAGTCAAATGACACATGTTGAAAATTTAAAAAAATACTGATAAATACTTTAAGCCTGTTAAATTTTCTCGCAATCGAAGTGAAAAGCAGAGTGTATTTTAACTCGGGCATAAACGAGCCATTTTACCCCTCGACATAACTAATATCCACCCGTGCTTGCGGCTCGGGTAAAGAAAAAGAAAATAAAGAAAAATTGTTTATTCTGTCTGCACAAACAAAACGCACTTAATAAAAAATAAAATAGATATCTACTTCTAGTCTCGGCTTTTACAAAAGCTCCTTTGCGGAACCATTATTATCAGGGTACAACGGCGGTCTTATATCTACCAGACAACCAAGTTAGTGTGAGAGGCGAAAGACTGTATTAAAGACAGTCAACACTAGCTGCTGCTGGCTTTTTCTAAATATAAAAGCAAGCCTAATAAAACAAGTCACTCCTTATAACATCAGCTATCTGCCAGTGAAAGTTGCATCGAAATCGGTCCAGCCGTTCTGGAGATTAACCGGAACAAACAGATAGACTGACAGACCGACAGGCAGGAAGATAATAAAATTTAAAATTGATTTTGTTATAAAGTGCCGTATTTATTTGCATATTTAAGTACATATATACGGCACTTATCGTCTTCATCGTTTCAGCCGAAAGACGTCCACTGCTGGACATAGGCTTCACTCAATTTGCCATAATCGCCACGCTTGGCAGGCGGGTTAGCGATCGCAATATAGTGTCAATAATGCATAGAGAAAGCTGCTGCCCATTCTCTAGTAGGTAAGTCCCTTAGTGTTCGGCCTGAGTGAAGGCTCCTACAAACAGGCGCGACACGCGACGCGACACAATGAGAACGCTCGTCGCGCGGCACGCGGTGTCTTTGTGTCGCGTCGCGTGTCGCGCCTGTTTGTAAAGGAAAAGCCTTGAAAAGGCGTGCGGCGCGCGGCGGGGTGTTTTGCGTCGCGTGCAGGCGGCGAAAGATTGTTCGGCGCGCCGCTCGCCGCCACTCAGGACACTCGCGAGGGATTGTACTTATGTGTGAACGCCGCATGCGCCGCTCCGCCGGACGGTCGAATCGAGCGTGCACTCAGTTCGAACATTTAGTCGCCTTTTACGACACCCACGGGAGGAAATGGGGCACTTATATCATAACATCACTACATATTATAAAACAAAGTCCTCCGCCGCGTCTGTCTGTCTGTCTGTCTGTCTGTCTGTCTGTCTGTTCGCGATAAACTCAAATACTACTGCACCGATTCTCATGCTGTTTTCACCAATGGATAGCTTGGTTCTCTAGGAAGGTTTTAGTATATAATTTGTTTTGTTTTTGTATGCATTTTTGTATGAATTAACGATATTTGTTGGAGGTGTCGGAAAAAAATAAGCCGTCTGGGAGCTTTCAACGAAAACGCTGTCTAAACCCTTTGAGATATAACAAAATAATGTATGGTGGAATTGTGTATCATAAAAAGGTCTTCAAAAAAGTCCGCGATGGCATATGTCTATCTCTTAAGGATAACATACTATATCCATTTTATTGACTTTTTGTAGGTATTTGTTTGCCGAATTTTACTCTTGGAAATACGATTACGATAACAATACGCTATAATATCAGTAGCTATTAGCCAAATTATGTTCGTAGATAAATAAGCTAGCTACTTACGTGTATTTCAAACAGTATACAAGAATATTTATCATAAAAACATTACTAAACACGGCGGCCTTATGATCAAAATTTGTGCATTCCAAAACATTCGTTACTTTTTCACTGACATATTTATCACTTTTCGATAAACTAACACTCAATACGAAATCTACACTTATTTCTCAGTAATTCTGTATAAGATTCTTCTAAGATTAAACCGTTTTCTCATTGAATCCATTACTTTACGCACGTATAACCTTGATGAATGTTTACATTAAGCATCGCGTCACACCGCCACACGACCACAGAGTATAGACGTATTTTGTTTTCTTTTTTCGTTCGTTTAGTGGTGTTCCCGCTAAAATGTCAACCGGTCAATTATTAGTCGATTAATCGAATTCTACATCCAGATCGTGTTGCAAGTACAAAATAAATGTCTAATATTTCGTCCAATTGCGAACGTGACCCTGAGAAAAGTTAGTACTTACGTGAATTATTCTAAAATTATTATTTGTGTCGCAATTTTATTTCGTGTTGTATTTGGTACAATTGATTGCTTTAAGAATTTGAGTGAAATTTCGTATTTTGATTTTGTGTTTGTTATCTTTAGGTAAAGACTCATTCACGTTCAGAACATAAGTACTTTTACTATATTAAATCATTTGTTTCGGTTTCTATTCACATAGTGTTCATGAAGAAACCATAAAACCATAGTTATTATTGTGAAATGTTAAAAGTTTGATGTCAAGCTCGATAGATGGCGTTGACGTCGAAATATACCAGCTTAGATCAGTACACAATTGTGGTATTATTTTCAACCCTATTAGTGTGCACATTAGTTCGATAGTTCAACTCATTACCAGCTCGGTAATAAACACATAGTGAGTCACATTAAAATTAATATTAAGTTAGAATTTTGAGATATAGCCTGGGATATGGAGAGGGTAGTACATAGGGTACTTTTTTATGCGATAACCGACATCCACGCGGGCGAAGCCGCGGGCAAAAGCTAGTTTAGTATAATTCTGTTTTTTGACATTACAAACAGACACTTCAATTTTATTATTTATATGTATAGATTTTACCTATAGATGTAAACAATATTATTGTAAATTTTCAGAATGACCATGGCGGACCCCTGATAGTGCGATACCAAGGCAAAGAGCGGGTTATTGGTGTTATATCAGCTTGTAAAATTGACCCCAAAACCCACAGCTGTCATGGACCCTTCTTGTATACCTCAATCTATAAAAACCGTCAGTTTATCTCTTGTGCTATTCATAAGGATGTCGAGTAAGTACTAAACGTTTTATCATTGTTTAGCCCAGTATACAGGTTAGTAACTAACTGTTAACGAAACTGTAGCAGAACTGTTCTGCAACAGTTTCGAAACATTTTTCCCCACAATATCAATGCTGGAAACTGTGTTTAATAGCTGTTTTTGTGTTGTCAACTATTTGTGTTGCCAGCCAGGGCTTGTTAACGTTACCAAATAACAAAATAATAACCGTTACGTAACGTAAAATTTCAATGTTATACCTACTATCGTTACAAAAAAATTATGTTACTTGATAACATTACCAGTAATATAACGTTAATTAACATTAACAAAAATACGATAACTAACGTTAATTTAGCTACATTGCCGTTCTGTGGGTAAGAATCAGGCAGATTCAGGCAACGTTTTGATCGGCACGGCATCAGAGAGGCGCGAGGGCGGGCTCCCGCCGCACCGCACGCCTCATGCCCCACTACTTATATCTCACCCGTTTAAAATAACGATAAACTTAATAGTTGCATAAATAACGTTAAATCGATTAACGTTATTTTAATAATAACGTTAACTCTGTCAATAAATGGTAACGTTATGAAAATTTACCGGTATTGAAAGCCCTGTTGCCAGCAACACTGCACCATGGTTCCCACAATACATAAACATGTTCGTCCGTGTGGTGCCGGACGTAAAGAATAACACCACCCCATTTCCTCCCGTGGGTGTTTTAAAAGGCGACTAAAGGACTTATTAGAGAATGGGCAGCAGCGTTCTCTTTGTTTTTTTAACACCATACTGCGATCGCCAACCCACCAGCCAAGCGTGGCGATTATGGCAAATTCCCCACCCCCCTTTGGGGGAGGTCTATGTCCAGCAGTGGATGTCTTTCGGCTGAAATGATGATGATGATAAACATGTTGATGAAAAAATATTGCACAACTTTTGTTTCCCATGAAGTCCCTTCATATAGTTAAAGTCATGCATTTTGTTCTTAATAGTTAAATAAATATATATCTATTTTGCTGTGTTCAGAGAGAACTGCAGAAGAGTGTTCCGGTCAGGTATAACCCACGAAGAATGGTCGGTTTCTTGGGAAAATGTGGAGTAAGTATTTTCAAATTCATTCTTATAGTTTCTATGAAATTCAGTATTTAATCTATTGCCATTGTTTTTCAGCGATAGCGGCGAAACTAAAACTGAAGCTAATAATAGGTGAATATGATAAATTTTCTTATATTTTTAAAATAATTTGTATATATATTACAGCTGTTGAAACGTTTCTAGGAGATAAGCAATTTCATTCTTTTTTATATTTTTCCAGAGACGAGAAACCCGAAACAGCAGTAGCGGCAGAAGGGTTTGAATAAAATTATTGGTTTATTATTTTTATGAAGTCCTAAAAGCGATAACCGATATCAATAACATTTTCTCTAATTGCAGTTCTGATGATAAGTCATCGGATGAGAGGTAAGTTATGGCAACAGTAGGACAAAGCAACACTTTTCATGAAAAAATAAAATAAAAAAATACAGTAACAAGGTATGTAAGTACCTACTTATAGTCATTTTATAATTCACAGTGACACAAAGGAAAAAAAAGGCGCCCTGAGACACCTAGAGTATGCATCACATATTTTTTTTACATTATACCAATTTGTATTTCAGCACCAATATATTTAATTAATCATAATATTTATTACAGCAAAGGTAAATCAAAGAAGTCAGACAAGGAGAAAAAAGAAAAGACCTCAGAAGACGAAAACGAATCAGGTTCAGAGTCAGAAGAAGATGACAAAGCAACAACTGAAAAACCGAAAAAAGTAAAAGCAGAAAAACACAAGAAGTCCAAGTCCAAGAAACATAAAGCTAAAGAAGAGAAAGCAGAAAGTAATAGTCAGAAGGCTGAAGACGATAACAGTTCGGGTGACGTGAAAGTTAAAGGCAAAAAGGACCCTGTTTCCTATGAGTCCAGTAAAGATGAAAATGTAAATGAACCAGATAACGAATAGATCCTGGGTCAATATATATCATGAAAGATAAATAATAAGAATGGCGTTTTATTTTAGACATAGATTAATCCGCAAAGATGACATAAAACAATATAATAATCTATATATGTATATAAAACACAAAGACCGTTATAGACTTTGCAACTACTGAACGGATGCTGAAAATTCTTTTTACATTTGATAGCCCAATACTTGAGGAAGGTTATATAATATCACGCTACGACACGTCGCATTGTGTGTGACTGCTTAGTTCTTCTTAATTACACAATGGATTTTGATGTGGTGTTCTACCGTTTAGTTTAGAGTATTTATTCCGAAGGTTTATGAGTTTATTACATTAGTAGGTATTTAAATGAGATCATCATATGCCTAGCTTTTCCCAACTAACTTTTTAACGAAAAATGCGGAATTAATATTTATTTATATCTAAGGATATGTATTAAAAACCGGCCAAGTGCGTGTCTGACCACCCACAATGAATTTTATGACAAGAACAAACATATCATTGTTGTTGAAAAGCGTGTTCTCTCATACATTAAATAAAAAAATAATAAAAATAGTAATAATAATAAATTTGGTTACATATCGACTATATCTCGTTAACTTAGCTCTCATAGTTTTCCTTTTAACTTCGTTATATCCAAGAACAATCATTTAGTTGGTGGATCCGTTTGAGTAATATTTAAGCTTTAAAGTGCTAATTTTTGTTAGGGTCAAGTGTCCCCCCACTTGACCCTAACAAAAATTAGCACTTTAAAGCTTAAATATTACTCAAACGGATCCCTGAATCGAAAAATGGTTTTCACAAACCCGCAATATTTTTGAACGGCCTATCCAGCGATACCCGACACCATGAGATAGACGAGAAAAAAACGTTAATATTTTCCCATTGGACAAACAATGGGAAAATATTAACGTTGTGATATCACTGCCAGCTTCTTGCGAATGTGCTCGCGAACTGATAATCGGTTGGTTGCATCCTGATTTCCTGAGGGAGCGCATTCCACAGAGAGATAGATTAACGAAGAAGTAAGAGTGAATGAAGTCAGTGCGATGAGTCGAATATTGTAGAATACGATTATGTGATGAACGTATGTAGATGTTTATTATGGTTGGCGCAAATGTGCTGAAACTGGGGGGCTAGATAACCAGGGAAAGAGGGAGAGTCAAGAAACGGCAACAAGGTGGTCAGCGCTCTTTGTTCTCTTTCTCTGCGCTGGCGTATTATGGGCAACCGCTAAGAATCGACGATGCGCAGAGACATGATCATATTTACGCAGATTGAAAACGAATCAAATGCAGTTTCAATGGTATTTAACTGAGATACTTCCAGCACAGAAATGTCAATGTTTTTAATGCCGCGACATCATAGGTATATTGCCCCCATGCGAAACAGGGGCGGTTCGGGTCGGGTCAGTAGTAGTAGTAAATAAGGAAAATTGGCCTTGAATTTTAAGGCCAATTTTCCTTATTATATTTAACTATAAAGTCGACCATCTATGTGCGGTTCATTTGTTTGCCAGCCAGGCTTTCGTGCATAGCGTGGCCGGGGGCTGCAGTGTGCGATCCCGCCTACATTTCCAGACATAGGTAGTGAAGCTGAGTACATACATACGTCTACAATTAAAGCTATACATTTCAAGTATAAGCTGATCTCGCATTTTAAAGGATTTTCGTACAATGAGAGGTCAGCTTATACTGGAACTGCCACTGCGTAGATGAGCATCAGGGTTGCGGGTTTGTCCGAAAGGGTTACCGTGGCCCTGGCACACAGGCAACTGAAGGACCACGGGTGGGTTTTAGTCAGTAAAAGTCTGACATGTCTTCACCTAGAGCGGGAGAAGATATTTGATAGTTATTAAAAAAAAAAAAAAGGTTGGCTGCTGTCATCATCATCATCATCATTTCAGCCGAAAGACGTCCACTGCTAGACATAGGCCTCCCCCAAAAGGAGGGAATTTGTCATAATCGCCACGCTTGACAGGCGGGTTGGCGATCGCAGTATGGTGTTAAAAATGCATAGAGAACGCTGCTGCCCATTCTCTAGTAAGGCCCTTAGTCGCCTTTTACGACACCCTCGGGAGGAAATGGGGTGGTGCTATTCTTTACGTCCGGCGCCACACGGTACCCCGGCGCCACACGGTACTGCTGCTGGCTGCTGTAGAACAAAGTAATAATGGATAGGGCACTGGATTTAGAGAGCAAAATAATAAATAAGTACACATTTATTCATGGATGAGAAAGGACGTAGCTTTTTATTATTTTCAGAAAAACTTAAGTTCAAAATCACAAAAGTAGGTAGGTACTGTTTTTTTTAATTTACCACGCGTAGTTATTACCAGGCCAAATAAAATTTGCTAGATTTTAATCCATTTCAATAAGTAACTTGAGAGTTAGGCAGCACATGAATTCCTTGTTAGTCTTGCAATCTTTCTCTGGATTCTTGTAGAGAGTCAATAATGCTTGGTATCTGCCTGCAGTGTTGCTGTTCAGTGGCAAATCGTCGGTATCCACTATGAACTCTTTGATTGGGTAGTCGCCCTGTGTGAATGAAAACCGATTTAAATGACGGTAGTTTCGAACAAACAATATAATTCATATAGGTAGGTATCATAACCGGCACGAGTCGTGAGCACAGATGGGCAGCGGGAGCAAGCTCGCGCATGTACACTTTCGGCTAAATAAAAATGACACGTGAGAGTCCAATAGACGACGAGTATCGACTGATGGACCAATCGCATGCAGCTCGGCGCCCCCCGGCTTCTTCATTCCGCCAAAGAGACCTAAAAATTTACTACTGCGCAGGTGTCAGTTTGTGCTCACGACTCATGCCGGTTACTATAATGAAGGTTGGTAAAGCCAACTCCAAGGAAATTAATTGTTTACCAACGTATATATATTCAAATCGCAAGAGATGGCAATACTACCGCAATTTTACGTAGTGTGTTAATTTGATAAACAATTAATATCTCTGACTGTACAAAGACAGACTGATGTATATACCGAATCAATACAAAAAACATAGTTATAAAAGTCTAAAAGAGAAGCTGTGGATTTATAGTAAACTAGCTTTAGCCCGCGGCTCCGGCCGCGTTGATGTCGGTTATCGCGTAAAAAAGTAGCCTATGTCCATAGTATATAGTAGCCATATCCCAGGCTATATCTCTGCCAAATTTAATGACGACCGGCTCAGCGGCTTAGGCGTGAAAACGTAACAGACAGACAGAAAAGAGTTACTTTCACATTTATAATATTAGTATGGATAAATTACTCTTTACGTCACACCTGGCCATAATGTGAATGTGTGTGTCATAAAACTCGCATTGTGGCTAGGTGAAGACGTAAAATTGTGTACTCACCACGGGCAGTAAAAAAGAAAGCCCTCTATCGCATATTTACAACCCTCGCCTGCGGCTCGGGTCGCAAATACCTGCGATTTCGGGCTTTCTTTGTTTTACAGCCCCTTGGTAAGTAATGTACTATTATTAAGTAAGTGACGTGGACGCCATAAAAATTACAGATACAAATGTAGAAATGTTACATAGGGTGACACAGTGGACGGTCTTATCGCTAAAAGCGATCTTTTACAGACAACCTTTATATAGATACGTACCTACAGCCTTTTAAAAACAAATATAGAGAGTCGTGGCTGGATATCAAGCTTGTTTGCATACGTACCGCTGGAAAAGGACACTCCTCGGGGATTCCAAAGTATTTCATATACGCGTAATAGTCGCTTTCTGGGCCCAACGCCACCTCAGCGCAGAGGTCGCATATCTCGTGCGTAAATATTATTTCATACTTTCCAGATGCTTCCTTTTGCAGAATTATTTCTATCTGGAAAACAATTTTTTTATTATGGTCGAAAATTTTCGAGGGTTGTCGAGGAATTGTGGTATTTTGCTTTACAAAACCACATCATCTTGTCTAGGTATGTACCTACATAGTTTTGAAGGTGCTGACGTTCCATATCTGGATCTATATTTTCCATGGTCAGAGATTGTCATTGAATTTTTTATCTTTTTAGTTAAATAAAATATTTGTTCGGGTTCTACACTTCACTGAAGACTGGCCTTATACCTAATCTAGGTAATTATTTTTAATGTTTTTTTTTTTAATAATTTTATTGTTAACCTGCAAACAGGTTATTTGTCAGGCTATTTGTAACGTTACAACTGGTAACATTAAGCCGAGCGTGTTGCTGACAACACTTTTATGTCCGGTAGTAATAGTTTGTGGAGGGGTATAGCAATTTTTTGGTAGGTATATATTTATCAGTCCCAAAGTCGGTAGGTTTTCTATAGGTACAGTGGCCAGCTATCCACAGTGACGATCGACAAAAAATACGATGTAGATCGTCTGTTGTTTAGGTACCTACATTAGGGTGTCCCTTATATGACATTTTTTTTAATTTATTTTTTTATCGATACGCATAGCCTCTAATTTTTTTATAAATGCTATAATATACTCAAATATGAAATTTCAGCTTTCTAGCATGATCGCAACACGTGCCGATTGAGCTTCAAAGTTTATTTAAAATTGTGTTTTGTCCTATTATTCCGATCTGCTATAAAACTAATATAAATGCAACAAATTTGGTGAGTATGAGGTAAAATAAAATAAGGTAAACATTAATCTTTATTTTAAAACATAAAATTATAACAATTAGCCAGGGTAACTTCTCTTTAGTGTAGTTTTTTAACAGTCCAGATACAAATTTCTATGTTCCTGGGCACAGCGCAAAAAGCATTGTTTTTGCTCTTCTTCTGCCGTGTTAAGTAAGGTTTTGAGTTAGGAATGCATTAGACTGTTTTTAGGACGAATTTATAAACATGATGATGACAACCGAAAAAAATTCTCTCTCTAACGTCTGCTCCAAAACAGCACAAGCTCCGTTAAAATAACCAGTATTTTAAGCTTTTGTATCGCAGCACATTATTTGAACTTTATTATTAAGGTTCCAGTCAAAGAGAGCAGATGAGACGGCTTTAGCTTGATGTTATCCAGAAGAACTCTCTAGTTTTGGCACTGCAAGAAGCTGTTCTCTATCGTCAAATGAAGCAATAATGGGGCAAACGTTCTTCTTTTGAACTTCGTACATCCAATCCGGGTAATAGTTTTCCATCCCAATGGACTGTGACTACGTCAGGTACCTTGTTTTGAAAGTCAGTTTTATTGCTTCTGCCCTTGTTATTCTCGTCTGAGTACAAATTCGCTGAATCGAGGATTTGTTAATAGCGAAATCGTCGCTGCTCAGACCAAGCGCTTCTACGAGACCGCATGCAGAAAGTAAATGGAGTCTCTATGCTTAACTGACATCGATCTAAAACTGCGACAAGTTTAGGCGTTATAATAACCTTTCTACCTCTTTTTTAACTTTTTTAGGGCAGGGAACGTCTGGCAAGCTGAGTTCAGTATTCAAAATCTGTTCTTCGTCCGAATCTTCTGGACATTCAAGATATTTGAGCTAGAAGTAGATGCAACAGCCAAAAACTCTCTTTGTCTCACATTCCTTTCCTCCTCTTCTAATCGTCTTTGCATTAGTCTTTCTTCTTTCGCCGCCAATTTTTTGTCCACACCACCTAAGTATTCCGGTCGACCTGGCTCTCTCTGTTTCCTTAAAAATACTTTGTCTTCCTCTATTTTCATTCTTTCAAAAGCATCAGCATGTGCAATATCAAATAAGTTATCAAGGTTAATTTTAAAATTATTTTGTTTATCACTCCGTAATTCCATCGACATTTTTATGCAATTAACAATAGCGCATTAATAGTTAAAAATCACGAATGAAATGACAAATTAAACACGTAGTTACAGTTCGCAGCGCATTACCCGCGCAACTTATATGGAGAAGTTTAAATCGCAAGTCGGCACGGGTTATCGTGTATAAAACGGGCTAATATTTTTTCCTAGACAATATTGGGTTATTACGAAAGTTTTAAGAAGGTATGCGTACAAATATATTGAACTTAAAATTTAAGGGACACCCTAACCTACATATTTACTCGATTTAATTTGATCACACGTGTTGATCCTCAAAAATCGAGCTAGGCTGTACCTACGACTGCTCTCATATCAAAACCTATTAAAGATCAAATGAAGAAAAAATTGTTTCATCACATAATCTTTACTTTCATGGTTCACACAGTCTCATTCAATTGTAAAAACATCTGCATTAAGACTGCGCCGAGCGCACAGTGGCGCCCTCATCGTTTGTTCGGTGATTTCTTTTATTTTAGAATGAAAATGCAGAAATTAACCACGTCAAGTTGTGTTCCACAACACTTTCTATACGTTATTAGGTATTACTACAACAGTAGTTTTAAATTGTTATTTTTTATTATAATCATTTAAACGGAGCTTAGTGGCCACTATTTTCCGTTTTACTGATTACAATAAAACATAACAATTTAAAACTACTGTTTGTAGTAATAATAACGTATAGTCTTGTGAAGCACAACTTAACGTGCTTATTTTCTGCATTTTCATTCTAAAATAAAATAAATCACCGAAAAAACGACGAGGGCGCCACTGTGCGCTCGGCGCAGTCTTAAAATCTTAGCAGAGATTTTAATACCACCAATAAAAATATAGTAAATCACTTTGACCATAATTAACCATTAAAAAACTTTAGGTATAGGTAAGCTGTTCTGGCACTCTCCTATAATATTGTTTGAAGCACTTACCTACTGGGTTTTGACATATCAAAACTTTTGGCATAACATTAAAGGCTCACCATCGTATCAGGTCCGACGTCCTTCAGGAATTTGACATCTCCGTGCATATAGGCAATGGTCTCATTGTAGCGTCCCACGGTCACTCCCGAAGTGTCGACGAACGATTCGCTCTCTTCGTCACAGCACTCCATTTGAGAGTCCATGTTCACTACATAGTTCTTGGGAAGGAATTTTATTAAAGCAATTTACCATAACACCCACAAATCAACCAGTAAAAGGTTGCGCTTCGGCAATCGTCATGTAACGCACACCGCACTTTGTTCTAAGTATAATTGGACGTCGTTTAGCAGAAAGACTTAACCCACATTATGGTCAAAAATTTGTTGAATATATAAGGTCCTAACGGTTGGTTCTTTCACTAAGCAAAACAAATCCGTGACACTACAAAGATAAGGTTGATTTTTCTAACTCAGTAACTTTTAATTTTGCTTTTATGGCACTAAATATATTATTTGAATCTGCCATAAACCGAATCTGTCCTAAAGCGAACAAGGCTCTATAAGTGTGGCTGTCTGCCTCGTAGGTCTAGTCGTCTGAGCATGTTGTCCAGGGTTTTCTACGGGTAGGACAGAGTTTTTGCAGCCCGAATTAGGACCCGGTTAAAAGCAATAGGCTAGCACCTCATATTACATGGGACTTAACTGGCCCACTTTTACACACCTGTATCTAAGCGACGAATACAGACGTGATGTTTCCTAATGGCTGAACCCAGTAAAAGTTTTTCAAACCCGGGGATCTGAGACACCTCGCTCAGCATTTGCAGTTGCAACCACTATACCAGGGATGCACAGACTGCGGACCGCATACTGCCCCCCGGCAATATGCCAGTGGCCCGCCAGCAGAAATATTCCATCGTACATTTAAAGGAAAAATATTGCTGAGGTTTACAAATAATATAAATTTGAATCGCGCGCGTTACTAAGTGTGCTCGCTGTGCGGTGCATGATGTGTACTGTCTGAAATGTTGGTGAACTTTTACCGCTGCATCAATAAAACTATGTACAAAGAGTTGCGCACAAATGCCCTGAAATGCGCCAGCTTATTTGGTTCTACTTATATTATGTGAACAAACTTTTTCGGTATTGAATAATAATAAAACAAAAAATCGAAACTGTCTTGCAAATGAAAGTTTGGAAGCAAATACGTGAAGTACATTTGAGCCAAATGTTAAAACGATTGTAAGCACCATGCAGTGCCACACTTCAAAGGAGTATATTAATTATTTTATGTGCGTAAGGTGTGAGGGCCCGTTTGTTAAAACTCTGACAATGTGCTTAGGATTTAGTGAACATTCCGAAAGAATTGTGAAAGTTGGAATCCGATTTTGTGAAAGTCAAATAACCGAGTTATGGACTGTAAAGGTGGGCCCTCAGTTCTCACATAGAGGATTGAGGGCCCACCTGAACCTGATAAACTATGGACACTACAGAAAAAGTATTTATGCTAAAATCTAAGCTAATGCCAAACAAAATCTGTGAAAACAAGATATTATCGCAAAACACTGTCCTACTTTGTATATCTTCGTACAAAATGGGCCCTCAATTCTCATACACGTTAAAGTTCATTACGCAAATAAAATGAAATCATTAACTTACAGCTACTATTTTAAACCCTATAAGCTACTAAATAAATTGTTGTTTATTACATTTTGGCATTTTTTATGTTTTTAATTTGTGCTGGTGGCCCGCCATTAGTTCATCATTTGCCCAAGTGGCCCATGGTCTCAATAAGTCTGTGCATCCCTGAACTAAACCAACGAGGCAGATTTCATCTTCTTTCTTTATCTTAACCTGATGTCAGTTTTTACCGTCCATGGGCCTCTGACTTAGTTTCCTCGCGATGTTTTCCTTCATCTTTTTTTTTAAATTATGCTATACGCACATGAATCCGAAAAGTCAGAGATGCGTGCCTTGGGTTCAAACTCTAGACCTACGACTTGGCAGTCCGACGGTTACACCACTATGCTAGGGACTAGTCAGTTTTAATTTTCATGAAAACTACTAAATAAACCAAACAAAACTTACCACTTGAGGCGATTCAGCACCACAAAACCGAAGCAAATAAATCAGTATAATAGGAATCATTACGGCAGCTCATCAATATCTTGCAATACGAAATGAGCAGTATTACTCTCTTGCTATATTTAATATAGGTATTGCTTAAATTGCGTGCACCATCAGATATGATGGGACATGTCACTTTATTTGTATGTAGTGATACCATCGCACGGGAAGTGTTTTTTAAACATGTTATAAGTTGTTAATTAGGTAGAGTATGTTGTGGTAACGTATAATTATGTATGGTTAGCTGAAAAGGTTTCTTTGTTGGGAAAGGTACCGCGTAAAGTGTGATTGTGTGTGTTTGTTGATGAAGAAGTTTCAAAGGGTTTACTGAAATATAAATAGAGGAGTATATTGCTATCAATAAAACAGTAAATCGGCTAGAAAAATAGAATTTAATTTACCCTCAACCTCTAAGCGGCGAAATGTTAAAGATACAATCACAACATTAAAGTTTTCGAATGTAAACGACTATTAATGAATTATATTCATATAATATCTAGCTACCAGGATCCATTATAGTAATAACAAGAATAAACTCCACAAGCATTGCAAAATAAAAATAAAAAGCCAAAAAATAAAGTGTTTAATAAATTTATTTAAAAAAAAATACAAAACAAAAAAAAAACGCTCGTCCATGCTTGCTACCCAACGTTATAAAATTACAAAATAAACTAGTAAATAGCGTTTATGTGTTAACAAGTTATATACATAAATATATATTTTATAGTGCATAAACTTGCAAAGTGAGAATTAACAATAACGTAAGCACACCAACACTTGTGCGCGCAAGTGTACAGACGGTAACGATTACGAGAAATGCTTGTAAATGTAATCAACAAAGCCTTTTAATATTATGCAACCCGATATAACAAAAAATTTCGAAAAATACATCAATAAACTTCCTCTTTCTATATAAAATACATTTCTTTTACGCTAAAGGAGACCAATGCGGCGCGAACGTCTAGTTCGCTAACTCTAATAGAAATATAGTTTAAATACATCTTATTATGTCAATAATATATTACTTTTCAAGTCTTAAATTACAGATAACCTAATACTGAAAAAGTAACTTTGACATCCACAGAGGGCTCAAAATATTTATATCAACTACCGCTCACTCGATATGTTAAATGTAAATAGATATATTATTTTCGAGACAAACGTTAAAATGCTGCGATGTGCAGCCTACAGATCAAAATTACGCCAAATTTTATACAACAAGTTGGATTCAATTCAAACAAAGTTGGCACAAATATACAACTAGATTAAAAACAGAGCCCCAAAATTCGTAATAAAATAAATACTCTTAACACTAATCAAATCCTTCCAAACTAATTTCTAAACAAAGTTCGGGACTCCGTTCTTACAAGCACCTTACAATATTAAATATAAACTTTTTAGTTTATTCTATACTATATACTAAAAATATAGCTTCTTTTCTCGTAATATAATTATGGAAGAATGCTTAAAATGTATCTGCATTGAAAAAACGTGGAACCATAAACAATTACAGCAACAACGTCCAATTACATGCTAACATTAGACTAGAGACAACTAAAACATTCATATAGATATAATTTTCGTTATGTGTATAAATATAGCTCACTCTAGTGGCCGGCCCATACAAGAAGAACAAAAAACCATCGAGCGAACACATGTCCGAACAATCGACAAACTAAAATCGAACTTTCTCGCTTCCACTTGGGTTATAGCACATGAGTAAAGAAACGGAACAGAAGCAAAGCTTCATAAAACCACGCTATGATAGGTACACTACTACAAGCATGAGGCGCGTGTGTGCGTACCACTGGCACTAGTCGCGTACGAAGATCTACCGGTTTCTACCGGCTCGGCCAGTTGAATCGCTCAGGGCTGCACGTACGCGTCGCGCGTCTTGTTTGTTTAAGTTTCGACACGCGTAAAACATAGTGTTTTAATATAAAAAGGTTTAAATCTCGTTGTTTACTGTATTGTGTGTATGAACAATACTAATAGAAATAAATAGATAAGTAGTAACTTGATTACTTTTAATTTATATTTTTAATATGGTAGATTATTTTATTATCCTCAACATCGAAAGAAAACTCAACCAGCTAATGCAAAAAAAAAAAAATGTTTTGATCATAAATGGTTTTGAGGAAGTGACACCTATCTCGTAAACGGTGCGTTCAATAGTAAAAATAACGACTGTTTGAAACTTTTTATTACAATTCATGCCAGATATTTGGTGTTTATGATTTAAAATACGTAGGCAATACCTACCGACCTTTTAATGATTAAATAATTATGTTTATGAATTTAATCACGTAAGCTGATTAACGTTCTGTTTATTTAGTTTTATCCTCCAGTGCCAACCCTACCAAAATAGGTATACATTTTGCGCGCTCTTTAGAAGCTTTGCCTTTGTCCGTTTACTCTGTGGTTACAGCGCACGCGCTGCCTACTGCACCGTACAACATAACAAGAGGAAATACTACAAAAATGTGATCTCATGACGAGGCAACATTAACAGTTTTGTAGAACACTACTCGAAAACAAAGTATACACTCCAAAAAGACACTGCGGCGAAACATTCCATAGTGATGGATGCAACTATAAGAAAAATGCAGTAAGCAGTGTGTGCGCTAGCGTTAACTCGAGCCGGCGCAAAGAAAAATGTACCTTAATGTTAAACAAATTAGTGTCGGAATGCGACAGGGAACCCGTCAGTCCGTGTGCAACCAAGCGATCAACGATATATGCGTGTTTTAGAAATAATTATAAGGTAGTCGTTAACAAAATATCGAGAGATATAGGTTGGTGTCCATCGCCCTTGAGAAGTCATTGAACCTGCAAAGAGAACATTTGTTGTTATTTATTTTGTGTAGGTATGTTTAAAGCGAGCATTATTCTGGGTAAATTAAATAACTTTATTTGAGAGTTCGCGACGTCACGACGTAGTTATGCTATGTATGTATCTCAGAGGCGACAGCAGAAGTCGGCACATACTTATACTAAAAGGTTCTGTAAAAAAAGCAATCTGATGCATGACGTTCACTTCGAATCAGCTAAGTCTACGGTTATCAGCTTGTTGACAATCAAAGCTTTTATAGGCATGACTAGTCCCGCTCAACATTTCGCGTTGCGACTACACGGAGCATAGGTTCAACTAGGTGTAATGCGAATTTGATATAACGCGCACTGGCTTAAGACAGTGTGGTACAGTAATGCCTTATGTACCTTCATTCTACAAAAAAAGTATACATCAAATTTCACACTACCTGCTCAATAATGTCAAATTATGCTACGTAAACCTAACCTAAAGTAAGTCATTATAGCCTGAGGGTAAGCCAGGAAAAATATTGTATTGAATTTCATTATAACCCGCTGGTCAATAAAGTGATTTGAATTTGGAATCTCGACTAAAAATTCGTATGAAAACTTTGACCATATAAACTAAATTCGAAAATAGAATTGCTTTTTACCATCTCGCAGGTGTGAAAAGTAGGTATTTTCCCCTTTTCGTCTTGGGCCAGCTTGAAGCCCTCGCTGTACCTAGGATTCTAGTCCTCGTTTCGGTCAAGAGTAAACTCCTGAACTTTAGTATCCTTTACGCTAGGGATTCAATATAGCGCCCGTGACTCAAAACACTGCTTTATCCCCTTGGTGAATAATTTACTAACAAGCTTGTACCCGGCGCCTCCCAGCGACATCTGATAGAACTAGTTGCTACTATGAGCATGCGACAGTACCTCGGCCGCAGCGGGCGTGGTGCGCGGTGGCGCGGGCTCCACGCACAGCAGGCGCGGCTTGTCGTCGCGCGGCTCGTCGCCCGGCGCGGCTCCGCCACTGCCTCCCAGCGACATCTCAGCCAGCGCAGTTAGAACGCTGTCCATGTTCACAGCTGAACCGCTGTCACCCTCGCCCTGGACACAAAAATGTACTTACATATTATATTACATAGTAGAAACGTAAACGTTAAGACTGCACGCAAATATAGATCTCCAGGAAGAGCATGCGCTTCGGTAATCATCGGGCTGCAATCGAGAGTACAATAACCCTTCGTTACGCTCGGTATTCATAATCTTATTATTTAGCTTTAAAAAAAATATAATTCGCTTTTGTTTAGGGTTACGGAACCCTTACAGGATCACTCGTGTGCCTGTCTGTCTTTCCATCTGTCACAGCCGATTTGCTCCGAATCTAATGGACCGATTAAGTTGAAATTTGTTACACATATGAATTATTGTGACCCAAACACATGACGTGTAACATAAATAAATGAATTTTGAATATGGGAGTCACTTTTGGAGAGCTAAGGTACACTAAGAAAAAAAAAATATGTAAACTGTACCGTGTGACATCAAATAAAAGGAGTTGATATGTGGATTTCAAATATATATTTTTTATAATGAAATATAATCAGTTTTTAAATTATTAAAAAAAAAAGATAGAAGAAGAAATAAAAGTGGTAGGTTTGTATTGTTTTAATGTTATAATTATTCGACATAAACATTAACACAAGTCCATGTTATGCCGCTAACTAGATCATGCAATAACAGTTCGGCCCGTCCGGAGATAGCGGCGTCAGCGGGCATAAGGAACGTGGGCTTCAACTTTTAACCGAACATTCGGCCGATTATTCGTATTCGGTAAAACGCGTATTTGGCCCATCACTAGAAATTAGTTCTGTTAATGTTGATATTTCAAATTTTTCAATGTTCTTTTGAGAAAAATAAACCACAAGGAACATTAATTTAATAAAGTAATTGGTTTCCCGAAAACTGAACTAGGCTATTCCAAAAAAACTTTTCAAGTTAGGAGGAGCAGGTAACCCGATAATGAGAAAACTTCATACAGACGCGCAATAACAGGTCTAGTAGTAGACCTGTTATTGCGCGTATGTATGAAGTTTTGAATTTTGTACTGCACTTTGTAGTAGTACAAAGTGCAGTACAAAATTTAGAAGCTTTGCCTCTGTGGAAAGTAACTCTGTGGCGCGACGTTCGTGCTATTTCGGGAAAACGAAAATTACCGATGCGTATACCTTTTCTGGTTCAACTATAACTCAGTCAATATAACAAGAACAAAGAATAGCAAAAAATCTTCAACTCACCTTTAGCGGACTGGGCTTGAAGAAATGTAAATAACAGAAGCCACGGAATCCCTGAAAATTAAAATAAATTAAAACAGAAGTTGAGGACTTGGCTCGAAAGATATAGAATAAATATCTCATCATTATTTGTATTAATTAATTTTATTTTGAATAAATAAGCTGAAGAGTTTGTTTATTTGTTAGAATGTGCTAATCTCCAAGTCGGATTTGGATTATTTGTTGCATTTGAAAGCATTGCATTCTTGAGGATGGTTATAGGCTAATACCATCACGCCACGACCCTTAGGAGCCGAGCAAAACAAAGTCAAAGAACGCTAAGCGAAAACGATGTAACAGCGCGGGCGGGCGATGCAATGCGAATGCGATTCTTAAGAAATTTTGTGTGTATATTCAATAGGTCTGAGAATAAGACGTAAACTAGTATTCATACCTCTAAGTGATAAGGGTGGTCCACCCCAAAAAAAAATTTTTTTTTGGTCATTTTTATTTTTATGTTTGGGTATTAAAAATACATACAACCCTAAATTTTCACACTTCTACCACCAACCCCTATTTTTTAACAGCGATATTAGTACTTCAATAATAAATAATCTAATATTAATAGTATTGTAACGTAATTTATTATTTTGTTTTGTTTTGCAGTTACAGGATGCATGTTTGATACTTTTAATCTTATTCAAATCTATTTGCAGTCAACTTTATAACAATTAGCTGCCCCCTTTGCATAAATGGTTGAGATGTTTTAATTTTATTTAAATACCTATACGAAATCTACTGAAAATCATACGATTTGTTAGTGAAAAAAGCCTTAACCATTTGAGCAAAGGGGGGGGGGGGGGGGGGGGGTCAGCTAATTGCTTACAACATGTTTCAATAGTCATTTGATTTAAGACGAAAGCGTCAAGGTGGCTCGTGAAGCGGATTCCACGGGCTATCTTAGCACATCCCCTTTAATATGATTTGAGCAATATCTAAAGGTGAAAAGTAGATAGTACTGTGCGCCACACGTCAGTGGTAGTAAAACCAGTATAAGCTGGCCTCTTATTTTACTGAAACTCCTTACCACTCTAGACCATCTTCAAGGCTAAAGTGTAACGACCGACGTGACGTCTACTGTACTTTGTCTAAATTAAGTTAAATATAAGAAACACTTACCTTCCAGACCATTATTTGTGGCTTGACTCCACGTTCAGACAGCGCCTGCTTCAGATCACGCACTCTTGTATTCGGACTGATGTTGGATATCTGGATCAAAACAAAATATTCAAGATTAATTTAATCTTTGACATAACACTGCTGCAAGGATCTTTTGGCGCTCGAATGACGTTGACAGGGGGGCGCTGTTGGTTAACATTTGTGCGATTGTTTTGTGGAATGTATTGAAAAAAACAAAATGGCGGCATTAGTTCCGATTTTGGCCGCGCGCCAATAAACCTTGTAACTCAAACATCTGCTTTTGACGCGAATACGTCTTTAAATTTGCTTCTTTATTATTGAGAGGCGATTCAGAAAACTGATGATAAGAAAATCGGGCGATACAGTTTGGTGTAGCTACACATCTTTCATCCAAAATTTAATTACACCACTCCATAGTTAAAGGATCAAAGAATCCGAAACGTTGAGTGTGGACTGGGACGCATCGCGCGTGGCGGAGGGGCAAGCGCCGCCACTTTGAGGTCGTTTCGATGCGTCACATAATTTTCGTTTAGTATAAATTTTGTATCGGAGAAGCTACGACGTTCGTTTGAGTTTCAATCGTCATCTCTCGTGAAGACCTACTGATTGCGTATATAAAACATTCGTGAGAAATAGTTATAGTAGATATATATGATTAAAAATATATAATACATTTTGCAATATCGGCCTACCCTCGTCAAAAAGTCAAATGAAAATGTAGAGATCGTATATGGTTAGAAAGAGCTTCTCAAGAGCAATCCAGTGATAGCCATAAAACACCATATTACAGAGTGAAGCGGTGCCAGGAACACCAAAGAATCAAGGCGTCCGAGCGGATCAACAACGGCGCCAGTACATCTGCAAACGTACACGTATTCACGTAAAACACGGCCGTGTCCACGACACAACCACACCCCGATTGTTTTTTCTTTCCTTGCCATCGTCGCTCTCTGTCGTGTTGTAAGGAGAGGATACAGTGTAGTTACCTTGACAGAGAAGTCGATGTCAGGCCTCTGCCGCTTGGGACGGCGCGGCTTGTCGTCCTTGTCCTTGCTGGCAGACTTGTGACTGTTGCGCCGCCGTGCGGAGCGACGAGCCTTGCCACCGCCCTTGCCGTCCTCGCCCTCTGTTGTGTTGCCCTGGAGATTAAGATACGATTATTATGTGCCTACTAATGGTAAGTTATAGGAGTTGCCAGCAAAAATAATGTAACCGCTGTATGTTCCAAAAGTATCTGATGTAAATATAAACAAATGGATCAGAAAACGTACCTGTGGATGACGTTTTGTAGTGCCACTTATTTAATTGAGTGATTTGTTTATTTGAATGCTTAAAGCCGAAATTCTAATTTTAAATCAACGCAAAGATAATTGAGGTTAATTTTATAACCTCAACTGTCGTCATTGCTTTTTCAATTATTTAATAATGTTATTTAAATATTGTTGGAGAAAGTGGAATGTGTTACTAAATCCTTTTAGAGTTATTGCGTGAAAACAAAACCTGAACAGGGTTTGTTTCCACTTTCATCCGATACTTTTGGAGCATACCATAGTACAAAACACGAGCGCTCGTCATGTGACTTCTATAGATTTTTTTATTTATATAGTTTCTTCTGGGGTTTTAGCTGCACCTCTTCCCAGCTAAAGCATTAGAAAGCGATAAAGGGCGGGCGTCTTATGTAATTTTGACGTTCGAAAAATGCTGATTTTCTCTGCCTAATTTGAATTTTCACTTTTGATTTTCAAAAGTTACTTTTCGTGCTCGTCTGTGTGACTGTGTTGTTCTTCTAAACTGCGCAACCGATTTTGATGCAGTTTTAAGCACATCAATTAGAGAAGTTATTCCGGAAAGTTTATGCGTATAATACATAATTAATTATACACAATAATATTAAACCAACTTAATATCATAAAGAAATCTCGATGTTTTGTCAAGTCGTAAGAACCATGCGAAGCAGGGGCGGGTGGCTAGTATAATAATAAAGCGCTATATAGTCACCTCTCCCTCACTATGGCTCTTGTGCGAGCGCGTGCGCCTGCGCAGGCGACGCGGCCGCTGCGCCGCGCGCTCCTCCACGTCCGTGTCCACTTCCTTCAGGGTGCACGCACGACCCGCACTGTGGAATAAACAGAACAATAACACACGGTATATTGGGTAAAAATTCTTCGTGACTACAATCTTCAGTGGTTTTTTTAAAGGCTTTTCAATGATACCGTCAAATCTCATAATTTGTTTATTTATTTATTCAGTTCGATCGAGGTTGCAACTGATATCAGCTCTTCGCGTAACACGATTAATCCTAAATCATAATTAAAACCCATATTATAAATTTTCTTAATCCGCTTTTATAATCCGACAGTAAATACCAAGTGATTATATTTATTTTCAAGTTTTTTTTTTGTATTTTCTACCTTTTATTTTCGATATTTTGTGTATTCGGCAGTTAAAAAAAAAAAAATCAACGTATTGTGTGGCGAAGTGTTTCCTTTTTTTTTTTCGTTACAAAATTTGGCAAAGCAGACTCGTCACGGCCCATACAAAATTTACCCAGTCCTGGCGCAAAAGAAAGTTATCTCATAATTTAGTACATATTAGGTAAATAAATTATAGATGGTCACATAATATTAATTCCTTTGTACTTATTACAAACTGCATTTATTTTGTTCCGACGTATCAAACAAAACTCATTCCAGACCAATATTGCGATCTCATTCGCACTCGTTGGTAAAGAAAGAGACGGGGTTAACGTCAAAATGCCTTTTAATTCGCTATGAAGGAAATCTGTTGAAAGTCAATCAATAAAAACGTAATACTATGTATATTAGCCCCTGGGATTAAAAAAAAAATGCACTATTCAGTTACTTTGTTAACTCTTGTTATTAAAAAAATAAACTATTTAGTAATATTTGTACCCATCACGAAAGAAACGCTTGGTTAAAATAAGTAAATACATATTTTTCCTGAATAAAAACTCATAGCAATATATTTACATGGTAGCCACTGATATTAGTTGAAATATGTATGTGTATATATTCTATTAATTATAGTGTAAAACATGAGATACACCTTTTTGCGCCAGGCCTGGGTCACATTTGACGAGTCTTCTTTGTTTGTGTTATTTGATTCGCTGTCTTGTTGGTCAAAAGATGCTTAAACTCTGACCCCTGTTCAGATATTTCATAGGAAAATCGACTAACAGACCGTGTAATAAGTGATTGGAGGCTTCAGAATTTATTAAGCCAACGAATGTCAACGTGCAATTTTGAAGGCAAAACATGAGCCGCAAATACGTGGCTTTAATAATAATATTTTGTACTTACAGCATCTCGATCTCACGCAGCTGTCCCAATATAGGCATGAGTTCGAGGCGGCGGTTGGACAGCAGATGCCACAGAATGCCCACCGGCCGCTGGCTCATGCGTTGAGTTGATATTACCTGGGTAAAAACACTTTCGTTATTGTTCTGCGAGCCTGGTAGTTTTGGTTTTGATTAGGAAGTTACTAAGGGATAGTCAAAGAGAAGTATTCGTGAACTGAAATTCATGTTCTAATAGCTTTATTTTTAGATAATTCTCAGAATTAGTTTATATTTTTAAAGCGGTAGATTACAATGGAAAACTGAAAAAAAAAAAAACCGTGGTACCTTTTTTTATAAACTCACATGTAAAACAAGTGACTTACGGAGTCACTTGTTTTACATGTGAGTTTATAAATGGATTTCTATGGAATCCATACTAATATTATAAATGTGAAAGTAACTCTGTCTGTGTGTTCGTATGTTACGTTTTCACGCCTAAACCGCTGAACCGATCGTCATGAAATTTGGCAGAGATATAGCCTGGGATATGGAGAAGGACATAGGCTACTTATTTACGCGATAACCGACATCCATGCGGGCGGAGCCGCGGGCAAAAGCTAGTATTATATAAAACACACAGATTACATCATTAATTTGTCGAGATCTAGTGTGTGGCCCTAAACCACAAAACAAGAAATTCTAGTGTATTTTTAAACCAAAATACACATGCCAGTCGAAGCCTAAAAAACCTCGACTCACTGTTCACAATGGTGTACTGGTGCCTACACTCTTATGTATGAAAGTGAATGTTGGATGTGGCAAAAGAAGCATGAAAGTAGAATAAATGCTGTGGAAATGCGGTCCTTGCGAAGCGTGTGTGGCGTGACTATGAATAATAGGCGGAAAAATTATGTGATAAGACAACGGTTTGATTTAAAAGATGTAGTGACATTGAAAAGAGTATGCTTAGATGGTTTGGTCATGTTGAGAGTATGAATGACAGGCAACTAACAACAGGTATTTACAAGGCAGATATGTGAGTGGAAACGCCGGGAGGGGACGCCCTACGGAGGACATATTAACCTATTTGGTGATGTTCTTCAGAAAGGTCAGGTGCGTAGCACTCGCAATCGGAGTGCATGTTGTAACGTTACATTTTTCCGGGAGGGGAAAAATGTAAGGTCACAATCTGGCCCCTCTCGGACCTCTTGATACGACTTGCTCCTCCGAGGTCGGCGACTTGGAAGCCTGACTCGAGGTTTTCCTCCAAGAAACTCCTGGATCTCCAACGTAACTTCTCCCCGGTTTCCCTGGCCTCTTATATCCTTCACTTAGGACCCTCCAATACCTATTCGGTAGGGCCTATTAAACCTAATGATAAACCATCAAATTGTTTTTATTTACTTGCTTATTTTCTTTTTAAGTCGGGACTCCTCCAGTTCTGATGATAGGTAGGTGGTAGTTCTATCTCTGACCTTAAATTTTTCCCCTCCCGGAAAAATGTAACGTTACAGTGTATGATCAGACGTAAACAAAGAAAACAGAGTAGGTATGCAGGAGCGTAGCAAGTGGCGCTCTATAGTTTCTGCTTGCCCCATGGGAAGGCGTGAGTTTTTTTAATGTAAATACATTTATATTATAATAATAAACTGACTTACCTGAGTTGGTGTGATAATGATATCAATGGGGACATCATGCGGCCCAAACAGATCAGCGGGCAGTGTTTCGAACACCTATAACAGAACAATACAAATTATTATGACGTCAAAAACTTTGAGCGGTACACATTTTCACCTGTTTATACTAACACTAGGCGACATCTAATTATAATCCTACTATCCTAACTAATATTATAAATGCGAAAGTAAGTTTGTTAACTTTTCATGCCTTAACCACTGAACCGATCATCCTGAAATTTTGCATATACGTTGTCAGGTGTACAAAAACTGAAATAGGGTACTTTTCATCCCGAAAAAAAAAAAGTACTGTTCCCGAGGAAAACAACAATAACTTTATTATGATAATAGATGGCGCCATGTGTCGAAGCGACAGAAGCTAGGGGCACGGTTCCAATTGGTCGTTTCCTATGGATAAGAGCCGGCAAGAAACTCCACGGTTACTCTTTTAAAAATAATTGGCTTTTACAATATTTTCAAATAACAGTGTTAATATTATGTTTAGGTGTCGCTTTATGTTACTGAAAACGGGCAATACAGATACAGTAATATACGGGGCCTTTTTGAATTACTTAGCGAAACTTCACAAGACTTTATGAGTATCGGTATTCAATGACAACAAAACCAAACGACTCGCGGGCGTTGACCCCTTGATTCACTAAGTAAACTATGCCTTGATAGTTTTGTCTTTGTTGCTACTTGATATAACCAACACTTTTGTGAAGTTTCGTCAACCAATTTAAAAGACTTGTTAAGGGGAAGATATATTAGGGGAAGTGCATGTTCTAAAGGTCGTTATTATTTATCTAGGTATGTGTTAATAATGGACTAATGTAACAAAGATAAAAAATTAATGTTTATTATACGTGTTATCTAAATACGACGCCTTCCGGTGCAAGTAGCTAAATCACACACACACACACACCCTACACCATGGAGAAGTTTATCGTAGATCAGTTAGGACCATTGCAGACACGGAACTTTTAGCATCAGCGATCAGTTATTTGGCGACTACATTAATGCTGAATCGCGTTCTGTAACATCATTGCAGAAAAAAAAGCGGCCAAGTGCGTGTCGGATCACGCCCAAAGAAGGGTTCCGTAGTTGGGAAGAATTTATCCCGAGAACAAACTTAACATTGTAGTTGAGAAACATGCTCTCCTATATAGATTGTATGGGGGAACATGTTTTTCAACTGCAAATTTAAGTTTGTAAACGCAAAAACGTTTTTTTTTTTAATGTGATAAATCTACAAATTAACAATTTTCGGACTTTTTCCTTTACTTGTGCTGTGAGACCTTGCTTCTTGCAAAATTTCATGATTCTCTAGGTCAACGGGAAGTACCCTATAGGTTTTGATTTACTTGCGAATATCGCATTAATGTCGCATAAATGGCTGTATCTTTTTATTGCGTTGACTTAGAAGCTTGATTTTTTCAGAGCTCCAAGAGAACATAAACCTTCGTATTTGATATTAATTTCAACTTGATATCTCCACGCGTTCCGAAGTGTTAACGAAGTGATCCTATAAGGGTTCCATTTTTTCCTTTTAGGTACGGAACCCTAAAAATAAGTTTGGAACCGTATTCCGTAGATGAATGCATAATCACAGATGCTAACCCCACATTTACACCAAAATACAAATTGTGGTATTAGTTTCAACTAGTCTTGTAAAAGACATGTCAAAATTAAAACTAATCTACTAATCCATACTAATATTATAAATGTGAAAGTAACTCTGTCTGTCTGTCTATCTGTGTCTGTCTGCCTGTATGTTACGTTTTCACGCCTAAACCGCTGAACCAATCGTCATGAAACTTGGCAGAGATATAGCCTGGGATATGGAGAAGGACATAGGCTACTTTTTTACGCGATAACCGGCATCCACGCGGGCGGAGCCGCGGGCAAAAGCTATTAAAGACTAAAAAACCATCAACAAAATATTATAAATCTCGTAAACCATTCAAATTCTGTCCTTTATTTTGATGTGTGTGTATTGTACGAGCAAACCCGTACATATCAATGTTATGCTGACATCAACTCGCAGGGAATGAGTAAAAATACAATGTTTGAGTTAGTAAGTAGTAGTTGCATAGCATCGGTCGGGTAATAATAGCAAAAGGACCCATTCGCCGTGGGTCGCTCATTTATCCGTTTTGGGAGTTTGTACTTTCTTTTTATATATAAACAAATTGAACTCAAATCAGTACTTTATCATTTAAATATACTCCTTACAACCGAACATGTACAGCGTGTTACGGAAAGGGTATATCCATACAAACGGGATGAACAGTGTATCTGGTTCAGAATCTCTGTACAAAATTTCAGCTCAAAAGCACTAACTAGAAAATGCTTAATATTTTTTTTATTTCGATAGTTTATTAAATTTAAATCATAACAAACGTGTTACCGCCGTTTCTTTGTGTGTAGTTTATTGACACCGATCAGCTGACTTGGTCTAGTGATGTGTAGAATTCAATTGGGAACATTTGATTTTTAGTTAATTGTTTCTTAACTTTTTATTTATGTACGTATAGGTTAGGGTGTCCCTTATATGACATATTTTTTTTTTTCGATGCGCATAGCCTCTAATTTTTTTATAAATGCTAAAATATACTCAAATATGAAATTTCAGCTTTCTAGCATGATCGCAACCCGTGCCGACTGAGCTTCAAAGTTTATTTAAAATCGTGTTTTGTCCTATTATTCCGATCTGCTATAAAACTAATATAAATGCAACAAATTTGGTGAGTATGAGGTAAAATAAAATAAGGTAAACATTAATCTTTATTTCAAAACATAAAATTATAACAATCAGCCAGGGTAACTTCTCTTTAGTGTAGTTTTTTAACAGTCCAGATACAAATTTCTATGTTCCTGGGCACAGCGCAAAAAGCATTGTTTTTGCTCTTCTTCTGCCGTGTTAAGTAAGGTTTTGAGTTAGGAATGCATTAGACTGTTTTTAGGACGAATTTATAAACATGATGACGACAACCGAAAACCAAAAGTTCTCTCTCTAACGTCTGCTCCAAAACAGCACAAGCTCCATTAAAATGACCAGTATTTTAAGCTTTTGTATCGCAGCACATTATTTGAACTTTATTATTAAGGTTCTAGTCAAAGAGAGCAGATGAGACGGCTTTAGCTTGATGTTATCCAGAAGAACTCTCTAGTTTTGGCACTGCAAGAAGCTGTTCTCTATCGTCAAATGAATGAGAATATCTCTTCATTGTGAGTTTTTGACAGATTTGCCATACAAACACTGTCAAATACTCACAATGGCGAGACCATTCTGACACTATTGTAATAGCAGACTTGAGGCCCTGACGTAGTCACAGTCCATTGGGATGGAAAACTATTACCTGGATTGGATGTACGAAGTTCAAAAGAAGAACGTTTGCCCCATTATTGCTTCATTTGACGATAGAGAACAGCTTCTTGCAGTGCCAAAACTAGAGAGTTCTTCTGGATAACATCAAGCTAAAGCCGTCTCATCTGCTCTCTTTGACTAGAACCTTAATAATAAAGTTCAAATAATGTGCTGCGATACAAAAGCTTAAAATACTGGTCATTTTAATGGAGCTTGTGCTGTTTTGGAGCAGACGTTAGAGAGAGAATTTTTGGTTTTCGGTTGTCGTCATCATGTTTATAAATTCGTCCTAAAAACAGTCTAATGCATTCCTAACTCAAAACCTTACTTAACACGGCAGAAGAGCAAAAACAATGCTTTTTGCGCTGTGCCCAGGAACATAGAAATTTGTATCTGGACTGTTAAAAAACTACACTAAAGAGAAGTTACCCTGGCTGATTGTTATAATTTTATGTTTTGAAATAAAGATTAATGTTTACCTTATTTTATTTTACCTCATACTCACCAAATTTGTTGCATTTATATTAGTTTTATAGCAGATCGGAATAATAGGACAAAACACGATTTTAAATAAACTTTGAAGCTCAGTCGGCACGGGTTGCGATCATGCTAGAAAGCTGAAATTTCATATTTGAGTATATTTTAGCATTTATAAAAAAATTAGAGGCTATGCGCATCGAAAAAAAAAAATATGTCATATAAGGGACACCCTAGTATAGGTATTAAAAAAGATTGCCCTGTCGTTTGTTATTACCAAAAGAATCCGTGCCTTTGATATGTATATACCCTTTCCGTAACACGCTGTATAAAATAATGTAACCTACCTAACTACCTACCCGAATAAGTTATTATAAAACCGACTTACACTTGACCGATTTTGTTCTGATAAGGATTGAATGCAACACTGGAAAAAGGGAAATTTTTGCGAAGTGGCCATTATGCGAAAAGACATTCTGAAAAATTGACATTTTGCAAAGTGGTCATTTTCCGCCTGAGCCGTTTTTTAAACCAATTAGTTTTGTATACAACTAGTCTTGTATTAAAAACGATAAACGATAGCAGTAGACAAAACATGTAGAAAACATGCTTTATACCTTGGTGTATTCGCGGGGCAATGAGTATCGTGTCTGCCCGGTAAGAAGCACTATTTTGGTCAAAATCGTTTGTGCAATACAGCTATTTAGTGGTATATTGAGTTCATAAACTTCTCCATAATATGATTATTACCTGGCAATCGTGCACAGTAGTGGCGACCACTGTGTTAGGCTTGATGGCTTTCATGTGCATCATCAGACCGAACTCCAGGTCGCCATAGCCTATACAATACATATCATAAGATACAGTCTATATGGAAATAACATCAAGAGGGAGCTTTGATTTTTTTCTAAACCCTGTTAGATTTTTTAATTAAAAGTTATATCGAGTCTGACTGAATGATAAGTGTCGTCCCCTTGCCCTTTTCATTTTGATTTAATTTCACTCGGGCGTCCATCTTATGCTTGACTGTGTTTTGGTTCAAACCTACAATTAACTATTCATTGAAATAAAATAAATAAATACAAAAAAATTAAAACCAATAAATCTGGAATATAATTGCGGGAAACTTTAAATAATTTATAAATAAATAAATTCTACAAATATCAATTATAATAGATAAACAAAAAATAACAGTTACAAAACAATCTTACCTCTTCCTTTACCGATGCGGTACCCCTCCTTGGACACGGCGACTGATCCCATGACGACCAAGTCAAGCGATACGGAATCTTCTATGCCTGATGATAAAAACGTTTACTTAATTAAATCAAAATCAAATTATTTTATTTCACATAAACGGTGCACGTGGCATCTGAAGTTTCATAACTTTCATAAGTGCCCTAATGGAACTTCAGAAGTCAGGTGCACCGTTCCAATTGGTTGTTTCTTATGTTTTTTGCCGTTACACTCATTGTCCCGTTACGCTCATTGTGCGCTTGCGCCGCATCAATGTTTTGTTATGACGTTGTCACGGACCTATATACTACCTCAAATGGCTTAGCATGATCCTCCGTTATGTCGAAAATACTGCAGCATTAATTTTGATATTAATATATGGTAAAGTTGAGGATTAATGTTAAGTACTATAATAGCCGAAAACACGATTCCATAAAATTTTCTCGATAGAAAATAAATCCAAAGTTACCTCCAAACCGAACAATAAACCGCTGGTATTCAAAAAATACTTCAAATTAGATAATGAAACTTTGCATATTAACTGAACTAACTATAAAGCAGGTCTTATGTTATTAACTTTTTTTAAATGATCATTATTTTCACCGTAAAACGAAATTACCTAAACTATCGGCGCCTTGGAGCCTTTTCCCTGCCGCACTGTCTCGCTTGCTCGCGTGACCGGTAGCAATAGTGTGCGAGCGAGATACAGAGTGAGTTGGCGCTGAGGTTGTATACTCTTAAACTATCGTCCGTAAACCAACTTTACAGACAACCATTTCGTTTCCGTACGTCTTTTTCGGGTAACCACTGAAAATCAGCGCTGTGCTGTGGGTCCCTCATAGCACAGCATCATGCTGAGTGGAAGCCTTCTTGTCAGAGTCATGATGTGCAGCTGCCGACTATTTTGGTTTTGTACTCGTGATTATGATGTAGATCTATTTTGTTTTATTTTTCTGTTTACCTACCTACTCGAGTAAATTATCATTTTGTATGCACGTGTTTATTTATTATTTATGTACACACAGTTAAATACATAGAGATACGATATCATTATAATTTCAGTACAAAGGTACTGCTGACAAATAAATATATTTTTCTTCCTTTCTTTCATGTGCTGAAGGAATTATTGCCAAACTTCCTTGTCTTTAGTATATTCATTTGTACTGCCGAACATGGCTAGTGCCGGGTACAAATTGATGAAACGTCACATGATATGTTTTTTTTTTTTATACCAGGAAATCAATTCGCCTAGTAGTAGTTGTGTCGCATTTCATGTTAAATCGCATAAATTAGGACGACTTTGTGTTATACATATTTCATGTGACGTTTCACCAATCTGTACTCGTTTATGAACGTTGCTCTCAAATCATTATTTTTGTATATTGACTTGATTTTTTGACTGACTGAATCTATTTGGTGGAGTTTCAGGAGGTGAAGTTATCAAACATGAAACAGTTTAAGTATGGAAAAAAAAGATAGACGTAATACAAGCATCTGTTTCATACATTTTGATTAAACGGATATTATGTAACAAACAGCAATTTTTTTTTCCTATTTTGAATTGTTTGTCGCATAGTAGGTCAAAGGTGTTCATATTTATGAGAACTTTCACCTTCTGGAAAGATGCCAATTGATTTAAGGTCAGTTTTCCATACGAGTACACACTAGCGCGCTTTTAATACTGTACAACGCCCCGTTCGCTTCGTTCGTATGTTCGCTCGTTCCTTTCTCTGGTATCTGGCTTCAAATACTGCCCCGTGCTAACGAAGAATGCAATAACTCGATTTTGGAAGATTAAGAGTTATAATATTCCTTGAGTCATATATTAGGAGTCAGCGAATCCAAATCTATTAACTCTCTCTAAGCAACTTTTTATTGATTCTTCAGGAACTCGGGTTTTCAGTAAGCAAGAATGCAATAACTAAAACTTCATAACAAATTCAATAATCAAAAATACAACTCTCGGAAGCGGCAAAATCGAGTTATTGCACTTTTCGTTAGTGCGGCAGAATAGGTAGGTGTTATAATGCATTTAGCAAGGTTGCTATTTCGAAATATCGCCAAAGAACTAGGCGTGAAAAAGTAGTTCTGAAACCTTGGAAGGTCAAATCTTTTCAAATCCCACACACATTTACAAGGGAATGTAAGCTATTTCATACACTACTATTGTAGATTTATTATTTATATAGACCAAATGAAATGTTTCACAGTTGTCGATATTATCACTACATATTATATAACAAAGTCCCCCGCCGCGTCTGTCTGTCTGAACGCGATAAACTCAAAAACTACCGAACGGAATTTCATAAGGTTTTCACCAATAGACGGAGTGATCCACGAGAAGGTTTAGGTGTACAATTCAATGGTTTTGTGTAAATTGGCTGAAATATGACGATACGAAGATGTCGGAAAAAACATGCCGACAGGTGCATTACTGGCGTGCGCCGTGTAAACATTGGATGAAGTTTGCTCAAATATAGTTTATAGATGATTCCTGGGTAAAAAAAAAAGAAAAACTGTTTAGTCCGTCAATCAGATCGCACCCTGAGAACATAAATGGCACTATACGAAAAGGTTAATTTTACAGTATGGCCGTTTTAAGTTTTTTTAAGTATTGCATGGGTGATATGGAACTAAAAAAAAAAAAATCAAGCTTTGTGATCGGCTTAAAATAACAGTTTAACTAACGCTGTTTCAGTATCCAGTGGCATACAATAAAATTATTGATTATTTAACAAGGGAGAAGCAATTTAAAAAAAAAGTTTTGCATAGTGTCGCTTATAGTTTCATAGTTATTAAAAACTATGAAACTATAACCGACACTATGCAAAACTATGAAATTATAACCGACACTATGCAAAACTTATGCATTTACTCACAGTAAATTTTCGAAAGCGAATTTATTATATAAGTGGCACTTTACACAAAGTGCCAGTTTTTACCTCACCTCGACAAGGATTCCCTTCGGTCACTTGTCGCGATCTGGCATAGTGCCAGTTTATCAATTTCCGTCCGGACAAATTGTGACAATTTCATAAGTGACACTAGCGAAATCTAGCAAAAATTTGGCGTATTAGATCTACAGGGGTTTTCGCATTAGGCGCGTTTCGACTTATGCATTTTGACTGTATACTTAACTAAAAAATGACAGTTTTTGTATAGTGCTACTTATGTTTTAAGGGTGCGAGATAATAGAAAAATATTAGACACGTATTTTTTGCTTTATCATATTAATAAAAAATGACTTAGATCAAAACACATTAAACTTGGGAAATGGGGGCTCGTTACGTCACAGCGCAGTATAAAATCTACTGAGAAGTGACGTCATGCCACTTTTGAACTCAATGTATCGCCGTAATGTTTTGATTACGTAAAAAAAGAAAAAAAATACGTGTCCAATATTTTTTTAATAAGTTACTCTAATTTTTTTTTTGTCATAATCCCTATTAACAAAATAGGTACTTCAAATCCCGGTAGTACGTTCCCGCGGGACATTTTCGGACACCCACGCGGGCGAAGCCGCGGGCAAAAGCTAGTAATATATAATTAATTAATAGACATGGGGTATTGCATAGTATACTTATGAGTCAATGCGTCTTTGATAAAAGAACTAATAAACATATTTTTTCTACTGGTGCAAGGTCAAGCCTGAACAAAAGAGCCAGTTAATATTACGCACCTGTTTACTGATGATGTCATACTAGTACTACAATAAGTCTGTTGCCAAGGTAGAGTATAGGACAATCTTTAAGATTTTTGGGGTTTCGCCGGCAAGGAATAGGCCACGCACGCCTTCCCCGTCGACGTCGTCAGGGGAAGGCGTGGCCTTCATCGTCAGGCTGACGATGAAGACGTATAATCAGAAAGCTGCATCGTCTTTTCAGACTGCGATTACCAAACCAACTACAAGAATGTGTGGCTATCTTCCTGTTATCCGCTGCATGACTGCCCATTTTGGAGTCACATTTGGAATTATGGAATCCTCCCATTGATGTATTAAAAGTGGTAGATAAGTGGTAAAGTGGTGGAAGTGGCTTAGTAACAGCGCCTGGTCCTAACAAACTAAGTGATGGCCGGTAGTTGGTACTCAGTCGCGCACGGGATATCGTTGACCAAACAGCTCCATAATTATCTACAGTTTTTTTTGTGTGATAAATACGCATCAAAATGACTTCTTGTGCAGCTAAACAGTGTGTTTATAATACAAGGAAGAAAAATAAGACACACGGGATTACTTACCACTCGTAAATACAACCAAAAATGCTAATTTGTTAAAAGTTATAATAATATTTAATGTTTGCTTCGTCATGTTTGTGCTACCACATGCAATGTCATTCGTAATCGTAAACATTCGGCAGCTAACGCGATTTCGCTCGCATGACAGCACCGTCTCCTATCTCTGTTGTCTATCGGTAACTGTAGGTTTGCGACTGTGATCACACTGATCACCGATGTGTGAGTTTTGGTGCATGTAGTCGTGCGCCGAGCCCAGGTTTACTGATTGCGATGTTAGCGCGTAACATATCTTCCTCCTTTTAATATGTCAATAAATACTCCTAAAATAATTCACCGTTTCCCAAACTATGGGTCGCGAGCGAATAGTGGGTGGACCTTGAAAAATAATTTTCAGCTACTTACTGTTAATATTGAAACTAAATACCAAAATATTGGACGTATCAAACTCAATGCGATTAAAAGTAACTAAAATTGAAGTTGAAGCTACAGTTATGATGACAAAAAATTGGGATCAAATACAACCTTCTCATTTAAATAGCACTCCTTGTATGTAATTATTTAAATTTACAATTTTAAAAGAATGTTTTATTTTTATTTGCACAGACTCATTCATATAGGTAGTTCTTTTATGCCCTTTTTCTTCTCCATGACATCCAAGAGCTGAGTCCCTAATTTGGATGTTTTTATTACGTGGGTTGCGGTCCAGTCAACTTTGGGAACAACTGACTTAATTTATACTCGCATTGAATGAATGTAAAGAACCTCCACGGGCGGCGATTCAACTGAAAGTCCACCATGGGCCAGTCCCGCTACTAATTCTCTGTAAGATTTTGACCACGGCATGAATTATTCCCATATTAAATTCGTGCCGATACGAAGAAGCCTTCACGTAAGTTGATAAAAAAGCTTTTGTGTGTTCTCTAGTAAAGACGTAACTTCTATAAAAACTCACAGAAGTTCAAATTGAGTTCGAGTTTTCAAGGCTACTCACCAATTGGTTTGCCATAAGACTCCATTCCGTTACGCGAGACGGCCTTCCTAATGGCTGCCGGGCCGGTCTCTCCCTCGGGCAGTTCGAGGCGGTTGAGGAACCCCTTCTGCAGACGAGGCACCGGCACGTAGAGGGTCTTTTGTTGCTCCAGGCAGAGCACCCTGGGAAATAAAGGAGTCTTATATATTTTGCACGACGAGAGCACAGTACGCTACAAGGTTCTTTAGGCGCGTGGCCAAAATCAACGGAATCAACGGCCGCCATCTTGTTTTGTCAATACAATTTCTGTGATAATTTTACAAATATTTCCCAGCGACGCCCCCCATCAATGTCATTTTGGCGCCAAAAGATCCTTGTAGCACTATAAAATGATTGATATTTCCATCTTCATTGGCATTTTTGACAGCGTTTTGGCAGATTCAACAAAAGAACCCTGCTTATTTGGTTGTGGGTAAAATTTTGTACGACGAGAACATAGTTCAACGCTACACGGTTCTTTTGGCGCATGGCCAAAACCTGAACTAACGCCGCCATCTTGTTTTGACAATACAATTTCTGCGATAGTTTCTCAAATGTTTTCCCAACGACGCCCCCCGTCAATGTCATTTAGGTGCCAAAAGATGCTTGTAGCACTCTAAAATTATTGATAGTTATTTTTATCTACATTGACAGTTTTGAGAGTTATAGCAGGTGAATCAAGAGCCTTATTGACTCGTGGGTGCCTAAAAAGGCGAAGGACAGTTCGAGAAAGTAAGTTTTTAGTATATTAGTATCTATTTAATGTCTACTTATTCCGAGATTCCTTACCAGCTACCATGTTGAGTTTATTAGTATGTAATGAATCTTTATACTGATGTTTTTCGACCTACTCTGTCTTTAATATTATCTGACCTCTGTGCGATACAATTATTGATAGACAACTCGTAAGTTGTCTATCAATAATTGTATCCTTTTCAGTAACTTTTATTTTATTTTGTTATATATTTCTGAATTTCTCATCGTACTTGTGAACATAGCTCATTTTCGTTTTATTTTGTAACCTATGTATTTAATTTAACTAACGGTATCTAACCCGTCCTTTAATCATTAAGTTCTCTGCTGTAAGTGTTGTACTCACAGTACCTAAAACTGTGATTTTTGTTTGGGTATGATAAATTGAGTAAGTCTTTGAAGTGTCATCAATTATATTAATCAAAATGAATCCATTATCGAGCAAAACTAATCTATGAAAGAACTAGGTTAAATGAACAATTGCGTCTAACAAATTGAACTAGGTATTTATGCTAAAGTATTGAGAGATCTATTGAGGTGAACGGAATCTAGTAGAACACAGTAATTATCGAGAATTAAATCAACTGTTTACAGCTTCTACTACACATAGGCCTGTGTTCACCAACATTTAAATCAACTGTTTAGATATTTAATCAGTTGTTTACTCAAAATTTCATAGGAAAGGATGATGACCAAATTTGTATGAGACCCGTCCCCCCCCTTCAAAAGATATTTTGTATGTGTTAGTGGATTCATAAGGATCTATAAAAAGACTAGCAACCAGTTTTAACTTCAAAATCGATGGGGTTTAGAAGAAAATAATTTTTAATCTTTTTTTTTTTTTTTCTAATTCGTTACAAACATGTTACAAAAAATTAAAATAACAGTATTAAGGCACAACATTGTAAATCCAATTATATATTGTATATATATTGTGTTACTTTCATATTAAAAAAATACGGAAAATAGGCCTAGGTATTGGTTATACATTATTTATTATTTGGGTATACTATAGGTAGACCTCTGCCTAACCCTTGGGGGATTACAGGCGTGATGTTATGTTATGTGTTATTAATTATCATCAATTATAATACTGTTGAGCAGTTCCGCCGGAGGATTAAAACCAATGTAACGCCCTAGCCCTATATACCACACAATTGAAATTATATGTGCGCAGCTTCCTAGAGTTCGATTTCCTGTAAGGCACGTGCAATACCAGTGAGCAATACTATTTCTATTAGACGAATCACGATGTATTAAAATATATGAATAATAAATGCGTGACGCATGCGCGTGCGTGCGTGCCGCGATTGTACGCGAACTCGGACCAACCACACATTTCTTTGTAGTATATTACATAGATATAAGTTACTCAGCTCAGTTTGTCTGTATAATTCGATGTAGTAAAGTCCATTGCGTAAGTGCTCCGCACAATATGATTTCGCAAGCTTGATATGATAGCTTCCTAGCAAAAATAAAAACATCGTTTTCGGATAATAGAGGAAATTCTTCAAAATGAGGAATATTTGCTTCCATTGGTACAAAAACCACTCTTGGTCTTTCTAGTTTTTCATTTGTACATAATCATACAATAGATTAGGTGTGTTGATTTGAGAGTGGATTATGTGCCAATCTCACCACATTATGCATAGTGCACATTGTCTACAGCGACACGATAAAATGCATTTATTATGGCCGCACCAATTTTAAAATCGGTGAATATATTAGGTAACGTTTTATTAAAATATTTCTGTCTCAACAACTTAAATCTATTTTTGAATTTGCCATTCACCGCTTCTACTACCCATCGGCAAATTGTGACTAAGCGGGACTTATTTGCCTGTTCAGTTGTCATTTGGGTATTATTCCGGTCCTTTGAGGGAGGCATATGGGCTTCATATTGGTATGACTCTATGCCATCGATGCTGTCCCGAAATCCCCAGTCCAAAATGAATACGACACCAGGGTTTAAAAAGCAATGCAGTGCATGTTCTTCATCGTTCGTTATTACTTGCATTATTGACGCATTGGAAGTAGTTGCGGCATATGGGCCAATTACATCTACGATATATCCATCACTGCACACTATCAAAAATGGTTTCAACAGGTTTCTAAACTTGTGATGGTTATTGCTTGCCCGTTAGAACAAAAAATTCGCATGTGTATATGTATACGTTCCATCACAAATCAAAATGGCCTTTGTATTCACGTCATTTTCGAAAATCCGTTTTGGAATTAATAAGTTTCTCTCGAGAATGCTGTCTCTAGTTATGTGATCCATCCCAAGATGTCTTGAAACAAAATCCAGTGACAAACATTCTCGCGCTATATATATATATATATATTTTTTTTAAGATGACTACTTGACTTTTTAAATAATGTTGACAGCCTTTCGTTAGTTTCGCCAGTCCTTAGTTTTGTCAGTAGATGAACATGCCAAGAACAGTCCGTGGATGATAATCTCTTTCTGGCAGTGATGGTGTTTCTTCCAGTATATTATTAAATTGATCACTGGTTAGACCGGTCCAAAAATGTAGCTCATTTTCATATAATCTCGTAAAGGGTTCAAAATCGAACCTTGGGCTTTTATTGACTGCTTGTATTCACATATTCGTCATATCTGTAAGCAACTGTGAGTTGAAATAATGGGTCACGTGGACAGCATCAAGCAACTCCTCAAATTCCAAATGCATCAAATGACGTTCACACAGTCGGGCACTCGGTGGCACATATAAGCGATAGTTACATACGGCATCCAGTTTTATAGAAGTTGGGATTCGTCTCAGATTTTCATTACCGCATTGCTCCTGTAGGATATGTCACCTTTGCCGTAGATCGCGGACACAAAACACATCGGCGTCCGGTTTCCATTTTAATAAAAATAAAAAACAAAGTCCCTTAACGTGCCAGGGCCAAACGAGAAGCTATAGATCAGATCCAATAAACATGCAGGCAGTCATCAGTCGAAAGTAAAACAATCCAATAGTGCACAGAATAACAACGTCGCGTCGTGGACAACGAACGACTAACTTCAGGTACAAGGATTATTATTATAGAAGAGGGACGGGTGACAGCGTTTGCGGGGTAGAAGAAAGAGGTTGCGGAACTTGCTGATACCGTGTTTTTCAGTTGCGTATGCGTTGCTCTAGACGTCACCGACCGTATATTTTTTGGCTGATTTCAGTAGAGTCATTGCTTATAAATAAAATTATCACTTATACTAGATATTTTTGTTTCACCTCAAAGTACCAATAAGATTTTACATAAATGTTTTTTTTATAGATGTAGGTACAATAACAAATATAATAATTGTTATAATACTCTAAAAATCAAAGATTATGGTTTATAACATGTTATTTTGTTCCAAAAATAATAACATTAAAACTTATGTTTTCTAGGAGTATCCCGTATTTTTGAGAGATGTCGTCATAGTAAAAATTTATCATCTTACCAAGATGGTTTAACTGAGATACATTTCAAATCTGTTGGTCGGTGTTAGGTTTGGGGGGACGTTTTGACGCATCGTCCTTTGACATAAACCAACTGTTTAAATACCTAACCGGTGGTTTGAATGTTGGTGAACACAGGCCTGAGTCTTCTATGTATAAAGGTGGTTAAAGGTTTCGCCTCAATTTTTGGCGACTCGATTGATGCAATTTTTATTCGAGTCACTACAAGTAGATATCTCACAGAATCAAGCACGTTTTTTTTAATCCTTTTTAACGCATTTTTATTAACCTAAGAAGTACATGACATAAATCATTAAAGGAGTCACGATCACGACTTATAATTGCATGCACTAAGTACTTTAATATATCGTGTCGCGTGAAAACATAAATTGAAGTAATTAAAAGTGTCAGGGCAGCCCGTGAAACTTAAATATTCTTAACGTTTTTTTGCAATTTGCAGGTCTCAGTATCATTTTGTATGTTGATATAAATATGATTCGCGGCCGTATCAAATATTTATTTATATAATAATAATCATAATCATCAATACAACTCTTAGGCCGCTTATAGACGTTAAGAAAATTCACCGTGTCTGCTGCAGACAGGACCGATACATCATGTACCTACACGTCAAGAATTTTGTCGGACCTAGACACGAAAACTTGTCGTGTCTGCTGCAGACAAGACAAATATGAACGTGTACACGATAAGATTGTTTTCGGGCAGTCGTGCGTAGGGTATAGTAAGCTGCTCTAGTCAAGTCTGTTATTAATTTGCGTTTTTTTGTGAGTGAAGATCACGTCCACGCGTTAAACTTGCACGAAAAACCTGAACCACCTCACCTACCCCGCCACTCCCTATACAGCAGCAACTCAGAGCGCGTCGTGTGATCGTGTCTAGAGCGGACAAGATTTTTTTTCATGTTCAACACCGTGGCAGTGAACACAGTCCGTGTGTAGAAACGACAAGAATTATTGCGTAGGCCCGGTAACTTTTCTTAGCGTGTACAAGCGGCCTTAAGGTCATATAATCCTACTAGCTTTTGCCCGCGGCTTCGCCCGCGTGGATGTCGGTTATCGCATAAAAAAGTACCCTATGTCCGTCTCCATATCCCAGGCTATATCTCAAAATTCTAACTTAATATTAATTTTAATGTGACTCACTATGTGAATAGAAACCGAAACAAATGATTTAATATAGTAAAAGTACTTATGTTCTGAACGTGAATGAGTCTTTACCTAAAGATAACAAACACAAAATCAAAATTTCACTCAAATTCTTAAAGCAATCAATTGTACCAAATACAACACGAAATAAAAATGCGACACAAATAATAATTTTAAAATAATTCACGTAAGTCCAACGATGTAAAAACAAAACGAAATCCTCCGAAATGTCACATGGTACACCGTTTGTCCTGAGAAAACGCTCGAAATGTCTAATGAACACCATTGGTGCATAACGTTTCTCAGGGTCACGTTCGCAATTGGATGAAATATTTGACATTCATTTTGTACTTGCAACACGATCTGGATGTAGAATTCGATTAATCGACTAATACTTGACCGGTTGACATTTTAGCGGGAACACCACTAAACGAACGAAAAAAAAAAAAAACAAAATACGTCTATACTCTGTGGTCGTGTGGCGGTGTGACGCGATGCTTAATGTAAACATTCATCAAGGTTATACGTGCGTAAAGTAATGGATTCAATGAGAAAACGGTTTAATCTTAGAAGAATCTTATACAGAATTACTGAGAAATAAGTGTAGATTTCGTATTGAGTGTTAGTTTATCGAAAAGTGATAAATATGTCAGTGAAAAAGTAACGAAAGTTTTGGAATGCACAAATTTTGATCATAAGGCCGCCGTGTTTAGTAATGTTTTTATGATAAATATTCTTGTATACTGTTTGAAATACACGTAAGTAGCTAGCTTATTTATCTACGAACATAATTTGGCTAATAGCTACTGATATTATAGCGTATTGTTATCGTAATCGTATTTCAAAGAGTAAAATTCGTCAAACAAATACCTACAAAAAGTCAATAAAATGGATATAGTATGTTATCCTTAAGAGATAGACATATGCCATCGCTGACTTTTTTGAAGACCTTTTTATGATACACAATTCCACCATACATTATTTTTTTATATCTCAAAGGGTTTAGACAGCGTTTTCGTTGAAAGCTCCCAGACGGCTTATTTTTTTCCGACACCTCCAACAAATATCGTTAATTCATACAAAAATGCATACAAAAACATAACAAATTATATACTAAAACCTTCCTCGAGAACCAAGCTATCCATTGGTGAAAACAGCATGAGAATCGGTGCAGTAGTATTTGAGTTTATCGCGAACAGACAGACAGACAGACAGACAGACAGACAGACGCGGCGGAGGACTTTGTTTTATAATATGTAGTGATACATATTTGTTACGGTCGCGAATCATACTTTATCAACATACAACCAGACAATGGAGCTGCAAATTGCAAAAATTGCAAGAAATATGTATTTCGCGGGCTACCTTACCGCTTCCCCCTAAAAACTGTCACCAAGAGCAAGCACAACACCCGATCTACGAGTGAAAGTCAACCGTGAATCATTAATATTTATCTGGTTGAAATAGCTAATAGGTTACTGTCTCGAGTGATAAGCATGTCTAGCTCTGCATGTGAAATATGATCTTTAAACTTTGGTGAACTGCACGTGACAGCATTGTGTCTTGTGAGTGCCCACAGAATGATTGTTACTATGGATGAAAAAGCGCTTTCAAACTTAACTCCACGAGTTTTAATAGATATATCCGAAAACTGTTTTAATCTTAATACAAAACTTTGTGCACAATAAAGGCTCCTACAGACTCGCGCGGGCGCGACAGGCACCGACAAAGAAATTGTGCTACTAGTGTCGCGTCGCGCCCGCGATATCGCACTAGTCTGTACGAGCCTTTATTGTGCACAAAGTTTTATATTAAGGCGACGATAACCGACTTTTAATGATTTCATGCTGAAGATCACGTCTAAACGAGCTGTGTTAATGTTTTGTAAAAAATATATGTTAAATTAGAGCATGTTCTTAATAACTTAATTTATGAATATTTTAGATTATGTTTATATTACATAATTAATTCTAATCATTAAATCTATCAAGCGTACTTTTCTGAAACCTTTACCTTTTTAAAGATAATTTAATTATAGATATTTTAGTATACATATTTTTTGTTTAATGTATAATAAATTAATAATGCGTCTTATTTGGGAAGCATTCCTGGATTGGAGTCCTATTACTAGCTGTACGTACAACGCGTTGCGTGAGCTCAGTACAGAACACGCAAGCTAACCACTCAAGGTCACTGGCATATATCTGGGCCTTAAGAACTGTCTTTCGACTGTCATAACTTCATAAGGTCCAAATAGAAAAATTACTAAGAAGATTTTAACCTGTTTAAAAAATACCTTGTTTTGTAAAAGACTGCAACAGTTTGCCAAACAATTTGATGAAACAATTCTTGATAATGAACTGACTGGTCTTTCGATTGGCGTTATCTGCTTCTTTTATAAGTGTTACAGAACAAAATATCCAGTAAGTAAGAATGCCTTGCCCAGTCTAAGGCGTTGTATCACCGGTGTAACATAAAAAGTATAAGGTCACTTTTTACAGTACATACCGATTAACCAACGCGTTACATATTCATGCCGTTGATCAATGATAAAGCAATCATTAGGATATAGTTAAATACCGATTGTGTAAGCGCTAAGTTACCATTTAATAGCTACTTTTAATTAAATAGGAACTGTGATTGCTTCACACCCCCCCCCGCGAGTTTAAATTGTTTACTTTTGACAAACTTTTGAACGATTTTTAAGTCTCAGATCGGTTACTCTGCAGTCAAGCCCCATGCTGGTTGTTTGACCCATATAACGCCATTCATATATATGTACATATAGAAATACATCCGTAGCTTAGATAACAATACCGTGTAAGTTAAATTTTATAAGTTACAAGAGAGACAAAAAGCTGTTTAAGTAACAGTGTAAGTCTAAATAAAATAGTTTACAATACCGCCTAAGTCAATGAACATTACACAGAAAAACCACCGATATATTGATGTGTAATTAGTAATTATACACGTTAATACATCGGCGGTTTTTTGTCTTTAAAATAACAGTATTTTTACTCTATTAAACAACATATTAAATTATCGAGTTGGCTTACCTTTTTGGTGCATCAGAACTGTCTGTTTAGAGATAGTGTGACCGACTGACGACTTATGCGATTATGACACAATAAACGATTTGCGCGGTGCCGGAACTATTCGTAAAATACACTGCGATTTGATGATTTTGAAAAATAAATTGACATCATAAAAAAAGTCACATGGCCAATTTTCGACTTATGCGGTATTGTTACTTAAGTGACGATATAGCGCTACAATGTTACTTTGGCGCGTGGCCAAAATGGGAACTAACGCCGCCGTATTGTTTTTCAATACATTTCACAAAATCATTGTACAAATGTTCACCAACACCCCCCCTTTTTTTGTTGGTTGGGAAACTATCAAATAACTTATCCGCTCTGGGCAGAGCGGGAGGGCCTGTCACTTTTACTGACTAAAGCCCACCCGTGTTCCTTCAGTTGCTTGTGTGCCAGGGCCACGGTATCCCTTTCGGACAAACCCGCAACCCTGGCAGGCATCGGTTCTAGTGGACCCCGTCAGTTGGTGCTGACATCTCGTCAACATCATTCGAGCGCCGAAACATCCTCGTAGCCGTGTAAGTTATTATGGGATTTGACAACCAAAAGCTAACATTTACTGGGTACGTCTTTCATTGACTTAATGTGCTCTGGCGAAAGAGAGTAGGATGTCATGCTCATTCAAATGTCTCGCTGGTGGTGGAGCGTGTGTTGAATCATTAATGTCCATTTAAAATCCATCCATTAATGTCCATTCGTGAACGAGCGCCGTCAGTAGAGACTGGTCATCTCTTAGCTGTGTGTTGGCTTAGTTTATTTTTATCTTTTGAATTGTTTTTATTTTTATATGTTTATTACGGACGCTTTTAACGTGCCCGGCTTTCTACATTGTTCTCACATGTATAATTTCAACTTGATTGATGTAACCATGTGTCCGTGGAGTTTCTTGCCCGTTCTTCTCCATAGGAACCTACTACACTTTGGAAGGGGCAACCAGCTTCATTTTTCTGACTGACCTGCCTGAAATGCTTTGAGTTGATTTTGATGCAGACGATGAGCTTGCCAGAAGTGGGTCACGCATGGCACCAGCGGGTCCTGAACCCTTCGTACCACTCCCCTTCGGGTATTTACGCAGTCTGGTAAGAAAACGCACCAGGGACCAACATTACAAACTATGGTCGGACCAAGGTGAGTGCAGGCAGGCTAACGTAGCTCTCCCCACAATTGATGGCCGCCTCACGAAATAGGTTCTCCAGCTGCATACAGTTACAGCAGCTATAACTGGCCATGGGTCATTTAATAAACACCTCTTTGTCATAGGAGTCACAGACAGTCCGCTGTGCAGGGCCTGCATGGAGGACGACGAGACAGCAGCTCATGAGCTGCTAAACTGCCCGGTGGTCACCACATACAGGGCCAAGTACTTCGGTAACCCAGGTACCCTACGTGAGATTGTCAGGGACACCAAGGCGTCGCTGGCCTTCTTTGAGGAGCTGGGATGGATCGAATAATCGAATTCCCATCCGTACCTACGCAAAATACGAGCATTTTCGTGGAGATGCGGACACCAGCCCGTATTACCTATTACCTAATGCTTTAAGTTTGAAGGTTAAATAGGCTTTCAACAACCACAAACTTGCAGCGTGGTAAAATACTTTTCAGATTTCAGAAGCGTTACCCGCGGAAGCATACTGAATTGAATATGTTACCAAATCTCATGTGTCAATCGATGTGACTGGCTATTGTTATTCAGTCATAGAAAATTGCCTTGAGCAGCCTTTCAGTAATCGGGTGCCAGTTACCTACTGGTCAAGTAAATAGTCAAGCTACTGTTTCACGACACTAGTTTCATTATGAAACTCCGCTTTATCGTACTGGATATAACTAGTAATTACGTGAAAGTGGATACGCCTTGTTGAGTAAGATTACCTATCGTTTTAACAAACATACCAAATTATTGTACCTTCCAACTGTTGATTTACGATTATGAATGGTTTCAGAACGGTTAATAATATCAGCGACAAGCCAAATGTAATAATTTTCTCCTTTCTGTTTATTTCCCGCCTTGACAGTAAAACTCGAAGCATTTGTTTTTATTTTCCTCTGTGGTTGAGGATTCCGGGTGAAGCTCGCTTCCATCTTTGGCCTTATCATCACTTACCATCAGGTGAGATGAAGGCCAAGAGCTTCCGCGTGGAAGGTAAAAAAAAAAAAAAAAATACATACGGTTATGTTAAATATAGCAAATCATCACGCCTTTTTATCCCGAAGGATTATACCTATAGTACGGGTGATTGTCAGGACACTCATTTGGTTGACTTCGGTGGCAATTTTTTTAATACATTTAGGCACAACTAACATGAAATATCAAATCTAGAGTTAATTTAAAACATATTAGTAGTACTCTAGATTTGATATTTCATGTTATTTATGCCTAAATGTAAAAAAAAATGTTGCCACCGAAGTCAACCAAATAATGAGTGTCCTGAGACTGACCCGTACACCCTAGAGAAGTTAAAAAAACCGGCAAAACAATGAAGAAAAAAACTAACGTATTTTTAACATACGGTTATATTAAATACAGCAAACCATCACGCCTTGTTACCCCGAAGGATTATACCTATAGTAAACCCTAGACAGAGAAGTTAAAAAAACGGGCAAAAAAATTAAGGGTTTCGTAGTTGGGATGAATTTATCCCAAGAACAAACTTAATAGTGTAGTTTAAAAACGTGTTATGTTTTTCAGTTGCAAATTTATGTTGGTCGACTTACTCGGTAACTTGTAAAGCCTACTTAGCGGTGATAGTTTTCCTTTTAACTTCGTTATAAATACTACTGCTGTGAATTTTGTCACATCTAAAAACAACCGTTTAGCTAGCGTAGTCAATAAAGAACCCTTATAGATTCGCCATGTCCGTCTGTTTGTCCACGGCTTAGCTCAGATACTATGTACTAGAAAGTTGTAATTTGGCATGAGTATACATATAAATCACGCCGACAGTGGTAAAGTAGAATCTTTATACTTAATTTTTTTCCTGTGTACTTCAGCTACACGTAAAGTGGGGATGATATCATGATACTTTTTTTCTCGTCTATTCCATGGGTATCGTTTTCAGGGGTATCGTTGGATAGGCCGTTCAATTTTGCGGGTTTGTGAAAAGCATTTTTCGATTCAGGGATCATTTGCGAAATATTATGCTTTAAAGTGCTATATTTTATTAGTCAAGTGTCCCCCCTGCCAGCTAAATGGTTGATTTGGATGCACGGTGGTAGTATATATAAAATAAAAAATAAAATAAAATAGCCTTTATTCGACCATAAATATTTATCATATTATCACATTGGTTATTACCTTATATACATTTCATTTCATTATTATTAATATTATTGTTGGTTATTTAAGTTAATATGTAAGCAGAATATAATTTATATATGTATAAGGATCAAATATTATTATTGTTGTTAGCATGCACGTGAAATTATTTATATCTCTAGCCTGTCTCCTCCAGTGTGGTCCACATCTTTCCTTAAATATATCTTCCCAGCGCTTCCGCGGCCTTCCTCTTTTTCTATTTCCATCTCTAGGTACCCATTCTATGATTTTCTTTGTCCATCTTTCGTTATCCATTCTGCAGATGTGCCCTGCCCGTTTCCATTTCAGACTTATTATTCTCTCTACTATGTCAGTTATTTTAGTTTTGCTCCTCCATTAGTAATTCTGTCGGACTGTTTAATACCCAACATGCTTCTCTCGATTCTCCTTTGCATAACTCCGAGTTTGTGTTCTAGTAGTAATATAACCAAGTTAAAAGGAAAACTATCACAGAAAAGTAGGCTTTACAAGGTAACGAGTAATAGTCAAGCAACTTACATTTGCAGTTGGAGAATTGACCGTCACGTGTATCGGTGTATGGTAGAACATGTTTATCAACTACAAATGTTAAGTTTGTTTTTAAAATAAAATGGTTCCAACTACGGAACCCTTCATTTTGCGTGATCTGACACACACTTGGTCGGTTTTTTTTAAATTAATTTCAAAACAATATAGAAAATATGGGTAAATATAATGTTTTTAAATAAACATACCTAGCTCAAAAATGTAACATGTATCGTTCGGTACAGTTAGTCTTAGTGTAGCTTACATAGTAGGCAATGAGTTATCAGTCTTATCACAGTGATTACAGGGTCAAATAATACAAGAAATTCATAAGGTACATGATTATGTTATAACTGATTCACCAAAGAAATATTCACAGAATTCCTGAACTGTTGAAATCTAAACCCTGACAAATAATTCAGTAAAATGACAGAACTCTGCATACAAAAATTTCAAAAATGTATGGACGAATCTGTTATTTTACTGAATCGAATTATTTTTCAGGGTGTAATGAAACCGCTTATCATAAGTTTTCAGTGACATTTGTGTGTATTATATCCATTAATAATATTATTATAGATTGATTTTCTCTGAAATTCTGATTTCCAGTCAGTTTTTTTTTTTATCTATTCAGCTAAATCCATTTTAAATGTTATACTCGGAACGAAATAAATCAATTTTAAAGTTCTAATCTTATACTAGAAACATAATAATAGTTTCTTTAACTTATCATTTCGCACCATTTCCATGGCGTATAATTGCTGTGACCGGCGCGTAGAAAATATCGCTGCAATGTTTTCAGGATAATAAACTAATGTCACGGTTATAATGGAAACCAATACAACTTATACGTTTTATTTAAAAAATAACGCATCTTTAATAATTTTACGATCATACAAGCCCGATCACAGTGGACAAACAATAACATTTTGCTCTTACATGCCTTTACAAAAAATTCAAATAAGGTTTAGGCCAATTACATGTAAAAATTTAGAAAAGTTAAATAATTCTTTGGCCAGTAAGTTATGTCTTCAGAGTTTTAATAGTGTATATGACCCAAATGAGTTCTACGCCGAGTTCTTTTCACTATTAAATACGCAATTTAATGACACATTTCCACTAAAGACTAAAAGTATTTATACAAAGTTCTTATTTAGTGATTGGGCAACTCCAGGTATTCGTAAAAGCAGGGAAAAGCTATTTGAACTTTATGGCCTAAAGCAACATATGAATAATACTAGCTTTCATAAATATGTTAAAAAATATTCAAAAACATTTAAAAATGTATGCAAAATAGCTAAAGCTCTTTATATTAGCAATAAAATAAAATCAGCTGATGATAAAATAAAAACTACTTGGCAAATAATAAATAATGAAACAGGTAGGAAAAAACAGCAAAATACTGAATTTAATTTAGAGACTGCACATGGCCCCATCAACTCCGATGTAGAAATAGCTCAGGAATTTGAAAACTTTTTTGGTAATATTCCCTTTAAAACTACAGAAACTTTAAATTCCTCACCCGCGCTTTCTGCTGCTTTACTTAGAAAGAATGTAAAGGCATGCCCTTTGGAGTTCAGGTTTCAACACACAAACCCCCAGGCTGTTATAAAAGCTTTTAAAGATCTTAAAATTAAATCAACAGAAGATCTTTGGGGAATGTCTGTAAAAGTCTGTAGGTCTATTATCGAAACCATTGCGCCCTATTTAGCTTTCATATTTAACACCAGTATAGACCAAGGAGTCTTTCCAGATCTCATGAAACACAGTAAAGTAGTTCCATTGTTCAAATCCGGTGATAGTAAGGAACCTAACAACTATAGGCCTGTGTCAATTCTTCCAGTTCTCAGTAAGGTGTTTGAAAAGTTGATACTCAATCAAATGTTACGTCACTTTAATAAAAACTCCATCTTTCATGAACAACAGTATGGTTTCACCAAGGGGCGTTGTACAACTGACGCCGGTGTCACCCTAATAAAGAACATTTTTAACGCTTGGGAAGAAGCACAAGATGCCATTGGAATCTTTTGCGACCTCTCTAAGGCGTTCGATTGCGTAAACCATGAGACACTTCTGCTGAAACTGGAGCACTACGGAATTAAGAATACCGCTCTTGATTTACTTAGATCATACCTGACGGATAGGAAGGTTAAAGTTCAGGTAAACGGCGTAAACTCATTAGGGTCTGAAATGAAAATGGGCGTTCCTCAAGGTTCGATATTGGGTCCATTCCTCTTTTTAGTTTACATTAACGATTTACCCCAATTACTTCAAAATCAACCGCAGATGGTGTTATTTGCAGATGACACATCATTGATTTTTAAAATAGATCGACGGTCACAAAAACTTGACGACGTGAATAACTCTATTCTTCAGGTCCAAAATTGGTTTACTGTAAATAATTTGGTACTAAATAATAAAAAAACCAAATGCATTCGATTTAAGTTACCTAATGTTAGAAGTAGCGAATGTGACATCATATTGAACGGAGAAAAACTGGAATTTATTAATCAAACGGTTTTCCTAGGAATCACGCTAGATGAGAAATTACAATGGGGACCTCATATAACATCTCTTGCGGGGCGGCTAAGCTCGGCCGCGTATGCTGTTCGAAAGATAAGACAGTTAACAGATATAGAAACCGCGCGTTTAGTTTATTTTAGCTACTTCCATAGCATTATGTCGTATGGCATTTTACTGTGGGGTCGGGCTGCCGACATTGAATCCATTTTTATTTTACAAAAGAGGGCTGTCAGAGCCATTTATAATCTACATCGCCGCGAATCTCTTAGAGAACTATTTAAAACGATTAATATAATGACGGTACCTTGCCAATTCATTTATGAAAATATTATGTATGTAAGAAAAAATCTACATATTTTTAATAAAATCAGTGATAGGCATAATTTTAATACTAGAAATAAAGATAAAATAGATCAACCATTTTTCAGATTATCTAAGGTACATACATCTTTTATGGGGTACTGTGTTAAATGTTACAATAACCTTCTGATATATTACAATTAAATGAAAGAAAATTTAAAACTCATATTAAAAGTACACTTTGTAAACAAGCATATTACAAATTAGAGGATTATATCCAAGATAAGAATGCTTGGAAACATGCTGGTCCTGCTCCATAGGACAATTTAGAGTCTAGACAAAATCAAACTGGTTGCTAATTTAACTGTCATAATTTTTATGATATTAATTTTATTTTCTGTGATTAATATTTTAACTCACACACTGACTTATTATATGTTGTTTTTATTTTTTATTTTTTTGGGAAATCATAAACAATGTTTGTAAATATGTGAGCACCATGTACCTATCGCATTTATTAATTTTTCTGTTATTACTTCACTTTTCATTCTTTTTACCAATTGTGGTAAGTAATTTTGATGATTTTTTTTATATTTTTTATTTTTTTATTCTAGGTACATAGTCTTCACCTATAAATATTAATTAATGTATACAAACTATTGTTAACATTTTAAAAGAGTAAGTATGGAGTTTCTTGCCCATTCTTCTCCATACATAACTACATTTTGGAAGGCGCAACTAGAATCAATTAACTATTCATGTAATTTTTGACGTTCAAAAGTGCATCTTCGTGCCTATTTGAAATAAATTATTTGACTTTGACTTTTTTGACTTTGATTAAAAGCACATTTGAAAATATTTGTTTATTCAAAAATATAACACGGCCTATCACGTCAAATTCCATAATATTTTCAGTTTTCTATATCAAATAATATGTAACGAACTAATTATATTTGAAAAAGAAAATCGTTAGTCACACCAATACCGTAACATGCTCATTATATGAAAATTAAATTAAAGTTAGCAGAACGTATAAATTTTCAGCGGCTTGCAGCGATTTATGTAATAAAGCAGAAAGTTATAAAACACTGAGTAGGTATGGAATGCGTTACCCAAGATATCGGTCATGGGTTGCGTAAGTAATCAATGTACTTGGGCACTGTGGTTTTCTACTTGCATTTGTTTTTATTAAATTAAAAGATTTTATTTAACTTCACTTGTATGTATGATTATAATATGTCAAACATTGTTTTTTTTACTATTGATTTATACAATAACTCAAACAACATTACAATTTTGGTATAATTAAAGTGTATTTTGTATTTATGCTTCTCTCAAGTTGCAGTATAGCAGTAGCAACTTACGGGAGTCAACGAGACAAACCAGCCGATTCTATTAATCAGGGAGATTCAGAGAAATACTCCATTCGGAATCGATTACATTTAACCATGGCAGTGATGCTACAAGGTGAAAATCGATTTGACTTTCGTGAATATAAATTAATTAAAAGGTCAAAATGACAAATGAATGATCTTTTGGTCTTCAATAAGTGAAAAGCCTACTATACCGCAATTGATACATTCATATTGAGAGGTCGAAGAAGGGATTACTTCCAAGTAGGTAAATCCTGAATATCATGTTGTTTGAATCGGTGAGAGTCCGAGATAATCAGATAACCATATTCACCTAACCTGACTGAGGGCCGCAAGAAAACAACAAGTGAAATAAAAGATTCAGATGATAGATATATATATCTTCAGATTGGATTGCTTATTCTCTCCTAGAACAATATCGCACCCCCGGTGCAACACTGTCACTTATGCAAACTGTAAAATACTTATGTTTCAGGAGAAGTGTATTAATTTTAATTATTTGGTTTCATTTATTTTATTATAAACTTAAAAGAACACAAAGTCAAAGTCAAATAATTTATTTCAAATAGGCACGAAGATGCACTTTTGAACGTCAAAAATTACATGAATAGTTAATTGATTCTAGTTGCGCCTTCCAAAATGTAGTTATGTATGGAGAAGAATGGGCAAGAAACTCCATACTTACTCTTTTAAAATGTTAACAATAGTTTGTATACATTAATTAATATTTATAGGTGAAGACTATGTACCTAGAATAAAAAAATAAAAAATATAAAAAAATCATCAAAATTACTTACCACAATTGGTAAAAAGAATGAAAAGTGAAGTAATAACAGAAAAATTAATAAATGCGATAGGTACATGGTGCTCACATATTTACAAACATTGTATATGATTTCCCAAAAAAAATAAAAAATAAAAACAACATATAATAAGTCAGTGTGTGAGTTAAAATATTAATCACAGAAAATAAAATTAATATCATAAAAATTATAAATTATACAGTTAAATTAGCAACCAGTTTGATTTTGTCTAGACTCTAAATTGTCCTATGGAGCAGGACCAGCATGTTTCCAAGCATTCTTATCTTGGATATAATCCTCTAATTTGTAATATGCTTGTTCACAAAGTGTACTTTTAATATGAGTTTTAAATTTTCTTTCATTTAATTGTAATATATCAGAAGGTATTTTATTGTAACATTTAACACAGTACCCCATAAAAGATGTATGTACCTTAGATAATCTGAAAAATGGTTGATCTATTTTATCTTTATTTCTAGTATTAAAATTATGCCTATCACTGATTTTATTAAAAATATGTAGATTTTTTCTTACATACATAATATTTTCATAAATGAATTGGCAAGGTACCGTCATTATATTAATCGTTTTAAATAGTTCTCTAAGAGATTCGCGGCGATGTAGATTATAAATGGCTCTGACAGCCCTCTTTTGTAAAATAAAAATGGATTCAATGTCGGCAGCCCGACCCCACAGTAAAATGCCATACGACATAATGCTATGGAAGTAGCTAAAATAAACTAAACGCGCGGTTTCTATATCTGTTAACTGTCTTATCTTTCGAACAGCATACGCGGCCGAGCTTAGCCGCCCCGCAAGAGATGTTATATGAGGTCCCCATTGTAATTTCTCATCTAGCGTGATTCCTAGGAAAACCGTTTGATTAATAAATTCCAGTTTTTCTCCGTTCAATATGATGTCACATTCGCTACTTCTAACATTAGGTAACTTAAATCGAATGCATTTGGTTTTTTTATTATTTAGTACCAAATTATTTACAGTAAACCAATTTTGGACCTGAAGAATAGAGTTATTCACGTCGTCAAGTTTTTGTGACCGTCGATCTATTTTAAAAATCAATGATGTGTCATCTGCAAATAACACCATCTGCGGTTGATTTTGAAGTAATTGGGGTAAGTCGTTAATGTAAACTAAAAAGAGGAATGGACCCAATATCGAACCTTGAGGAACGCCCATTTTCATTTCAGACCCTAATGAGTTTACGCCGTTTACCTGAACTTTAACCTTCCTATCCGTCAGGTATGATCTAAGTAAATCAAGAGCGGTATTCTTAATTCCGTAGTGCTCCAGTTTCAGCAGAAGTGTCTCATGGTTTACGCAATCGAACGCCTTAGAGAGGTCGCAAAAGATTCCAATGGCATCTTGTGCTTCTTCCCAAGCGTTAAAAATGTTCTTTATTAGGGTGACACCGGCGTCAGTTGTACAACGCCCCTTGGTGAAACCATACTGTTGTTCATGAAAGATGGAGTTTTTATTAAAGTGACGTAACATTTGATTGAGTATCAACTTTTCAAACACCTTACTGAGAACTGGAAGAATTGACACAGGCCTATAGTTGTTAGGTTCCTTACTATCACCGGATTTGAACAATGGAACTACTTTACTGTGTTTCATGAGATCTGGAAAGACTCCTTGGTCTACACTGGTGTTAAATATGAAAGCTAAATAGGGCGCAATGGTTTCGATAATAGACCTACAGACTTTTACAGACATTCCCCAAAGATCTTCTGTTGATTTAATTTTAAGATCTTTAAAAGCTTTTATAACAGCCTGGGGGTTTGTGTGTTGAAACCTGAACTCCAAAGGGCATGCCTTTACATTCTTTCTAAGTAAAGCAGCAGAAAGCGCGGGTGAGGAATTTAAAGTTTCTGTAGTTTTAAAGGGAATATTACCAAAAAAGTTTTCAAATTCCTGAGCTATTTCTACATCGGAGTTGATGGGGCCATGTGCAGTCTCTAAATTAAATTCAGTATTTTGCTGTTTTTTCCTACCTGTTTCATTATTTATTATTTGCCAAGTAGTTTTTATTTTATCATCAGCTGATTTTATTTTATTGCTAATATAAAGAGCTTTAGCTATTTTGCATACATTTTTAAATGTTTTTGAATATTTTGTAACATATTTATGAAAGCTAGTATTATTCATATGTTGCTTTAGGCCATAAAGTTCAAATAGCTTTTCCCTGCTTTTACGAATACCTGGAGTTGCCCAATCACTAAATAAGAACTTTGTATAAATACTTTTAGTCTTTAGTGGAAATGTGTCATTAAATTGCGTATTTAATAGTGAAAAGAACTCGGCGTAGAACTCATTTGGGTCATATATATTATTAAAACTCTGAAGACATAATTTACTGGCCAAAGAATTATTTAATTTTTCTAAATTTTTACATGTAATTGGCCTAAACCTTATTTGAATTTTTTGTAAAGGCATGTAAGAGCAAAAAGTTATTGTTTGTCCACTGTGATCCGATGGCAACTTATTTACGATTTGTTTGTGTAAGTAATCACAATTACAAAATATATTATCTATACAAGTGGCAGAAGACGCTGTGACTCGGGTTGGTTCAATCAGGACACGTCAGGATATAACCTATTCATCTTCCCTAAATCAGGAAGTGCCATCAACTATGTATAGGATAGGATACTTAAGTTTAAAATACTTTTCCTGAAAAAGTTACTTTTTGCATAAGTGACAGTGTTGCACCGGGGGTGCTATATGTAAAGAAACTTATTCTTGGAAAATGTGTCGAAGAATTTGTTAACATCGGACATAATAAACTGCTAGTCCGCCGCCTGTCACTATTATTTTGCAGCAGTTTCAATCTCGCGCTCCAATTGAAAAATTTATTGGCTATTAGAGAAATCCAATCAGAACTCTCGGCTTGGGATTTTAAACGTTACTTATTGTTGCCGCTGCGACAAATTGGAAACAAAGAAAACATTTTCGAGCAGTTTGAACTCCAAATTCCACAGATTTACTACACCAAAACAAATCCGGACAGACACCAGTTTTTACTGAATGTAATGGCTTACGTATTGTCCCTTTAAGATCCATGCGCTGTATTGTATGTACCAAAATGTTCAGCGCATCCATTCCCTAACCGCCTATTTTCTTTTTTTTTAGGTGGGATTTTTTTCCTTTTTCTCTTATATTCTTTTTTATTTTATCACATTTTAAATTAAATTAAGTATTAAAAAATAAGTAGTATAAGTACGCTGTGCTGGTACAGCGTCTTAATAATTGTTTGCTGCACCGGACGACGTCATTATGTCAACGCCGGCTGTCGCTGAAAACCAGCGCTGGGGCTCTGTCTTGCATAGGGTCGCAGCATAATGCTGAGCGATAGCCGTTTTGCGTGGATGTGACGCATTTTTCCCCCATAGTTTTCATATATATTTTTTTGTGTTTATGTTCTTTATTGCGTCATGTTTACCGCAAATAAACGTTTTTTCTTTCTTTCTAAATAACTTCTCCCGCTCTGGGCGGAGCGGAAGGGCATGTCAGACTTTTACTGACTAAAACCTACCCGTGTTCCTTCAGTTGCCTATGTGCCAGGGCCACGGTATCCCTTCCGGACAAACCCGCAACCCTGGCAGATTCCCAAACCCCTAACGTTAACAACGCAGAGGCCGTTGACTCTGTTTAAAGAAATATGCAGTAATATTATGTGAAAATATTGCGTTTCTTCATTGCAACAGTGAAAGTTAAGAAGATGCTAATGTCAGTATTATTTTATAATTTATTTTAATAACTTTCTGCCAATTAAAACTGTAAAACTAGCTGAAAACTGAATGTAATTCTTTCAGTTACGACTATTTAGGCGTTTCGGCGAGACACCTCTATGCTATGGTCTAAAATTAGCCCTGTATTATACGAGTTCTGGAATGTGTCCCGTGCTCGCCGGCTAACTCGAATCAACTGTGCACGACGCGAGATAAAGGTATCGTTTTAAATTCGCAAGACTGGTGCGATTCTAAGCTGTGAACAGTCAATCAACTAGCGGCGCGGAACGCACAATCTGCACGAAAGGATGATATAAGAGGTACAAATGCGAGCGCTATGTACACTCTAATTCTTGTCGTGCTTGACTTTCTTCGCGTTGAAAAACTTATATTTTACTTTCTCAATGTCAAAATTATTTTATAAGTAATAAATAAGATTGCAGTTGAAACGGCAAAGCCCCTATAGCTTGGAAGATCGATAAAACATAAATTATTCAACAATCTGACGATCAATCTACTTGTGTTTATCTGATGCCCCTGAACCTATAATCGTCACTTTCTTGGAAATTGACAATTAAACAACTGCATATTTTTTAGTAAATTGTATAAATGTTTGCATTTATACAATAAAACGGAGAAAACACTTTGAAATCAGAGCGAGTCTCAAAGACCTGTCTTTTCTTTAAGTTCTTCGATAGTCACTTACCTCACAGCCTCCTGCGGCTTATCAGGGTTGACTTTCACGGTGCTGGCATTCTTGAACACGTCCAACTCAGCAAGTTTGGCAGCAGCCTCCGGAGCCCCCTTGAAGTTGGGGATACGGTTGTACACGGGGCGCGGGAACATGGCCAGCCCGTTGGTCTCCAGATGACGCCATACCTTCAGCCGGAATGAATGCTTCGTTATCTCCTCCAGCACCGCTTTCTTGGCTGAAAGTTAGTAGAGAGTATTTTTATTGTGGGGTCATTGAACCTTATTTATTTTGTTCCGTGAGTTCGGGAGACACGGAGCGTAGGATGATTGTTGGCAAGATGTGATGTGTTGTTGATTAGATGTAGTTTGTAGAAAAGACCTAGACAAGAGTGATGTACAATTATCGCCGATTTAATGCCAATCTTATCTAAGTCTGCCTCCTAGCTTTGGCCTGCAGTGGTGTTGCAAACGCTGTTGTTTGAGAAATATTATGAATGAAGATAAAGGAAATCTAGAACTTCTATTAATGAACAAAGAGAAAAAGCTATTTTTACTATTTTGAGCCTAGGGCCGTAAGAAAAGTGTTATTTTCAATTACTTCAGTCGCGATTTCAAAATTAGGTCACTACGATAAGTAAATGAAAAACAGATTATAATAGTATATTTTTATAATACCAATGTTTAAACTAAGGTAGATGACCGCTATATTTCAACAGTTGGTATGTTACACGTCGACGTAGAGTAGTAAAACCGTAAATTACTTAGACACGTTTTGTAGTAGATAATAGAAACGTTATTGTAGCGGCATTTGTAAACTTAATGTGCGACATAATAATGGTCAGTGAATTAATAATAGTGTTTGAAGTGAACTAAAGACTTATCGATATGTTTATAAAAGCGATGCTATTGATTAATTTTATCGATAGTTATTGTTTCGAGTCTAGCTAGCATACTTTCTAATAAAAACGTTTGGCAAACGGTTTGAAAACACAAAAGCAGGTTTACTAACATATCAGATAAGCACAAATTGTTACTAACTAATTACTAACAATCTATGGACTGTAACGTCTGAAATAAATAATTTTTATTTTATTTTTATTTATTTACACGAGCTCAGTAATGTAAAAGTACCTACAATAAGTCAGTTCAGCGCTGGCTTGTAACTGGGCTCGTGTAGACATTGGTTTCAACCCAGTCCAGTGCTTACTAATACGCGTCCTATATTCAGTCCAGTTTACTAAGCTAACCTACCCGTCTATTTTCGGGCCTAGTAGCTTCCCCGGCCACGCACAACGGACCAAATGGGAGTCTAAAGTGCGGAAAAGGGAGCCCCATCATCCCCGGCCACGCGAATTACTTAGGTACTGCCGATCTCGTCTACATGAACCCACTCACTGGGTCCTAAATTCCGAGTCACTGGGTCCAGTCACTGCCATCGTATCAACTAGGCATAAGTTTTTAATTAGCTCATGATTATGCACTCCTGGGAATAACATTATTGACCCTTAAATGGTAGTTGCAGGAAGAGAAGTTGAACCATTATTAGTCCGACAAACAATGTAAATGAAATTGCAACGCAGCTTGTCAAGGATAGAAATCAAAAACTGGTGAAATTCAGTACATTTCATGTTTGTTCAAAACCTACCTCGCCACGTTCATTACAATCCGCGTCGCACTATAGATCCCTTGTTAGGAAAGGGTGACACCCAATAAAACATTGTAGACAGTAAAGGCTCCTACAAACAGGCGCGACAAGCGACGCGACTCAAAGGCACCGTTCGTCGCACGACAAACGGTGCCTTTGTGTCGCGTCGCGTGTCGCGCCTGTTTGTAGGAGCCTTAAATGAATTAAAGTTCGAAATCGAAATAATTATACAATATATATGCTTGTTGATGCCAAAAAAATATTTGTTGGCCGTGATATTTATTTTATTTGTCATAGATATTATTTTTTGTGGGCGCGTGATGCTTGGTTTAAATGTCTTTAGATTTTTTTAGGTATGAGCAGATTTTCAGGTGTCGGTAAGGTATAATAGTAGCTTAGATAATATTAGGTTGTTACTGGTCAGTACAAATAAGCTTACGCAGCCGACCTGCGGCCGTCTAATTGATTACTGCGTCACCCTGCAGTTTCCGAATGGACAGTGCGATAATAAACGGCTCAGAGACTTGACATGAACGAGATAAAAAAAAAACGTGTGCAGTCGTAGGACCCCTGTTAGGCAAGTTCCTTACGCGATTCTCGCACGCACTAGACATACTCGTAATAGAAAGTGATAGAGAGAGAGAGAGAGAGAGATAAGAGAAAGAGAGAGAGAGAAGAGAGAGAGAGAGAGGAGAGAGGAGAGAGGAGAGAGAGAGAGAGAGAGAGAGAGGAGAGGAGAGAGGAGAGGAGAGGAGAGAGAGAGAGAGAGAGAGAGAGAGGAGAGAAGAGAGGAGAGGAGAGGAGAGAGAGAGTCGCATGGAGCGGGCATAACGCATTTTCCTGATGGGACGATTTCCACCAGTGAACTCCTACCTCAATCCGCGTTAAGGAGTTTTGTTACAAAAACTTCTAAGGGCTGATTTTACCATAGTACTATCTTTTATCCGAGGAATTAAATTGATGTCTGACAGTTTTTGTATGGAAAAGCTGTAAAAAGTTCAAAATCTATTCGCAGGATAAGAAGTATATTTACTAGGTTAGGTCGAATTTACTGTAAAAGGGACAGGTTCAGGGTATTTTTCGGCCGATTTTTTTCTAGTAGTTCCCTACCGTCAGAACAACCTTATTCTAAGTCCAGCTTTAATGTTCTTTATTCTCTTTCATGTGTTCACAGACTGAGATACTTAGGTGAGACAGCAATAATATTTGTGTCCATAAAAGTCAGGGCCATTGCCATTTCAAACACTGCTTACTTTCCTCCCAAAGTATTATAGGTACCTACGTCAACATCACAGTCAAATAGACGAAGCAAACAAAACGTTTTTTGTCAAAGCCACTCATACTGAGCAGTTTGCGATCAAATCCAATACCTACAGTATAGCAAATGCATTTAATGGTGAAATAACAAGAAAAACAAACTAGTATTTTTGATGTCCCTATAAAATATAGCCATTAATGCTTTCAAAGAAAGTTCACTAGATCATAGAATATAACTTGTATAGCATGAACTAGCTAACAGCGGCACATTTCAGTCGAATAACAAGTGCAAAAACAAGACACCATGTTACATTATAATTGCCTTTAAAAACCCATTGACTGTCAATTATGAAATATATAATTAATCATTAAGGGTCCGTGCACGAAAAAAACTCTCTTTTGTCAATTTCTTATCTAATTGTGAGAAAACTTGAAATAATCGAAACATTAAGTCTGTGTAACTATAAAAGTATAGTTTTCACGGTGCTAAACCATTCGTGTCAGTCACAGCAGCTGTTAATAATTTCATCATTTTTGTGCTCTCCAAAATATAGTTTATTTCGCCGTTGATTTACTAAATGAAGATATCGTATAATCATTAAATACAATTTTGAATATATTTCAAGGATAGCTGAAGACTAATTTGTGATTTTTAAATTTCTTGATATAATTTGCTAAATAATAGGAAAAAATGTAATTACTGACGGGGTTTAAAACAAAACAAAGGTTTATTCAATATTATTTTTCTGCTTTATTTTGTATGGAAGTTGAAAAAAGTGGTTCCGCCACATGCAAGTAGACCATATAAAGAAGTTGATGATATTTTTTAATGTTCAGAATCAACAGTAGTTTCTTGTAGAACGATGATCAAATGTCAGTCTCGCGTCATTTTTCGGAAAACTTAGTGCAAATATTAGTGATTTACCGTGAATACTTAATTTATTTGAAAAATCCCTTTCAGCCACATGCAAAATAAAGAACACAACTTTTCAAATCACAAATAACTTTGTTTAAATTATTTTTCCCTTTCTCACAAAGAGTGAACAAAATTGATCAAAATCAGTAGATTTCGTGCACGGCCCCTTAATATTTATGATATTTCCGTACTCTATGCATTTTTAACACCATACTGCGTTCGCCAACCCGCCTGCCAAGCGTGGCGGTTATGGCAAACCCCCCCAGTGGACGTCTTTCGGCTGAAATGATGATGAAATCTCCAAAAGGCTGGTTGACACTTCCCGTGACCAAGGGCTGGCTTTTACCTTGGCCAGAGGCTAAGCATTGCCATACAATGTGGCAATGCTGCCAGTCTCTTGGATACATAACCATTTAACAGCAATGTGGAGGAATTTTTCAATGCCATATTTTAGTTTATTTTGTTAATCGTTTTAATTAGTTTAGGTTTTTTTTTTGTATTGTTTTGTTAGTTGATTTAAATGTATTATTCCTCTTGATTAAATAAGCTTTATTGACTGTCAAACAAAATAATTTTCTTTACATTAGGTACAATTTAAAATATTCTACCAAAAAAAATTTAATCAAATTATTTGAAAAATAAAGTTTCGAAAATACTTAAATAAAAACGCCCTGTAGATAGATAGGCATAAAATATTATTCAGGCAGTTTTTAATTTATTTTTACCATGAGAATAATCTATTAGTAAACATGTCTTTCTTGTATTTAGCCAGCCACCAAGATTTAAACTCAGGTTTTTTTTACCCAAAAATAATATTTTACCAAAAAAACTTAAATGACTGTACCAAATAATATGTAAGTCTCCAACTATGAAAATCAAAGCAAGTTAAACAAGCATTAAGCCAGACTATAATGTATGCTCAGTAAACAGGTGGCATAGAAAACTTAGTTCTATCCAAGGTTAGGACATTACATGGATGAAATACAACACCTGTGTCACACACAGAACATGTTTACTTTAATAGACTTTTGTTACCAAGATTAAAATACTTGTACAATGTGCAATGTGATAAGAATTATGATTTGTTATGCTTACTGCCTTTTTAGGGTTCCGTAGCCAAATGGCAAAAAACGGAAACTTATGGATTCGTCATGTCTGTCTGTCCGTCCATATGTCACAGCCACTTTTTTCCGAAACTATAAGAACTATACTGTTGAAACTTGGTAAGTAGATGTATTCTGTGAACTGTGATTTTCACACAAAAATAGAAAAAAAAAAAAACAATAAATTTTGGGGGTTCCCCATACTTAGAACTAAAACTAATTTTTTTATTTTCTCAAACCCATACGTGTGTGGTATCTATGGGTAGGTCTTCAAAAATGATATTGAGGTTTTTAATATCATTTTTTTTCTAAACTGAATAGTTTGCGCGAGAGACACTTCCAAAGTGGTAAAATGTCCCCCCCCCCCCCCCTCTAACTTCTAAAATAAGAGAATGATAAAACTAAAAAAATATATAATGTACATTACCATGTAAACTTCCACCGAAAATTGGTTTGAACGAGATCTAGTAAGTAGTTTTTTTTTTATACATCATAAATCGTAAACCGCGCTTGCTGCTATGGAACCTTTCATGGGCGACTCCGACTCGCACTTGGCCGCTTTTTTATAAAGCAATGGCATGTTTTAATGGTTTTATTTTCATCAACCTTTTAGTTTTTTCTCTGGAACATCTGCTTCCCGCTATAATATTTTACCAATTTTTGGAGAAAGATGTATTTTAGTTAAGCAAAATGAAGAAATCCTTATGTTTTATGATCAAATATGCGGTCATCTTTGATAACTATGTTGAAGAGAGTCATCAAAGTTTATGGTGTGTAAATTCTGGGTAGAGTGAGCTTGAAATTATATTGATTATTATGTCTATAAATCCAATCAGACAACATCATACCGAATGGAAGTGATAAACCAATGCACAAACTTATTACTTACTTACATAAGTTTGTACCCACATTAAGATAAATGCTTAAAAATAAACATACTCAGAAATAACAAGTAAATAATCAGGAAAGCTGGCAAACTGATAAATAATTCAACCATGACCTATGCAACCCACACTTAAATAAATTGTCTCCGATAATCCATACATGTAGGTAGATACAAAAAAATATGCTAAAAAGATTTACTATTACTAAGTAAAGAATTCCTTAATTGCACACTCATATCTATAAAGATAGATGAGGCAACTACCTGTATAAGCAGACCTTCAAACCGATGATTCAATGCAAATAGAAAATCTAAAATGACCTCACACATGAGCACAGCGAAGGTACATAAGTTAATTAAAGTTTATAGTAATTACTGCAGCGGTCCAACTTTCTTGCATTTTTTATTGTGACATATCGCCGCCAATTGCGAGTACATTGTACTCCGCGCTATTCTACTACCTAATAAATCAGTTGCATTTTTACAAAAGAGGTGGGCAGACCAGAAGAATGTGAGTCATGCTTCACACTCCAATTAAGCTACCCACAGTATCAATAATTACATGTCGAGGAAACAACCCAAATCGCAATAATCGATGCACGAAACACTCAAACGCAAGTGAAATTACAGCTGCAATCCGATTCAACAATATTTTTTAACAGCGCGTCGAAGAAACTTCGCAGTTTTCATCATCGATTGTATGCGGGTATTTCGAAATACATGTGCTTCTTTACAACGAAAACTTTTTTCATGCATTTTTACACGCATTTCAACGAGAATTTTCTCTAAATTAGTAAATAAAACAGTGGAATAATGATTGTTATTCCATTATTTTTAACAACAAAATGGAAAACTTACTGTTATCCGCGGCCGTTGGCGTATCGTCTCCGTTCTGCATTTTGACAATTTACCGCAATCGGGAGCTCTTCTGCAGGGATTTCGATGATCTAAACGAAAACCATCAAAATTATTTGCAAAATTAAATCCTTCTCCGCCTGACGGAACCGTCACACACAAAAATAGAACGCGAAGTCGCGAATAAAAAACAAATGCCACCAACCTGCCAACAAAAATGTTTTAGAGTTGCACGTATATTACTAAAATGTTTTCATATTTAAATCGACTAAATACTTTCTATGTAGCTGTTGTCTATAATCTTAAATCAGATAGAAACCACGTTAGCAATGTGCACTATAAAACGATTAAGTGCTTAAATATTGTTTATATTTGTGAAAATTGATAGTTAGTGCTGTTTTGACGGTCATAAAATACATTTGACACTCGTCTTTACTCTTCCGCATCTCTATCACAGCGTAACCAACCTTATAATAATACAAAATAGTATCAAGTACGTTCTGTTACAAAATTGTGGAAGATGAAAAACAAATCTAAACGAAAGAAACAAAGTAAATGAAAACAATGTAATGAACATTATTTTAATTTACCCTTTTTGTTTATCTGGTAATGCGTTGCAACTCTTCCTCATTACTTTTCTCTATTCTTCTATAAGAAAACATACTTCTTTCTAGCTAGGACTTGGGTTGGGGACGTCATACTCTTGATAGGTAACGTAATGGGTTTAACTACAAGATTTTGAAGCAATTGCATTAACAGCTAAAACCACTGAAACAGCGCTTCAATCACTCTCATTTATATTACTAAAAGGTTATTAACCTTAAAAATACCGTTTACAAAACACGTTGTTTTCATTGAGAGTTAATTGGCATAATTTACGAGAAAGACATGCAACAGCTGTTGCCCCATATTTCTCCCATTGTCTAAATTAATATAGGTACCATTTTTTTTTTCGATTCATTTAGCTTTGGTAGGTAATACATGGAGTTTAAAAAAAAAATTGAGCGTCAACATAAACATTTATTTAAACATTAAGCATAGTATAAATTAATAAATTATCTTATAGTCTGGGACATATGGAGCGGGGTGAGCATCAGCTCGAAAGCCGCGTCTTTAAGATTGGCACCACGGAGATTGGCTTCATGAAGATCACTGCCCGATAAGTCACAACACTGGAAAAAAAAAGATAAGAGGTTAATTTCTAATGAAATAAATGGAAGGCCAACTGAACAAAATAGTGTGGCGCTGTGTTTATCAAACAAATTCGATTTGTGCATCGAAACTATAGGGAGGTACCTACTTAGCGGTTACGATAGTAACTAACAGAAAATAATTCCGAAGGTGTAATGGAGTATCAAGTAGGTAGGTACCGTGGTGCTTGCAACAATGCGTAAGAATCTTTGTAAGTCTAAAGGCAGCAAGACATTACGCCATACATTGATGTACCTTCAGTTTTGTGTACCTACTTACGCTAATAATTAGCGTCACAAAACTAAAGAAATATCAATAAGTAATTTATTTCATAACAAAATACATTGTGTTGAAAATATTACAGTGACGATAACAAAAAAAAAAAAAAAAATGGTTACATTCATATTTAAAATTAATTACGCATTTAAAATGTAGGTATCAATAACATTAATAAATAATTTTATGTCAATCATTCAGCAACAACAATCAACTTTGCATATAAATTTTATTATCCCGTAATTAAAAAAACCGACCAAGTGCATGTCGGACAACACACAATGAAGGGTTCCGTAGTTGGGATGAATTTATCCCAAGAACAAACTTAACATTGTAGTTGAAAAACAAGTTCCCCCATACATTCCAACTGCAAATTTATGTTTCTACGCACAATATTGAGAGATTTACCATGTTATATTAAGACCATATACTTCCTATAGGTTTTCCTGTAATCTATAAGTAAAGAACTATTCTCTGCACCTGATTAAATAAATACAAAAATCCGATCAGTAGGTCCAGAGATAAGGGGCGGGGGGGGACGAAAATATAAATCCTTACAATAAGCCCTTTCATTTGATGGCACACGGTGCAGATAGCAAAACTTTTATTTTTATTTTTTTAATATGCCCCCCGTAAAGTGACCACCATTTGATTACGTTACACGTCCATGTTTGAGTCACAGAAGTTCATATGTGTACCAAATTTCAACTTGATTGGTCCCGTAAATTCGGAGCAAATCGGCTGTGACAGAGGGACAGACATACACACGAGTGATCCGTTTATTCCTTTTGAGGTACGGAACCCTAAAAGAAAAAAAAAACCGTTTAAACACAAATAATAATTCACAAATCATTTAATCTCGGTTGACGTTTGGCATCTATGAACTCATCTTTACTGTTAGCTCTTCCTCAATACGCATGTCTTTGATTTGTTTTTGAATAAGTTTTTGCTGTTTTTGCTTTTGAATTTTATTGGTATAACTTGTTTTATAATTAAAAAGACAGATTTAACTCTGGGACTGTGATGAACCACCTTCAATTTCGGTTAGATTGTGGAAGGTAAATCATTCCTACGAGTACTATCTTTAGCTTGTCTTTCGTCATCGGTCTCGTGCAGATTCTTAACAACACTAGAATATAGAGACATGGCACTGTTGAAATGTTAAGTCAGATGAAGTGGTCCCTGCACCATTCTATCTGTTTCATGCGGAGTATTGTCCTTAAGGCTCTTTTTTGAATTACAATTCCGAGTGTATATTGTAATTGTAGCTGTTTGAAGAAAGAACGAAGTAAGCTTTAGCTCTGAGTCTTGATTCAACCTAAGCAAAGTATACCATCCTAAAGTTGGGCAAAGTAAAAAAAAAAAAAAGTGAGTTCATGCCTCAGGCTTCTGATTGCATAGCATGCAGGGCTAACACTTCTCTATAAACAATGTCTCAACCTTCCAGTTTAATAACGCGTCAACGTGGACACCTCGGAATTTAACATTATCTACTACTTCGACATTGTTACCATAAGATACAACCTCAAGACTAGCGTTATTTTGTGCCGTTGACTTAAATAATAAACATTTTGTCTTATTTAAGTACACTAACTTTTAAATTATTTGTACCAAACCAGTTTTAAAACGCTTTTAAGGCAGTATTTATCTTAGATTTTAAATTACTTATATTAGCTGCAGAAACTATTGCATTAGTGTCATCAACAAAAATAAATTAGTGTTGTGTCAGTTACTCGTTTTTTAATTAATATACTCACTCAAGTCATTTAAGAATAGGATGAAGAAAATTGCGCCTAGGACGGACCCCTGAGGGACAACTCGGGATACGGTGACTAGGTTCGATTTATATTTTTTTTTCTTCTCAATTCACTACCGAGTTAATCTAATATGAGCTGAATAGCTTCAATACATTCTCATACCATAATATTCCTACCTGGCAAGAATAATTTCATGATCTAATGTATCGAAGGCAGAACTAAAAAGTCCAGAAAATACCTGCCACTTTATGCTTGTCATTTAAATGACGGACAACCTCGTCAATTAACGCCCCAATAGCATCATTAGTTCCAAATTTGGTATCCGAATTTCTGACTGATATACTGTCAGTTTGTAAGTGCCTCATGAGCGTATTCTTCATAATTTTTTCGATAATCTTTGATAATACAAGCAATAGGGAAATAAGTATGTAGTTACTAGGATCTGTTTTTGAATAATTCTTCAAAATTGGAAGCACACGAGCGAATTTAAACTGATCAGGGAATAGGCCTACCTCAAGGCACTAATTATTAAACGATGCTAATGGATTTGCCATAGCTCAATATAGCTTTAATGATAGTCAGGGGGATTTCAATTTACGGCGTAAAGACCTTCTATAATGCAGAACTACAGGGTTTTGTCACACCGAAAACTAAAGCTATCCGGAGCGGAAAAGAGTGGAGAGGAGCGGAGCTGTGCCAATATTAAACAATAGAATCGAAACTCCGGAGCGGATTCTATTGGTTAATATTTCTCCGTTTTTCCGCACCGCAGCCTCGCTTCTCTTCAATGGACAGGCAGCCTGACACTCCTACTAGCGGAGGTCTGTCATGTCATGATGCCTCGGAATTGCGATAGTATTAGCCATTTTTTTATTAATACCTCTAAATCAGCCCCCGCAAGGACAGCAGCCCTTAGATCACAGTTCTGTAGGTTGGCATTCTTCAGTGTTGCTACCCTCAAGTTGACGCCCGTCATGTTGCTTCCCTCTAGGTTTGCACCTGCAAAAAGTATTTATTTTATGTGTAAGTTGTAACATAACTCACCTGTATTCCCAAAGGGGTACGTATAGAGCACCTTCATCCTATTTTGTCAGTTATGTTTGCCCACCAGTTATGTTTAAGTCTCAAGTAAGAGGGTGAGCATATTACCATCACCGGGGTACAAATCACTTTGCCCGACCTGGGGATCAAACCCAGGCCCCCAGCTCAGCGGTAGCACTTGCGTCTACTAGACTAACGAGCCAGCCGACGTACACCACAGCAGATATTTTGAAGTATTCTTGTAATAAATAGGACATAACAATTTACCTTTTAAGTTGACACCTTCCATCAATGTTTTTGATCCATTTGGATCATCCATGTTACAACCTTTTAAATTGGCACCTGTAATCATAAACAATAATTCTATGTAAAGTAATCTGGATATTTTATTCTGACAATGATGGCCAAGAAAATTGCGCGCAAATCAAACGGATTTTTTTTTAACTATTTAAAGCTACGTGTCAAAATAAAGCATCAAAAAAACTGGCGTAATTTAAAAAAAAATTTTGGTCTTCTGAATACTCATAACGACTGTCAAAGATCTACGACAGCCGGGAACAACAGCCTAACGGATTTCCGAGGCATGGAGGGGTCTCGCTATGTAATTGATGGTCACCCATACACGAACCTACCGCGGCAAGCGTAGCTTATCCTTCTACCGACCCGTGCGGATGTTATCATTTAGCCACGGGCCGCCAATGGAATATAACACGTCAGATTTTAATTACGATTGTCTGATCTATCGAAGTGGATCAGAGCTAGCCGTACTGTGACTGGCTAGTACCATTCAAAAGTATATTATTATTAGTATCCATTCAATTCTTTGTGATTCTGCTTACAGGTCATTTTATTTTTTGTGTTTCTGTGTAGACATTGTTACTTATAACATCGCATTGGATTATTCTGTAAAGGTGTTATAATTGTGATTAAAATAAATAAATAAATAATAAAACACTGACAAACACACTAACCTTCCATATTGGCACATAAAGCTTTAACACCTAAAAGCTGGGCTCCCTCCAAGTTGGCATGTGATAAGTCTGCGCGCTCCAAACAGCAGTGCGATAGGTTAGCACCATTCAAGTTGCATCGGGACAAGCAAGCATACTGGAACACAGACAAATAATAATACATGTTTATTATTTTTATTTTATCTTTTGACTGCATGAAGTATTCAACTGTTATCATGATTATATCCCAGTGTATACTGAGAAACTAATATAATAAATCTAAAAAAAATCAACAAATTTTTTAAGTAAGTATAACATATTATACTATTATTTTAATTAGTATAGGCATTTTAGTACAAACCTATATTTTTTGTTGTAGGTAGTTGGTTTCATTATATTTTTTTTCAGTAGATGGTTTTTATCAATTTTATAAGAGGTCTTAAAGTCGCAACGACGATTTTCATTTAATCGTACCTGATATGGAACATTGTCATTTGCGTTAGTTGTATTATTCTCAGAATTAAAATTTGTATTCATTCAGGAATAGGGAACTGGGTGCTAAAGCCAAAGTTTAGTATTAGCATCCAGTCTCCAGTTTTTGAAAGCCTGATGATGATAAAGGGCCTAATTTTCAAATCTGCTAATTAGTAATTTAAGTAACAAATCTAAAATTAGCTTCTTTGTTTGATTGATTAAAATAATAACGATAAAAACAGCCAATAAAAAACCTGACAGGTTTTAGCATCAGTTTTTAAATAAAATAATGTCAAAAACTGCAGGGATATCTTAAGTTTTAAAATAAAACATAATTGTTAAACTGTAAACATATGGTGGGGGAATAAAATTTTTTTTACTTTTAAATTTTGATAATTTTATATGTTATAATTGATATTTTTAATATAATTTATTGGCAGACTTAAATAGTTTTTTAAGCACTACTAACACAGAATATGGGCCTATAATTTTCATTATAAATAATATTATTATTAAACATACCTTAAAATTAATATACCTAAGGTCCAGCCTATTAAGGTCCGCTCCCGATAGGTTAACACCCTGGAACCTTAACTCCCAAGTATTAGGGGTCATTATTATGGAGCGAACAACGTCCATTCGTGTCAAAGCTTGGTTGATACCACAACTGCTCTGCGACTCCTCAATTAGAAGGTTTAATTGTGGTATCATCGATTCTATACCTGGAATCAGATAAAATATCTTGATGTATTTTCATCATCATCTTCATTACTTCAGCCGAAAGACGTCCACCGCTGGACGTGTGGTTCTCCAATGTCGCTACATCAACTGGTCCTGTGGTTCTTGCATTCAGTGGAATTTGTTTTGAATAAATTTAAATTTCAATGTGCATTGACTTATTTAAAGGGCATGATGGCTCTGGCATGTCTTCAAAAAACTTTGTAAGGGCATAAATACCATAACATCAACCTGTACTCCCCAAAGGTTAAGGCGGAAGTACACCTACAGTACACCCACAGGCAGAAATAGTTACATACAATAATTTATAAAACACTAGATGACCCAGTGAACTTCCTACCACATGAGACAAAATTTAGTTTTTTCTATTTTTTGGCTGTTCCTTCGGGTTTTTCCTGATTTTCTTTTTTCATAAACAACCCAGTATTAAGGCAACCAAATAAATAAAAAACAAATTGGTTGAGACATTTCCGACTTTTTACGAGACAATTAGAACAGATTTTTTTTAAAGTTAAATATAATTAAGTATATGTTATGTTCAAAAATAATTTAATATTAAAACCATTATTTTTATGGTACTGTATGAGTAAGTAGGTAGTGGCTACTTAGATGAGGAAAATATGAATTAAATATTATTGCAAGAGACAATACTAATAAAAGGAACAATAGTTTCCTGTCCTTGGAATTTCCAGTGGTGTGGTATGGTTGCTAATGTATACTCAATATTATTTTTAAACAAACATTAGTAGGAATATGATAACTTCCAAGTATCTAAAGCTATTTTTCCCTCTACATTATATAGGGAATATAGCTTTAGTGCGGTGTGGTGCCGCACCATAAAAGGCGACTAAGGGATTTATTAGAGAACGGGCAGCAGCGTTTTCTATGCATTTTAAACACTGTACTGCGATCGCCAACCCGCCTGACAAGCATGGCGATTATGGCAAACCTCCCCAATTGGGGGAGGCCTATGTCCAGCAGTGGACATCTTTTGGCTGAAATGATGATGATGATGATAGCTTTAGATACTTGGAAGTTCAATTCATTAACATTTTACCGAAACCAACAAAGACGAGTATTTCTCAATAAGAGTTCAATCCTCATGGACACAAATTGTTTTCTATTGTTATCAACCACCAAGGAGGTAGCACAACAGTTAAGAGGCTAACAGAAAACCATTCTCTTTTTGCATAGAGCAAATGCCTATCTGACCTCCATAACCAGGTTACTACATAAATAATAAAACATACACACCATAAAACACAGCCTCTTCCATCACACCTTTCGGGTTAACATGTTTATCTATTATCACATCGCCGTGCCTCAAATAATTCAGAATAGGCTCAAAGTACTCCGGGCTACGGTCTATCAAATACGCTCCAAAGGAGTCTGTAGCACTCGGGGTCATTAAGTACATGTTATTGTCACCAGCAAACATTCGCGCCAACATCGACAAAGGCTCTTTGGCCAACAGAGTGGACCGAGATGTAGTGAAATGCTTGCCACCAACATTCAGAGTTATCCAGTCCGATACAGCCTTGCCTGGTTTAATGCCATCGCCCAACCCCAAATTTTGCATTGAATTTACTATATTATCACAATTTTTCGACTCTCCGTCGCTGTCAGCACATAAATATAACTTGTCATCGTCCCTAAGTACTCTCACATCTACAATTTCACAGCCATTTGACGAATACAATTTCAAGATTTCTTGACTCTCTTCGAACTGTTTTGATATTTCCGATTTTAGTGCTTCAATCGTGTTTTCCACTGCCACAACTTTTCCATTTTGTTCAGACTTATTTCTGTAAACGTACACTCGTTTCATAATAGTCGCCTCTTTTGTTGTTTAAATTTTAAATACTTGGAAAAATCAATAATATGAAGATCTTGGGAACTTAGAGAAAAAAACATCAAGTTTGAAATCGTTGAAATGTCAAAAGACAACAGATATCAAAATATGTTTGCTGCAACAGAACAGATAATATAATGAGAAAAATCACTGTGAAAAATCGACTAAAACTTTTAAAAAATCATGCCGAATTAAGTTCTCTGTACATAACATAGTCTTCGTAGTTTTTGAAAGATACATGAAATTACCTACGTGTAGTCTAAAACCATTGATTTTTACAACAGAATTACCCTGCGTTCCGAGTTGCGATAATAACGATATTCGCGTGCTAAAACCCGTACCGAATTAGCGTGAGCGAGCGCGATAACGATGTCCCGTGAAACGTCATAGATGACGTCATGACATTCGCCATCATTCGATAACGCCGACCATGCCTTTTACTAATATCGCCGTGAGCGCTGTCAAAAATGACAGTTGTGCTGTTTTGTTTTGAGTCGCATTGTATCTAACGTGGCATTTTCAAAATTGTTCTTCTGGCTACAGTTGCTACCTAACCTAAGAAGAACAAATTTTTGGTGTATACACATAGAAATACTCTAATATCGTTTTGACATTGCGTGAGCACCGTGAGCGCTTTCACGAGCGATCCGAGTTGTTGACAGTTCTCGGCTGTCATACTTATAGTGTTCTGTGGTCATAATCGTAATATCTAAATCGGAACGCATGTGAGACGATGTGAGCGCTGTGAGCGATTATAGCCAATTCGGAAAGCGGCCTTAGACATACAAAGTACTATATTTCAATACTAAGATGCCACACGCAACGAGCAATCATGCGATCGCTGTGCTACAGCTCTGTATGCAATGTTAGATTCATGCGTATTAAGCCAGGTGGCGCTGTTATTATTTTTGCATAGATTTTTATTTTTCGTCTTGTTTCCCCTTGCAAGGTCCGATGTAGCTATCTCTGTTAAAGTTAGGTGGTGGAGATGTAGGAAAACAGTTAATATGAGAAAAAACGATAAAGAAATATATTGAAACTTAGTATAACAAACAATTAGAATGACTGTCATCAACCGTATGTATTGCTAGGCGACACAACCATAGAGAGTCTACTAATAAGGAGTATGCATTCCTTAACATCCACCCCTGTTGATGATAATGCCAGCCATCTTCTTTAGCATTTCAAGTCTGGGCCCATATAACGGTTTTGTTAACATGTCAGCTATCTGTCTGGTTGCTGGCACGTGGCTGATTGCCATGCTTCCATCTTGTAAGCATTCTCTGATGAAGAAAGATCTTATCCTGATGTGTTTTGTCTTCTGGTGAAATTCATTCGGTTTTTTCGCCAGCTTTATTGCACTTTCATTGTCAACACCTAAGGTCGCAGGGCAGTTAACACCAGTAAGATCTTTTAATATCTTCTGTAACCATATAATCTCTTTGGCGGTTTCGCTGGCTGCAACAATTTCCGCCTCTGTCGAAGATATTGCAACAGTGCTTTGCCGTTTGCTATACCAAGAAACAGCACCTCCAGCGTAAATACAGAGAATGCCTGATGTAGATCGCGCAGTTTCCATATCACCACCATGATCTGCATCACTATAACATTCCAAACTATGAACATTATCTGTCCTGTTACATATACCTTCATCCATAGTTCCTTTTAGGTATCGCATAATTCTTTTTACGTTTAGAATGTTCTCTTTTGTTGGTTTCTCCAAATTTCGCGAAGCAACGCTTAACTGCATAGGCAATATCAGGCCTTGTGTTTGTCATCAAATAGGACAAGGCACCAACAGCTTCACGGTAGGGAAATGTCTTCATAGTATATTCCTCAATCTGAGTATTGTTTGCCTTAAAAATTGGTGTTGTCACTGGCTTGCATTCGTTCATACCAAATCTCTCCAACAAGCGAGTGACGTATGCTTTCTGATTCAGCAAAATTGAACCATCAGAGTACCTTTTTATCTCTATTCCTAGAAAATAGCTTGCGGGTTTTACTGTTATCTTAAAATGTGCTTTCAATTCATTCAGAAAACAGTTAGCCATTTTCTCGCTGGTATATGCCAATAGACCGTCGTCAACATACAGGGCCAGAATAATTTTTTCCTTTCCTTGTCTTCTTACAAACAAACAGGGATCAGAATTACTCTGCTTGAATCCTGTCTTTACGATATAGTCGGTGATGCATCTGTTCCAGCAGAGTGGGGCTTGCTTTAGTCCATACAAGCTCTTCTTATTATACATTTCTGATTATTTAGAAGACAAAAAAGCTTGGGATTGAACTGTTCGCTCTGCTTAAAGCCGTTTGATTAAACCGTAAAACTTGACATTTTAATAATTATACAACGTTTTATATACATACCTAATTATTGACATTATTAAATATTATATACAAAATGACATGAATATTTACTTTGAAAAGTATTACATATATTACTTTAATTATTGTGAATGTGAGCACTATGTGGGTCATTTGTTTTCTTTAAGATTATCTCTTTTTTCCTGTTTCTCAAGTAGTTTTAATGATGGTCTGGTTTTTTGAGTACTTTATGCGGCCTACCCAAATGTCCTTTCTTTGGTATTGTTCGTCGAGTCGTTGAGCTCCTTAAATCCTGAGTTGAGCTACACGTTTACTGACAAATGCTTGCACTGACTGGACAGGTCCACTCAAAATTGTGTGGTTCTTTCCTCAAGAGACCATTTCAGACACGGATCTACATGGTCCTCACATGATCTGACCAAGATTATGTCTGGACTTTAAAAGAGACTTTGACCCCTGAGTTTGTTTCGCCATTTCTTCTCAGGGATAGTCAGATAAGAAATGTCGACTTCCTCAAGCTTGTTTTTATATTTTTTATATGACGTGTAAAAGTGATTCCGATATCCTATTTACAGAATAAACGATTTCATTTCATTTCATTTCTTTAATTTGAAGACATACCTCTCGTCAGCATAACCTTCAGGCGGTTTCATGTAAATCTCTTCGTCTAACGTGCCATAAAGGAAGGCTGTAGACACATCGAATTGTGATAGCTTGAGTTTCTCCCTTGCTGCTACGCTCAAAACAGCTCTTATCGTGCTACTCCTAGCAACTGGACTAAAAGTTTCATGGAAATCAATGTCTTTCTTCTGCGAATATCCCTTGCATGGGATGGCTTTACGACCTTTTGGTAGTTCAACTAGTTCCCATGTTTCGTTCTCTCTTAACGAATTTATTTCGCTCTCGATAGCATTTGTCCACTTTTCTTTGTCTTTACATGATATTGCCTGCTTATAGGTTAGGGACTCGTATAAATTGTTGGCTTCCAGAGCCATAATATGATCATTAAACCTTACAGGAGGCTTTAGATTTGCTCTGTCTCTGAGAACCATGCGGTTTTCATCAGAATTGTAGCTTTCGTTTTCTTCAGCTAGGTTTTCATTTTCTTCTTCAGAAGGCAAGGACTCGAAATCTGATTCATTCATATCATCTCCCTTTTCTTCATTGGTTTCGATATGTGCCCTTGATGAAGAAGGTCTTGAAATGATTTCGATTTCATCCTCTGAAGCATGTCGTTCTCTAATCTCTCTATTTACATTCATTTCATGTTCACTCTCGAGACTTGGGAAATTATGATTGAAGTTCCTCTGAAGAACAGGAGTCGGCTCTTTCGGTTTAGGTACATCCTCTTTTGATTTTCCCAGTAAAGATACCTCTTCAAAAGTAACATCTCTGGATCTAATCAATTTAAATGCTTCTTTGTCCCAGATCCTATAGCCTTCATCTCCTTCATAACCAATAAGTATCCCTTTTTGTGCCTTTTTGTGCAGCTTCTTGCGATTAGCTTTAGGAACATGGGCATAGCAGGTGCAATCAAGTATTCTTAGATGTTTTATCGCTGGCTTCTGTCCGTACCACAACTCATGTGGAGACTTGCTTGGTACGTGCGTTGGCCCTGTGCGATTCAACACGTAGACTGTCGCATTTACTATCTCTGCCCACAAATCATCAGGAATTTTATCATGTGCATGCATGATGGCGCGTGCGGCTTCTACTACCGTCCGATTTCACGCTCTACGCAGCCTGCTTGCTCTGGGGTGTAGGGCATTGTGAATCTTTGCTTAATTCCGTTTTCAGTTAGGATATTTTTGAATTCCGCGCTAACAAATTCTCCTCCGTTGTCACTTAACATTTCTTTAATAACATGTCCTGCTGCTTTAGCTTCATTTAAGAAAATCTTAAGCTTTGAAGCTGCTTCAGACTTTTGTCGAAGAAAGTAGATGTGACGATATCGTGTGAAGTCGTCCTTGAACAAAATGTAATATCGAAACTTCGAAATCGAATATGGAAATGGTCCGCATAAATCTGTATGGATTAGTTCTCCGGATTTAGTGGCTCTAATCCTTGTTCCAAATGAATGCCTGTGCGCCTTTCCATAGACACAGCCTTCACAAATGTCGGATTGGTTGTTCGCCATTTTTAATCCTAGCTCTTTTTCGATGACCTGGCGAACATGTCTTTTGTTCTGATGTACCAGCCTTTCATGGTATACTTGTAAAGGGTTTGTCAGTAATTGATTGACTTCCTGATTTTTGGGCGCAACACATTTCAACTCCAGCTTGAATAGTCCCCCTTTAATCGTTCTAGTTCCAATTACTTTTGCTTCTCCATTTACTTTTACTACACATTGCTTAGGTTTAGACTCGAACGTACTTGTGATCAAGTTATCATGCACAGACAGCATTGAGAATAAGTTTCTTTTAATCTTTGGGACATACCAAACGTCTTTCAAAAGTATTTGCTCAACTTTTCCATTAACGATGGCTTCAGCTCTAATGTTGCCTATACCAATTGCTTCAATGGTTTCTCCATTCGCCGCAGTCACCGTATGTGTTCCTTTGAAGTGCTCGAAGCTCTCGAAGAAATCACCTCTGTTAGTAACATGGCTTGTCGCTCCGTTATCAACGTACCAGTTACTTTTATCTATTGGCAATCCATTCTCAATAGCTAACACAGTCATATTTACATTCACATTTGGGTTTTGTCTAGCGTTTGACGGCTTTGGCGGTTTACCATCTTTTATCCATTTTTGGCATTTCCGCACAACATGGCCAGCTTCTCCACAATAATTACACTTGAAAACTTTATTCTTCGTCTTCTTCTGTGTCTTCACGGCTAATACTTCCTCGGTATTTTGCGTTTCTTCTTTAGTAGTCAATGCTTTTTCATAAGCGCTCAGTTGCGACGTCAGATTCTCCACTGTCCGATCCTTTTTTGTTATTAAAAGCCAACTTGACTTAAAAGCAAAATAATCTTGTGGCAAAGTTCCAAGTATCTTACAAATCAATAATATCTCAGGCAGATTTGCTTCGATTTGGCTATTCAGCTCGTGCCAAATATTCTTCAACGCCGATATGTGCTTCCTTATGTCATGTTCAGGATCTTTTTTATAATCAAAGAATTTCAGACAGAGATCATAACTTTTGTCTTCGCTACTTCCACTGTATAGGCGTTCTAGTTCGTCCCATACCTCTTTTGCGCTTTTGTAACGCATGACTTGCTCCAGTAACTCGTCCGTCATATTCGTTGTCATCAGAGTCAATACTATACAATCAATCTTTTTATATTGTAGTAAATCGTTCTCATAATTTACTTTAGCAGCAGCATCAGCAGTCTTTGCTAGTTCTCCGGGCTTGATAATTTTTCCTTCCAAAATTTGTTCAGCTCCGGGAATGGCTCTGCATACCGTTTCGATCCTATATCTCCAGTGCTTGTAGTTGTTTCCGTTTAGGTGCACTATTTGTACCTTTGAGGCTTCAGATATAGCCTTATCCATTTTCGATGGATATATCTAGGTACACTTTCTGCTAGAATAAATTTATTTTTCTTATTTATTCTTTCCTACTAGGAAAAAACTTTTGCAGCTTCTCTCGCAACTAACCACGCTCTGCTACCATGTTAAAGTTAGGTGGTGGAGATGTAGGAAAACAGTTAATATGAGAAAAAACGATAAAGAAATATATTGAAACTTAGTATAACAAACAATTAGAATGACTGTCATCAACCGTATGTATTGCTAGGCGACACAACCATAGAGAGTCTACTAATAAGGAGTATGCATTCCTTAACAATCTCCTTTATCTAGGTTTGTAGCTTTAGCTCCACGACCATACGAGTCAAAAAAATAAGCTAACCAATTCTCACTATGCAAACAATAATACTAAAGGTACATGTTACACAATTTGTTATAGTATAAGTAGCTAAGACGAATTGTGTAACATGTATATTATTTAAGGTCTAATAAATATTATTATTATTATATTATTAAGAAAGACCTAAGAGATGTTATAATACAAATAGATAAAGTTTATCCACAAACAAAGGATGAACCATTGAATATAAAATGCGCAATCCCGCTGCGTTAGTCCACAAATTTGCTTCGGATAGGGGGGGAGGTGATAATACATCACCCATTCCTTTTATTTCGCTGATGAGTCCATCGCAAGATGTACGCCGCGATACACCAGGACCTGCACCCGCACTGACCTTATCATACGAGGACCCTCATATGTACAACACAATGGCATCCTTTCATAATTACCTATTCCCATTCTCCATAATGTGAGACCAAATACCTGTCAATAAGCTACCGAGCTAACAAGCAGTACTTCACGGCAATAATTATTAATAGTGCCATAAACAGTCAGTTAACTATAGATTGATCGCTCAGTAAACCCAGATGGCTGTCGTAAAACACGTCAGTCTGTGATCTTGATCCATTGTACCTACGAAAGATATGACAATACTGATACGTTGTGAGTAACACGTAGGTTTTTGTCTTGAGATCCCTGGAACTAGATTTGGAACACGGTTTTGGTGATGGAAGTGACCTTCTCGAGATGGAAGTAGAGCAGATGGTATTATTAATACCTACCATATCATAGTCAACCGCACAAAGGTGCTAAAAATTTGACATATTGCAAGCACCTTTAAGGCTCGTACAGACAAGTGAGATATCGCGGGCGCGACGCGACACTAATAGCACAATTTCTTTGTCACTGCCTGTCGCGCCCGCGATATCGCACGAGTCTGTACGAGCCCTTATATCGTAGCATAGCCTGGGGTGAGGCAGGGGGGACTAACTTCAGTCAAAATTTTCATCCTATTCCTCAACGCGCTGATAGAGTAGCTTAGCAGCACCCGTGTCGGTTGCCATATTGATGATGTATGTCTCAATAATATCAGTAACGCGGACAACATGGCAGAAAATTTTAGAAAAAGCCACGCGGGCGAAGCCGCGACAGCAGCTAGTTAAAAAATAAACCCGAAGTTCTAATTTTAAATCACATTAAAGAAGTTTATCATTTGACAAATACCTACTGAGGTTTTTTCAACCTCAATTTTCGTCGATGATTTTTTAATTACGATTTAATCATGTTATTCAAACATTAATTGTTGGAAAAAGTGGTAAGATATAAAGTTGAAACCTTCTAAATGATTAATAGGATTATTAGAATGTATCCTGCGGGGCAGGGGCGTAGCTACCACCGTATCAGCCGTATCAATGATACGGGGCCCCCAAGCTACCCCTAGTAGCATTTTTGTTGGCATTTAGTTGGGCCACTTACCTCTGTAAGTGGCCCAACTAAATGCCAACAAAAAATGCTACTAGGGACAGTACGTAATACGTAATTTTTATTTGTAAGTATTTATTATGAATGAAAAAACAAAAAGAAAACATTTATACCATCATGGGCACTTTGGCTTTGGCAACTTGATATAAAAGCGTATACTGTTTATAAGAAATGACTAGCTTGTTTTAGTTAGGTATCACAATTTCTATTTTGGTTTCAAAACTTCAGTAGGACCAACAGCAATAACATACCCTCGTGGACCTACTATTAGGACAAAATAGTAGGACCACGAGAAAATACCCGAATATACCCCGCGGAACAGGGTTTGTTTACACCCACTTTCATTACATTCTTTTGGAACAGACTGTAGGCTGGTTATGTAAAGTTAGCTATCTATCACTACTTATTTACATTATCCACGCTAACGACACGAGCGGTTTAGTACCTACATACACAGGGTGTCCGAGAAATCGACGGACATACTGGAGGTAGTGATAGCTTTGGTCAAGCCCTCCCAATAAAAACAAAACATAAATGTTCCGCAAAATCCACATCATTTTTTTTATCGTCACGACTGTTAAAAATTTATTAACAAAAAAATATTTAATTAAAAAAAAAATAATAATTGTGAATTTATGTTGAATTTGTAAGTTTTAATGGAGAATCACAGGTATTTACGGATAGAGTGACTATTTAATAATACATATTTAGATGGAAAAAGTTATTGATAAAAGATTTTATTTACACACTAGCTTTTGTCCACGGCTCCGCCCGCGTGGATGTCGGTTATCGCGTAAAAAAGTAGCTTAAGTCCTTTTCTATATCTCATGGCTTGCAAAATTTCATGACGATCGGTTCAGTGGTTTAGGCGTGAAAACGTAACATACAGACAGACAGACAGACAGAGTTACTTTCACATTTATAATATTAGTATGGATAGGATGAGAGTCAAAAGAATGACGCATGGCGGTTGTATATATGTATATTTTTTTTAATCTTGTTTAATTCGAAAACTATAGGTAAGTATTTTCGGAACATACGTTTTTTATTTTGGGAGGGCTTGACCAAAGCTATCACCACCTACAGTATGTCGGTCGATTTCTGGGACATCCTGTATACCTATTGTAATCCCGTAACAAACACCAATAGAATAGAATAATTATAGTAGTTAGTTGTAAATTGCAATGCAAGTGTAGTATGCATTGCATTACGGAAATTATCGGTCGACACGAGCTCGGACTGGCTTGGATATGTATCGCGTTCGTGTATTAATTTATAATTTGAGTTTCATGACAGTGTATTGTCAAATATAGAGTGAGACGCCCGCTAGATGGACCGACGATCTGAAGCAATTGGGACAGACTGGAACGATGCGAGGGGAAGGCCAAGACTCGGTAGCCTATTATACACAATGTAAATGATTTTGAAGGATATTTCTAATCCATTGCTTCATTTGTTCGAAAAATTTGTCTAGTCAACAATACAAATAACGCAATGAATGTTGTTGAACAGTCAAAATTAAACCCAATTGCTACAGTAAGGCTTCTCGCCCACGGTGACTTTTTGTAGCGATGCTGTCGCGCGTTTACGAAATGGCCGACAGCATCGCTACTAGCGCGTGTTAGTCGCATTTGCAACGCACTACAGAAGCGATGCCAAAGCGATACTAACGCGCTACAGTATCGCGGTTGTATCGATGCAAACGCGCCACTGTGTCGGACGACATCGGGGAGTGAACGGAGGGAGGGTGGTGCGTGTACGTGGAGAACCGAGCATCAGTGCAACTGTGGCATTTTTGTACCGTTACTGAATCGCGTTTGTATCGCGACAGAAGCGTGACAGTATCGCGTTTGCATCGCGACTGAGAATCGTGGTGTGAGCGAGGGCAAACAGCTAGCGGCCGCATCGCGGTTGTATCGATGCGAACGCGCGACAGCATCGCTACAAAAAGTCGCCGTGGGCGAGGTGCCTAAGTGTGTTACACAATTGCCCAGCGCGTGTTGAGTTGGTAGAGGCCTATGCCAGCAATGGACTGCGATAGGCTAAGTTAATTGAATGTAGTGAAATAGTTGTTAATTACCCCTGTTTTTGTGGGAGTCAGTGAAAAAGTCCTGAATGGTCTCATAGCGAATCCGACTTCTGTTTAGAGGTCTAACGACCAAGTGAATTAACTCAGCCTTTCCTCTATCACGGGAACAAAAAGAAACACAGGTCATTAAATCTCCTCGAGAAGGCAGTGGGCCATGTCGGAATTTCTTATCTTTAAATATAAAACAAAGTCGGGTTATTTACACCATATATAACCCAAGAACGGCTGGGCCGATTTTTATGATCTTGGATTTGTTGGATTTGTCTCCGCCCCGAATAGTAGAATAACTGATAAAACACGCGAAAAATTCAAGAAAAAAAAAATATATGTGTAGAAAGTTCACTTTCTTATACATTTTATGAGAATACGATTTTTGCAATTTGCAGCTCATTGAACGGGTGTTTGCTGATTCGGTATGATCCGCGATCATAATAAATATATGTATTTAAAGAATTATAATCATTAGAAAAAACAATCAATCTGCCTAGCCTTTTCCCAACTATGTTTTGGGGTCGGCTTCCAGTCTAACCGGATGCAGCTGAATACCAGTATTTTACATGGAGGGACTGCCTATCTGACCTCCACAACTAACTAACAGTAACTAACAGTAACTTGGTAACACGATATCCCTTTGTAAGACTGGCTGTCAGACTTTTGGGCTTCTGACGATCGTCGACTGTCAAAGATCCACGAATGACAGTTGGGACCAACGGCTTAACGTGCTTTCCGAGGCACGGAGGAGTCTCGGTATGTAAAGATGGTCACCCATCCACGGACCAACCCCGGCAAACGTAGCTTAACCTGACGGATCGACCCGTGCGGCTGTTATTACTTAGCCACGAGCTCCTCTAATTATAATCATTAGAATCAGTAGGTAATATCTACTGACCAACAAACTGCAAAAAACCAAAAAAAAAATGAATTTCGCGTGCTATCTTAGCGCTTCCCCCTTTATAATGAGAAAGTAGGTAACTACGTGCGACAGTTACATAATTTTGAAATACTATATTATGTAACTTTCACGTAGTTACGTTGTTATTATTATTATTTACTTCAATGGAATTGGAATATTTTAGCATTATTTGTGCTAAAATATTCCAATTCCATTGAAGTCAATAATAATAATAACTACGTTAATATCTATTCTACGCTTCGTTTGGCAAGACTTGTGAATTATGAGTTCACAGGTAATCTCACTAGAGGAAACGTGGAAGTCATTATTAGATGAAATAATTTATTGCACTTATTTTTAGATGTGTTAGAATCTTAATGGTGGCATAGGAATTCGTCTAGACTTGTTACGTCATTTGTAGAATGGTAAACAATTATTATTTTGTTTAGTTTCGAGTGCCATTTAAAACCCTTTATTATAGTAACGGGGACTGTGAGCTTGCATTAACTCACTGCTGGGAAAATATTTCCCCTCCTACAATGTATGCAATTTTGGTTTAGGGCTTATTTATTACTAGCTTTTCCTCGCGGCTCCGCTCGCGTGGATGTCGGTTATCGCGTATATAATTATAATTATCGCGGTTATAATTATATAAATATAATATAATTGTATCGATATACATATGTAATATATATCGCATGACGATCGGTTCAGCGGTTTAGGCGTGAAAACGTAACAGATACACAGACAGACAGACTTACTTTCACATTTATAATATTAGTATGGATTATTATTTATTTATTTAGTAAGATTCCCAAAAACAATGTATGCTATAATCGCCACGTTTACGGGCAGGCGGGTTGGCGAACGCAGTATGGTGTTAAAAAAAATATGACAGAAAAAAAAATTGGTGTATTCAACTCATTTTTGACCATAATGTGTCTTGAGTCCTTTCTGCTAAACTGCGTCCAATTATTAGTGCCAACAAACAGTTGATTTTGCTGTCTTAGATCAACAGTCCTGTTTTCAGGCCCTCTGCGAATTTATTTTTCAAATGATGCTATACATACTAAGACCATACTTCCACGAACCGTGAACTGAACCTAATGTTTTTGTCATAATATTAGGTAATCCCTCGATTGAGCACTGCTTATATAATTTCTCACAATACTAATGAGTAATGAGCTAATGAGATAGTTGGCACAGCAAGCGACAATCACGTGAATCGTTGATTATCAACGGAATTTCTTTTGTAATTCTGACGCCCCCACTTTATTGTAGGTCAGGGAAGCGGACTTTGTATGAGAAATTGGGGCATAAGGCATAGCTTCATAATCAGTCAATAATATTCTCACTGCCGGGCCATAGGCCTCCTCTCTGTGAGAGGGAGTGGGCCATAAACCACCACGCTGGCCCATTGCGGGTTTATTTATGGATGTCACATGTCTTCGAATTTTTGGTTCTAGGACATGACGGTTTCCTCGCGATGTTTTCCTTCACCATTTGTCTCTCCTTAATACGGATTACTCAGTTATCTACCTAGGAGACCAGCGATTCATCCGATAATTAAATTGTACCTACACCATGTAATTAATAATGCTGCCTACCTTGTAAGTCCCTCATATACTACAAAATGTATAAGTACTTAAATAAATTATTAATATTATTATGACGTTTATTCAATTTTTTCCATATAAAATACATTTTTAAATATTTCTTAAAAAAATATATAAAAAACATTTAAAAATATAAAAAATAGTGGTCCGCCGGTTTCGGGAGCAGGGTCCAAGCTACCGGTGGTTAAGGTTGCAGAGACAGGAACCTCCTCACAATGCGAGCCGTATCAAGGAGTACTGCTTTCTGAATCAGGCCCTTGATCCAACCGTCTAACGAAAGCCTCGAGAGATGTTGATCGAGGCTTTCGGCCATCAGGCCTTTGGCCGTCACGACAATCGGCACAATGATAGCTGAGCTCACATTCCACATGTCAACAACCTCGTGTGCTAAGTCGAGATACTTTATTTGTTTCTTTTTTTATTTATTATTATTATTTATTTATATGTTTATACATATCTCGGGACCCTGGGGTCCCGGGCCTTTGGGAGGCGTACGAGGGGCCGAAGCCAACTCGCAGAGGCCCGTTAGAGGCTTTTAATTAAAGGAGGCACTAACCGACGATTATCCCTGTACGCACTATGCAAGTGCACCCAAGGACAAACCCCGGTTGGTGTAGGACTATTGCAAGGTATGGAAACGAAAGATATTGGACTATAGGATTTGGATGGTTAAAATTGACTGGTTACCTGGAACTATGGAAGGACTATGGCCCCTGCCTGATCAATATTTTATTAAACACGGATAAAATGGCAGGGGGTGACTTGCACACTCAATAATGGGCCCCCGAAAACGGTCGCTAGCACATAGTGACGTAGCGACAAGGGGGCAACATATCCTGAGGTGCTCGAGGAGTGGAGAAGTATTCCACGGCTCTCAGAATAATCTCAGAGCCCGGAAGATGGTCAAGAACCCTACAAGCACTTACTGGAATACTTCCTTCCTCCGAGCTCGTTTGCTCTTGCGAATCTCCACTCAAGCCGGCCAATAAAGGCAAGAATGAGGTGGGAGCTCAGTTCCTCGTCAGTGTTCACTCCAGCCGGCCAACAAAGGCAACCAGAGATGAGGAACATGACTTCTCCCGGGAGAAAGGGTCCGTGGGGTCGCAACTGCCCAACAGCTCGCCAAGAAAGAGGGTAGACCGTTTTGTCTGCTCATAAACACCCACCCACAGTGACTTCAGTTTATCCGTGATCATGGTGCTTGCAACAGCGCCGAAATATCGGGAACTCAGAACAATGAATAAACATGGTAAATATCCCGCTTATGTTAATAATAATATTAGTGACCATGACAGTTTAAAAACTTATAGCTCGCCACATGCTGCCCTGCGGATTTCTATATCTCTCTTGGTCTGGCTCCTCACCCTATACATGTTCCGGTAAAGTAAACTCTACCGGCACAAACCTAGAGTTCGGAGCGCGCAAGCCCCACCACGACGTCAACGTAGAGATACGGCGGTGGGGTTATTATTATTATTATTTTGAGAGCAGTGGTGACGAAATTAAATACACAAAGAAAAGTGCCTTCCTAGTTTCAAATTCACAACCTACAACTCGTAATTAGGGGATACCAATGGGCCACCACTGCTGCTTGGCTATAAGGCCTTCAGCTGAAACCTAACCCCGAGGGTTCTCGCAACAATGTAAGTTAATTGTGTCTCAACAGTCATCACTGATTAGATAGGATTGCATTTTACATTTTAATTAAATAATAATTGAACAGTGATCTTATATAAAGTATAAGAGCTTGTTGTTTAATATAAAGATAAGATAAGGATTTATTTCTCACCGCAATATATATATAAATAATACATTTTGAAAATATGATAGTAGTAGTAGTAATAGTTTAAATAATATTGTGGGAGACTGGTGCCTAAACTACCAGGTACCAGCTACCAGGAATTATGAAAAACGGCTCAATCAGCTGCCTCGGTCAGTGTGTCTAGAATTTTCTAATACCTTTTATAACGTTTCATATTGAGACACGAAACAACATAATTCGATCTAAAGAAAAGCGGCCACATTCCTCTAGATCGTACTTTGTAGCTTCGTGTCTCAATATGAAACTTTATAAAAGGTATTATAAAATTCTAGACACACTTACCGAGGCAGCTGATTGAGCCATTTTTCATAATTCCTTCTCAGTCACGAGATAATATGTTAGGAGTGGCGTTAGTGGACCGGTGACAGCGCTCTTAAGAGTAAGACAATATTACGTCACAAAGAGAATCGTTGCAGTTTATAAAGAGGTTTTTCCTCGGAGCCACATAAGTAGGTATATGGAAGACTGCTGGCAGATTATTGTCAAGATCTTTGCATAACTTATTACCCAACAAATACGACTATTAATAAGTAACTAATTAGTTTATATAACAGTGTTCATAGACACATTCTAAAAGCGCTTTCACATTCCAAAATATTTTCAGCTGGATCGATGTCAATAATTTTGGCTCGGCGCCATGTTTGAAGAGGTAAAAGACAGTTTGCGAAGGCAAACACCCAACTAATAGGAGTCTTAACTCTTGGATAACGTTTATTACTGAGTTTTATATGAAAGAGATGATTTTTTAAGACTTAGGTATTCAATAGCCGTGTTATAATTATCCTATTAATACCTTAAATATGAAAGTTTGTATATTTGAATGTTTGTTACTGAATCTCGCAAAAGCGGCTAAACGGATTTGGCCCACAGATAGGTTATAATCTGGACTAACATATAGGGTACTTTTGTTCCCGATATTCTCATGGGATCGAGACTTATGCGGGTGAAACCGCGGGGCTCTGCTAGTCCATACTCATATTATAAATGTGAAAGTAACTCTGTCTGTCTGTCTGTATGTTACGTTTTCACGCCTAAACCGCTGAACCGATCGTCATGAAATTTGGCAGAGATATAGCCTGGGATATGGAGACGGACGTAGGCTACTTTTTTACTCGATAACCGACATTCACGCGGGCGGAACCGCGGGCAAAAGCTAGTAGTCTATAAAACAATAATAAGACCTGCCTTGATCAGATCATGGATCATAAAACAGAGTCACAAAAGGGATGATTATAAATGGAAGTTGCATGAACTGAGATGAAAATTTTAAGAGGGATTTAGATGGGTATTACAAAGAACCGAAACGGTGCTTTGCATAGGTATAATAAAGATAATAATATTTATACATACATATATACAAATAAATAAAATGATGTCTGTTTGTAATATCAAGATAACAGCTTTTTACTAAATGCGTAAGAAAGTAGGTATATACGGTACTTATAACAATTTTTTTTGTCCGTCTTTCTTTTTGTTCCGGCTAATCTCCGAAACGGCTGGATCGATTTTGACGGGACTTTCACTGGCAGATAGCTGATATTATAAGGAGTAACTTTCTTTTATTTTAGAAAAAGACACGCGGACGAAGCCGCGGTCAGCAGCTAGTTGCCAATATAAACTGTCATTTCTGTAAATGGGACGTTCGTTTATGTTTAGATTTGGCTAAAGGCTTGTAATTCATAAATAGCGTGATGAAACTTTAATGGGTATTCATATTAATATTATTGGTGATTTCGAACCCTAATTATAATTTGTGGGGTTTATAGATATACCATTAAAATCTTTTTCAACCATTTGTTTTGGTACCATTATGGTAGATAGGTACACACGGCTACATATCAAACTAGACAAAACTAGTTTACGCTGGTCTCGTATTGTATAGGATTTCCATATAATGAGAGATCAACTTATACTGGAATTATATAGCTTGTTATGTAGCCGTGTGTACCTTTAGAGGTATGAGGATGTAAAGTTCACTCATACTCTATAAACAAAGGGAAAAGGAGGATCCTCCGACCAGACGGGTATTGTGTCTGGTGGGCAACTGCCCAATGGTTGATGTCGGGATGTTGTATATTATGCTAGTCGCGCGGTAAATTCTAATAGCGCGATGCAGGATTTGTGACGTCAGGTCATTGATGCGTAGTTCGCATGTGGCGTTGTTGCTACCACCACATACCTAATAATTTCTTCATAAAGGCTCCTACAAACAGACGCGACATGCGACGGGACACAGACACCGCGTGCCTTGCGACTACCGGTCTCTTTGTGTCGCGTCGCGTGTCGCGTCTGTTTGCAGGAGCCTTAATCGTCATATCAGCCGTAATACGTCCACGCTGGACAAAGACTTCTCCCAAGCAAGGTAGTTTAGTTACGATCTTTTGCTAATATTGATAAAAAACCGACCAAGTGCGTGTCGGACAGCGCACAATTCATTCCGTAGTTGGGATGAATTAATCCCAAGAACAAGCTGTACATTGTAGTTCGAAAACAAGTTCTCCCGTACATTCTAACTGCAAATGTTAGCTTGTACGCACAATGTTGAAAGATTTACCATGTTATTTCAAGACCATAGGTTTTTCTGAAATCTAGTAAGAACTATTTCTTGTATTTAAAAAAAAAAATTAGGTTCAGTAGTTTCGGCGATAAGGGTTAATTTTCATCTATTTTCCTGAATAAATTTAAAAGTATTTATTGTAAAATTATACAAAAAAATATATCTGAAATGCTTTCATTTGATATGTCAGACGGTACACTTGGCAAAACATTTTTTTTAAATTTTCTAGTTTGCACCCAAAAGTGACCCCCACATTCAAAATTCATTTACTTACGTTACACATCCGTCTTTGGGTGAAAGAAATTGATATGTGTACCAAATTTCAACTTAATTGTTCCAGTAAGTAGGAAGTATGTAAGTATATTGCATAAAATATGGTACACAAAAGGTCTTACATTTAAATAGTTTCACGTCCTTGACATCACTTGATTTCAATCAACATCTTAGGAGATATCATAATTTTAAAATAACTTCGCAATAACATAAGTAGAAAATTCATTACTTAAACCACTCTCTCCCTTACGAGTAGGTGACGCAGACGAATTTGCGCGGGTCAGCTATATAATTTAGCTTTTGCCCGCGGCTCCGCCCGCGTGGATTTCGGTTATCGCGTAAAAAGTAGCCTATGTCCTTCTCCATATCCCAGGCTATATCTCTGCCAAATTTCATGACGATCGGTTCAACGGTTTAGGCGTGAAAACGTAACATACAGACAGACAGAGTTACTTTCACGTTCATAATATTAGTATGGAGTATGGATAAAAACACAGTAGATTCGGAACAATCTGGCTGTGACACAGACAGACAGACACACGACTTGAGGTACGGAACCCTAAAATGTAACCGATATGTATGGTTAGTGAGTTTTCATTATATTACATTATGTACCTATCTATTATTGTTATAATTTCACCAGTGTTATTTATTACATTATGTTAGAATAATAACTTAAGCAAATTAATGTGTCGTTTTAATTTTTTACATTTAACATGTAACAAACAACTTCTGTGTACAACCACAGATAACAAATTATTATGGTAAGAGAACATCGAAGTATTTGGTACCTAAAGTGTTTAACAAAATAGATTTATTAAGAGAAAACGAAAATATTAGTATAGGATCACTTAAAACAAAACTGAAAATCTTTATACAGGATAACAAACAGAACTAAATAGTACATTGTATAAGATTAAACCATAACAGTAGGTATAATATATAAGTAGTGGCTATGTACGTAAGGTCGTTCATTGTTATGAAAAAGAGCGCCTCTCACCATCGAACGTAAAAGTTTGGCGAGTTTAGAATTAGGGCTCGTATAGACTCGCGCGATATGGCGGGCGCTACAGGCACCGACAAAGAAATTGTGCTACTAGTGTCGCGTCGCGTCCGCAATATCGCACTAGTCTGTAAGAGCCTTTAATCCTAGTAGCATTTTTTGTTGGCATTTAGTTGCCAACAAAAAATGCTACTAGGGAAGTCACACCTCTGTTATAATTCCTTTAAATAAATAAAAAAATTGTATGCCAGTCCATGACGAAACCAGTAAGATCAAAATTCTATTAATAAGATCATGTTTCAAAGCAAATAAATATATTCTATTCTATTAATACGTTATGCCTATCAATTACCATTTAGGATATTAATGTTGAGTTGCACGAAACCAACATTAGTTTAACGGAGACTTTAAATTCATGCCATCCCTTACATTTTGTATCAAAAAGAAAGTGACAGCGTCAATTTAAAGTCTCCGTTAAACTAATGGTGGTTTCGTGAAACTCACCCTTAGTCTAAAATCACTTCATCAACGTCTTTTATTTGGATGAGTCATTGAAACAATGATGAAATTCGTCGCCAAGATGTTAACAGTACAATCATCTTAAAATTTGGTTGACGTAACGACTCGTGTAAGTGGGAAAAAATTATGTATTATCTACCTACATATATCTCAATTTAATTTCTCATTCTTACTGTGATGTTGCCAAATCTATGAGCGAAGTGTTTCTTTAGTTAATTGTTACTCATAGATTTTGTTTTCATGAAAGTATGTTTGACGTAACGACTCGTGTAAGCGGGAAAAAATTATGTATATCTATCTCAATTTGACTTCTCATTCTTACTACGAGTATGATGTTGCCAAATTATTGAGTATGAGTGAAGTGTTTTCTTTAGTTAGTTGTTACTCATAGATTTTTTTTAAGAGCACATGTAGTTTTTAAGTGCGTCGCCGCTTTTTAAGTGTAAATACTAATTTGTTAGCGCTGAATTAAACAAATGAACTAAACGGCTCAGAAAACTGCTGGTCGAAAAATGTTATTATACTCTGAATGATTTTTTTAATGATGACATCAAAATGGGATAACTTTTTTCATTTTTAGACATTAATTTTAATTATTTTTATTACACTTTTTATTTTATGTTTTATTGGTTTTTTTTTTTAATGTTTGATTTTAATTTTTAATAATAGTTCAATCTGTGACATTATTTATTTTTATTTTGTAATGAATTGAATTGATCTTTGAATTATAACTATTATTGTTATTATTATCTTATGTATTTTCCTTACTTCAGAATAATTGAATTTTTAAATATATAATTGTAACGACGTATTATATCACTAAAAGGTGATATTATTTAATTAAATTGATCAGTTTATTTTATTTTTATTTTTAATGATAACTGAATAATAATTATTCCTATTTTTAAATAACGACGTTCATACAATATTAAATTCAAGCATGCTACTCTTCTTATTAATACTAATTGTTGTACCCGACAGGGTCCATGTGAACCATGTAACTATTATTCAGATCTTGTACACACATGAGATATGCAATAAAGATTTGAATTTGAATGATGGGTTCGTCCTATAACATGCAATGTGGGTATCTCATTTGGCTGAATGTATGATTTTATTTCGTGTGTCTACATTTTTACGGTTTTGTAGTAAACAAAGAACACATAGTTTCGCCATATCCGTTAATCTGTCCGCAGCTTAGCTCAGAGACTCTTAGTAAGAGTCTTAGTTAGTTTATAAGTGGTAATAACGTCTTGTTTTTTTTAATCATTTATTTCATAGTGTGTGGTATATGGTGGTATATATTTGGATAGGCCGTTCAAAAATATTGCGGGTATGTGAAAACCATTTTATCGATTTAGGGATCAGTTTGTGTATGTGTAATAAGCTTTAAAGTGCAATTTTTTTTTTGTCAAGTCCCTCTCCCAAATAAATGCTTGTTATCATAATAATCCGATCCAGCCCCCAGCGACGCCCTAAGCCGAGGTCCGTACCCCCGCAGGACCTGCCTTTAGCGTGTAGTCGCTTAGTTTAAAGTATTATGCCCTGGCTGGAGGTCTTGATTTATTGAGGCACCCATAGGAAAGTCCGGTTAAGCAGTAGACAACCTCCTAGGTTGAACTGCGAGAAGCCATTATAAAAATAAAAATAAAGCTTTCACAGAAAGGCGAGTAAGACAAAATAACGAGTACTTGTCAAGCAACTTGCAGTTGCAGTTGGAATATCTGGGAGAACATGTATTTCAAGTAATTTCAACTACAATTTTAACACGTTGACTTTCCGTGCATTATATGTAATGCATTTCCGACTCAACCATGACGTTCGTGCATTACATGTAATGCATTAGGTAATACAAATAACATTGGCTTTTGTAAGTAGGACGTTTGAACTAGAAAGAAATATTTTTGCAGACGTATAGACACCAACACCATCCTGAGCGTGCTCAGCCACAAGCTGGACAGCCCCCTTCTGGGGCACTGGGTTCAAGCACAAGTGCGTTTGCCCGAGGCCCTAGAGGGCGGCAAATACTTAAATTAATTAATTCATATAATAGTACCTAATATGATGATGATGATGATGAGGCTCCCTTTTCCGCCCTTAGGTCCGTTGTGCGTGGGGATTCTGGCTAACAAATCCAGCCTAGCTTCGCCCTATATAATAGTAACTATGGGCCAAATTAGTCTGACATAAAAATATTTTATTTATTTATTTTTATTTATAGAAAGATACAAGGAAAAAAAAAAACAAAAAAAAAAAAAAATACTTACAGACGTCTCGTGGTACGTAGTAAATTTGGCTTGGACAGTCAACGTGTTAACTTTGTTCTTGGGATCCAATCATTCCAATTACGGAAACCATACCGCTATATAAAATGAATTGAGAAGTATGTAAACATCAAATAGCACGCGGCGAATTACTACGTTGTTTTACTTGTAAACATGTTTACCATAACGGTCCGTAAACATGACGACATCTTTTTATATGGTAAACAAACACAAATTAACAATGTCCTGGAGTTGCCCATCATGTGATAACGCAGAAAATCGGATTAAAACCGGCCAAGTGCGTGTTGGACCACGCAAAATGAAGGGTTCAGTAGTTAGAACGAATTTATCCCAAGAACAAACTTACAAGTAACATTGTAGTTGAAATAAGTATGTGAAAATTAGCACTTTAATGCTTAATATTAGAAAGAAAGAAAGAAAGAAAAATAGTTTTATTTGTCACAGGAACACGTGCATTCAAAAATATAATTAACACGAGTAGGTAGAAACAGAAAAATAGAACAAAATAGATCTATATTATAATTACAAGCATAATGCCGAAAATAGTCGGCAGCTGCACGTCATGACTGTGACAAAAAGGCTTCCACTCAGCATGATGCTGTGCTATGAGGGACCCACAGCACAGCGCTGATTTTCAGTGGTTACCTGAAAAAGACGTACGGAAACCAAGTCAGGTTTAAAGAATTGAACATAAATAGGCAACTAAATAAAATAAAACAAACAGTACTTACAATGTAATCCAAATATAAAACCAAATATATGAATAAATATTATTAGATAACATAAAATTAATCCCCAGGCATCACCACGCGTGCAGAAATAAATAAAGTAGGTATCCACCCAAAACATACCTACTAACATAAACATACGCAAACGCTATTACGCAAACGGATCCCTGAATTGAAAAATGGTTTTGACAAACCCGCAATATTTTAGAACGGCCTATCCAACGATACCCAACACCAAGGGATACACGAGAAAAAAATATTATTATTCCCATTTTACGCGCAGAACTTTTTATGGTGCACTTTACGTGTACCATAACAAAATATTATTATTAAAATAAACGGGATATTTACCATGTTTATTCATAAACACCCACCCGTAGTGACTTCAGTTTATCCGTGATCATGGGTGCTTGCAACAGCGCCGAAATATCGGGAACTCAAAACAATTAATAAACATGGTAAATATCCCGTTTATTTTAATAATAATATTAGTGATGATGATTTCAAGATTTTATTTTACCACTTTTTTACCAGGCCAAATAACAGCTTTCTAGTACTATGAAAAGAAAAAAAGAAAAGAAAGAAAGGAAATACGTTTATTTGCGGTAAACATGACGCAAAAAAAAAAAACATAAACACAAAAGAATAAGAAAATTATTTGGGAAAATGCGTCACATCCACGCAAAACGGCTATCGCTCAGCATTATGCTGCGACCCTATGCAAGAGCCCCAGCGTTGGTTTTCAGCGACAGCCGGCGTTGACGTAATGACGTCGTCCGGTGCAGCAAACAATTATTAAGACGCTGTACCAGTACAGCGTACTTAAAGAAGATTATTATAATTTAATTTAAAATGTGGTAGAATATAAAACAAGAATATAAAAAAAAAAAACAAAGGAATTATACATGCTATGAGAATATCATCCTCAACAAAACGTTTTACGCTATAACTTTAGTACCTTATTTATCTATGCGCTTTATGAAGTGGCAACATTTCAGCTAAGCTGCGGACAGACAGACAGACGGACATGGTGAAATTATAAGGGTTCCTTATTTACTATGAAACCCTAAAAATGTGATCGAGTACCTATCTATATCTGTCGAAATGTGGGTGAACCTAAGGTGTGAACAATGTGTGGGATAACAAAAATCGCGTACCTACCTATAAGGCGCTCTGGAGACGGCGGTCATTTTGACCGCTAATGACCGCGAGAGACATCATCCGACAAGCACCCGCGTGGGGTGGCGGCGCGGTCTTTTTGCCCTCTATGTGCGTTGGTAGTATAGGATTTCCTTTGCACTATCGTTCGCGGTCGCCCCGCTATGTGTTTCGCGCCTAAGAGTAGACACATACACTTTATATTCTCCTGCCCTTATCTATCCCAATTTAGTAATACAGGATCGGCGCAGCAAGTCTTCCACACATTATATATTTTTTTTTTTACATATAACAGAGAAGCTCGTAACCTTCATCTCACCTGATGGTAAGTGATGATAAGGCCAAAGAAGGAAGCGAGCTTCACCCGGAATCCTGAACCACAGAGGAACTGGATATCTTAACTCTAACTGCCGAAACACAACAAATGCTGTTAACATTGTTGTTTTGGCGATCGACTTAGATAAGATGGTGGTAGCTAGCCAGGCGGACTTAGAACAAAAAAGACTTAAAAGAAGGGGCTTAGAATTTAAAAGGCATTTGACGTTAAGGAAATCAAGTTCATGATTCAGATATTATTTAAAAGAACATACCTAACTATACACCGATGAATTTAATGGCGACGAGAAAATCGTGGCAAAATTCAGGCGCCACGCCAAAAATAATATACAGAATTTGGTTTGTCATGAAAATGTTGGTGACAAATCTCCAAAAATAGACCATCTTCTTGGTATATCTTAGTTTAGAAAATATTTAATTTATTCACAAGAAAGTTTGAATAGCGAGAAGCGTTGTTGACAGTTAAAAACTTCTTCATTAAGTCATAATCTACCTTTTGTTTTAAGACAGATTCTTTCGACAACCTTCAAGAACAAAGCCATACTACTTCGCCAACCTTCAAGAACAAAGCCATATCTATTTATTATTTTGAGGCTATCCACGAAATTATAGAAATACCAGCCAAAAGCGTGTCAGACCACGCACAATGAAGGGTTCCGTGGTTGGGACGAATTTATCCCAAGAACAACCTTAATTTTTTTGTTGATATACATGTTCTCTCATACATTTCGAATCCAGATGTAAGACGGTTGACTATTACTCGTTATTTTGTAAAGAATAGTTTAGTCTAGCCTTTCCGTGATAGTTTTTCTTTTATCTTCGTTATACAACGTGTTTTTTTTTTATATTCCATAACTCTAGGGCTATATTCTATGGGTAAAAATAATAAAAAAAGTCCTAGATTATGTGGTCCAAAAATGCATAGTTTCGAAGATAATTATCATCAATCATATTAATTTAGGTCAAAAATTGCCACCCGTGTGACGAATAGTTACTTTTGCGACGTTGCCAAACTGATGAAACTGTGACCCTCGATGTATGTAGGTATCTAAGTTTCATTGATAAATACGATTAATTCATTTTCATTCAAACCAATCATTAATATTTAAAGCTAACAAAATGCGAAGTTGTCATATTTCACGTAACGGTGTTTTACATGAATAATCGTGACTTTCTCGAATTACTATTTTTTGAAAAATAAAATAAAAACATAAAAAATTTAATCAAAAATAATTCATATGCCAGTTGATTCTTTGATATGGTCTCATTCCTACCCTAGAGTTATGGGATATCAAAAAAAAAAAAAAAAAAACACCTTGTATACAGCGTGTTACGGAAAGGGTATATCCGTACAAACGGGGTGAAGAGTGTATCTGGTTCAGAATCTCTGTACAAAATTTCAGCTCAAAAACAACTAACTAGAAAATGCTTAATATTTTTTTATTTCGATAGTTTATTAAATTTAAATCATAACAAACGTGTTACCGCCGTTTCTTTGTGTGTAGTTTATTGACACCGATCAGCTGACTTGGTCTAGTCATGTGTAGAATTCAATTGGAAACATTTGATTTTTAGTTAAATGTTTCTTAACTCTTTATTTATGTAGGTATAGGTATTAAAAAATATTGCCCTGTAGTGTGTTATCACCAAAAGAATTCGTGCCTTTGATATGTATATACCCTTTCCGTAACACGCTGTATACTACTGCCATGAATTTTTCTACATATCCAAGAACAACCATTTAGCTGGCGGGGGGGGGGGACGACGACATTTGACCGCAACAAAAATTAGGACTTTAAAGCTTAATATTACGCAAACGGACCGCTGAATCGAAAAATGGTTTTGACAAACTCGCAATTTATTTGAACGACCTATCCAACGATTACCCATAAAATGGAATAGACGAGAAAAAAATATCATCCCCACTTTTTGTGTAAACAAAAATTTTTTTCAAGATTTTATTTAACACTGTCGGCGTGCTTCTTCTGGGTAAGCTCACTCCATCGTAGACTTTGTCTCTGTCATCCAGACCTAGACTAAAGTCAAGAGCAAACTCATAGCAGAATAAAAAAATAAAAATAAAGTACCAATGCCAAATTACAACTTTCTAGTATTAAGAGTCTCTGAGCTAGGTATCGCGGATAGACAAACAGACAGACGGACATGGTGAAACTTTAAGGGTTCCTGGTTGACTACGGAATCCTAAAAGGGTAGCAACGTACAATATTATTACAAGTAGCCAAGATTTCCACGAAAAATCGCATAATGAAATCGGGCGTAAAAAGAAAGAAAATAAAGAGCATATTTCGGTAGTCGGTGAGTCATCCAATTTACATCTGAGGCTGTTGACAACATCTTATTGTAGGTAAAATGTGTAAAGAAATGAAAATCTTTGACTTCTGTCTGTTCAAAAAGTATCTGATAAAAGTGTAAACAAACCTTGTTTGGGTTAAATTCTTACGCAATCACTAACTTAAGACGCAGATATATGCCAGTGTGGCGGTATCAATAACGCCACATGCGAACTACGCATCAAAGACCTGACGTCACAAATTCTGCATCGCGCTATGAGAGTTTACCGCGCGACTAGCATATATACAATAACCCGACATCAACCGTTGGACAGTTGCCCACCAGACACAATACCCGTCTGGTCGGAGGATCCTCCCTTTACTATAGAGTATGAGTGAACTTTACACCCTGTTCCTCATACCTCTAAATTGGTGACCCCGAACATGGACATTAGCGCAGCCTTCGTGCAACTACTTCAGCGTGACGTCATCCATCACTTCCTCAAGCTTTCGAGCGGCGATTCACACAGCCAGCCAGCACCCACGGCTTCAACGGGTATTCTGACCACCAGCATGCAGCGAACGCGCATACCTGGTCATCGCCCTCAGCCTCATCAGCAACCTTGGCACAGCACACTGCACTTTTTAACCTTGAGTGATTAGCTTGCGTATTCTGTACTGAGCTCACACAAAGCGTCGTCCATCCAGCTAGTAAATAGGACTAGTCCATCCAGGAGCGCTGTTCCAAATAAAACAAGTTATTAATTTATTATACATAAAACAAAAAGCATTTTAATAAAACACGTACTTATACTAAAAAATCTGTAATTAAATTAACTTTAAAAAGGTGAAGGTTTTAGAAAAATACGCTTGATAGATTCTGCGTGATTCTCAGGTTTTTATCCGCGTTAGACATAACTTTACAAAATAATTTCACTATGTAATGTAAAACATAATCTCAAATACTCATATATTAAATTATTAAGAAAATGCTCTAATTTAACATATATTTTTCCCAAAACATTAACACTACTCGTTTAGACGTGATCTTCAGTATAAAATCATTAAAAGTCGGCTAAGTCTCACCACTTTATCCAATAATTATATTTTTAATTGAATAACATCATCATAATTTCAGTCGAAAGACGTCCACTGCTGGATATAAGCCTCCCCAATTGGGGGGGTTTGCCATAATCGCCACGTTTGGCAGGCGGGTTGGCGATCGCAGTATGGTGTTAAAAATGCACAGAGAACGCTGCTGCCTATTTTCTAGTAAGTCCCTTAGTCGCCTTTTACGACACCCACGGGAGGAAAAGGGATGGTGCTATTCTTTACGTCCGGCAGCACACGGAACAATAATTAACATTATTGAATTGTAATTGAAAAATCATCGACAAAACTTGAAGCTATAAAATTAACCTCATTTCTATCTGCCTAGCATTTTCCCAACCATGTTGGGGTTGGCTTCTAATCTAACCAGACGCAGCTGAATAAGCAGTATGTTACATGGAGCGACTGCCTATCTGACCTTCACAACCCAGTAACTGGATAATACGATACTCATTGGTAAGACCGGTTGTCAGACTTTCGGGATTCTGACGACCCGTAACGACTGCCAAAGATGACAGCCACGAATAGCAACCGGGACTATTCGATTCACGTGCTTTCCGAGGCTCGGAGAAGTCTCGGTATGTAATGAATCACCTATCCATGGACAAACCCCGGCAAGCGTAGCTTAACTTGATGAATCGACCTGTGCGGCTGTTATTACTTAGCCACGAGCTCCTCAATAAAATTAACCTCAATCGTCAAACGAAATAGATCTCTAAGGTGATTTTAAATTTGAATTTCGATAAAAAGAAGGTAGATAGATACTTTACCCGGAAATTCAAATAAGTAGAAATTCAATAGTAAGAACGTCATAGAAAGAAAATCGTTTTTTTTACTTTTCGCAGCAACCTTACAGTAATTTGTTTATTTAATACTTGTTTCTGCAGGTACACAAGAAGTACCAAATCTACTTATAGAGTGCACTTAGCTACACACATTGGTTAGCAGTACACCCGCGGTTCTGACATCAGGATGGCGAGTGTACCTAATTTTTTAAAATATACGGTTATTATAATTACGGTGAATGTACGGTTTGTACGGGTGTAGGTACACAGTTTTTCAGAAGAGGTACGTAAAGGTACACAGAAGGTACGAAATAACTGCGACAAATTTAGGCAGTTCTGAAAAGTACGCCCGCGATTCTGACGTACATACATAAATAATCAAATCAAAGCATTCAATTTTTAAGGGGCACTGCAAGTGCAAATTGATATACACAGATAAATATATTCAGCAGTGCTATTCTGTAACCATCTCACCGTGAAAACGTAGGTGAAGTGAGTGTGGAGTGAGCTGTCAATAGTGTCAATCCCAAGCATCAGTCATCGTATTCTGTAAAAATTTCACCGTGAAAATTGTGTGCGTAGTTGTTCCAATCGCATAAAGAAATCAAAAATCGCTAGTAATATTTGATGTACGGTGTAGCCATATACGTGAGCATTCATTTATTTGTTTTAATTGCTCACGTGTCGCAGGTCGCGTCGCGGCCTAATGTAGCCTCAGCCTAAGTGTGTCTAGAATTTTAAGTTTCATATTGAGACACGAAGCAACAAAATTCGATCTAAATAAAAACGGCCACATTCCTCCAGATCGTATTTTGTTACGAGATAATATGTTTTTAAAGGAGTGGTGCGAGATGACCGGTGACAACCCTCTTAATGCTACACCCGAGTTCGAAGTCATAGTATAATCCATACAAATATTATAAATGTGAAAGTAACTCTTGTCTGTTACGTTTTCACGCCTAAACCGCTGAACCGATCGTCATGAAATTTGGCAGAGATATACCCTGGGATATGGAAAAGGACGTAGGTTACTTTTTTACGCGATAACCGACATCCACGCGGGCGGAGCCGCGGACAAAAGCTAGCAGTATAATAAAGTTTATTATACTGTGTCGATAAACGTGTGCGAAGTTTATAACGCACGCTTAAATCTAATTGAAATGGAAGTGAGTGATATTAAACGTGAAGCGAATGAAGTGAAGCGAACTTTTTCATCAGAATCCGCCCGAAACCTTCACAAATACACCTCATTCGGGGAAAACGAATTCAGTGCGTTACGCATGAAAAGTTCACGGAACCAAATCGTATTGGCAATGATTACAACTCGGAGATAACCGACAGACAAGCGCCGATGACACAACGGGAAGCACTCGCTAACCCCCGTTTTATTTATAAAATCAGTGTCCAGTCAGTTCGGGCTCGAGCACGTCTACAGCCAAAATCTCACGCCGCGAAAAATATTCAGTAATGTCAATGAAAGTTACAATTTAGACGCCGGCGCTAAAACAAACATTGCGCGAGATCGCACGCGCACCACTGCAGTCGATAAACAGTGTTGTGTTATTAAAAGCTCTATAAACAGTGAAGATGGTCAGTTTGGACGTTCCGCCTAGTTACCCGCCGCCGCCTCCGCCGTCGAGGCCGGTACGGCCCAAAATCACGTTGCAGATACCTGACTCAACTGTGCCGATGACGCCTAGGGGGCCTACGACAGGATCCTCGGTTTACTGGGGGCAGCCGAGGTATCATGGGAAGCCCCCGGGGACCGCTACGTCTCACATCTCAGACCCCCATGGAAACCCTTATTTCAACCCTTTTATGAACATGTATCATAACAAAGCCTCAGAGTTCATGTTCAAACAGTTCGAAGGCTTTAAAGACTTCACTATAAATACGACAAAGCATGGATTAAGTGCTGGAGAAAAGTCCGCGTTCTGGTTCTACAACAGATTAAAGTTGCTCTCAAGGAAGTGGTTCACTCATCTCTTCTTGAGTTTGTGTTTGGTGTTGTACAGTTTTATTGGTGCTGCTGCATTTATGGCTATTGAGGGTGAGTAAGAAATTGTCTCGTATATATTAATTAATGTGGGTTATAAACAAGTCAATTTTCAGTAAAATTTTACGCAAAATATTCGGTACTGATAAAAGGAACTCTATTTATGGTCAATTATATTAAAATGGTTGTTTTCATGCAAAACTTTACAACGATATTAGATAATCCGCCTTGATTAGCACTATTTACAAATTACACCTATCCTATCTTATCCTTAGACTCCCTCCCCACTCATCCGACTTCTACTCCTACTCATTCACTGTGCACGCGGCTCGGTTGTGGAATTCACTGCCACCTGACATTAGTGATTGCCAAACTGTTGCAGCCTTTAAAAGAAGAGTAAAGGATCAATATCTTTCCACTTCGTCATAGTTGCATATTATTATGTATTTATTATTTTCCACTACACTGTTTTAAGTATATATTTGAGTGGTATTTATTTTAGAAGTATGTATGTAAGTATATTCTCTTATTGTATGTTTATAAGTATTTATATTAGTGTATAGCTATTTTGATTTTATGTAAAAAAAAAAAAAATATCTCTTCTTCACTTTCACACGTTGTCTACATCTCTATATCTACTTTCCTATCGCAGGTATGCTGGAAGAGATTTCATTAGAAATAAGCATCACCTTTGTACGTATTTTTCTGTTCTTTTCTTCTTGTCTGTTTATATGTGTGTACATACATTGTTAATTAAATAAATACACAAAATATTAACATGATTGCAGCATAATTTCACATAATTTTGAAAGTTCTGAATGCCAGCTTTATTGAGCGCTTACTTACAGACTTTATCTCAGAAATAATGAATGCGATCATATATTCTTTTACATAAAAAGTAAAAGCATTCGATTGATGATTAAGGCTTTGACTGCCAGACAACAGACACAATAGAAAAACTATTGTTAGCGGTCACCGGTGACCGCGGTGGCAGTCAATGTGTTAAGTTGGTACTTGTAATCTGATATTATTAACATAATTTGGTTAAAAAAGCTCCAAAAACCAGATAAGATCAGAAAGATAGCACATATTGGAAAGGTTAGATAAGTATCTAAAAATGTTTCGATTGGCGTCGTCACCTGATATTTTAAAATCCATAATAGACCTTTTTCCGTGGAGAAATCCGCATGGATATCCTCAATGTTGCCATTTAAAATTTATATTTATTCTAAGCATTTTATATTATTTATTTTCTTCTATCACCGTTTCCATTTGTTGTTGTTCCAAAATAAAAACTTTAACTTTTTTTTTACATTACATATATGCTGCACCGGTTGACGCCATCACGTCAACGTCAGCTGTCGCTGAAAACCAGCGCTGGGGCTTTGTCTCACATAGAGTCACAGCATTATGCTGAGCGATGGCCGTTTTCCGTGGATGTGATGTTTTCCCCCTTGTTTCTTTTCGTTTTTGTGTTCTTTCTTTACGTATTTTATTTCTTATTTTTTCTCCATCTGGAGAGAACAGAGGATTATGTCGGACTCCTCCCGAATAAAACTCCACGGTTCCTACCATTACCAAGAGTCGGGGACCCGGGAGATACTTGTATATTCGCAACACCCCGGCATTATTCAATAAAAACATCATGACACTCATACATTATCGCAGTATTGTCTCTCCTACTACTCTTGATCCATCCAAAGGTTGTCTGTAAAAGATCGCTTTTAGCGATAAGACCGCCCATTGTGACACCCTATGTAACAGTTCTACATTTATATCTGTAATTTTTATGGTGTACATAATAAGGAGTATTGAACTATCTATCCGATATCTTGCCGTGTGGTGCCGGACGTAAAGAATAGCATCACCCCATTTCCTCCCGTGGGTGTCGTAAAAGGCGACTAAGGGACTTACTAGAGAATGGGCAGCAGCATTATCTATGCATTTTTAACACCATACTGCGATCGCCAACCCGCCTGCCAAGCGTGGCGATTATGGCAAACCCTCCAAATTGGGAGAGGCTCATGTCCAGCAGTGGACGTCTTTCGGCTGAAATGATGATGATGAACTATCTATCTATCACTATTCGCCTGTAATGTTCCCTCTGCCTGCTGGGACTTAAGCCTTCTCTCTATGAGAGTAGTGGGACATTGTCCACCACGCAGTTTCAGTGAGGGCTATATAACAACATTTCCAATATCTAATTTCATCTTTACCACAACAATAAATTATCATAACCAACTTGGTTCCTTATCGAAAACATCTGACTCGTGGTACAGAAACTTTTAAGGTCAAAATTGATTGAACAGATAAATTAATACAACTTAATGCCAGGGCATTTGGGAAACTCTCGATCTTAGTTCTGAAACTAATAGATACTGGGACTTGGTAACTAAGTTATATAGTTTTCGACCTGTCAATAGGGTCTGTAAATTGATTTGCAATAGTTTCGTAGGACGTACCTTGAGACGGCACGTGTCAATATAAAATGGCATGTATTTAATTATTACTAGAGGTTCAATTATTATTAAAAACATGCCATTTTCTCATTTTGCGCTCCTTAAAATATTATTTAACACTCTAATTATAATTGATTGCGCCTCTTTTTGTTAACGTCAAATAATTCCTATTTTGAGTCCTAAAAATACTAAATTTCCAAGCTACTGCAAGCTGCGATCGATTTGGATGTAGTGCTCGCTGGCCGCTGCCAAGGCACCGCTCGCTCGGCTCGCGCGCGTTTTATCACAGTTCGAACCTAACCTAAGCAGTTTGGTCAGGGCACCTTAGCTTAGTTACTGCGACCAACTGTGAGAAAAGGCCAGAAAGTTAAAAAGAGGTTCAATTATTTAAAAAAGTGAACATCGTTGGAAGCGCAAATAAAAATCTTGTTTCAATCATTTAAAAAACTATCTATCATTAGAAGGTCAATGAGTTTTTAGAGGATCAGTTAAATATCTCCCATAAAAAATTACCTAATTTGATCTTTTTGACTTGACGTTGATGGAATTAATTTTGGTCTTCTTATCGCAAGCACTGCCAATCATGGGGTCCTGGGTTTGGCTCCCAGATCGGGCAATAATATATAACTATGTGTTGTTGGGATTTCCAGAGTTTGGATTTGTGCCCAGTTTATGGCAATAGCCCCTCCTATCAAATAAGACTATGGGTACACCTCTGCCCACCCGTTCGGGGGATACAGCCGTGATATAATGTACATTTGCCCGTCCGTTACTAATTTTCAACTAACACACATTATGTTTAATTCTTTATTAACTACTGTAGTACTTAGAAACGGTAATATTTTCTGGAATCCAATGTGTTTTACGAGCTAGTTTTTTATCTAGACAATAAAACGTCTGGAATACCTAAATCCAGAACGATTACAGTCTTAGATCACTTCGGAAAAACAAAGAATAGGCTACATTTATTTAGGTAAGTATTGTTGCTTTTTCAAACAAAGTTGGTCCAAATAAAATAATAAAAACCGGCCAAGTGTGTGTCGGACCATGCACAATAAAGGGTTCCGTAGTTGGTATGAATTTATCCCAAGAACAAACTCAACATTGTAGTTAAAACAAATTTAAGTTGGTCTACTATTACTCGGTAACTTGTAAAGCCTACTTAGCTGTGATATTTTTCCTTTTAACTTCGTTATATATACTACTACTGTGATTTTTTCCCATATCTAAATACAACCATTTAGCTGGCAGGGGGGGGGGACACTTCAGCTGGCTTGAAGATTTAAAAAAATCGCATCTAAAAGTTTGAAAATGTACTGTGACCAAATTTTCGAATAGCGAACCGATATTCGGTGCGAAAATCAAAATGGAGGCCGAGGATTACAAAGTTACCCTGACATGGGATAGGGTTTAAAAAGTAAAGTGTCACATTCACTGCCACGCAATTTGGTTTGCTGTTGTCGGAATCGGATTAAGTTGTCGTGCTCACAGCTTGAACTTGTTTGTATTTACATGTTGGAGATCTGAATATTTAAAAGTTGTAACTAGGGAAAATATAAACATGCAGAAAAGTCTCCTAGAATGAAACCACATTTTGATTCTGTCAGAGATGTATTGTCAGTAACTGGGTGGCGGAGATCAGATAGGCAATAGCTCCATGTAAAATGCTGGTATCTAGCTGCATTTGCGGGTTATGCATGACACTTTCTATATTTACGAAGAACACAGCTCTTTCTATACTTTACTTTTATTTATTTTTATTTTACGATGGGTTTGCTCTTGACTCTAGTCTAGGTCAGAAGTGACAGAGACAAAGTCGATGATGGAGTGAGCTTACCCAGAAGAAGGCTGTTCAATCTAACTTTGAATAGATTAAGGTTGTATGTGTTCGGAAACACAGACGCAGGCAGAGAGTTCCACTCCTTTGCTGTGCGCGTTATAAAAGACGTTTGAAAACGCTTAGTGCAAGTTGGTGGAATATCAACTAGGTAGGGGTGGTAACTTGCAGTGCGTCTAGATGTCCGATGGTAAAAGGGGGCCGGTGGAATGAGGTCGTGGAGTTCACCGGCATACTCGCCGAAGTACAATCTGTAGAAGACTGACAAGCAGGCAACCTTGCGGCGATGAGCTATGTAAGCTGTGAAGCTTGGCATCCACCAGTTTTACGTCGCCAATGAGTCTCTTAGCTCTGCGTTCCACCGAGTCAAGCGCAGCAAGTTGGTACTTAGCTGAGCCATTCCAAAGGTGGCTGCAATATTCCATGCAGGATCGGACTTGTGCTTTGTAAAGGGTTAAAAGCTGTCCAGGCGTAAAGTGAAATTTCGTTTCTGCATTTTTGACATTGCACCGTAGAAATCCTTCTGAAATCTGTCATTTTGTCTTTCGTTTCTAACTTAGATTCTAATGATCTTTGTCTAAGTCTTTTTTTATAGACTATTTCAGAAGAAAGTTTTCTATCCCAAATTGTCACACTACACACACACAAAATCACACTGACAACTGACAGTTATCTAAGGTAGTGTATAATGGTAGTATAGTGGTAGGTGGTAATTTGATTTTGTAATCGACATGATAAAGACAGTAGAAAACTTTCTACTCGACGGCCACAAAGTCTATACGGTTATTTAGAAAATCATGATTTTACAGGAGAGCGTTTTGAACGCAAAACTGTGATAATTCGGTTTAAAGACATTTATTTCTCAAAGAACAAATTACAGTTCACTTAAAGACAAACTTAAGTAAATTAATAATAAGTTGTAGTTTATATTACGCCGTTCAAGCCATCTAAGAAACAGAACACCATAGTTCCATTTCTAAAATATAGCAAGTACTACTGAATACTACTAATTAATAGAAGAACAAAGCTATCTTGTTGTGTTCATGGTTTGTTCAATGAAATCTCCAAAAGGCTGGTTGACACTTCCCGTGACCCAAGGGCTGGCTTTGACATTGGCTTCCAACACTCCGCAATATGGCTTGGTAGTAGCTTTAATAACAAAAATATTTCTTAAAAACGAAACCAACAAACAACACACCACAAAAATAACTCATATTTATTCCTTCCTCAATTTTCAAGAATCTTCGTGAACGAAAGTTCCGCAGAATTCGCATCAAGTCATTGTGTGCACTAGATTAAACTTTGCTCTAGTTCAAGAACCACAAACTTCTTCAGAGCACTTCAGTTTTAACGTTCTGACAGCCATAGAACTTGAACTACATACTCACTAAATCTAAAGAGGTAGAGAATACTTGAGACTTAAGAAGGCACTCAACGGTTCACTAGTGCAACTCCTTTAGAAAAATATTATCTCGTGACTGAGAAGAAATTATGAAAAATGGCTTAATATGAAACCTCGATATGTGTGTCTAGAATTTTCTAATCTATATATATAAAAATCGATTGCTGTTCGTTAGTCTCGCTAAAATTCGAGAACGGCTGGGCCGATTTAGCTGATTTTGGTTTTGAAATGTTTGTCGTAGTCCAGGGAAGGTTTAAACTGTGAGAAAACATGGAAAAAAAAACTTTTTGTGAACGGCTGGACCGATTTCGCTAAATCTATTTTTTTTAAGGTTTTAGTTAGGTAAGTAGGGTAGGTAGGTAGGGTAGGGTAGGTAGGTAGGTAGGTAGGGTAGGGTAGGGTAGGGTAGGGTAGGGTAGGGTAGGTAGGTAGGGTAGGGTAGGTAGGTAGGTAGGTAGGGTAGGGTAGGGTAGGGTAGGGTAGGTTGGTAGGTAGGTAGGGTAGGGTAGGTAGGTAGGGTAGGTAGGGTAGGTAAAGAATAGCACCACCCCATTTCCTCCCATGGGTGTTGTAAAAGGCCACTAAGGGACTTACTAGAGAATGGGCAGCAGCGTTCTCTATGTATTTTTATAACGGCATATCGATACTCCATACTGCGATCGCCAACCCGCCTGCCAAGCGTGGCGATTATGGCAAACCCCCCCAATTGGGGGAGGCTTATATCCAACAGTGGACGTCTTTCGGCTGAAATGATGAATAGAAAAAAAGTAAATACCTATCTCCCTCTCCCTAGCTCTCAAGGAAAGGCTTGTAGTCGTTACGTATCCATAATTCAGTTGCTTGCATTTTATCCGAACCGATATTTAAAAAGTTTTTATATCCTGATCACATAAAGCGAGACGAGACTTAAACTTCGAAGCACCTAAAAGTATGGCCACAAGAAAAGCGAAACCAAAATAACGACATATATGAATCACGATTCCGATGAAAATTTAAATGTGGGAATTATTCAGGCTTGTGGTGATCGCCGGAAACCACAACCTTTGATGAGGCGGACGTTATGGCCGCAACATGCGGTATAGTCATCGTAAAAGTTTGTGTTCGTGAATTGTAATAAAAGAGAAGTTAACAAATACATTTATTGGTGTCCAATGTTTTGTTGTTCGGTGTTTTTCAGTACAATTCTGATTTTATTTTCACTGAGTCATCTTTACTAACATTATAGAGCTGAAGAGTTTGCTTGTTTGTTTGTTTGGTTGAACGCGTTAATCTCCTGGTCTCTTAATCTCAAACTAATCTCAAACGACATTTGGGTAGGCCGCATTTATTACTCAAACTGCCAGACCACGATTAAAACAAACTGAGAAAAAAAAGAACCCACATTCACTTTACAAAGTATAAATATTCATGTCATTTTGTCCAATATTTGTGTCACTAAAATTCCTACACAAGCATTTTCCAGGGAGACACAATTTATCGTCCAGCGCGTAGGTTCTTCGAAACAAGTTCTTGTTCACGGTACTTCCCCTGTTCATAACCGTGCACTAAGTTTAGAACTCTCTCATGCGTAAGCGAGATAGCGATAGTTATAGTCTTACTATCTACTGGAAACTGTTGACATTTCAATTGCAGTTCCGTACATGAAACTCTAGGGATCCTTGTTATTTGTTACATACGTGTTTCATGCGTGTGTGCAACGAGCACGTTCTCACTAAGCGAAACCACATGAGTAAAGAGTATGGAAATGGAACAGAGACAAAGCTTTATACAACTGCGCTATGATAGGTACCGACCGCAACCGCGTACCGGAAGACGTAGCGTTGGAAGGCCTCCCACACGGTGGGCCGATGACCTTATGAAAGCTGCAAGAATCCGCTGGATGCGGGAAGCACAGAACCGGTCGAAGTGCCGGTGCTTGAGGGAGGCTTATGTCCAGCAGTGGACGTCTTTCGGCTTAAATGATGATGATAGGTACACTACTACAAGCATGAGGCACGTGTGTGTGCGTACCACTGAGGGCTTCGTCGTGTAAACCGGTTTATACCGGCTCGGCCAGTTGAATCGCTCAGGGCTGCGCGTACGCGTCGCGTGTCGTGTTTGTTTAAGTTTCACGTTTTAATTTAATAATAGCACATGAGTAAAAAATAATAGTGTTTTAATATTAAAAAAGTGTTAATTGGTTTACTGTATTGTGTGTATGAACAATAGCAGAAGGATTAAAACATAATTTTTGAATGACTGAACTTGATTATAATTTATTATTTTTAACTTGTACCAGATAGTATATGTAGTATAGGTACTTCATACTTCAACATCGAAAGAAAACTCAATCCGGTGCGCGGTGGTGCAAAAAAGTTTTGGTGTTGGTCGTAAATGGTTTAGCGGTTTTTTAGTAAGTGGCACAGAATAGATACCTACCGATCTCGTAAACGGTGCGTTAAGGAACAAAAATAGCGACTATTTGTATTTTTTTTCTTCAATTCATGCCAGATGATTGGTGATTATGATTTGAAATACGTAGGTCATACCTACCGACCTATTAGGTATTGAATAATTATATTAGTAAATTGAAACACGTAAGCTGATTAACGGTCTATTTATTAAGCTTTATCCTCCTGTGCCAACCCTACCAAAACGGGTATCCATTTTGCAGGCTCTTTAGAAGCTTTGTCTCTGTCTGTTCCTTTATTCTCTGTGGCGAAACAGTGTATTCTCAAAACTTTCTAACAAGAACGATCTAGACAGGAACGTTAAGCTGACGTCCAAAGTTTAATTCGTTCGTGCTATTTACTGTTAATATAATAAACTTTTAATATCGTAAGCCTCTTACTACGCCGATTCAATGTATTCAGAACAGCTTCAAAACTTTACAAGCGTTTTATTATTACTTGTAGATTGCTCAAGATTGCTCTTTTTATGCCTAAACTTTACGTGTGGGTGCGGTTAATAGAATTCTTAATTTATTGCTGAATTTTCCAACGTTCAAGTTCAGAACTCCATTTAACTTCGTGAGACATAAAGCTCATCTGTCAAAACCACTTATTCAGACTCATTCTTAAGTGATTAACGAATGTTTTCCAAAAGCGCGGGAAGTTGATATGTCAACCTCATTGTCATTTCAATTTTCGCGCTAATTCTTATGTTAGAGTCAAACTTTCTTTTTAAAGTGGCTTAATTTTGACAGGCAGATGTTTTGACATGGAATCAATAGGTCTTCTTATTCTTTTGGTGTGGTTATTGACTAACCTGGTGTCAGAGTTTTTATGCCGCCTATGGGCCTCTGACTTGGCTACACATGCAGTCGAGAAATATCTCTCAGACATCTCAGACGGTTTCCTCACTTTGTTAAAACCAATAGGCGTCCAAAGTCCAGACTAACGTACTCCTAAGTTCACGTTCACAACACATACACAAACCCACCCTCACTAACACATACTCACATTCACACACTTACTTATTTTTTATTGATTGCATGATAATTGATTATTTTTGTTAATTTACCTTTTGTTTTGTTATTATTTCATTGATCTTACCGGTGATATTTTTTTTTTTTTGCTTTGTTTAATCTAACGCTGATGCCATTCTATTTTGATTGATTTTAGTTTATGTCTATTATGCAATAATCATCACGTTGTAATTCCGACCCCCAAGACACAGGCAAATGCTTAGTTTGGGGTTCACCGTCCAATCTGCTCTTGTTTATGATTAATAATAATAAATAAATAAAATAAATGAATAGGAATCAATTAATAGGTATGAAATGTCTTACTCGCACGTTTCGCGAAACCAACTGTTACGTTTCAAATGTACTTTCGGCATACCACTATCTCACGAACCGCTCAACCAATCCCAACAAACCAGGGCCTCAAGTCTGCTATTACAATAGTGTCAGAATGGTCTCTTCATTGTGAGTTTTTGACAGATTTGCCATACAAACACTGTCAAATACTCACAATGGCGAGACCATTCTGACACCATTGTAATAGCAGACTTGAGGCCCAGGTGATGGAGTCGCTCGGCCCCCTCCCACCAATAGTAGGTACTGAGAATTTTGATAACTGACTTCAGTCACCTCTAAAGTTGAATTATTAATTCACTCGAGGAAACTGACAGGAAATATGTATTGTATTCTATACTTTTATACTTATACAATACATATATTATACATTTATTTTACACTTTACCATTACAATAAATATGACCACTTTATGGCACAAAGTGACAGCTAGCACACGTTAAGGCTTGTACAGACTCACGCGATATCGCGGGCGCGACGGGCACCGACAAAGAAATTGTGCTTTAAGTATCGCGTCGCGCCCGCGATATCGCACTAGTCTGTATCGAGCCTTTAGATTACTCCAGTGAATTATTCGACTTTAGGCTTTGTCTGCCTGAGGGTGTTTTAGTCACCAAAAATTTCTAAGTTACTCCACTATACATACTTAACTATCTCGGGAACTACAAGTCCTATCGCAAAAATACAAAATTCGTTTTTATCCTTAGAACTAAATCTCTAACACCAATTCTGAGTATCAAAAGCATTCACAGAAAATAATAACAATATATGAACTCAAAAATTTAAAATGCGTCGACCTTAAAAATCGCGATAAAACTCGAACCAAAAATTTCAAACCGAAAATCGTTAAATCCAATGCACGTCAAGAGGCCTTTCAAAGACATCGGCGCAGAACTTATAAAATGCAAATGCATTTGCAGATTGATGAAACCCCGTTTCTGAAACCCAGGTATCTCAGATACGGTCCGCTTGTACCTTCCAAGCGGACCGTATCTGCGATACCTGAGTCATCGAGCGTGCCCCAAATGTAACTGTTTATTGAACTAACTAGGGTTGCCAGTTTTTTTTTTTGTTATTGTAAGGGACAAATGCTCCATTTGGTTTAAAAAAAAAATGGATTTAAAATTTTGCCCCGGGACAAATTAAAAAGGTTTTTTTTTATTTATTTAATATTTTTATTGCTACTTATATGGCTTTGACTGCCAGACAACAGACACAATAGAAAAACTATTGTTAGCGGTCACCGGTGACCGCGGTGGCAGTCAATGTGTTTAAAGAAAGTCGTGTAAGTTTCAATATATCTTTGTTTGAATGTATGTATTTGTAAAATCCAGTGCAGTTTTAGTCATAGTTGAAAATGGCCATAAAAATTTCAGTAACATCTAGGTTAATTCACTGTTTATGAAATCCGGGATAGGTACATTTGTCGCGCACATCAGTCCATTTCAATACCATCTGCAAAAAAAATCGTTTCTACAAAGCAGTTAAAACCAGGGATTCTGAAGATAAACATACTTGTCAATGTCAATCAACCGTAATACGATGCGGCACGATGCGATGCGATGTTCTTATGATAGAATATGACAGAGATGACTATGATTTTTAAAATTATGCCTGAAATATGGGTCATCTGGTAACGCTAGAACATACCCTCCATTCCTTCCCTAAGCACAAGTCTGCTTATGACATGGAACCATGAGTTATCATCTGCCGGTTGTCCCACGACTACCAGGGATTTTTATTAATATTTTGAGAGTGATGTTTCACGAATTCCTCTAATTAATTTATGGTTTTGAAATTGGGGCAAGTCGGAAGATGTAGATTTCTTACATCTTAAAAGCATTCAGTTAAAATCTTATAAACAAACTATTTCTCGTATCTACGTGCAGTTTCGTAGTTATTAATAGTTTCTCGACATTCTTTTTAGATACTGAGTTCGAAAATAAACTGGAGACACTGACATTATTTTAGTGTTCATAAATTACTTCCCTTTTGACTAACATCTTAAGTGTATTGAATTCGTGAGTAGTTACGTCACCATACGTCATGTTCAGTTGTTATTTTTGTACGATTTGTAAACTGGTTACTGTAGTCATGGGAGTATCTCCACGAACTCGGATAGTTGACAAGTGACAAACCGAGCGAAAAAACAAAGAAAAAATAACGGGGAATGTCGACCAGAGTGTGGTTTCTGACTGAATACACGAGGTCGTGAATCTTCATACGGGAAAACTAACAGCCTTTGGTTTGATTATACCTAATTTAGTTATGCATTTTGTAGCGTAAAATATAAACAGTAAAAAAATTACGCCACTTTATTTTTTACGCTACAAAATGGCGTCCCTGTTCGGGCGCGTAAATAAAGTGGCGTAATTGTTTTACTGTTTATTTTTTACGCTATAAAATGTAATGTGGTGGCCACCGCTCTTCTAGGAAATCGTAGGGGCACCGAAAAAAGTGAAAATGAAGAATTGTAATTTTATAATATACTGATATGGGGCTGATGGGGCAAATACGCTACATGTGCTAACGGTGCAAATTTCTCGACCGTTCAAGAGCAATAATCGCATGCCATACAGCACATTCAATTATGGTCTTCAAGAATTGCATGCAAGTTGACACGCTTGCGATTTCCGCGATTTCTTCTCAGGGATAGTCAGATAGGAAATGTCGACTTCCTCAAGCTTAATTTTATATTTTTTATATGACGTGTAAAAGTGATTCCGATATCCTATTTACAGAATAAACGATTTCATTTCATTTCATAAAATGGTATACAATAATTAAACGGAAATTATGCCATTCAATTGTGCGTTACCCAAGCAAAATAATGTCGAAAATAGTCATTAAAATGTTATAGATAATTAGTTGTCCAGCTTCTGTAATTGTTGCGTACATTTTAAAATTTGTTGCACTTATAATTTTTTAGTATTTCACAAAACAAATTTCCTGCTGGGTTTGAGTTTGAATATGGTGTTAAAAATGCATAGAGAACGCTGCTGCCCATTCTAGTAAGTCCCTTAGTCGCCTTTTAAAACAAGAATAGTGGGAAGAAATTTGCTTCCCACTATTCTTTACGCCCGGCACCACACGGCACGATATGATATAGTATATATAGCATTTAAATTAATTTTATTTATGAGCGTATTAAATTTTTGTTCTTTTTTAATTTATTTTACGGGGCAATGTCAACGTCTTTTAATAGAAGTAGGTATAATGACGCATGAGTATACTTTGTGGATAGATAATGTAATCTAATTGCGTACTTATAAATCTGAAAAGCTTTCTTGTAATAATAATAATAATAATGTGGATACAGCAATCATTGTGCCGATAGTCGTGACGGCCAATGGCATAATAGCCAAGAGCCTCGACCTGGCTGGATCAAGGGCTTGATACAGAAAGCGGTACTTCTGGACACGGCGCGTATCGTAATGAGGTTCCTCTCTCAGGAGCCCTGACTGCCGGTAGCTTTGACCCTGTTCCCGATACCGGTGGGCTACTATTTTTTATATTTTTAAATGTTTTTATTTTTGTATGTTTTTATAGAAATATTTAAAAATGTAAATTATATGTATAAAAATGAAATAAAGAAAATAATAATAATAATAAATCATTTATTTCGGATTCATCCTACGATTACATCCATATTTGTTAGTACAATAATGCGAGCTTACAAACAACTGTTAGTAATAATTAATAATAATTGTTGAGTGAACACAATATAATAATAATTTAATTTAATAATATACAATAATCATAATAACTTTTTTTTTTTTTTTTTTTTCACGATTTACAGCGAAACATAATTCATTTTTTACTACAGTCATTTCCACATTGTTAAGATTAATACAACATAATCATAACAATTTATTTTATCCTACTCAATTAAATTAGAAAGTTAAGTCCGGAAACTTACACTTAACAAAACTTATGTTAATATGTTATTATTATGACGTGTTTCTCCACAATATTCAGCAATTTAAACTGGGGATGAATGACCGTGTTTTTATTTTTAGAGTAAATAAAATAAAAACGTAAACTTTTTTCACGTTTTTGTCACGCATCGTGACTCAGAAATCATTAGATATTTATTAATAAACAGTTAAAAATACGATACTATCTTTAAACCAGTATCTAATGCCAATACTTTTATTACAACGTGGGCGAATCACGGCCACCGAAGTTACTTAGAACTTTTTTCTACGAAACATTCACAGGGTTATTTACATAATTTATATTATTTATCCTATTTATCTTATCATTCATTTAATTCTGTGAATTGAAATGAATCAGCTTATGGTGATCTGATTAATATTTTAAATCTTTATATGAAAAATAATAATAAACGTGTCGTCATTGGTGCCTCATTTAATTAAAAACGTCGTCAAGTTCCAAAGCCAACTCGCAGAGGCCCTCAGCGAGTTGGCTTTGGAACTTTATTGTTGGTCTTACAAATTCCAAAGGTCGGGAAACCCAGGCTCCCTAGACATGTCAAACCACGTCCCGTCCTAATAAAACATTTGTTTTTTTTTTAACATAGTTTTAACTTAGCCTATAAAAATGCCTTCCTCCGAAAAATACATACACTCAAAAACCTTACCCTCATTCTGGAGCAGTAGGGTAAAAAAAAAAAAAAAACCGTTACTTTTCCTGTGGCAGATAAATATAAAATGTAAGTAGTTAAACTATTTTGGTTCCGTATATCTATTTTACTATAAGGAATAGCCCACGCTTCACAGTAACTGGCACTAGGTCACCCAAAGATTTATGGTTATGGAGATTTTCCTGCTTAAACGCTGCTCAGACTGTCCCTCTATTAAAATTATGATGAAGGTTTAAACTAATTCGGCCTCCTAAGGGCGCTTGTGCACTACAAGGAATTATACCGTCTGACATTTTACTTTTCCCCATTCCGGGCCGTTTTTATTCCGGTCCGAGATGACAGCAATGAAAAACGTGTTTATGCTGGTGCACTGCACAATAATACTGATCGCGGAAGATCAGTATTATTTAAAAGTGGGCGGGGCGGGGGCGGGGAGGGGGCGTATGTATCGAATTTTTGGATGAACCCAAAATTATTTTTGTCTTCTATGTCTTCGCACGTAGAAGTAATAAAGCAAGCAACTGCCGACGTTCCAAGAAACTCATCGTTCCTAGCGTAATTACGCGTGCGTGGCGTGCGTGTAGTTTCAAAGAGAGCTACCCTAGACTGCATCGCACCGATCCGAGTAAAGACGGACAAGTGCACAAGCCAATCATCCGTTTTTTTCATGCCACATCGGACCGTAAAAATTCGGACTGCCGGACAGTAAAATTCCTTATAGTGCACAAGCTCCCTAACTCTCTAGATTCTGTAGTTATTAAAGACAGTCACGTATGAGCAGTAATTCACTTAGCCAAAAGCACGTTGGGCCATTACTTTCACTCTAAGCTTTCAGGTATACTCGTATAGGTTTAAACTTTATTTTGTACAAACTCAAACCATTTATTTCAATTAAACCATTTACAGGCCCTTTTGAATTGTCAAAGAGACGGTCAGTTAGTCAGAAAGTTGAAGCTAGATGCCCATTCCAATACGTAGATCACTATGGAGAAGAACGGGCAAGAAACTCCAAGAACACTCTTTTATATCAAGATAATACAAAATCCTGGGTACATTATTCTTGTTGCTTCTGTATGTGAGACAATTTAAAAACTTATAAAACAATTTAAAATATAAAATTACAAATTAAAAATAAGCCCTGGCAGTCAAGAAATGACCAGTCCCAACTGACGGCGCCCGTTCACGAACATGACGCATGGATCAGCACCATCCAGCTCAACCATTTTGTAGGGAACCGAATGATCCAACACACGCGCCACCATCAGTGAGACATTTAAGTGAGCATGACATACTCTCAACTGCCATGCTCTTTCAAGTCAACATAAATACCGTACCTGTTTGAGAGCAGAATGCCAAAAACACAACTATTTCAAAGATATACAACATTCAAATAGTAAAGAAACGTGTTCGCGATCGTCACCGAACGCTTTCCATGAGCTATATGTATACTGTGTATATATGTGTACTTTTTGGGTGAACAAAAATCATGGAACTCGCGTCATCGTCACCGAACGCTTTCCATGAGCTATATGTATACTGTGTATATATGTGTACTTTTTGGGTGAACAAAAATCATGGAACTTGAGTCATCGTCACCGAACGCTTTAGTTACTTAGTTTTCACTTCTATCAGTAGTCCCCAAAGACTGGCCTACATTTTTTTTCGAAGTTTAGTTTAGCTGTTTTATCCACCTACAGCTGCGTTTTTAATGCAGAGCCATCTAGTATAAGTTTTTAGAAACTGTCATAAAGTTACCACAAAATTGAGACATCAACAACAACATCTAGTTTTAAAATATGATTGACGTGTAAAAGTGTTTGTAAAAACCTACTTACAGAAATAAAATCATTTATCATTTAACAAGACAATACAAGTTACAAGTGACAGCAGGCACAACAAGCCAAGACGATATAAGACAAGTATGAGGTAATTCTATTTTATACAGGCTGGATTTTTGAGACGGGGCAGTAAGTACCTTATCCATTTTTAGTTACAGAAAAACGGTTTCAAAAGACTGTCCTTATTTTTTTTGAGAAATTTTGATCCCCATTCACAGATTTAGAAATTAAATTTACAGTCAGCAAAAAAATGAGCCATTTTCTCAAAAACTTTTTTTGGTGTTTCTTATAAGGATAAAAAAATACTAGAAAAGTCAGAAATCGTAAAAAACTTTTCCCATACGTTTCGTAGGAAATGAGACTCCAACTTCCTTTTTTATGATGGATCGACTGGGCACTACTAAAGCTAGAAATCGCAAAAAACTTTTCCCATAACAGTCAAAACGTTCTAAACGATTGAAGGATATTTTTTTCGGAATTACCGAAATCACAAGTAAACAACATCTAAATTCTGTCTTCAATGTAAAAATAAAAATATGACGTGTTTTCGTTCGAAATCGGAAGGTTTTTGTTTTGTTTATTTTCGACCAGTTTTTATTGTAGTGGCCAGTGTATCCAAAGTAAAAAAAGTAAATTAGGAGACTCATTTCCTACGAAATGTAGATATGCGATTTCTGTCTTTTCTTGTACAGTCAGTATACACAATTAGCTAACCTCCCCTTGCATAAATGGTTGAGATTTTTTTGAATACGGATCGATAGAATTTTATAATTCTTAATTTAATTTAAATACCTATACGAAATCTACCCAAAACTAGAAAAAAAAAAAAATCGTACGATTTGTTAGTAAAAAAATCTCAAGAATTATGCAAGGGGGGGTCAGCTAATTGTGTATACTGACTGTACATACTCAAACCTCAGTTGGTCCGATATTTTTTTTTTTGATCCTTATAAGAAACAGGATCGATTGGCATCAAAATTTTTTTTGGTGAAAATAGCCCATTTTCTTGCCAACTGTAATTTTTTTTCAAAATCTGTCAATTGTGCTCAAAAATTTTCAAAAAAATAAGAACAGTTTCCTAAGACCGTTCTCCTGTAGCTATACCGGTTAATGTACCAGCCCTTACTGCCCCATCTTAAAAATCCACCCTGTATAATAGAAAGAGACAGAAAGAGAGAAAGTCGCATGGAGAATGCATAAAGCTTTTTCCTTACGTGACGATTTCTACCAGTCAACTCCTATCACAAACCGCGTTAAAAATCTTGGTTCCAATAATTAAACTTGTATTCATCAAAATGGGCAAATGTGATGATTCTTGTGTGTGTTTATCTATCTGTGTGTTTTCTCGCCGCAGGGCGCAGGCTTCCCTCTCCTTTTTTCACAAAATTCTGTCCTCCGCCAATAAAATAAAAAGAACTGAGATTACTTCCTTAGTAAACGAACAGATCTAGATCAGCGACGCCCTAAGGGTCGGTTGTTTCAAACGGTTCGTTAACGTTAACGTAACATACGTACGTCAAATAATAACGATTACATTATGATGTTTAACGTTCGTTAAATACAAAGCATTGTTTCACTGCATAAAAACGGATCGTCAAAGTTCAAATATAAAAGAACAAAATGACGATAACCAGTGGGTATGACACCTGTTACTGTAATCGTTATTTTTTAACGAACGTCAAGGGCATAATTTTATGAAACAACGGTTTGACGATAGTTAGCGTCATTTATATCGTATACGCGTGCATTAAGTGGACGTGAAACAACCCGCCCTAAGCCGAGGTCCGCGACCCACAGGAGGTGCCCTTAGCGTGTAGGCCTTAATTTATTAAGGCATCCACAGGATAGCCCAGTTAACGAGCTGAGAACCCCCTAGGATAACCTGCGAGACCCATTTATCAAAAACAAAAAAAAAAACCTACAATGCCGCAGATAGACACACAAATCCACAAATTTTAAACATAAGTAGGTTCAGTATCAGTATCAGGGTAAAAATCCTTGGTATTGGTTTTCTATACTCCATTTGTTATAACATTAGACAAATAACTGTTCTCACCCTTTCGTTATTTCGATGTAAACGTTTAATAAACTCCGTTATTTCACGATAAATACGAAGCACTGTAATCTATTTAACATTTACATTAAAAAAAAAATACTCTGAAGTACAGTAATTTCAACAATATTACACAATAACTGTCGTTATTTAGCCGTTATTTGTCTAATGCTATAGTGAATGGAGAATAGGTAGGTACATTATCGTATAACAACTATGTTTTTGTCACATTACTACTTCATTTTCCCTTGCCCTACATACATATAGATTATTCAATGTCACAGTAAAAAATAACTGCGTAGGTAACGCGATCTTGAAATTAAACGACCTTGAATAAGAAGTATTTGTGTGGTTGGTGTTGAGATGGATGTGACGAAAATGTCTAAAGTCAGAAATGAGTATAAACTCGTAGGATGGAATCACACTCGGGTGTCGAAACGGCTGGAATCCGAAAAAAATAATATCTTGTATTTTTTGTACCCGGTATTTTTGTCCTGGTGACCGAAAAGTCGAAAGGAAGTGTTTTGGCTTGGTATGGGCATGTGATTCTGAATAGATTGTTGGCTGCATTGAAAATGTATTCGATAAATATTGATTTATCTCAAAAATCACAAAACGTACGTAACTTCCTAAATACTCGTACTCTCACGAGTAGTCCTATGCTTGTCTCAAAGAATAGACCATGTATGTCTGTAAATGTGGCTCAATTTTGTTTTTAAATTACACTTTACTATTAAATTGTGTATATTGGCTGCTTTTACAATATATAATAATTATATTCGATATAGCGTGTTGAAGAACTATACAGGGTGGAAAAAAAAGACCGTTGTTGGAGGAAAAGTACCTTTAATATTGACAATGGCAAATTTTACTGAAAGGAAACATTCCTTTATTTTCAAAAATAATTAAAACTGCATTTAAAGATTTTTGAAAAATCACCTGCTTGAGCCGAGAAAGGAACCGGTGGAATGTGAAAAAAAAAAACACCTGTATTTTATGATACCAACCGAAAGAGTCATTCATAAGGATCAATTACTTTGAAATAACATAGTATCTAAAATTAAAGAAAGGCCAAAATTTTTTTTTTGTTGTAAATCTTATTATCTAAAGAAAATAGTTCACTTATGAATTGCTCAAAATGAGACCCAATTTCACGTATGCACAGACGTATTCGTCGACTGAATTCGCTACGTGTCGCCTTTTACATCGAGTTTAATATCGTCTTTCTTTCATTTAAGATACTATGTTGTTTAAAAGGAATTGATCCTTATGAATGACTCTTTCGGTTCGTACCATAAAATACAGGATGCTTTTTTTTTACACAACACTTAATTAGTTTGCAAAAGTTGGTACGTTTAATAGGTGTAATTCCACGTAAAAATCTGTAGCTTGCCAATTATTCAAGGAGGAAATGATCATGCACTTACATTAATGAGCGCGCGTCAAGCAAAGCGGATTTTGGCAACAGGCCGGGAAAAGAGAGAGAATTATAAATATACGAAATTCCCCCTAAAACTGAGGATATCGCATCTACTGGAAATCTTGGTAACTTATACTTTTATAATGCCCGGTTGGGCTTATTCCACAAATACCCCCTGAAAAATCCCCCTTAGCAGGAAAAATGGAATATATAAAAACTAGTCTAGAAATCTACCCCTGATAATCCGGCTTATTTCACTAATCCCCCAGAGAATCCCCCTCAGTGGGGAAAATTGAAATCTAATGTAAAAAAAAAATCACTATCAGGGGGGTCTTGGAATAAGTTTTTTTTTTCAATTCTAGTTTTCTCCCCTAAGCGGGATTATCAGGGGTGAATTCTAGACTTTTATATAGATTCCACTTTTCCTCCTAAGGGGGATTTGTGGAATAAGCCGCCCGGTTGCATAGTTGAGATCTTCAGATAAACAATGGCTATTGTGTCAACAATTTTAGTTTTTCCTTAACTACGTGATCAGAAACGGGAACTTAAGTAAGTCAAGATATTTATTAATGAACATTTTTTTTAAAATTATTATTTAATTATGGAATTTTATAACCGCAATGCGTATGACAGTCCCATCATACTCTTTTCTTTTGGGTGGGAAATTATTAAATAACTTTTCCCGCTCGGAGCGGGAGGGTATATATCAGACTTTTACTGACTAAATCCTACCCTTGTTGTTTTAGTTATCTTTGTGCCAGGGCCACGGTATCCCTTTCGGACAAACCTGCAACCCTGGCAGGGTCCCATCATACCCTAAACTAACAATAATAAAATACACGCTGCTACGGATTACATTTTGGTCATGAACCTGAATAGACTTTTCGCATCATCACCATCTGGTTGAGACCGAATTTCATAAAATGTGCCTAAATCAAGTCGGTGCAAACTTAAGACCAGAGAATGCCTATCAGACTCGTATCGAACACAGTCCATCAATAAGTGATGTGGAACTTAGAATACATAAACTGTACCAGTTAAAACCATCTAAGAAATCGGGTAATAGTATAAATTCCTGATCTTGGATATTACTGACGTGCTATGAAGGAGAATCTCGGAGAACTTCACTCTCAATCTTGTAATGGTCTGGAATCGCTAACTCTACCAGCACAGACCTAGAGCTCGGAGCGCGCAACGTAGAAATATGGCGGCGGGATCATTATTATTGTAAATTATTAACAGGCTAGTAAAGTTTTAGTTTAATATCGTAAAGCCGAGAACTTTAAAAGTGCTGAAGATTTAAAGTCTCCACATAAACGCCTCTATAAAAATACGCTAAAATACGACGTTCTCAAACATTCTAGTTATAAACGAAGTCGTAGAAACATGAAAAGCAATGGAGTTAGTCTTTATTTTTATTTAGAAGCCAGTACTAGTGATTTATGTGTCCTACGCAATGTTTGTGAGCTCATAATCTACTAAACTGATTCAAAATGGTGTCACTTGCTTCATGGTCATGGATTTCTGGAATGTTTCTTACATTCATTACGCCTTTTTCCCATGGGGGTAGCCAGAAACTACAGAACGCCAACAGTTACGAATACGAATACTATGGAATGTTTGGCTGTTGTTACCTATATCTATTAGTGCAGTCATTTGCTAGTTTTACCTGGAAAGTTTTCAGGGAGTTTTGGAAATTGGTGATTTTATTGATTTCAAGGAGGTGGCAAAGTAAAAAATCGAAAGATCACGTCGAAATCAATGAAATCACCAATTTAAACCCCTTTTTTAGTACTTAAAGACGGTACTACAAAGAATGAAACATTTTTTTTTGGGTGGGAAATTATAAAATTACTTCTCCCGCTGTGGGCGGAGCGGGAGAGCGTGTCAGACTTTTACTGACGAAAACCCACCCGTGTTCCTTCAGTTGCCTGTGTGCCAGGGTTGGGGTATCCCTTTCGGACAAACCCGCAACCCTGGCAGGCATCGGTCCTGGTTGATCCCGTCAGTGCGTGCTGACATCTCTTTGAGGCGCGCGTGGAACACAAGCGCCTTCGACCCGGGCCTGGGCCTTACCGGACGGCGAGCTGCACATCCTCTTAAGGGGTCATTGTACTCATCATTAAAAACAAGTTTCACTATTGGACCAACCCTGAAATATCGAAAAAAATGTTCGCTTCACTTTGACGAGCTATGCGAATATAAATGTAGGGAACAGCTGATTCTTTTTTCAACATAAAACATGTTTTAACTTAAATTAAGACGTTTATTTTTGGCCCAGTCATATTTTGAGCTTGATTTTACTTTTGTAACGATCTCGTTATCTTTTTTGATATAATTATAGAATTGGCCCAGTTCGGGCCATTACCAAATTTTGACAAAATTATTGAAATGCGGGACAATTACGGGATGTGTAGCAATATGGGATGCAATGGTTAAGAGTCCATAATACCTCAGCGCCACCTCACTCTTTATCTCGCTCGCACACTATTGGTCCCGGTCACGCGAGCAAGCGATACAAGACAGGGCGGCAGCAGGGAGAAGGCTCCAAAGGCGCCGACAGTTTAGGTAATTTCTTTTTACTGTGAAAATATAGGTCACTAAAAAAATTATAATAATATAAGACCTGCTTTATAGTTAGTTCAGTTAATATGCGAAGTTTCATTATCGAATTTGAAGTATATTTTTTTTAATACCAGTGGTTTATTGTTCGGTTTGGAGGTAACTTTGGATTTTTTTTCTATCTAGAAAATTTTATGAAATCGTGTTTTCGTCAAACATAGTACTTAAAATTAATCCTCAACTTTACCATATATTTATTTCAAAATTAATGCTGCAGTATTTTCGACATAGCGGAGGATCATGCTAAGCCATTTGAGGTAGTATAGACTCTTAAATATATGACAGTCCCGTATATACGGGACGTATGGCAATCCTAACTATAGGTATACCCCTGCCTAACCCTTCGAAGATTATATTGAGCTATTATTTACGTATATTTTGAGGTATCATCGTTTTAGTATAACTGTGACACATTCTTTTTGAAGAATTATGTTCGAGAAAACTGACAGAATTTTTATATTTGCAAGGAGATGACTCATGTAGTCAATTTATTATTTTAAACCATTTTCTCAGGGCTCGCGAGAAACATGACTTATTTTTATACGGCGCGTACCTATCTGTTGACAGTTTATGTAATGAAGATATGTCGATCTCTGGTTTCTACTAATCGTCAGACGAGTCGGTTTAGTTTTCAGAATAACTAGAGACGGTTAAAAAAAAACTTGACCTGACAGACAGACGGACATAATGTTTATTAGTATTCCGTTTTTTAAAGAGGACCCTTTGTGATACTACACGGTGTAATCCATACAGCGATTGACGCTCAAACTGTTACCATGGAATCAGCACATTATTGTAGACCCATTAGCGTAGGTTTTTTGAAGTGAAACTACGCTGCTAAGAAGCCGCGTAGAGCGATTTTTGGTAGGGGGAAAACTTATAGGTTCGCGTCACCGACATACGTCACCGACATGCGTCATCGACATGCTCAGTATAACTGTAGCTATTCATAGTTTTTGAAGAGAAAACTTTTTTGGTAGGGGGAAAACTTATGGGTTCGCGTCACCGACATGCTCAGTATAACAGTAGCTATTCATAGTTTTTGATGTGAAAACTTCTTTAGCCGCTTTGAACGATTTTTGGTAGGGGAAAAACTTATGGGTTCGCGTCACCAAAATGCTCGACATGCCCGTGACGTGTTGCGCCAGACTGGAGACGCGTATCTACACTAATACATTGTATATGTATACTCGACTGTATCATGAGCGTGTTGGACTCTTTGGATGGGTAAAATCTTGTGACTTCGCATTACCGACATGTTGTAATAGCAGTAAGTGAAGGTATTTTGCCCACTTGAAAAGTTTCTTTTCTGTATACTGGGCATTAAAAAAAAAAAAAAAAATATTGTTTATTTGCACCTTCAAGTAATAAAAAAAAAAACATGGTTTATATAGGTACATATGGTTGGTTTACATGGTGGTGGTGGTTAAGTTCGCTTTTAGCGATAAGACCGCCCATTGTGACACCCTATGCAACAGTTCTACATTTATATCTGTAATTTTTATGGTGTACATTATAAAGAGTATTCTATCTATCTATTAAAAATAGGTCCTTAAGGTAAGTAATGTTGCATGTTCGAGTTGCAGCCAATACCTAAGCTAAGATTACTTAATATCTTGTAATTATAGGTATCAGCGTCATTATTTGAATTTATTAACTGTATAATCACTGTGCAGTATAATAGTGAGTACTTAATATACTTATATGTTTATGTAGGAAAATAAATAACGAAAACAAAGCATTTACTATCGAATATTTCCAACATTGTTATGCTGAGCTCAGTTAACACAAAATACAGAAAAGCTTTCAAATTTCACGTAAACTCCATAAAGTCCGTTAAAATGCCAAGTCGTCGTACTTAGTAGGTCCATATCAGTCAATCACAGCCAGAGGTCGATATTTCAAAAGGAATATGTATAAAATTATTGGTCGGAGTGCCAATATATGTGAAAACCAGACTAATGTTAATCATTTCAATTTACAAATTATGAAGTTTAAATAATTCTAACAATTATTGATTTAAAACTTAAAAAAAGAACACAGTTTTTCCAAAGTTTTGAGTTCTGTCGGCAGTTCGAGCAATAATTATATACCTACATAATTATTCCTTTGCATTATTGCCCCTGAGCAATATATAAGCTGACTCCCCGTTGCTCAAATGGATGAGTTTTATTTTACTAAGAAATCATTGCAATGGTTTTGTGGGGCTAATTTTATAAGTTAGGTACTTACCATGTTAAATAAATAAAATAAATAATCGTATGATTTTCATATTTTTCTAGTTTTGAGTAGATTTCGTATAGGTACAACAAAAAATACATACAAATTGAGATCCTCCTCCTTTTTGTGAAGTCGGTTGATAAAATTAAGAATTATAAAATTCTATCGATTCGTATTCTAAAAAATCTCAACCAATAAGTATTGCACATCGATGTCCCTTACACCCCAAAAATATTTTTGCAGAAGCAAACTGTCTTGCGCTTTGTAATGCATCGCAAACTAGAATACAACAGATAAAAAAAAAACAAAAGTGTAAAGTACGATATAAGAAATTAGCAGGCAAGTGTCCTTCACGGCTGTACCAAAAAGGCCCATTTTTTTTTAGAAAAAATGGTCCAGTTGAAAACCAGCATCGCTGACTTTGACGCTGGTTTCAACTGGACCGAACTACATACATTATATGGGTTCACTAATGTTTCACCAAAACACCTTTGACAATTTTTTTGTTTACAACCATTGTTTCACATACCTACTATTTATTTCACAAACAACTTATTCCGCAAATGTTTTATTTTATAAACACTCGCTTTACAGACATTTGATTTGCAACTACTTCTCTTTACAAATGTTTTGAATGATATTTAATCATTTATACATTTTTCATTTAATTTTAGTTTCTTTTGGAAAAATCATGTTTATATTTATGATTTTTTATTAATTTTTCTAAACCAGTGATAAAGTGATTATTGATCATGACAGTTTTTTTTTTAAATAAATATTCTAGTCATTTATGGCACTCGCCGGCCGCTGCCGAGGCACGCTCGCTTCGCTCGCTGGGCTCGTGCGTCGGGGGTCACAGTTCTAATCTAACCTAACCTTTTTTGCGACTAAAAATATTTAATCTAATCTAAACAATTTCGGTTCCGGGTAGCATCTTTAGCAAATATATAATTATCTAATGCAATATATCAAATGTTTTTATTACAAACGTTGTTTTATGAGTTAACATGAATAAAAAAAAATTGTTTGTCAAATAATACGATGGTAAAAAAAAAGTTTATCGGGCAATTATTTTCTTCAGTGAATTATTTGGCAAACTTGTTGTATAGTGATGAAATGACAAATCATGTTTTTGCTAATCGTTACTTGTCAAGTGAAAATTTGTAAATAAATTTTCGGTGAAATGACAGGATACCATTAATATGTCTTCCACCAGTTTTTTTTGGTTCTGCGTTGTTAGTCTGTAAATCTCTAGAGCTAGTCTGATGCATTAAAATCAGGCTAAATGTTATGGAATCCCCTGTGGATTTCAATCAATCGCTGTTACACCATCGGATAGTCATCGATCTTTATTGCTAGCGTAGGATGCGATCAAAATAGTTTCTTACTGACAGACAGATTAGTTTCAGTGCCGTCTTTTAAATTATATTTAATACTAAGACCTTCAATATTCTGCGGGGTAATTGCGTAACACAAGTTCAGTAGGAATGGCTTTCATTTTGACAGTTCAAAAACATTCATTGCGTTATTTACGTTGTTGAGCGGACAAATTTTTCGAACATATGGAGCAATGGATTAGCAATATCCAATATCCGACTTCTTAATAGCTGCATTCGATTTGTTTTCAATCTCCGCAAGTATGATCATGTCGGTCGCTTTTAAAGTGGTTGCCTATCCGGCAGCGCAGAGCGTTTATTTTATTTAACAATTTATGTACACACATATAAACAGACAAGAAGAAAGGAACAGAAAAATACGTACAAAGGTGATGCTTATTTCTAATGAAATCTCTTCCAGCATACCTGTGATAGGAACAACAACACAACCCTGATTTCTCTCCTTCACAAACCCACTTCTCCTTCTTATCTGACTTCTCTTTGTCAGTATTTATGCGCTGCACACAGCAAGAATCTTCGGTCCGAGAATAATCGTCTTCTTCGTTGTAATTCTCATCGCTCTGGTTTTATAGTCTTCTTTCTTTGTCCAGGCGGTTTTCCTTTGGAATGTGCTCCCTCAGAATATCAGGACGGTGACCAATCAGTTCACATTTAAAGTGAAAGCTCGAGAACACATACAAAGGAAGTTGGCAGATTCGTCTCGGAATTAACTTGTTTTAGGTTTTCTTTTAACTCTCATAACATTTTTTTTTTTGTTTTATGCATGTATATATGTATTTATTCTTGTATCTTAGTTATAAATATCTTCTAAATTATTTTCTATTATTGCACCTACTGTGTATTGTCTCTGCATCACCCTAAAATAGACTGGTAGAAAATGCCCAAGGCATTAAGTCCGCCTTTGTACAGTTTTTACTTGTGCATAAAGTTTTAATAAATAAATATCCTTCAAAATCATTCAAATTGTGATTGATATTACGCAATTAGGGTCCTGAAACTTACATCAATCATGTTGCTAGCCGCAAAGTTATCTTCAAAGCTTGGTTAAAATTTACTGTCTCGTTTGTGTAGTGGTCTCAAGTGTGACTATATTCTGTTCACCGAGATAATGCTTTTCTGACATCTGTCAGTTTAAATTTGTAAAACACACATTTGTTTGTATGAAACAAACGAATATGTGTTTTACGAATTCAACATAAAAATTATAATAAAAAAAAAAAATTATAATTTTTTAAGTTTTTGTATACATTTTTGTATACATTAACGATATTTGTTGGAGGTGTCTGAAAAAAAAAGCTGTCTGGGAGCTTTCAACGAAAACGCTGACTAAACCCTTTGAGATATAACAAAATAATGTATGGTGGAATTGTGTATCTTATATAGGTCTACAGAAAAGTCCGCGATGGCATATGTCTATCTCTTAAGGATAACATACTATATCCATTTTATTGTCTTTTTGAAGGTAAGTATTTGTTGTCTTTAGGTAGTCGGAACATACTTATCCTTTTTATCCCGGTAGTATGTTTCTGTGGGAGAATTTCCGACAAACACGCGGGCGAAGCCGCGGGCAAAGGCTAGTTTATAATATTAGTATGGTTATAATATGGTTATTAAGTATGGATTAGTGAGGATTTTATGCCCTGGCTGGAGACTTTGAGTTCGCGGCAGCTACGGGAAAGCCTGGTTAAGTAGTTACGACCTCACAAGGTCAACTAAGAAATGCCAGTACAAAAACAAAAAAAAAAAAACAAAATTCATTTGTGGCGTGCGATGGTTCATACATAATGTACGAAGGTTATGCAGTAGGTACACTCACCTGCAAAATTGCATGGATACCTTAGTGTCTATTTTCCAGTGACCGTTTGAGTTCAAATTTTCGAAAATAGAACTAGCTTTCACTTTTCGCTTCACATGATTTTGTTTCTGTACTGACCATGGATTTTTGCAGTCGACCGTACATGTTTGCAATGCTGTACGGCCCACCAAAATTGACGTAAGCCTTAAAACTAAACTATTAGTTTGGCCTCTAAACTAAAGATGTTTAGACTAAAACTGTTTTAGATTTTTATAGAATGCTTTTACGGAAATGTATACCAAAATAATGAACCGTTTTTTATTTGCATATATAAAGTATTACAGAATTTTTGAACGACTCATGGTGATTATTATAAACAAATAAATAATATATATAAATAAATAATATATGAATACACTTTATTATTATTATTATTATATAACTAAGATTAGGTATAGTAATTACTTGTATGGTCAGGTAGTAGTGAAGAACTTAAATATACCTTTGTTATAATATAAATGCCTATAAAAAGTGATATAAATCGTTATTGTGATAATTGTGACCTGTAATATTGGACAAGGAAAATAATTAATAAATAATTGGATAATGTAAATATAAGAATAATAATATATTATGTATAAGTGTAATAGTTAAAAATCATTCATTCATTATTAATAATTGTAATGAGAAATAGCAGACATGTAATGAGCCACTCTTATTTCAAGATCTTGCATGAATGTATTTATTTTAATTCATACATTCATTTACTAATTGTTTATTTACAAAATAATTGGAAGGTTACACCTTAATAATTCAATCTTTTATTATATTTTAATCTTAACTTAAAATCGGAACAGTAGGTACTGGCTTTATCTCCAACTCCCCACGACCTTAGTTCTTTAAGCTGAAGTTTGAGCTGGCTGGCATTAATAAGTGACAGTTTGTCACATACTTATTATAAAGGTTAACTTAGTTTATGTGTTTGAAATAAGTAATTAATTATTAATGCGGTAGACCCTTAAAGGCTACCGTATATTGTGTTAAGAAGGAATATTCTTTTTAAATATATGTTATTTCAAACAGTTTATTGTTTCCTTGTATTTCGATACGTAACCACCTTGCATGAAGGCTTTGTTCCATTACCTCTAGAGGGATAAAATCTTTTATGAAACAGTGGCAAATAACATTTCTTTCTTTCTTTCTTTGAGATTTCTTATTCTAGGCGTTTGTTTGGTGTCTGTTCGGTAGTCAGTCAGTTTATTAAAAAGATTTAAAAAAATGGTTGTCTGTAAAGTTGGTTTACGGACGATAGTTTACGTGACAACTTCATAACAAAACATTGATGTGGCGCAAGCGCACAATGAGCGTAACGGGACAATGAGTCATCCTTTTTCGTGCATGTTCATCGATTTATTAGACGTTGTCACATCAATAAATATATATTAAAAACTAAAACCCAACTACGAAAAAAACGTCAAATAAAAAGTTATAAAAAATACATCGTTACAAAATAATATCGGCTTTCGTATGAACGGGGTCACACATAATTAATTAAGGCATCATCATTTCAGCCGAAAGACGCCCACTGCTGGACAAAGGCCTCCCCCAAAGGGGGGGCAGTTGCCATAATTGCTACTATTGGCAGGTGGGTTGGCGAACGCAGTATGATGTTAAAAATGCATAGAGAACGCTGCTGCCCGTTCTCTAGTAAATCCCTTAGTCGTCTTTTACGACACCCACTGGAAGGAATAGGGAGGTGCTATTCTTTACGTCCGGCACCACACGGCACGCTGGCAATCACCAAATCGTACATATTACATGTGACTCCGGTTGAAAATGACGCTTCCCACTATACTTCGTTTGTCAAATACGACGAGTTACGAGGGCACAGATGAACATACATACATAGCCTGTTGAAATGAACTGTCAAAGTCAAAGCATTTATTTCAAATAGGCACTTAAATGGCACTTTTGAACGTCATTTACGCGGAAATAAAATTGATTCTAGTTGCCCCTTCCAAAAGGTAGTTTCACATGGAGTAATACTCTTTTAAACTGTGTAAAAATACTTTGTATACATCAATTATATCATTACAAATGAAATCATTTATTCTGTTAATAGGAATCGGAATCACTTTTAGACGTAATATAAAAAAATAATTTAAAAAAAGCTAGATGGAATCGACATTTCCTATCTGACTACCCCTGAGAAGGAATTGCGAAAAAAACTCAGGGGTCAAATTCTCTTTTAAAGTCCAGACATAATCTTGGTCAGATTATGTGATGACCATATAGATCCGTGTCTGAAATGTTTTTTTGAGTAAAGAACCACACAATTTTGAGTGGACCTGTCCAGTCAGTGCAAGCATTTGTCAGTTATCGTGTAGCTCAACTCAGGATTTAAGGAACTTCTTTGGGTTTGCCGTAGTCGGGTAATAATACATTCGATGATTGATCGTGAATCCATTAATCAATTAACAGGGAAATCAAACATTAAACAGGACACATTAAACTAAATTTAATTTCGTGTTATGTTAAGGCTTTTATTTACACCGAAGCAACAACTTTTGTTTATAGTTACAATTTGAATAATGTTCAGATTCTATTTTGGGTTTTCTAACTTTTATGTGCCATGCTTTTTCGTATTAGGTTCTTGGTTCTTGCCATTGGATCTTTTGAATCCGTACCTTTTATTTATTTATTTATTTAAACTTCTCGCACAAAATAAGGTACAAAAGCGGACTTAAGGCCCAGATATATGCCAGCGACCTTGAGTGGTTAGCTTCCGTGTTCTGTACTGAGCTCACGCAACGCGTCGTACGTCCAGCCAGTAATAGAACTCGCCCATCCAGGAGCGCTGTCCAAAATAAAACGCGTTATTAATTTATTACACATAAAACAAAAGGTATTTTAATAAAACACGTATACTAAAAGATCAATAATTAAATTTATCTTTAAAAAGGCGAAGGTTTCAGATAAATACGCTTGATTGAGTTTGCGTGATTCTCAGTTTTTTATCCGCGTTAGACATAACTTTACAAATTAATTTCACTATGTAAAGTAGACATAATTTAAAATATTCACATATTTAGTTATTAAGAAAAAGCTTTAATTTAACATATATTTTTTTCAAATCATTAACACTACTCGTTTAGACGTGATCTTCAGTATAAAATCATTAAAAGTCGGTTATCGTCGCCTTAAGAGGCTACCGAGTGCACAGTGGCGCCCTCATCGTTATTTCGGTGATTTCTTTTATTTTAGAATGAAAATGCAGAAAATAAGCTCGTCAAGTTGTGCTTCACAAGACAATACGTTATTATTATTACAAACAATAGTTTTAAATTGTTATGTTTTATTGTAATCATTAAAACGGAGCTTAGGTTTTCCGTTTTAATGATTACAATAAAACATAACAATTTAAAACTACTGTTTGTAGTAATAATAACGTATAGTCTTGTGAAGCACAACTTGACGAGCTTATTTTCTGCATTTTCATTCTAAAATAAAAGAAATCACCGAAATAACGATGAGGGCGCCACTGTGCGCTCGATGCAGTCTTAAGTGTAAATTAACATCTGCGAAGTCCACCAACATTGTCTACTAAACAATGCATCTGAAGTGTGATCGTCGCCTTGATGCCTTAGGCATTCTCTACCAGTCAACCAAGGGCGGTGAAGAGATAAGATGGCAGGTGCTATGTTTAAGAGGAGATAATAATATTAATAAAAATATTAAAACGATAATTAAAAAGATCTTTTATCATTACAAAAAGGTCACATTAGTTTAAAAACCAGTTTATAAAAAAAATCTTCTGCTTCGTTGCTAAGCAATGTAATAGCAGATAAAACAATACCTCCTGTCAAGGTTGCATAAAATCACCTCAAAAATAATGAAATCCCATTTACATTAAACAAAATTTTGGCAAAACAGCCACAAAGCATGAAAACAAATAATCAAGTAGTAACTCCATACAACGGACCAAATTTTCGCATCGAGTTGTAATAACTTTCTGAAACAATGCCTTGTAAGTTTCCTTTCTTGTTTCTATATTGTTCTACTTATTAACTTATTATGTAGTTATTTCTATTGTTAACTAAGTACAACAGACGCGTTGAGGAACAGGCGAGAGTCTGCGGGACAGAATAAGTAGGCATCCTATTTTAAACAGAAACTTCAGTCAGAGGGTCGATTTAAGTTTTGAGTAGAGCGTTGGCTCTATACTCAGACTTAAACCCTAGAACCGTACCCACAAAAAAACATAAGTAACAGTACCTAGGCGTACTGGAGTAGCCCTAATAGAAAGTAAGAAATAAAACGTCATTACTAAGACAACTTACATATATAGAATTAGCTTTTGCCCGCGGCTCCGCCCGCGTGGATGTCGGTTATCGCGTAAAAAAGTAGCCTATATCCTTCTCCATATCCCTGGCTATATCTCTGCCAAATTTCATGACGATCGGTTCAGCAGTTTAGACGTGAAAACGTAACATACAGACAGACAGAGTTACTTTCACATTTATAATATTAGTATGGATTTTATGGCACTATCATCAGCCTTACTTGTAAGTAACAAATCTTCATTAAAAAAAGTTGAGTAAAAAATTTTGGCCTTTCTTTTTGGCACTCCAAACATATTCATTTTTACATTTATCACATATTATATTTTAGTAAGGGATTTACAGTCTTTTGACTTTGGACATAACGAACAACTCCCAGATTAAGAATCCGAAGGAGTTGGAGTATCTGATGACCGCTTTTTCTCAAGTACATTCCCAATACTTATTTGAAGATGCGTCGGCAACAATGTGTACCCAGGGGTACTGGAGTACTCCAAGCGCAGCGTACCACGACCACACGCTCATAGGATGATATTTTTTTATTTGTACCCCAGGGTACGGTTCTAGGGTTAAATCCTCTTTTCGGCAGAAATTCGTAGGTGACCATACCGTGGTATTTCTGCCGTAAAGTATTGCCGTATTCCAATTTGAAGGTTATACAGAGTGGAAAAAATTTAGTTTCCCGGGTGAGACAAGCAAATTTTAGAAGATCTTTGAATGCAGTTTAGTTTCTTTAAAAAAATAAAGGAATGTTTCCTTTCAGTAAAATGAGCTAATTAAAGGATTTAAGGTAGTTCCCCTCCAGGGCTTTTAAATTTTTTCCATCCTGTATGTAGGTAGGAGTTAATGTAGGCATGACGTGGCATGGTGCTATGGCATGACAGATCATCAGACATCGTTTTTGAGAGGGTAACGCATCTACGATGGCTCTGACATTTTAGATGTCAGTCATGAGACATTCGGCATTGTCTTTGAGAGGGTAACGCATCTGCAATGCCTCTGACATATTAGATGTCCGGTCATGAGACATTTTGGCCTTGTTTTTAAGAGGGCAACGCATCTGCGATGCCTTTGACATTTTAGATGTCCGATCATGTGACATTTCAGCATTGTCTTTGAGAGAGCAACGCATCTGTAATGCCTCTGACATTTTAGATGTCCGATGATGAGATATTTCGGCCTTATCTTTAAGAGGGCAATGCATCTGCGACGCCTCAGGCATTATAGATGTCGGTCATGAGACATTTCGCTCTTGTCTTTGAGGGGGCAACGCATCTGCAATGCCTCTGATATTTTAGATATATCCAAAAAAAAAAAGACTTGATAACCTTTTTCCAATTATTTCAGCTTACGAGGAGTATAATATTTGTGAAGGTAAGCGAGCCAAGAAGAGGTTTTCTTGGTCTGAGTTAATGCAATATTTCTGCCTTTCCTGTTTTTACTGCGTAGCCAGAATTATTCCTGAACTTGTATACTGTTCCATGTGGCTAGTCTACCTTCTATGCGCGAGTAGTTTGTGTTTTATTTTCTGCCCTTAAGAAACCACGCTGTATAGCTTATTATTACTTAATATAAAAGGTTGTAGGTATACTTACGAACTATGATTACTTTTTCGTATAAAAAAAACGAGTAATATAGTGGTGTTACATGATATCGACACCTGCAAGGAATAATATTGTAACTAATATTTAGTAACTTCACAGGAGAGCGCGTCAAAAGTCTTAAAATATACATATATATAATAATATAATCATACGAAAGTGTAGCTAATCCCTAGTTGACTCATATTTTCAAGGTTGGTTGGCAATAAGACTTAAGGCTCGTACAGACTAGCGCGATATCGCGGGCGCGACGCGACATTAGTAGCACAATTTCTTTGTCGCTGCCTGTCGCGATATCGCGCGAGTCTGTACGAGCCTTTAACCGAAATCTGAGAGATTTTTTTAAATCTTTGACGTACTCTCCTGTAAAGTTACTAAATATTAGTTACAATGTTATTCCTTGCAGGTGTCGATATGGTTCCTTCTGTTGACTGTAAGTTTTTTTGCTAATGTCTAGAGAACGGTCGACAGAAGTTATATTGTTTTCCACTGAAAAGTTTTTGCCGTTCAATCTAAACACATTTTGTAAAAAAATATTGCTGGTAATTTTGTGAATTCTTTACTCCATAATCTGCAATTTTTTTATGATATTAGAAGTTAATTACACATTTAACTACTAATTATTACTTTTATTTTATTTTTCATTCCTAATCTCAGTTTTGGAAGAAAATTGGCAAAAAAATAAAATAAATTAGGATACTTATGATGTGTGAGGAGGCAATACTCAACGGTCAGTACGTAGAAAAGGGCTATAAATATAAAAAAAGTGATCAACTTTTAAAGAACACACACAGCAATCGCATCCTACATTACCCGGTTGTTAAGGGGGATGCGTAAGGCCCTATGTACTCGGCACGGTTTCTTTATGGTACGGCGTATAAGCCGCGCCGTATTAAAAACGTGTCCGTCAACAAGCTTCCATAGTGATCCGGATATAATACTGACGACCGTGCTTACACACGGTGAATAAACCATAGTGTACAAAAGGCCCAGTTAAAATTTTCTTACGCTTTTTTTTTGCAATTTGCAAGTCAGTGTCAGGTCTTATGTTGATCAAAATAAATTCGCTACCGTAACAAATCTATATTTACAGGATTATAATCATTAGACTCATCAATATAATAACCGGCACGAGTCGTCAGCACAGATGGGCAGTAGTGGGGGCAAGCTCGCGCATATACACTTTCAGTTAAATAAAATTGATACGCGAAAGTCCAATAGACGACGAGTATCGACTGACGAACCAATCGCATGCAGCTCGGCGCCCCCCGGCTTCTTCATTCCGCCAAAGAGACCTTAAAATTTACTACTGCGCAGGTGTCAGTTTGTGCTCACGACTGATGTCGGTTACTATACCACTGTCTAAGTTATTATTGTGCTCAAATGTCGATTTCATGAAATTGTCATTGAATGTAGGTAGGTTATTTGAGCTTTGAGGGTTGTATGGTTGATATGAGTAAATCTTATAATTCTTTGAACAGATACTTGTGACCGTCGCGCTCAAAATCGAATCTTGGATTGTTACATTACGGTTGAATGCTCGTCAGTCATTGAGCCAGTATTGTAACGTAATACTCAAATCGAATCTTGGATTGTTACATTACAGATTAATGTTCGTCAGTCAGTGAGGCAGTATTGTAACGTAAATGCTCAAAATCGAATCTTGGATTGTTACATTACAGTTGAATGCTCGTTAGTAAGTGAGCCAGTATTGTAACGTAATGCTCAAAATCGAATCTTGGATTTTTACATTACAGTTTAATGTTCGTCAGTAAGTGAGGCAATATTGTAACCGTAATGCTCAAAATCGAATCTTGGATTGTTACAATACAGTTGAATGCTCGTTAGTCAGTGAGGAAATATTGTAACGTAATGCTCAAAATTGAATCTTGGATTGTTACATTACAGTTGAATGCTCGTCAGTCAGTGAGGCAGTAATGAAACGTAAATGCTCAAAATCGAATCTTGGATTGTTACATTACAGGCGAATGCTCCGGTGAGGGAGCGCCTTAAAGCTCGTTCATCAATTTCATTGCCAACGAACAACCTACCTCAACCCTCAGGGGTAACATAAAACTCGGATCGAGCGTACAAGTATTAAATATCGTGGAGTCGGTACATGTCATCGCAAATGATATCGATCACGCAGAGGAAGCTACAAAAATGTGTTTATACGCGTATGATTTATGGCCATCAGACATGTTTTCAGGACGTGAACTTGGCTGACATTGGCATTGATCACTGTCATGCTTCTATTAGGGTTGGGAGAGGATAAATCGATGAGGGTGATAGGTCTGTATAGGCTGACTACTTTTTTACTTTGGTCGTTGGAAACATAATCATACGATACAGTCTGGGTAACATTTTAAGAAATTTCTTGTTAAGCATTTTGGCACTCTACCTCAATTTTCTGTGTTATAGCCATTTTAAGTAACTGTTAAAGAATGAAGTTGTGATTTAATATATGGACGATTTAAGTTGATAGTCAATTTGATTATCAATTGCTGCCTTGACGCCGAGGAATCAGCCGCCCACGTCATCCTGGAATGCGAGGCCGATGCTCCACAACGCGCAACGTGAAGAAATCCTCGGAACAGTGAGGTCGCTCCGTGAAGCCTGTGAAGCTTCCAGGAAGCTTCTGTGCTTTTGGGCGGAGCTAGGCTGGCTCTCTTAGCCAGAATTCCTACGCACAACGGACCAAATGAGAGTCTAAGTGCAGAAAAGGGAGCCCCGTCATCATCATCTTCATTGGTTATCAATTAATTTCTCTGACTGCGACTGTTCAAACCCTTTCAACGAATACACGCATGATATTAAGTCGAAAACGTCAGCGTAGCTGCCGAAATAAAAAATTTTTTGGGTTTTATTTTCAGGTCAGGATCAAGTTGATTGTTGATCGCAAATCATAAATACAACTCTCTAAGTTCATATATTCCTATTGAATAACTATTTCATGAAATCATGACTTTTAGTGTGGCGGCATCTACAACGCCACATGCGAACTACGCATCCAAGACCTGACGTCACAAATCCTGCATCGCGCAATCAGAATTTACCGCGCGATTAGCATATATACAAGATCCTGGCATCAACCGCCGGGCCCATCAGACACGACACCCGTCTGGTCGGAGGATTCTCCCTTTTCAATAGAAGATAAGTGAACTTTGCACCCTGTTCCTCATGCCTCTATAGACTTCTTCTAGAGAGTTTTGCGCGGAATTAACATATGTACAGCTTAAAGACAAACAATAATATTATGAGGGGCTATTAATTCTATAAGGTGTATCTATTCATACACGAAATATTTTAAGAGAAACATCTATAGGTGGTAAAAAAGCCATGGCAACGATTTTTTTTATCTACGTGTTTTTATTTTTACGTAATTATTATAATATTAAAATTGCTTGAGTTGCCTCGTTGGTCTAGTGGCTGCTGAGCATGAGGTCCTGGGTTCGATTCTCAGGTTGGGCAAAGTGTTATTGGGTTTTTCCATTAGGAATTTCTCAGTAGCAGCCTGGAGTCTGGATTTGTGCCCGGTTTATGGCAATAGCCTCGCCCCCTATTAAAAAATTAAAATAAAATAAAATTCATTTATTTCAGGTCTTTAACCCATATAAAATTAAAAAGGAATTTTACAAATTACCCTGCTTGCACTATAAATTTTACATACAGATTAACAGACATACAAAATTACAGAAATTGAAAATGAATTTAGAATTTTAGGTCAAATACAAAATATTCAAAAATGTCACAGTAACTAAAAAATTATACAATATAACAAAATAAAATGTCACAAAATGTCAAAAATTAAATTGAAAAATGAAATGTCACAAAATGTCAAAAATTAAATTGAAAAAGGAAATGTCACAGTATGTCCAAAGAAAATTTTATACCAAAGTCAAAGATATGTCCAAACTCAAGTCTATTACATGGGACTTAAACATAACCGGCGAAATGTGGGTGTTCCTACTATAGGTACACCTCTGCCTAATCTTTCGAGGAAACAAGGCGTGATGTTATGTTATGGTATTCTCTCATAACGGGCCTCTGACTGCGTTAGACCTCCTCCAAGGCTGATGCGACGACCAGTCTTGCGCTTCCCAAATTCATCGCAATCCTGCGTACTACAAATATTTTTTCGAAGAACACATCCCTATTCTCAACTGGCCCCCAGTATCTGCCCCTTTCACGTAAATGACTCGGCTTGTTTTTATACTTTCTCTGTTTGTTCAGGAAGCCATTAGTTACCCGTAAAAACAACCGATGAAAAATAAAATGGTAGATAAAATTTATATAAATAATTGTGTTACATACTTAGGGTTGCAGTCTGTCGTTGTAAATCAACGTGTAAATGGAACAGCTATTTTAGATTGTGAATGTCTAAATAAATTTGTTTGAGCACAAAGAACAGAACTAATGGAAATTGTGATTGTCTTGACACAAATGAGGGCAAATTAAATGCTTTGAAACTAATTAAGTGATAAAGAAAATATTTAGAGAGGATTTTTACATAATTTTACAAAAATAATTTAAAAAAGTGCCTTCATTACATAATTGAAGGGGTTCCAATCCACAACCTGGTCAAAAATGAGTTAACTGATGCTAAATATCGATACTATCGGCGACTAAAATAGATCCAAGAAAAAAACAACAGTTTATCATTTTGATCAACCTCAGAAGCAGCCCATGCACGGAAAAAATAAAATACTAGCTTTTGCCCGCGGCTCCGCCCGCGTGGATGTCGGTTATCGCGTAAAAAAGTAGCCTATGTCCTTCTCCATATCCCAGGCTATATCTCTGCCAAATTTCATGACGATCGGTTCAGCGGTTTAGGCGTGAAAACGTAACATATAGACAGACAGACAGACGGACAGACAGACAGAGTCACTTTCACATTTATAATATTAGAATGGATATTATATTAGCATAAACTAATTGATTAGCATTTGAAAATATTATTGGAGCTGCTGAAGATTGTAAGACTATCTTTGCATTGTATAAACTCAATCTCCTTGAATTATATAATTGCATAGCACAGGTGTGAGTACTATGTACTATAGAGCTACCATTTACCGGGTAATATGTCTTTTATTGACTTGAATGTGCTCTGGCGGCTGAGAGTTTGTTATGCTCACTCAAATGTCTCGCTGGTGGTGGCGTGTGTGTTGGATCATTAAGTTCCCTTCAAAATGGTTGAGCTAAATGGTGCTAATCCATGCGTCATGTTCGTGAACAGGCGCCGTCAGTTGGGACTGGTCATCTCTTAGCTGCCACGGCTTATTTTTTTTTTTTTATTGTTTTTATTACGGATGCTTCTAACGTGCACGTCTTTCTACATTGTTCTCACATGTATAACTTCAACATGAATGATGTAACCTATATTTTTTAACAATATTTTGTTTTAAAAGAGTGTCCGTGGAGTTTCTTCTCTGTTCTTCTCCATAGGAACCTACTACGCTTTGGAATGGGCAACTAGCTTCATCTTTCTGACTGACCGACCCCTTGACAATTCAAAAGTGCCTGTAATTGGTTTATTTGAAATAAATGCTTTGAGTTTGAGTTATATTTTCTAAACTTCAAACATCAATATCTCTAAAAGAACTTTGTGTGGATTGGATCCATTTTGTTTAACTACGTCCAATTATAAGGCATCTGTTTCTCGGTATTTCGGTGAAAAGCGTTGATTTTGGTCAAATGTTTTCTTGACGAATTTAAGAAAAACTGATCATCAATGACTCGAGCACTCGAGTTGGCTGCTATCACGGTCATTAGACGAATCCTTCGAATATTCACGTTGTACACAAGAGTAACTTCCACTTAATCCGGATTTTACTAGTTGGAGAGCTCAATCAACCGAATTGTCCGTAGAGGTTTTACATTGACAGAAAACCTCACCCCGGACAGCGAATGAAAAGAAGTAAAAAGTAACCATTGGTGGCTTTATACCGCTGGCTTTCACATTGATTGCGCAAAGCAAGCAATGGAACAGCTTTTAGTAATTTGGACGAGAAAGAATTTCGAGGTAATTGATGTAGGTTTTGTACTTTTTACAGATTTGATTGAAGGAAGGGATGTATTTAAAAATAGAACGGTGTGACTGCCTGTTTTTAAATAGACGATAGGGCGTAGACAGAGTATATCAATAGAAAAGTTACTAAATAATAATAAGGAAAGAAAAAATGACACACTTATTAGATCCAGTAGTAAGAGTAAACGAGACAGAAATATATTTCCCTTATCTCCTTCGCGCAATACAGTGAACTGTAATGGTTAAAAGGCCTCAGCGGATTATTGGGTAACGACGCAGCTGACGAACTAGCAAGGAGAGCATCCAGCACGTCAGTCTGTGGACCCGAGCCTATCATACCCATCCACTTCAACACGCGCTTCACAAGCGCAGAACTGGTGGACATCGACACCGGGCTGCAGGCAGTCCAGAGAGGCTATGCCATCCTTAGTTGGTAAGCTGACCAGGCGTTTATTACGCCTGGACAGGAACAGCCTGCGCCTGGTGACGGCGACCATCACGGGACACTGCTGGCTAAACAAACATTTCCACACATTAGGCATAACGGACAGCCCTCTGTGCAAGGCCTGCATGGAGGTGGAGGAAACCGTTGCACATGTGCTCTTCGAATGCACAGGCGTCACCCAGATTAGAACAGAAACCAAAGTCAAAGTCAAAGTCAAATAATTTATTTCAAATAGGCACGAAGATGCACTTTTGAACGTCAAAAATTACATGAATAGTTAATTGATTCTAGTTGCGCCTTCCAAAATGTAGTTATGTATGGAGAAGAATGGGCAAGAAACTCCATACTTACTCTTTTAAAATGTTAACAATAGTTTGTATACATTAATTAATATTTATAGGTGAAGACTATGTACCTAGAATAAAAAAATTAAAAATATAAAAAAAATCATCAAAATTACTTACCACAATTGGTAAAAAGAATGAAAAGTGAAGTAATAACAGAAAAATTAATAAATGCGATAGGTACATGGTGCTCACATATTTACAAACATTGTATATGATTTCCCAAAAAAATAAAAATAAAAACAACATATAATAAGTCAGTGTGTGAGTTAAAATATTAATCACAGAAAATAAAATTAATATCATAAAAATTATGACAGTTAAATTAGCAACCAGTTTGATTTTGTCTAGACTCTAAATTGTCCTATGGAGCAGGACCAGCATGTTTCCAAGCATTCTTATCTTGGATATAATCCTCTAATTTGTAATATGCTTGTTTACAAAGTGTACTTTTAATATGAGTTTTAAATTTTCTTTCATTTAATTGTAATATATCAGAAGGTATTTTATTGTAACATTTAACACAGTACCCCATAAACCCACGGGGCACCCAGATCCTCCACCGATGTTTTGAACAGACCAGGAGACGTGATTAGCTTCTGGAAAGAGGTGGACTGGTTGGAATAACCACGGACGGCCGCCATGGCCTACGCATAATGGTCCATCTGAAGGACTATTTACGGAAACCAAACCATCTAACATAGAACATACCGCGGGATTCCGTGTGCGTCGGCCTTTAGTGATAGATTCCCGCTGGCACCCTTTGGATACGGAACTTTAAAAATTATTAAAGTAATAGTTTTTGGTGTTTATGCTTTTCACTTCACATTGCATTAAATTCTCAAATCGATCAAGTCGTAAGAAGAATATACTAACTTTACAGGAAAGCAAAAAAAAAAAAACTGTTTGGTCTGGTATATCTATTTAGCATTTGTTCTTATGATCTTTTGTTATATACCATTAAACAGTAAAAAAATCAAGCTTTTTTTCGACAATATATCAGATACCTCAAATTGTCGTGTATAAAGAATAATTAACAGTTTTACACACGTTTATGGACCTTTTTATCTGAATAAATGTAAAACTAATGTGATGCGACAAATGTCTTTTTTTGGTATAATGGCTTAATTTTTCGTAGGATCTTAGCGGAAAACTTGAGCATTGTGTACGTTTATCTGCGCTATACGAAACTGCAATAAAAAAAAGTGACGTATTCTTACTTACACCTTTATCGCACTGGGGTGGGGGTGCGAAATATGAATGATGGCAATATTATCGGATGATCGCAATAAAAATTTAATATCTCCATCTCCGCTACTTCGTATTCGTGAAATTTCTTGTTTGAACATAATTATAATATATTTATGTAAGTATATATAAATACCATATAAATACCAGAAAAGTTGAAAGGACGTCGTTTGGCATGTTATGGGCATATGATGAGGAGGGAGGAAACGCAAGTGACGAGGAGAGTGATGAAGATAAATGTGGATGGATGGAGAGGGAGAGGAAGGCCCAAAAAAATATGGATGGATTGGGTGAAGAATGATATGAAAGAGAAGGGACTGAATGATAGTGACGGTTGACAGGGGGGAATGGAAAAAGAAAACGTGTTGCGCCGACCCCAAGTAACATTGGACAAGGGCAGGAAGATGATGAGATGATGATATAAATACCATATAATTATATATACTCAGCAACACTGTAGCTTCCCATTATTGAAAGTATTATCGAAATCGGATCACTCTATATACAAACTCACAAAGTTACACGCTTACATTACCGCTAAAAGATTACCCCAAATTACAGATCTTAGATCAGTGGATCAATTACCGGTATTATCGCTAAAAGCGATAAGGCCGCCCATTGTGACACCCTATGTAACAGTTCTACATTTATATCTGTAATTTTTATGGTGTACATAATAAAGAGTATTCTATCTATCTATCTATCTACTACACGAATTGTAAACTACTAAAGTGTCTATAATTAGTTTTCGGATCAGTCTGCTAGCTATAAAAAAACTAATTTTTCAGACCAGCTGAAACAGTTGGGTACTTATCATTCATCACTTTATAGGTGATGCAATTAAGATTTTCAGTCCTCATTTCCAAGGCAAACAAATTGGTCCTCATAACACTGGTCAGGTTCTCTCTCTCTCTTGAGTTTATTTAAGACGACGATAACAGACTTTTAATGATTTTAGACTGAATATCACGTCTAAACGAGTACTGTTAATGATTGGATAATATTTTTGTGTTCACCAAAAATCTTAAGGTACATCTATGTATGCATTTCTAAAATTTTATTCTTCCCCGAAAAATACTGATCGTGCACCAAATATTAAAGGTTAGGTTAGGTTAGGTTATATTTTGGTGCACATTCAGTATATTTGGTGGAACACAGGCAAAATTAGGTAAATGAAATGGGAGTACTTTTAAATAAAATTGAAGTACTTTTAAATACCATCCTTAATGATTTAGAAAAAATATATGTTAAATTAGAGCATTTTCTTAATAACTTAATATATGAATATTTTAGATTATGTTTATATTACATAATGAAATTAATTGGTAAAATTATGTCTAACGCAGATAAAAACCTGAGAATCACGCAAAATCTATGTAGCGTATTTTTCTGAAACCTTCACATTTTTAAAAATAATTTAATTATTGATCTTTTAGTATACGTGTTTTATTAAAATATCTTTTGTTTTATGTATAATAAATTAATTATGCGTCTTATTTGGGACAGCGCTCCTCGATGGGCGAGTCCTATTACCAGATGGACGTACGACGCGTTGCGTGATCTCAGTACAGAACACGCAAGCTAACCACTCAAGGTCACTAGCATATATCTGGGCCTTAATTCGTCAGTTTCGTTGATTAGCCAGTTTTGCTGATTGGACAGTTTTGCGAATTAGACAGTTGCATCAAGTCGACAATTTCTTGTGTTTGCCAGTTTCCTAAATCTTCAGTTTGGCCACTCAAGGAGGCGCATTCAGATGTGCTGCGACTACCTAACAGTGACCAATTATGCATTTAGTGTGCAAGTGAGCACAATCAGTGTGCAATTTCTGCATGCATTTTTAACATTTGTTAAGATAAGATTTATCTCTAAAAGAAAAACCACATAAACATACAATGATAATATTAATAAACCCCAGTTAACAATCACTTAACGCCGCCGCATTCAAAATAGTTCAGTCTGTGAAATGTGAACCAGATGATCTCTTATACACGCATTCTTAGCGAGTTAATAGGTTAGTTCTAATTCAGTGCTAGTTTACACGGACTTACATAAATATTTTTGAAAATGTAATAATTGTATAAATGTAATATGTATGTTTTTTTTTAATAGCTTCTTGTATTTTAAATAGAACGCTTCGTATTTGACTTTGGATTAGTATTTTGCAGCTTGGGGTCGCGGTATCACATTATATAGTTTACGGCGTAGACTTTTACCGTTTAGGTATTGGTTTAGAGACGAATACTTATTATTGTGTATGTTTATTTTGATTATATATTAAGGACATCTTCTCGTCGTTTTTTGTACAAAATATATAGTAAAAAGTTGTTTAATAGTAGATCATACTGGTTTTCTATTATGAAAAACAAGTAAAAGCAGTTGTTTTTTGGGTTTTGTAAAACTCAACTCGAAGTAATTTGTACAACGGCTTAAGAGGCCGTGCACGAAATCGACTGATTTTGATCAATTTTATTCATTGTTTGTGAGAAAGGGAAAAATAATTTAAATAAAATTATTTGAGATTTGAAAAGTTGTGTTCTTTGTTTTGCATGTGACTGAAAGGGATTTTTCAAATAAATTAAGTATTCACGGTAAATCACTAATATTTGCAACAAGTTTTCCGATAAATGACGCGAGACTGACATTTGATCATCATTCTACAAGAAACTACTTTTGATTTTGAACATTAAAAAATATCATCAACATCATTATATGGTTTACTTGCATGTGGCGGAACCACTTTTTTCAACTTCCATACAAAATATACCAGAAAAATAATATTGAAAAAAACCTTTTTTTGTTTTAAACCTCGTCAGTAATATATATTTTTCCTATTATTTAGCAAATCATATCAAGAAATTTAAAAATCACAAATTAGCCTTCAGCTATCTTTAAAATATAATCAAAATTTTATTTAATGATTATACAATATCTTCATTAAGGAAATCAATGGCGAAATAAACTATATTTTGGAGAGCACAAAAATAATAAAACTATTAAAAGTTGCTGTAACTGACACGAATGGTTTAGCACCATGAAAACTGGGCCTCAAGTCTGCTATTACAATAGTGTCAGAATGGTTTCTTCATTGTGAGTTTTTGACAGATTTGCCATACAAACACTGTCAAATACTCACAATGGCGAGACCATTCTGACACTATTGTAATAGCAGACTTGAGGTCCTGTACTTTTATAGTTACACAGACTTAATGTTTCGATTATTTCAAGTTTTCTCACAATTAGATAAGAAATTGCCAAAAGAGAGTTTTTTTCGTGCACGGACCCTTAACATTTTCAAATGCGAAAAAACTTCCTTGTATTTTTTGTTTTTCTTATTTTTAACTTTGACGTTGCTAACGTTTTGATTTGTGGCATCGAGTTTAGACTCGCTGACATATTACAAAAAAATACTTTTTATTTACGTCTCCGCACAACGTAATTTATTCTTTTTAATATTTTCTTTGAAAAGTTAATGCATTCTTTGAAAAGTTGATGCGTTCTTTGAGAATAGAATACAATCATGTCGTCTCGTTTCGATGTGGCATTAATATAAAGGTGTCTTTATTTACCGCTAAATCAGTTTTCATAAGCAATCAATCATCTATTGTAAAATAGCAATTCAATATCGAAGGAATATTTGACTCGTCATGTTCCTTTGAAAGTTAATACCAAATTCTTCAGATTTATTTACTGGTGTTCTGCGTATTAATTTTATTTGAAAATATTTTTGTGGGAAAATAGACATTACTTTATTCCCTAAATACCTATTACATCATCATCATTCAGCCGAAAGACGTCCACTGCTGGACATAAGCCTCCCCAAGCACCGCCACTTCGACCGGTTCTGTGCTTCCCGCATCCAGCGGATTCATGCGGCCTTCACAAGGTCATCGGAACACCCTGTGGGAGGCCTACGTCTACCGCTACGCGGTCGTCACTCCAGATCTTTCCGGCCTTATCGGCCATTGTATGTTCTGCGAGCAATGTGCCCTGCCCACTGCCACTTAAGTTTGGCAATTCTTCGGGCTATGTCGGTTACCTTGTTTCTCCTGTGGATCTCTTCATTTCTGATTCTAAAGTAGTACTTTAGAATCTTAGTACTTCTTCTACTTCAAACTACAAAAAGCATGCTTTCACAGCCAAATTTTATAAATACCTACTTCAGACCGCTACTCTTATAATAGGCTAAATGAAAAGGGAAACATCTACTCCTTAAATCATACAACTGCAAGAAAATCCTTAAGGAAACTCTTCAAACTATGTCCTAGGAAGATACAGAGAAGTTATTACTAGTTATAAAGTAAATATTGTTTGTATTATTGTTAGTTATATAATTATTTAGCTAAGTTAATATACTATAATTTTATACACCTTTTTACATACGTACCAATAAGATTAATATCTGTGATTATTTAATCAATATTAATGTTACCTAGACCTGCAATCGTCTGAAACACAGGATGTCCTGGTTCAGGCAGTCTAGGAAGTCTAGGAAGTCAAAATCAGTAGAACGGACTGTAAAAAAAGGTTTATTTAAATGTCTATAATGTTATTTCAAATGGAGTATAGTGAAAATCATCAAAATAATCATAATCATTTTTAGTTTATTAAAATCGTGACGTGATTTCATATTTACACTAGCTGCCCGAATTACTATTTATAAAATAAAAAGGAACTTAAGGTAATCCTTATAACATCAACTATCTGCCAGTGAAAGTCCCGTCAAAATCAGTCTAGCCATTTCAGAGATTAGCCGGAACAAACAGACAGACAAAAAAAAAATTTTTTTTTGTTAAAGTGCCGTATCATTTGCATTTAGTAAAAATCTGTTATGTTGACATTACAAACAGACACTTTTTTATCTGACTGTACTATACAGCTTCAATAATTTGATGGTGTCCGAATTGTTAGTGAAAAAAAAAAAAAATTTAGATTTGTCAATTCGGACACTATGTCCGAATATATTGTGTCCGAGTCGTCAGCAAGTCGTTAGAGGCATGTGCTTTGTGTATCGCAAAAACACATGCCTCTCATTTAGATACTAATTTCTACCATATTCGTACCCAAAATATATGCGAATAAAGGCTTGCGCAGACTGGTGCGATATCGCGAACCGACAGGCAGCGCGACCATTGTCGCGCCCGCGAAATCGCACCAGTGTTCGGGAGCCTTAACGTCACGGTTCAAACATGACTTAAGCAACTCAAACTGATAAATAAACAGTATTTCTATAGTAAGTTATTTTATTTGACACCTACAGCTTTTGGCAATGTATTGAAGAAAACTGTCTAGTCTAAACTTAGGAAAGATGTATTTTTTTTTGTCCATATTTCATGGTTATTCCAGAAAGAAACATTAGGTATCAGAAGTTCTTTGTCTTAGAAAAAGCCTACAAAAATACTGTTCTTACAAAATTACGATCCGTTGTTCTTTATTAAATCCGTATGAGTTCATTGAGATGAAACGTTTTAAAACTATCAGTCATCAAATTATTTTATGCAGTTTCTTATAGATTTATGATAGAGATTAATCTTGGGTATAAAGTTTCGATATTGAGCTTGCCTACGAGTAGATCATCTAGTCTCGTTACGTAGGCGTCTTGCCTTGAAACGGATTATTGAACGCAACAATGCGAATATTGATATATTGTTACTATTAGCCTGTATCATCCCACTGTAAGTCAAAGACAAAGTCATGATTTATTTCAAATAGGCATATAAAAGGCACAAGAAAATTTAAATGATTCTAGTTGCCCCTTCCAAAAGGTAGTTTACGTATGGTGAAGAATAGGCAAGAAACTTTTTTTTCTTTTTTTTTTAATACGCTGCCCCACACTAGGAATTACTCCTGAATTGTGGGTGCGTTTAAAAACATTTAAGGCCTCTGCACACAGCGGGTGCGGCGCGGCGGGACGGGACGCCGACGCGACGCTGAGCAGTTGTAATGTACTAGATATTACGGACGACGCCACACAGAGCGTCGCGTCACGTCGCGTCGAGCCGGACGGCTCTGTGTGGCGTCGCCCGCTGTGTGCAGAGACCTTTAAACTCACATACACTAACAACCAGACCCGGAACAACTACTTGTTGGTCATACAAATATTTGTTTCGTGCGGGAATTGCATCCGCGACACGCAGCGCAGTAGTCAATCGCTTAAACACTGCGCCAACCTTGCCGCACCACTCCACCTTACTCTTTTAAAATGTTACCAATTAATAAGTGAGGAGCTGGCGAACAGAACCGGTTTAGTCCACTATAACTCGAACACATATTTTTTTCGAATCATGATTACTTGGACCTCTTTGCGTCGATCCCTGTTAATATATCAATCAAAACCGGCTCTAAGTAGGGAAAAATTGCTTTACAAATGCATTTTCAAACGAAACCGGTTTAGTCCGAGTTTAAGAAAAAAAGTATAAAGTATACTAGTCCGTTTCAGAATGAAAAATAGATGGAATTTATATCCATCTATTTTTCATTCTGAAACGGACTAGTCCCATGTAGCATTCATATCTTCAATACATTTTTAATCAAAAGCGGACATGTGCAGCAAAAATCCATACTAATATTATAAATGTGAAAGTAACTCTGTCTGTCTGTCTGTATGTTACGTTTTCACGCCTAAACCGCTGAACCGATCGTCATGAAATTTGGCAGAGATATAGCCTGGGATACGGAAAAGGACATGGCTACTTTTTTACGCGATATAACCGACATCCACGCGGGCGAAGCCGCGGGCAGAAGCTAGTAAAATATATATAAACTAGCTTTTGCCCGCGGCTCCGCCCGCGTAGATGTCGGTTATCGCGTAAAAAAGTAGCCTATGTCCTCCATATTCCTGGCTATATCTCTGCCAAATTTCATGACGATCGGTTCAGCGGTTTAGGCGTGAAAACATAACATACAGACAGACAGACAGACAGAGTTACTTTCACATTTATAATATTAGTATGGATATATTGTTTGCGGTCACAACCGGATAAGTCCTAAGTTCAAACAAAACTAGATTAGTCAATTTTTTTTTCTTGAATAACTTCTAGAGAAATTAAAAATGTATTACTTATGCAACAAAAGATCTAACCCACCTATCTATAGTAATGCAATGTTGATTTATTGATCTCCTCCATAAATTATTTTTTTAGCAATCCTGTAAAATTTTATTTGACTAATCCGTTTCTGTTCGCCAGCTCCTCAAGTCAGTGTGTGAGTTTACGGCTGAGCAAAAGCCTCTCCCCATGACTTCCAGTGCATGCGATCCAGGTCTAATGTGGACCACTGGTCGTTTGTTTTGTCCAGTTCCTCCCACCATCTTCTACGGAGTCGACCGCGACGCCATTTAGCCATATTCAAAACACTACACTACGCTCTAAAATACAGATTACTGACGTTACTCAAAAAGCCGAAAAGTTGACGTGGGCTGGCCACGTCTGGCTCATTTCCATTGAACTGTGGGTCAAAATAGTCTCTAACTAATAGCCAAAAAGCCAAAAATCTATATGACGGTACAGTAAGCCGTGTGGTGCCGGACGTAAAGAAGCACCATCCCATTTCCTCCCGTGGGTGTCGTAAAAGGCGACTAAGGGACTTACTAGAGAATGGGCAGCAGCGTTCTCTATGCATTTTTAATACCATACTTCGATCGCCAACCCGTCTGCCAAGCGTGGCGATGATGGCAAGCCCCCCCAATTGGAGGAGGCCTATGTCCAGCAGTGGACGTCTTTCGGCTGGAATGATGAATGATGTACAGTAAGTGGTGCCGCCTCGTTCTGTTAAGAACTTACTGGAATCACCGAAAAGGTCGGATCAAGGTCGTAGCACATTTATCAAATTGGAAAGGGATCGTAACCGTATCGCCTTTCGCGTCGCCGTCAAACAGTCGTCAACCTTACGTAAGCACGTAACCAAAGCGGATCAGAAGCTCCGATACGTCTACTCGGCTACGGCTAGGCGACGCCGCGCTTACGGCTCGCCGACCGCTGGTTGACGGCTAGGCGGCACTAGTTCAATCATTTTGAATCCGATCACGTTAAGTGTAGCGCACGGTTGTCTCGGTTCACAATACGTGAGTTGGCTATCATTGCCATAGCACTTGATGAAGAGGAAATAGAAAATAGAAAGAAACCGTAAGCTAGGCTACAGAGAACCGTAAGCGCGGGAACTGCAAGTCGACCACGCACCGCACTGCGGTTGTGAGCTTGTCCCGAGGCGAGGCGATTATGTTACGATTTCGATTAGTGTGCGTTGCAGTAGGGAGTTTCATACAAATAATACTGAACGGCTCGAGTTGATACGCTGACGATCCCTTTCCGATTTGATACGTGTGCTACGACCTTAAGAGTGACATAGGCTAGTGACACTCACTTTAGCCGAACGTCGTACCTATCGATGGTTGCGTGGCGACTGTCTTCTGATGACAGAGATGATGTCAGGAGAGCCGCTGTCGTACCACGTCCAAGACAAATTCTATATTCCGGCACAATCCTGATGATATTGAAGCTCCTGAACCACTAATACGATGACGAGATGGTAAAAGCCATCCTGCGCCGTTAAATATATTATAATCATCATTTCAGCCGAAAGACGTCCAATGCTGGATATAGGCCTCCCCCAATTGGGGGGTTTTGCCATAATCGCCACGCTAGGCAAGGCGGGTTTGCGATCGCAGTATGGTGTTAAAAATGCATAGAGAACGCTGCTGCCCATTCTCTAGTAAGTAAAATATACACTATACATATATTATCCGATTAAAATGTGTAAAACAAACTACCTATAGGCGAGCTGTCACAGAAATCCTTGTTAAACATCTCAATAAAACTACCCAACCTCGAACTGACATAGCACTGTAAAACTTGAAGAAACCATCTCAAAAATCCTTGATTCTAATATGACCTTCAACAGAAAACTGTTACTCAATAGAGCTAGAATAACAAATCTTTCAGAAACAGAATTCTATTCTACAAACTTTACGAGCGTTGCATATGCAGACTTTCGGAATACCGCTGCAGATTTATGAATTTCCAGCGGTATACATATCTGTTTTGCAATGTCATCCAAATGTGCATATTTCATGTGACTGACTTCGGTATCTCTTCAAAGTATTGAAGTTAAAGCCATAAAGAATTATTGTAGGTACCTACTTCACGAAAGTGCTCTATTAAATAACAATTCCCTGTGATCAACATTTTTTTGTTAACAAAAGCTATAATTGTACGGTCGAAGACTTAAATTGTATATCAAATTAAAATTTGACGTGTTTTAGCCATTTCAAAGAACTGGCCAATAGTGGCAGTTGTGATTTCAATATAGAACATCATTGACCTACTAAGTACTATAGGACATGTACATTTTAAGTTGGTAGTCAGTTTGATAAGCAATTTAATTTTCCTGGCATTACAAAATAAATACTAACTGGACGTAGGTTGTTAAATGAAAATGATCCAATCCACAACCTGGTTAAAAATGAGTTAAGTGTACCAAACTAATGCTAAATATTGATACTATCGGCGAGTAAAATAGATCCAAGCAAAAAATAAAATTTCATCAGTTTGATCAACCTCGGAAACAGCCCACATGCACGGAAATATAAAATATGTTTATATCTCTGAACTTCAAACGTCAATATCTCTATAAGGACTTTGTGTAGATTGGATCCTTTTCATTTAACTACGTCAAATTAGAAACGACTTATTGTCGACTCTATAGGGCGTCCCATAATTTTGCCAAATGGAGGGAATTCATTGTAATTTTACTGTATCGATCGAAAGGCGCAACCATATACATTTATTTTTTCTAAATAACATAGGATCTAAAATAAAAGGAAGACAATGAAAATCAACATTTATTTGCTACCATCGTTTATGAATGATTTACCTACGGAAATCCGCAATGTAATAAATACGAAGAACTGCTCAAAGGTATTAAAAAGATACTTTCTAGATTGCAGTGCGATCTAGATAGTGTCTATCACAAAAATATAAATATAAATTGAAAGGTATCCAGCGCATCAGGTTAGCGCAGACGGTCGAGTTTTCTCATTCGATTTTGATCTTAACCACCATCATTTTAAGGTTTGAAATCGTTTGGAGAGATTAGACGGTTTCGTGTGGCCTGATGTGCTGGCCACCGTACCAACCTACCTACCTACTTGTTAATTAATTTATAATTAATATTTAGTGGCACCGAGTTGCCGTGTCTGGCCATACCGCTGTAAAACCCGCGATGGTTTGTGTGGTATGTTTAAACCTCAACAAATGTTTGTAAAAAGATTTTTTGATTAATAAAAAAAATAAAAAATAAAATAAAAAATAATATTAAATCATTATTATTAACATAAGCGGGATATTTACCATGTTTATTCATTTTTCTGAGTTCCCGATATTTCGGCGCTGTTGCAAGCACCATGATCACGGATAAACTGAAGTCACTGCGGGTGGGTGTTTATGAGCAGACAAAACGGTCTACCCTCTTTCTTGTTCGTTTTTTGCACTCAGTACCGCTACCACTGTCACTCGCAACTCGATTCTGTTCCCGACACACGAAACTCACTGTGTCCGCTCGCGAACTTTTTTCGGCACTTCTTCGGTTTTTACACAGCTGAACCACTGGATTCCAGGCTCTCGACAGTTGAAACCCATCATCCCGGTTGAAGTTCCTATATTTAGTAATCTCAATAGCTTCTCTAACCAGTCTAGGAATATAGTGGCGTTCTGTCGAGATGACCTGAGGGTTATGTAACTCAATCCAGTGGTTCGATCCTGATTCCAAAAGATGTTGAGCTATGGCCGATTTTTGGGTGTCGTTGTTCTTCACCGCCCTGATATGCTCTACACCCAAAAAAAAAAATATCGGCCATAGCTCAACATCTTTTGGAATCAGGATCGAACCACTGGATTGAGTTACATAACCCTCAGGTCATCTCGACAGAACGCCACTATATTCCTAGACTGGTTAGAGAAGCTATTGAGATTACTAAATATAGGAACTTCAACCGGGATGATGGGTTTCAACTGTCGAGAGCCTGGAATCCAGTGGATCAGCTGTGTAAAAACCGAAGAAGTGCCGAAAAAAGTTCGCGAGCGGACACAGTGAGTTTCGTGTGTCGGGAACAGAATCGAGTTGCGAGTGACAGTGGTAGCGGTACTGAGTGCAAAAAACGAACAAGAAAGAGGGTAGACCGTTTTGTCTGCTCATAAACACCCACCCGCAGTGACTTCAGTTTATCCGTGATCATGGTGCTTGCAACAGCGCCGAAATATCGGGAACTCAGAAAAATGAATAAACATGGTAAATATCCCGCTTATGTTAATAATAATGTTAGTGACCATGACAGTTTAAAAACTAATATTAAATCATTCAATTTAATTGACTCCCTTTAATTGTCTCCCTTCCTATATATATATTTTTTTGTTGTATACAAATTATAACTCTTTTAATAATTTCGCTTCCCGTTGATTTCTTTATTTTTTCATGGTTGTTGTAATACTTTGAAATGATAAGAAAGTAGAAAGTAGTGTGGCGGTATCAACAACCCCACATGCGAACTACGCATCAAAGACCTAACATCACAAATCCTGCATCGCGCTATCAGAGTTTACCGCGCGACTAGCATATATACAACATCCCGACATCAACCGTTGGGCAGTTGCCCACCAGCCACGACACCCGTCTGGTCGGAGGATCCTCCCTTTACTATAGAGTATGAGTGAACTTCACACCCTGTTCCTCATACCTCTAAAGTAGTATATAAAGTCTGTTGTTTTAAGCACGACATGAGAAAAGGCTAGTCATTATTCTGAACAAAATTTTGAATTTAATGTAAAATTTCTTGGTCTTCCTTTTATTTTAGACGCTTTGTTATTTAGAAGAAATAAATGTATCTATATGATTGACCCTTGCAATCAGTATAGTAAAAATACAGTTTTATTTTCAAGTTTAGCGGGTTCAATTTCTGTTCAGACAGGTGATTATTTAAAATTCTTTGAATGCATTTCGTATTCCTTTTAACATAAAAACGTCTTCATCGTGGGACGCTCTGTATAGTCTATCATTACCTATTTCTTAGTACTGGTAGATCTTAAGGCTATTGAACCTTCGCAATTACTATTAAATTCTGTAATACAATAAAGAAGAACCTATTATTCATGTTATGTATTGTAGTCAGAAGCTTTGCCGTAATAAAAGCTAAAGTAAAATAGACAGATTCTCAGAAAAAACTTTACTCAGTATTGTCTCTTAGTTTGCGGCGAAAGAGCCAGGGTAGCCCGCGTTTGCAGGTCAGTATCAGGTTGTATGCTGATCTGAATATCAGTCGCAACCGTAACAAATCTATTGAATTATAATCATTAAGATCATCAATACAACTCTCTTATTTCATAATTATTACCCTATTGAAAGACTATTTTATAAAATCTTGACATTTGAGGATTATACTAACTTAAGGTGAAACTAGTCGATACTTTTTCCATAAAAATTTCGGGAGGGTATGACTCCACTGTTTGACCTTGTACATCCAAAGTTAAACATGATATCGTTTTGTCTTATTATTAATTTTGTCTGTATGGAAGCAGAATAATAAAATAAAAAGCTATTAAAACGTTATGAGCCCACAAACATTCGTTTTTCCTGCTAATTTTAACGCAAATTTGGGCGTAAATAAGTAATAAAAGAAGTGTAAATCTTCAAAACAAAGTCCGCTCCGACAAAGCTCAATTATCGAAAATTTTAATAAACTTTATTTGTGATTGATTTATTCAAGAGTTTTTTCATAAAACTCAACCTTCCAAAGGACTTTACGTAATTTTTTATGCGCGCGGTTTACGTGCATTTCACTCGCCGATGCCGGTATATCGGTAAACTTCAAGTATCGCCGATATATCGGCATCGGTATCGGATGCATCCCTAAATTTTCTTGGAAATTCTAGGCACAAGTATCATAATGGAAATAATATACTCATTCCTTATTACAAAGTTTTTCCAATAAACACGCTCTGCTTACCTCGTCAGTAAAAACTGGCATGATGATACGAATGCAAGTAAAGTTCTACATTAATTCAGCTCGTTCATATCTTACGTGAATAACACCCATTTTTCCACCGGCCCTCGTTATGCTGTATTATCTGATTACATTAGGGCGCGTACGTGAAAGCAACGTGGAGCGTTCACATTGGTCTAGTAAGTGGTATAGCAAGTAGTGCTTTCTAGAGTTTTTTTTTAACTTTATAAGTCAGATGCGAACTTAAAAACATTTGAAACTGAACTTAAAATAATTCGAGAAAGTTAAGCAGGCTAGTCAAAAGTCGTTCTTAGCCTGGCAGCACTAGCTAGGTGTTTACAAATACGAATACTCGGTACCGGAAGAAAATAACATAGAATTTAGATAGAAAATGTAATATTTTAAAGTATGTACTTAATAGTTGTGTTATAGGATGTACAGTCACGAGCACCAATATGTATACACTTGGCAAAATTTAAAAGCAATTTTCTCGTGAATAACGAATGCAACTTTGAGATAAGACCTATTATATATTAGTACATACTTATACTATTATATTATAATACTATAAGTATGTAGTATTATATACTAGGTGTTATCTAATAAAATCAATATTATTTATATTATTTACGATAAATAAAAAAAGCTAATTCAAGTTCTAATGTTTATTTTATTTTGCGAACAGGCTGTCTCGCAGTCTCAAAATTAGCTAAGGCAGAATTTGCTAAGGCAGAATTTGCTATGGCAGAATTTGCTATGGCAAAATTTGCTAAGGCATAATTTTCTATGGCAGAATTTGCTATGGTAGAATTTGCTATGGCAAAATTTGCTAAGGCAGAATTTGCTAAGGCAGAATTTGGTATGGCAGAATTTACTACAGCAGAATTTGCTAAGGCACAATTTGCTATGGCAGAATTTGTTGTGGCAAAATTTGCTAAGGCAGAATATTTTCTATGGCAGAATGTGCTATGGTAGAATTTGCTATGGCAAAATTTGCTAAGGCAGAATTTGCTAAGGCAGAATTTGTTATGGCAGAATTTACTACAGCAGAATTTGCTAAGGCAGAATTTTTGCTATGGCAGGCATGCAAGCTACTTGCATGATTTTGTGCAAGTTACAGTTAAAGTGATAAATCATTTTATTTCTGTAAGTAGGTTTGTACAACTTGTACACATCAAAAATAAATTATGTTTAAAAAAATGTATGAGTTCGATTTTTCCTATCTGACTATGTACTCTAAGAAGAGACACCGAAACAATCTCAGAGATCACAGCCTCTTTATATGTGTAGGAATTTGCGGTTTACGGGCTGGAATAATACGGAGTTCCTCTATATTTTCTGTAATCGAAGGGGATGGGTTCTTTCTTGAAGAATATCCTTCGAAACCAAATGGAATTGGATTAGTACCTAATAATATTTTAAATACTCCACTTAAAGTACTAGAGTACTCTACTCTACCGATATGAATGCTCCATAAAGCCGTCCTACGTGCCGTAGTCATGTTGTTGAAAGTATTGCAGTCCATATTGTGATGAAAACGCAAGTCGTTTCATAAGTTCTTGTTCGTTGAAGAATATGAAACATGGAGCGATGCGTTGACTGAATAATGATACCAGCTGTAGTTACTATGAGTCTATGAAGAATATTGTTTCGACCAATTGAATAATGTACAAACTGCATTTATAATAATAATAATAATAAAAAGTAAGTAGATAAGCTTTTTAATAAACTTTTTTTTTTGCCCTTATCGCCGCCGGTAGCTTGGACCCTGTTCCCGATAACGGTGGGCTATTATTTTTTATATTCTAATATTTAAAAATATAATTTATATGTATATTAATGAAATAAAGGAAATAATAATAATAATAATCATTTTCACTTCTCATGCTCTAAAAGTACCTACGCCAATATAGCCCTACGAAGCGGGACTAAAGTGACCACTTTAGTCTCTAGGGAGTGAAAAGTAATTAGTTTTTTTAATTTCCTTCATGTGACATAGACAAACTCAAACGGCCAGTAAATATCTGTGGACTGTGGACCATCTTCATTGCGAAAATATTGAGAGTTTTAATTCCATGGTTTTTCCGCAAAGAAGGCGCCATGTGTTTTAAATTTTTGTTAATCTGTGACTGGTTTAGAAGAAAAAACTGACCGCGAAAATTTCAGAATTTTTGTTGAGTGTTTTGTTCGGTTTTAAATCAATTTATTAAGAATGTCCAGCGACAGTGAAGAGTTTGACGTCGAGCAAAGAGCAAAATACATAATAGATGATCTTTTGCCGCCAAAATCGCAGAAGATTTACCTAAAAACTTACGAAATTTTATGGACTGGAGGAATAATATTTATTAAATGTTTTTGTACTAAAATACTATTTTTCTCGCAGTTAAAGTGAAAAGTACAGTTTGCACCTCGAGACTAAACGCCAACTTAATATACCCTCGGTTTCATTGACGCACGCTCGGGAGTCAAACCATCTCTGGTGTATTATGGCTTCGTTTAGTCCCGCGATACAAAATATACTATTAATTCAGATAAGTATATCCATAGAGTTAAAAGTTACACACATTATAATTATGATACTAGTTTACAACTATTCTAGTTATCACACTATCTTTATATCAATCAAATAATAAAGCTACAATAATTGCATTAAATATATAATATTAATACTTTAAATAAACAAAAAAAAAAAACAAATCCAATCCAAAAGCACCAGCAGTTACATTGCATGCAAAGACCCTAGTGCTTTCGCATTGGACTACCAATACTTTCATATACTGCCTTCAGAATGCTGTTGCCACTGCCACAGATCCTCAGCATCAGGGAGGCAGCTCTCTTATGCAGTATTTATGTATTTTACATTTTATTAATTCTGTAATAAGTAATTATTTTTTATTTTTTTGACTATGCCCCACACTAGGAATTTCTCCTGTATTTTGGATGCGTTTACAAACATTTGAAGAACACATACACGGACAGCCAGACCCGGAACAACTACTTGTAGGTCATACAAATATTTGTTCCGTGCGGGAATCGAACCCGCGACACGCAGCGCAGCAGTCAATCGCTTAACCACTGCGCCAACCGTGCTGTCAAATTAATTATTATGCTTTTAACTATAATAACTAGAGATCGGATATTCGGATGTATATTCACCTAAAGTTGAGATGATTGCTATTATGGAAAGCGCTGTTGTATCGAATAAATCCCGGTTAAAATAATTTTAAATAAATATGCATCTGGATCAATCAATCTTGTGTATATCTTATCTTATGCAATCCAAGAATCCCATTTTTTTTTAATAAATAATATTTTAGAAGTCGCTTCCATAATATACACCCGACTAGTTATGCATTGCCGGTATTCCTGGCATCACGGGATATTTTCTTACAAAAAATATATTTTAAGAAGCTGCTTCCATACTTTCATAGCTAATAATTAACTTTAGGTAAATATGCATCCGATTATCCGATCTCTAATAATAACACACAAAACACTAAAACAAAAAACACCAACAACATTAAACAAACGCAACACAACAACATCAAAACTCGCATACTCGTATGTACAGGTTGGCAGGGAATCGACGCGAAGCCTGTTACCATGCATTCAGTCCATGATTCTGTATTGCACTTTTGTAGGAAATAGCAGTTTTTTTTTTTAATAACCGACGAAAATTTTTAACGCATCGGGTCCAAAATCATGTACTGAATCCATGGTAGTCGGTTTCGCGTCGATGTCCCTGCCACCCTGTAAATATATATGCGAATAAATATATGTGTGTATATATGCGAATTTTATTGTTGTTGTGTTATTTATGTATTTGTTTAATGTTGTTGTTTGTTGCTGGTGTTTTTTGTTTTAGTGTTTTTTGTGTTATTGTGGTTCCATCCTGTATACACCTACCATATTTGATGCAATAAATGAATTGAATTGAATTGTATACAATATTCTTTTAAATCAATCAACATCAAAAAGACCAATTGCACTTCAAAAACAAATCTTAGCTCATCTATTTTTTATAATATTACTAGCTTCTGCTTGCGACTTCGTCCGCGTGAGATTTCTTGTAGCCCCGTTCCCCAATCCGTTCTCGAGATATCATCAAAAAAACTGTTTTAGACAAAATGTATGAGAAAGTGATTTTTCAATTTTTTTTTTCTTTCGTGAATTTTCGCGTGTTTTTATAGTTATTCTGCTATTCGGGGCGGAGACAAATCCAACAAATCCAAGATAATAAAAATCGGTCCAGCCCAGTATATATATATTTTTTTTTTTAAACAAAAAAACAAAAACTAACAAAGTATAAAAACTATGCGTTTTATTTACAACTCAAGAATGAGTTGTAAATAAACCGTGGTGTCGTCGTTTAGTCGTCTTACAAAGACAGCCCACTTCATGTATCCAATGACTACTAATGATTCATGTAAAAACATTTTTTTTTTATCATTTGAATTATTATTTATTTTTTTGTTAATAATGACGCATGATATAGTTTAAAACACTCTGTTACGGGTGCAGTCCGAGCCTTGTGTTACAAGGGCGCCGCGGAATGGAGCGGCGACATCTTTATCAGAGTTCATTCACCCTAACGCAAAAATGTGTTTCTTACTATTGCAACTTAAACTTAATCTTAATCCATTGCACTCGTAACAGGGTGTTTTAAACTATGTCATGCGTCATAATTACTAAAAAAAAAAAAAAAAAATTCAATGGTAAAAAAATAATGTTTTTACATGAATCATTAAATGTTCAAAAAAATGTTTTTACTTGAATGATTAGTATTCATTGGATACATGAAGTGGGCTGTCTTTGTAAGACGACTAAAATGCCACGGTGTATAAATCTACTTACAGAAATTAATATAATTTATCATTACTTAATCTTTTATTTTGGGAGACAGTGTTGAGTTGAGCAAGACGCGACACTTTACTCACGATAATCCTATATTGATGTAAGTATAGAGAAATATAAGCCATCCCGTTGTTATTACCGCTGCATATGCATTAATACCTGCCGCGAATGTTTCCGACACCATGCAGGAAGCTTACATCTGGGCCAGCGGGTACTGCACTAAGGGTTCGTTCACGTGGTCATGGGATAAAAGAAAAGTACTCTCTTTTCTCGCAAGAATTCCCTATAACTGAAAACTTTTAGCTTACATAAAAGTAAAATCTTTATTTTGCTTAAAATATGGTACACAAAAGGTCTTAAATACTCGTATATTATAAATACAAGTAGATTCACATATTTTGCTTGCTGAAGCATGCAAAAAATACCATAAAATTAAATTATATGTCGGAGAACGGTAGGTCTCTCTCGTTATCATCAGTCATATTTTAACTACTGTGGGCGTACTGTGGGTAGTGTTGGTTATCGCGCAATAGAATTACCGAATTAAACTCAAAAGTCATTTATTCAAGCTCTGAACTTTAAAGTTTACATAAGACAGTCCCCCAAAACGCCCATCCCTTCAGCACTTCCTAGTGCTTAAGCTGGGAAGAAGAAATAGAGGAACAAACTCTACAGCAGCACATCTGTCTGTTCAGTTAGAACTTGATTCTATACAGTAATGGGTATGCAGATAATTAATGTTGGTACACGACACAACTATACCGAACGCGCAACAGTTTCTAGACGTCTTCAGTGCTTGACCGCCACCGATGAATTTCACTTGTCCTCTGTGCGGCGGACACTTGCCACCGGTCGAACGTTATGTTGTAGACTCCGTCATGCGCCGCTAGGCAGCACTTGCGTCCCGATTAGTCAAGACTCGACGGCGCAATCTTCAATAACTCCATTGAACGCCACTAGATGGCGCTGGTGTACCGGATAAAACGCGTCTCCGACATATGTATAAAAACACTTCAGTCATTACTATGGTGTTAATTTGGTAAGTAAATAAAATCTTTAAAATTACAACATATAATTATATTGCTAGTGAGATCATATTTTGAATTTTCCTTATTCACTTACTAAGTAAAAAATCCTTCAGCACGAATGACTCCCGTTTCTTTAAAGCAGCTATCAATCTTAACATCTCATGAATAATAAAATATGTATTTATGGACTTTTAGTTTCAGTTATGACTACAATATACTATTACTTAGTCAATAATTTATAATGTTAGCAACGTGCAATGCGAACGTGCAAACGTGCGATCAATGGAAAGTTCGATTGAATTAAAGTCTTCAATCATTATGATAAAATAAACTCTGACGGTATATAGGATGTATCTATTCAAACACGAAATATTTTAAGAGATACACCTATATGTGTATCTCTTAAAATATTTCGTGTTTGAATAGATAGACACATAAGTGATAGACACATAGGTGGTAAAGAAGCCATGAAAATGTTTTTTTTTCTTAATCTGAGTATAATTTAAAAAATTACATTATTTAAAATTACTTGATATGATGATTAATTATCAAAAAGCACCGCGCTCGTGCCGCCACGGTCGCTGCGTCTGGGCGGGTCATCCATAGAATTAAAAAAAAAGTAAGTAAAGGTTTTTTGCAAAATATCTCAAGCAATTTTAATATTATAATAATAATTATGTAAAAATATAAAACATGGTAGATAAAAAAATTCACTGCTATGGCTTTTTTACCACCAATAGATGTTTCTCTTAAAATATTTCGTGTATGAATAGATACACCTTATATATTTCATTCAGTTTGAGTAATTTATGTAATTTATAATATTGAAAATTCTTTGTTGAAAAGAATAACATAGTGCAACAATAAATAAAACGTACAATGGGCATTCCTATCGCATTCGATGATTTATCATAGACCTATTATTGTATGTATATACACCGTGGCATTTTAGTCGTCTTACAAAGACTGCCCACTTCATCTATCCGATGACTACTAATGATTCAAGCAAAAAAAAAAAAATTTGTACATTTTTTTTTTATTAATTATGACGCATGACATAGTTTAAAACACTCTGTTACGAGTGCAGTCCGAGCCTTGTGATACAAGGGCGCCACAGAATGGATTTAGATTAAGTTTATGTTGCAATAGTAAGAAACACATTTTTGCGTTAGGGTGAATGAACTCTGATAAAGATGTCGCCGCTCCGTTCCGCGGCGCCCTTGTAACACAAAGCTCGGACTGTACTCGTAACAGGGTGTTTTAAAGTATGTCATGCGTCATAATTAATTAAAAAAAAAAAAAAAAAAAAAACATTTTCTTGAGTGGTTAGTAGTCATTGGATACATGAAATGGGCTGTCTTTGTAAGACGACTAAAATGCCACGGTGTATATATACATACAATAATAAACATGATACAACAGCAAGGAACTTTAAGTAATGATGATGTTTAAGGAGAGAGGAAGTGATTTTTAACCAGAATTTTAAAAGTGGACAATGATTGAACTATTTATATATAGGGTGTATCTATTCAAACACAAAATATTTTAAGAGATACACCTATAAGTAGTAAAGAAGCCATGAAATCGTATATTATTTAAAAAATTAAATAATTTAAAATTATTTGATATTCATTCAAAATTCACCACGATCGTGCCGCCACCGTCGCCGCGTCCAGGCGGGTCATTCATAGAATAAGTAAAATTTTGGAAAATGCAACTCCTTTGCAAAATGTCTCAAGCAATATTAAAATTATAATAATTATGTAAAAATACATATAAAACACTTAGATAAAAAAATATTTTCCACTGCTATGGCTTTTTAGCACCTATATATGGTCCTCTTAAAATATTTCGTGTATGAATAGATACACTTTATAATAGCTGTAACACAAAAGATTTGTATATATATATTTTTTTTTTTGCTGTTTGGGAAAGCAAGCCCAAACAGCAAAAAAAAAAATATATATATGACCTCGATCTCGCATCATGGAAATCTCGCAAAATGGATCTCTATGGATGAGGTCTATGATGGAACGAGCGATATACTAGGATCATCGAAGTAATACGACGGCACGGTTGGCGCAGTGGTTAAGCGATTGACTGCTGCGCTGCGTGTCGCGGGTTCGATCCCCGCACGGAACAAATATTTGTATGATCTACAAGTAGTTGTTCCGGGTCTGGCTGTTTGTGTATGTGAGTTTAAATGTTTGTAAACGCACCCACGATACAGGAGAAATTCCTAGTGTGGAGCAACGTTTAAAAAAAAAAAATATATACAACAGTTAATTACTAATGACAATAACGAAATCATGGTCAGTAAGACGACCGGTCACCACAAGCAGTACCCGTTCACGAGCATAATGCAAAGATCAGCCATTTCCCCCGTCGCCATCACAACCAGACTACCCATTGTGACTGAGTCTTTACTTACTTACCGCCCGAGCTGCGCTGAACGCATGCATTCGCTGGCGGCTTTAGCATTGCTTCATTTATTATCATAGCCTACGTGAGACAGGTTTAAATTGTACATTCTACATTGCGCTGTGGTTTTGTAGGTTCTTATAGCAATTTTTTTTTATTTTTTTATTTTTTATTTATTCAAGTATAAAGTAAAATTATGATTTAGATTAATTACAATCGAGAAACATTTTATTCTAACTGTAATGTAGACCTGCCTGATCTAGGTTTATTAAAAACCTGTGTTTCAGGCCATCAACTTACATCAAACATTTAAAAAGAAGACAACAATAGGTTTATTACTTTAAAACTAGTTTATGTAAGATAGATTATGTTTAAATACATTAACAAATAATATTAAAGTAAATAAAGTGGACACCATTAATATTTAGGTAAAGGAAGAGACTTATATTAGAGTAGGTAGCTAGAGATATTATTTTAAAATTTCTAGTAGTTTTTCCGTGTCTGCGTAATTGAGTTTTAACAAATATTCCTGTACCAGTAAATTACACCTATATATTACACTTAAACTATAAATTGTAATGGCATTGCACGTCGTCACAATAAAATCAAATTTAAATTTTCTTGCGAATTTTGCAAATTACAGCTCAATGTCTGGGTGTATGTTAATTAAAGAATGATTCGCGATTGTAAGAAATGTGTATTTATAGAATTATAATCATTAGAATCAGTAATACAACTCCTTAAGTTAGTATAATCCTAAAAGTCATGATTTCATGAAGTAGTCATTCAATAGTGTTGCGTCAAGCAGCGTCATCTATCGACTTTCAACACACCCACGATCCATAAAACGATTAGTAGCGACATCTGTTGGTCGAAATGAGAGGACGGCTCGCTTGCGACAGCTTCGAGAGAGGTCGGTCCGTCCCCACCAGTGTGTTATATACCGCAGGATCGTGTGTATTACAGTATTGTAACAAATAAAAAAATTGGTTGTCTGTAAAGTTGGTTTACGGACGATATTTTAACGTGACAACGTCATCACAAAACATTGATGCGGCGCAAGCGTACAATAAGCATAGCAGGATAATGAACGTAACGGGACAATGAGCGTAACGGGACAATGAGTCATCCTTTTTCATGCATGCAGCCGGCGTTCATCGATTTATTAGACGTTGTCACGTCAAAAATTTAGATAGTTACATAAAACCTCCTAAAATAAAAGTTAGTCCCAAGACTACTTTTCACAGAAAACTTGGTTTGTATGAAAGACTCATAAATACGAAATGCTATTCAAAATGTCAGAATCAATGAGAGCCACTTTAAATAAAACACATTTTATTCTGGATAAAATTTTCGAGATATCAAAACAGTCTTTGTTACCAATTTTAAATTATTACGTCAGACTCCATTAAAGGTAACAAAAGAGATTTTTCTCCTTTTGTATGTCAAAATGGACAAACTTTGTACCCGAATGAGTTTTAGAGATTCCAATCATAATCAATAAAATGTGTCGCATAATATTTTGTTGAGTATGAAATGACTTTTAATAAATGGATTTTAAAAACGGGTCATATAGGTTTGAAATTGGTTCGTTTAAAACAGGGTTCGAAAAAATCCGATTTTTGTAATAAATATAAAAAATCCGGTTTTTTTATATATATCGGATATATATCCAGGCCAAGAAAAAGAAGCGAATTTCATTCTGTAAGGGGATTCAACACTTAAAAATGTGAAAGGAATTTGTAAAATAATATAAGTGTCAAATTACCACATTTTTTATTTAAAAAAAGTAACAAAAAAAATAATGTTTATTTGAGAAAGAATTTTATAATGAACACTTAAAAGAAACAAGTCCCTATTATTATAATAATCTTCATTTGTTGGTGAGATAAATCAACTAATTTTAATAATAATTTGTAATCATAAAAAAGTAAAAAGTAAATTATTCTGAATTGTAATTTTTCGCTACGTGTTGCCAGGGTAAACATCAATCTCTAAAATTTTTAGTTCAGAAGACAGGAAAAAATCACTTGATAAATATCAAGATAAAGATCAATTTATATGTATCGTGATATATAACATGATATATATCCGCTGATATATATCGGCGAACCCTGGTTTAAAATGATGGGTAAAGGTTTTTTGGTTGTCATTTAAGCTCTTGTCGCATTTAGCTTTCGTCGAACGTAAACGCTTCTGTAAATCATTAGGGTTTTTTTTAAACATTGCCACACACTAGGAATTTCTCCTGTATTGTGGGTGCGGTTACAAACATTTAAACCAGGGTTCGAAAAAATCCGATTTTTATAATAAATATAAATAAATCCGATTTTTTTATATATATCAGATATATATCCAGGCCAAGAAAAAGAAGCGAATTTCATGCTGTAAGGGAAAATTATAAGATTTTTTATTTTTAGTAACTAAAGAATTAGTGATAAAAGAATTAAAGTGATAAAAGAATTAGTAATAAAAGAGAAATAGAAATATTTTATTATGAACACTTAAAAAAACAAGTCCCTATTATAATAATAATCTTCATTTGTTTGTGAGATAAATCAAATAATTTTAATAATAATTTGTAATCATAAAAAAGTAAAAATTAAATTATTCTGAATTGTAGTTTTTCGCTACGTGTTGCCAGGGTAAACATTAATCTTCAAAATTTTGAGTTCAGAAGACAATATCAATTGATATATATCAAGATAAAAATCAATTGATATATATCATGATATATATATCCGCTGAAATATATCGGCGAACCCTGATTTAAACTCACATACACAAACAGCCAGACGAACAATTACTTGTAGCTCATACAAATATTCGTTCCGTGCGGGAATCGAACCCGCGACACGCAGCGTAGCAGTCAATCGCTTAACCACCAATGTATGTTTCAGAACTTATGTACCTATTTTTACACCCGGTTTTAATCTCAATGAGGAAATTACACATACAATCAGTTACAGTTAAAACTTCTTCGAATAAACATACAAAGATACGTAAAGGCATCAATGCTACGAATTCGTAGAGGCTACGGCTACGAGAATTCGTAGAGGCATCTGGAGCTACGAGAATTCGTAGAGGAGCTACGAGAATTCGTAGAGGAGCTACGAACATAAGTACAAGTCTAAGCTACGAATTCATAGAACTTCTAGATCATAGCAATGGAACTTTAAGGATTCAGCTTTGTATTGTTCCTTATTTACAAGTAAGCTACCATCTACGAATAATAGTATTTTTATAGTAATTTCTGCTATGAAAGCTCGTAGAGGCTAGGATATTCATAATTTTGGGTTACGAATAAACACAGAAGTTTCCGCCTCCGATCTTGTGTTACAAATAGCCGTAAATATTGTTTAAGCTTTGAAAATTTCAGGTAGGTAATTTTCAGCAAGTGTTGTTGACGGGTAAATATTGTGATATTTACCCGTGAACAGCACTTACTGAAAATTACCTAACTGAAATTTTTACCCAAATTCAAAAAAGGAGGTTCTGTATTCCCTCGTACCCGTAATCTTATATATAAAATTCTCGTGTCACAATGTTAGTTACCATACTCCTCCGAAACCGACCGATTTTTATGAAATTTTATATGCATATTCAGTAGGTCTGAGAATCGGCTACTATCTATTTTTTTTAGGTTTTAGGTAGGTAGGTAGGTAGGGTAGGGTAGTTAGGTAGGGTAGTGTAGGGTGGGGTAGGGTAGGGTAGGGTAGGGTAGGGTAGGGTAGGGTAGGTAGGTAGGTAGGGTAGATAGGGTAGGGTAGGGTGGAGTAGTGAAGTTTATATTATAGCTTTTGACAGAACGAAGTCTGTCGAGTCAGCTAGTACCCATGTATATTTTATATTTTATTTTTTTAAAGAGTTACTTTTAAGCTATGACTCTTGTATACTGTTGATGTGACTTATCAAATGTCTGGATCATCTCCTAACTTAGTAATACTTACAATGAAGTTAGACAGCTGAGTCCTTTCTGTTATCTAAACTGACAACTTCTGCTTGAATTTGTGATTGTACTCTGAAAGGTTTATAGATGGACACTAATCAAGCCCCTGACTGGTTTCAAACAATTGAATTTTGTTTGGTAAATTGGATACCCATTTTATTTTGAAATGAAACACTTAATAAAATTTATTTCTCAAACTGATTTTAAGACTATAATTCAATTGAAAATGAATAAAAAAAGAAATTATTTATTAATATTTTCAAAATTTATAATTTTGTTTATTATTACAAGCTTTTATTTAACTTACCTTGTTAGTTAGTAAGTATGGGTATCTATGGCATCTCAGAGTTAACCATGAGAGGTTGAGACTCAAGACCATGTAATATACATACCGACCATGTTCTGACAAATAAATGATTATGATTATGATTATTATCTCCTTCAAGTCCTTTATCACGACAACAATGTACCTATTCACTTCTGAACATCTTGTTCAATAGTGTTCCCTGTTCCAACCGTTACAGTGTCTACCTGCATCACATTCAGATGCATTGTTTAGTAGACAATGTTGGTGGACATTGCAGATGTTAACTCACACTTAAGGCGCCGATAACCGACTTTTAATGATTTTATACTGAACATCACGCCTAAATGAGAGGTGTTAACGATTTCGAAAAAATATATGTTAAATAAGAGCATTTTCTAAATAACTTAGTATATGAATATTTTAGATTATGTTTTTATTACATAGTGGAATTAATTTGTAAAGTTATGTCTAACGCGGATAAAAAAATGAGAATCACGCAAAATCTATCAAGCGTCTTTTTCTGAAACCTTCACCTTTTTAAAGATAATTTGACTATTGATCTTTTAGTATACGTGTTTAATTAAAATACTTTTAGTTTTATGTATAATAAATTAATAATGCGTCTTATTTGGGATAGCGTTACTGGATGGGCGAGTCCTATTACTGGCTGGACGTACGACGCGTTTCGAGCTCAGTACGGAACACGCTAGCAAACCATTCAAGGTCACTGGCATATATCTGGGCCTTAAGTTGTATTCAGTACGCTATCTTCATCTTAATATGTAGTAGTGGGATCGTTGCCGAGGACTGAGATGAACTTGGTTGTACAGTCAGGGAAATTAATCGCAGTCATTTCATAGTCATTTTCATATCAAAGAATGAAAGTAGTGATTTGTTTATACGGAGAATTTAAGTTGGTAGTAAATTTTCTTAATAATTAATGGATGGTATTTAAAAGTAATAAAAAAATAATAATTAATTTTATTTAAAAGTACTCCCATTTCATTTACCTAATTTTGCCTGTGTTACACCAAATATACTGAATGTGCACCAAAATATAACCTAACCTAACCTAACCTTTAATATTTGGTGCACGATCAGTATTTTTCGGGGAAGAATAAAATTTTAGAAATGCATACATAGATGTACCTTAAGATTTTTGGTGAACACAAAAATATTATCCATAATTAATCTCTTTGATTTTACCTTGGTTTAACGCACATTCATAAGATGCTTTTAGCGATAAGATCGCCCATTGTGAAACCCTATGTAACAGTTCTACATTTATATCTGTAATTTTTATGATCTAGGATAATACAGAGTATTCTATCTATCTATGTCTATGTTTGAGTGAACCTTCGCTTATAGAAGGTGGTGCTTATGTACCTGATTTACGAGAATTCGCGATGACATAAATTTTGCAAACGCGAGAGCAACTTCTAATTAAGTGATTATTTTGCGCCTCCCTTTATTATTGCCACTTGATATTTCACTTTCATGCGCTCTGTTTTTAATAAAAAAATAAAGAAATACCAAATATATTTTTCTTTTACTCTCGTATCGCAACAAAATGCATAAACATATGTATAATAATTGATGTAAAAAAACCATTCCGAAAGGTTGCAGAATTCAGAGGAGCTGACTACCCTAGGTACGACATTTTTATCGCTACTCCTGGAGACTATTTAAATGCACTCAAACTCAAACTCAAAGCATTTATCTATACTAATATACTAATACTAATATTCTAATCCATAATAATATTATAAATGTGAAAGTAACTCTGTCTCTCTGTCTGTATGTTACGTTTTCTAAACCGCTGAACCGATCGTCATAAAATTTGGCAGAGATATAGCCTGGAATATGGAGAAGGACATAGACAATTTTTTTACGCGATAACTGACATCCACGCGGGCGGAGCCGCGGGCAAAAGCTAGTAAAGTATATAAAAATTAATAATAAATAACGGGCAGAAACTCCACGGATACTGTTTGAAAACAAAATATTGGGTGCTACAATATTACAAACTGAAACCAAATGGCATTTATTATGCGTAGAGCCAAAATGTGGAACCCTCTGTCATCTTGGCCAGGCGAGATCGAGGTCGAGCGGCCATTAACGAATAAAAAAAATTATAAGAAGGTCGGTCAATCCACCGGAGACGTTTAACCATAAATATCTAAGTACCGACTTACCTGTTTTCCTCATCTTATTTCTAGCAGCATTCATATAGGGCAGTGGGTCGAACCTTTTATATTTTCAGCGCATTCTTTGTCAAGCGTGCGGCATTATGAGCCCCTATTCACATGTCTTAAGGTGTGCGGAAAACAACATGATACGGGGGTAAATGCCTCGAATATTAGGTCAGGGTTATTGAACATAGTGGTTATTATTAAGAACTGGGTTTCCATACACTTTTGTAGCAGGATGCCATTGTCACTTTAATGTACGGTCAGCTGCAGAGAAATCTCACCCCCTAGCAATGAATAAATACTAGGCTAGGGGGTGAGATTTCTCTGCAGCTGACCGTACTTTGAGGAAAAGTGTTCATTGATTTCTTCGTGATTACTCGGCCGATTTACGTGATTCTTAATTTCATTTAATAGAAGGAGCCTGTGCAGTGGTCGAATTTTATTAACTTTGCTGGAGTAGTTTTTGAGTTAGCTTCAATTTCATATTATTATTTTATTATTTATTTATTTATTTAACATGGTAAGTACCTAACTTATAAACTTAGCCCCACAAAACCATATAAGTAATAATTATAATAACCATATATTTAATTTAATAACCCTGACCTAATATTCGAGCCATTTACCCCCGTATCATATATGTTTTATACAGTTCGTCTATGTAGATGATGTTGTTAAATTCACATAATAAGTAGTGTTACAGGAATTTGTGTGAGTACCTACGTACTACAACTAAAGAGTGAAAAATATTTTTGTTTTATAAATAAGGGTTTTCAAAATGATGGAAACATCCTACTGAGAAAACTCAATAACATAACCCGACTTGGCGATTGAACCCCAATGCCGCTCCGCTGGACCACCATGGCCCGCACACAATGGTCCACCTAAAGGACTAAGTACGGAAACCATACCCTTTCAGATAGAACATAGAACATAGCCGCTCAGCTGTCATGCTTCCGACCAGCGAGACAGACAGTTTAGTCTTGTCTAGTATACAGAGATTATATCTGACATTATGTATATAGCATAAGTTTTATAACCAGTGCACATTTTTTTTTTGGTGGTTCTGTATCAGTAATATAACACATTTCACACATAAAGAGAAAAGGTATTGAACAAAATAATGTGTTCAATACTTTTTTTTTGGTCCACTTGTTATCAGCAAAATATGAGTACTTACAATCTATTCGTAATAATATCAATAGGCGAGCGCACAGCAGATAGGTACCTACTACTGCGTTCCGCTTCACTGACCGCGTCGCCGTCGCATTGCGCGACGAGTATCCATTATACCAGTTTCAAAATAAACAACTCTCGTTAATGATAACTTCATTTGTTTTGTGCTAAGACATATAAAAATAAGAAATAGGTGTATAATAAAACACGTTTAAGTTTAATTTGTCAAAATTTGCGCACTCATTAAAAACTTTTCCTATATAAAATATAATTTAAATAAATTAATATGTATATAATTATGTGTATATTAATATGTATATAAATTAATAAATAAATATTTTGTTCCAGGTCCAAACGAGGCCAAGTATGACCAGACCCTGACGGAGGTTCGGAGAGAAGTAGCCAATAGGATACGTAATGTGGTGCAGAATCAAACGTCTTCCATTGTAAGTACATCAAATGCTTTTAAAGGTCCGTACCCAAAGGATTAAAATGGGACCCTTTGAATAACATATTATTCTTCTCCATACATAACTAACTTTTGGAAGGGGCAACTAGAATCAATTAACTATTTTTGTAGGTAATTTTTGACGTTCAAAAGTGCCTTTTACGTTCCTATTTGAAATAAATGATTTGACTTTGATAAGCTTACGCCATCTGTCTGTCTGCCACAGGGATGTATCTTTTTAACCACAATAGCTATCCACTTGAAATTTTTACAGAATACGCGTTACTTTGCTGGCTATCATGGCAAATCAAAATAAAAAGTCTAATACAAAGAGAGGTACTGAACCCTTAATACCCGAGTTCCACCACTTAACTAGCTAGGCCGGTTTATAAAACCCGTTTTATCAGTTACATGTTACATTACATGATGAAACGATTGATGAAGATGTGGAAAGGAGAGTACATGCAGGAAATACTCGTACAAGTGAATGTTGCTATACATGCGATTGGGACCAACCAGTCGATACCCTAAAACGCTCGGCGGGCTGTTTACAATGGTGTTCTGGTGCCTACGCTTATGTATGGAAGTGAATGTTGGGTGTAGCAAAAGAAGCATGAAAGTGGAATAAATACTGTGGAAATGCGTTCCTTGCGGAGCATGCGTGGCGTGACTATGAATGATAGGCTGAAAAATGATGTGATAAGGTAACGGTATGGTTTAAAATAAGATGTAGTGATAAAAATTTAAAAGAGTATGCTTAGGTGGTTTGGTCATGTTGAGGGGATGAATGAAAAGCGACTAACAAAAGGTATCTACAAGGCAGATGTGAGTATAATCGCCGAGAGGGGACGCCCTAGGAGGACATATAGTGACCTAATTTTGTGATTTTCTTCAAAAAGGTCATGTGCGTAGTACGCTACGTACGTATAGTATAACCAGATGTATGAATGTAAACGAAGCAAAAGGAGTTTGTACGGAGCGTAGCAGGTGGCGTTCTGTTATAGTTTCTGCCTACCCTTATGGGAAGAAGGCGTGGAGTTTATGTACGGTCAGCTGCAGAGTAATCTCACCCCATTGCAATGTATTAATTCATTGCTAGGGGGTGAGATTTCTCTGCAGCTGACTGTACGTATGTAGGTTACATTACATCAGGGTATAATAATATTATCATAGTCTGATGTAATGTTATGTGTTGAGACCGTTCCACTCAACATCTCTGCGCGCTAGCGGCAGTGAACGAGGGGTGCGGGGACAGCGGGGAGGCAGCCGTCCGACGGCCGAGCGCGGGCCCTCACCGGCCCTGAGGCCACACCGCCACGACAGTCAGCTGTTGCTCGTCTTCATACACGGCTGCGCTTGCGCGTTTTAATACCTCTATTATTTACATGTTAAACCGACCGTTGTTATTTAATTTCCTTTTTTACTTATATTCACATAATACAGACCGCTATCTTTTCAATTTGCTCCACGCGATCATTAAATAAAAAGACACTCTCAATAAAACAATGATGACATAAATTGAACAGATTATTACATGTTTTAGAGAATAAAGTACAACACTATTAGGCACTATGCCATACTATAAAACATTCGCTTGTATGTTTACCAGCTGCTTTTGCACCTACACAGTAGTCAGCTGGAGAAAATAGGTTACTAGTTTAAAAAGCAGACTGTTTTGACGTGCAGAGGTAAAAGTTACACAAACATTACACCTATACTTTCGGTGGGGTAGGCAGAGGTGTAATAAGCTATCTTTTCGCTAGCTTATTAAGTCCCATTTGGTAACGGACAAACTACCGGAATATTACGGACCTGCCTCCTTTGTCTAGTGCCTGCCTCATAACTCTCCTTCACCCTAATACGTGTAGGCGAAATATTAAAAAAAAAAATATAATAAAAATATATAAATTTATTATAACATAATATTAAAAAAATATATATTCCTGTATGAGTCCCAATAAGTACTTTTTCTTTCTTTCTTTTATTTATAATTTTTTTCGACTTTCAATCACAACCCGAAGGCTTTTTAAGGAAATTCCGAATCCATTGCTTCATATTTTTGGAAAACAACGTAAATAACGCAATGAACGTGGCTAAAGTGTCAAAATGAAAGGCATTACGATCGATTGCCATTTTATGTGTGTTGCGTAAGTATCCCGCTGGTATCTAGTGCGACTGCTGACTGGTGTACTTACTGGGTTCGATTCCGAAGTCCATCAGACACTCCTTAACAATTCGCGGTCTGGATTTTGGTCGGTTAATATTATAGCGATACTGGCAAATTTCCTCCCGTGGGTGTCGTAAAAGGTGACTAAGGGACTTACTAGAGAATGGGCAGCAGCGTTCTCTATGCAGTTTTAACACCATACTGCGATCGCCAACCCGCCCGTCAAGCGTGGCGATTATGGCAACCCCCGAAATTGGGGGAGACCTATATCCAGCAGTGGATGTCTTTCAGCTGAAATGATGATAAATGATGACTGACACATAATTATGGCACTTCTTCCTTCTCTTACAATGGCACTTAAAAGAAAATGTACTGCTTAAATACTGGTGTACTCTAAGTACTACACACCTGCCTACCCATTTGGTAAAAAGTGGCGTGATATAACTCCATGTATATAATTCATAATATTAACGAGTATCTCTTTTGTCACCAGGACAGTAGCTTCGACTTGTTCCCATACATCGAAGACTACTTAGCGGAGTACGAAGCCAACTATACGGAGTGTATGAAGCACGTCAATGATAACAATACTAAGAAGAAGACTTGGACGTTTTGGAACTCCATGTTCTACTCTGGCACTATTTATACCACTATAGGTAAGGAAAATTAAGTGAAAGGGGCACATTATTTGCAGAACAGATAGCCGATGGTGCAGAAAATTTCTGGAGTGACGAAGAACTACAAGACCGGTGGTTGTAGCGATGCTTAGAAGAGGTCTGGGTTGAGCACTGGACATCTTCCGACACACATCCAACAACACCGGGAAGACTAAAGAGCTGGAAGAGCTTTCTTCATTGTTCTCAGGTCATCCAAGATCAACCGCCAAGGTAAGAATAAAGTTGTGGGAGCCACCACCCAACTGTGTACAGCCCCAGGGGCACCTACCACCTGGACGTGACCTGCAGTGGCCTATATGAAAAGTAATAAATCGATTCCAACGGACCCAAGTAGACCGCTGCAGGCACAATCAAGCGAAATGGGGATTATTGACCCAACCGACACCCAGTACGGAGCTCCCGACTAAAGCATGTCCCATATTATTATATTGGATTGTCCAAAATGCCCATACCCTTGCACTCTTGAGGACCTAAAAAACGCTACTGATGCCGCGATTGGCGTGGCGACCTACTGGGTCCAACTCGTCTAAAATATTTCTACCTTTGCCATTGGCTAGAAAAGAAGATAGAATAATGCGGTGAGAAAGATAATATGGCTAGAAAGAGGGTGAATTCTGAAATGATGGCTGATAAAGATATGTGGAAGAAGAAGACATGCTGAGCATGAGCATAATCAGCCCATAGTTCCCACTGGTGGGACACAGACCTCTCTTCGAGAGGGACTGAGCTGTAATCTACGACGCGGGTTGGTAGATGTCACATGTCCTCGAGCGTGAGCCCACCTCAAATTAATTAGAATAAAGTCAGGAGACTGAGGTGAGAAATACGTTAGGAGACCTTTAATTAGAGCACGAGATTGTTTCCACGTTTTCTCTGCTCAAATTTATCCCCAGCCTCAAAAAGACTATCTAAGTTAGGGTTGCCATCCGTCCCGGTACACCGGGACATGTCACCGGTCTAGAACTTCTGTCCCGGTCGTCCCGGTTTATCTACAATATGTCCCAGTAATTCAATTTAAGGCGATATGATCCGATAGAGACCGCGATTACTAGTTTTTAGAATCCATAGGAAACCTAAAAAAACAGTGGTATAAAATTCTGAAAAAAATATATGTGATATTTAAGGATCCGGTGGATTTGCAGTTGCTTTTAATAACACGATTAGATTAACTTTTCTCGATAGAAAAAATCATAAAGTTACCCCTTTTCGTAATGCTAAATCAATCTCATGGCTACAAAACAGACCCGTTTTTCATAATTTTTATATGATTGAAAAATCAAATGGCAATAAATATGTTTTTATTTCTTTTACTTTGATATTTTTAGTCACTTACTGCTTATGTCCCAGTCAGTACTTAAGCTTCTATGGCAACCCTATTCTAAGTACAATCAATTAAAGTTGAGTACTGCGATCTCTTCAGTATAGCCCGACGTCTTGTTAAATTCTATGAGATGTCTTAATGACTAGATAACGAGCAAGTTTGTTGTATACTAAGATAGCAGTAGTGGTAGGTAGGTACGTAGAAAATGATGAGTTTTATGCGCCTGATAGTTTTCTAAGAGCAGTCATTTGTAAAACATCGTATGAAAACAAAGCTTTCAGGCGCACGAATCCTATTCACTACTGTTTCAGTAGAAATTAATAGAATGAATAAAAACAGAATAAAATTTTCTCTTATTTTGGACGCATTTGTTGTTAAATTATGTTCAAAGGTTTAAGAAGAACAATTTTATTTCCTTTTCTATAGGTAGACTAAAACACAGCGACCAAGCGACGCATTCTTTTATGTCGGTTCGAGTGAGTTTACACACATTAGGAAATAAATTATTTCTTCTAGCTAAACTCTCTTTACTAGAACCCTTTTATTTCTCTTGTTTTACTACCTTGTTTTATTTTCTTATAAACATTTGTTTTTATTTAGCGAAATTTTAACTGAGTTTTGTTCCTTTTAGAATTCTGAGGAATGTGTTTTTTAATCGCAAGCTTTCTTTGAAATGAGTTAGCTCGGGATGTTCTTCAGATGTTTTAAATAAGTAATGTTCTTAGTTGGTCATTCAAGAATGCACTGCCTCTAAGAAAATAAAAGCTGAGTGTTTTTTAGAGCTGCAAAATTATACACAATCTTTCAACTTAAATGTGTAATGGCAAAAACGATGCGTTATAAAATATTACGTCAACAACTTCAAATCTACTCATCTATTTATATCTCACTTTAACGTAATACAGTAAATATCTAATTCCAATTTAAATTGACCTTTTCCAATCGACATGTTCAAACAACTATAGCTGCTAGAGTTTCTACGCAACGTGTCAAATAACGATGGTCGCTTATGTCGACAACATTTTCTAGAGTACGACTGCAAATACGAACTGGACTGAATTTAGGTGTAGTTGTTTTAAATTTGGAACGCCGCCCGGCTGGCTTGGCGCTCTTCCGCTCAGTATCCCGCGTCACAAACGCACGGCGTATCACGAAAACTGTGACAACATTTACCATTCAAAGTTCTACACAAAAGTCAGTGAAAATCGTTTCAATTGCCATTGCATCTTTACCGTCCAAACTGTGATAATACCTTAACAAAAATGAATTGCAATTTCTTATCAACGGGCGTTTGTTTACGTTCAAGACTGTGGGGCGGCCAAAATAGATTCTTTTATTAGAAATCTGCTTCGACCCCGTTATAATAAAGAAGTTTTGTTGTTGGGATCGTTAACGAGAGGTAAGTTTACACTTATTGAATTCTTATCGTTGTTGGCTTGCGTGATCTTATTTGTGTCATAATTATTGGCAGGAGATTGATCATTCACTGCCAAGCTGGATATCGCTCTGACTCTTTTGATCGAGTTCAATTCCCTTAGTCTATTGTGAGCGGTTGTGATACCACAACTTTTTTTTTCAGTTACGGTGTGAGTGAAGATTGGTGGCGATGAGTGATAGCGGATCCCAAGGAGAAGAAGTAAAATTGAAATTGTCAATTTCAACAACAATAGCAGATTCTGAAACTCGAACGGCGAGTCAAGTAGTGATAAAATCACCTGAAATAAGACTTAACGAAACGGAGATCATGGAAGAAGACAGAAAAAATATGTCTATAAGGAAAAGAAGAAACTTGTCTAAAAACAGAGGTCAAGCTGCAAGACAGAGAGAAAAGACACCAGAACCTAGCAGAACTCTAAAACCTCATGAGGATACCCCAACTTCTGACGATGAAGAATTAAAACCACAGTTACCACGCCCAAACTCTAGGGAAATTGAAGCTGATAGTACATATGAAGAAATGAGGCGTTTAGTGCAAGAACAAGCAAATGTCAAAGATCCTGTATATGATTTAAACACAGAGGAACTTCTCGAGCAAAGAGCAATGGCTGCTCAGGAGCGTAGACGTAGAAGTATTTCACCATTTGCTATACCAGATAAAGAGGAACTTGCTAATCTTTTGGAACGCAAAGGAAGCTTTATAGATCCCACTAATAAACTCTTGTCGACTAATTATGCCCTGACTCCAAAAGACGAAGAAACTTCTCGACGTAATTCACTAACAATCGAACCTCCTAAAGATATAAAACATGCTCTCTCTACTCCTTCTCCTGTCAGTAGCTCTCCGAAAGAGTTATTCCCTTTTGCTTTGCCCGCCACTCAAAAAAATCTAGATGAAGCCATTTATCCTGACGAAAAGAAACCAGAAGAAGATACCAGGAAACTGAAAACACCGGTTAAAAATGAAGAGGTTTTCACATTTGAAGACAAAGATATTAAAAAAACTGCTAAAATACCTAAACCAGAAACACCGGGTGAACTTGTAACAAAAGTGATCCAATTAGAAAGAACGCCGAGCAGGAAAGTGGTACCAGAAAATAAACCTAATGTGGAAGTAAGAGAAAGGATAGTTAGAACTCCCAGCAGGAGATTATCTTCAGATATTAAACCGATTATTGTGAAACAGCAATCTCCTAAACAAGTAAAAGATGAAGCACAGAGTCGTCCGCCACCCATCAAACCAGCCCGCAGCAAATCTGCTTCAAGATTTGGGGTCAGTTTTTTCATGAAACTATTTTTTATCCTGTTTGTCGCTTTGTTAATTGCACTTTATTTCCAATTGACATAATCCCAAGCCCTGCAATACAATGATCACTATGTAAATAGTTTGCCATAATTTTGTAGAATGAGAGAAGCAACTAATAATTTATCCATAATAACATTTACAGAATAAAACTAGTGAAAGTGAGATGAGTGAGGATCAACATAATGCCAAAGTAGAAGTACCAAAACGTAGAATGATGCCTGTGCCACGACGATACACGAAGAACAAAGTGTCACCAAAAGTAAATCGTTCGCAGTCGGTAAATCGCACTGAAGACGTAAGAGAGGTAGATAAAACTGGAACAGGTATGAGCCAGACTAGTCGAGAGATCATGGAGTTGATGGAAAAAGCCCGAGCAAGAAGCTTATCTATGCCTAAAGACGATCCCCGGCTTCCAACTGAATACAAGCCCAGTCACAAAACTTTAAAGACTCCAAATAAGACCCCTACCACCTTGAGGCAGTCTAGATCTCGAGGCGTGTCCTGTCCTAAAACAATTCAGATCATTAGTGAAAAAGAAATTTTGGCTGGTTTAATGAAGACTCAAAAAACAGATCTGGATCAACGTAGTAGGCAAAGCTCCGGTTACATTGATGCCAGTCAGTCTGAGTATACGTCTAGTTGTTATTCATCATCCCCGAGTGAAAATGAGTTTGACTTTGATTTAAAAGAGCGAACAGCGGAATTGACGCGCAAACTTAATGTACTAAGTCAAGAGGTTGATAGACGTGAAATGATGACGGGTATCATATTAGGAGCAGACGAGAATAGTATTCCGAAAGTCGAAAGAAGTGAACATAAGTCAGGGTTAAGGAAAAGATCTACAGCCGATTCAAAAAAAGCGACTAGGAAAGAAAGCAAAGAGGTTGCTCTAGAGAGAAAAGCAAGGAAAAAATCTCTAGAAGATGACAAAAACAAAAAAGTTGTTAGATCGAGATGGAAATTCATTGCAAATTGGCAAGACTTTAAGCAAGAACAACGTATTCATTGCGATAAAATAAAGGATTTGCGAAACAAATGTATTTGTGACTTGCTAATATTAGTCATAATGTGTGGTCTAGGAGGAATGATGTTTAAAACGTTAGAAGGATCGTTTGAAAACGCTTTTAAATGTAGTACAAGGAATGTTAAAAGGGATTTTATTGAACATCTTTGGCGAGGTAGTCATAATCTGAGGGAGGAAGATTGGAAGTCAATGGCAAGAAAGAAGCTGTTTGAATTTGAGAATCAGCTGCACACGGCACACGAAGCAGGAGTTACTTCTTACAGCGGCCAGAGATCTTGGAACTTTATGAACTCTTTCGTCTACTGCTTGACGTTAGTCACAACTGTCGGTAAGATTAATAGATTATATTAAATCATACACGAAAATGAAATCTCACGAATTCCACAAGTATTTTGTTTTTATTGTACCTAAAAGCTTCTTTTACACCACACAGTGTATTTTTATTGGGTTATTTAATTTATTAAAACTAATGAACTCGCACTTTTTCTTTTTATTTCATTATAATGCAATTTTTATCTTCACGGTTTTGAATATCTCCTAATATTTATTTGTATTTTTCAAATCTTAGTAATTTATGCCTGTCTCAGTACATATTTTTAAGTTCTTCAAACTGATAATTTCCAGGTTATGGTCACATAGCTCCGAAGACAACATCTGGCCGAGTAGCGACAATAGTTTATGCTACCATTGGGATCCCTCTGTTCCTGATTCTATTAGCAGACTTCGGTAAATTCTTCACACGAATCATCAAATTCTTCTGGGCATATATAAGAAGGTTCTACTACACAAGAAGTTGCAGGAAAGTTAGAAGAACCGCTCCAATGCAGGTAATATTTTTAAAGTCTTATCTAATTTTGAAATTTTAGATCAGAGAGATCAGGGATTGGTAATTTATGGCAAAGCGATCCATCGATGACACGCCACTAGCTACAGAAAAATCTGGGCACAGCATCAAACAGAGGTTCTTTTTAAATCAATGTATGTTAATATATTTTTATTAACTCGAGTGTGTACTTGAATAAAGATTTATGTTAAGAACTGTAAAGTATTTTAGTGTCAGCAACAGTTTACTCAGACCTCGATACCTCGTTTTTAATGATCAAATTGCACACACGTATTAAAAGATTCACCCATCCATGTTCTAAATAATAAAATAAAGTTTACTTAATTTTAGGTAGTTTCTTCAACGGGATGGAATATTGTATTTTTTAGAGAAATTGTACAATCTCAAAAAAATGTACTCCTCCTATCCTCTTGTTACTAAGTTTCAAATAAAATAGGAAAACAACGCAAATTCAATTCTCTCTTACTTGCTATCCCTCCCATACTTGGTTTTAGTCGTAATGACGTGGTACACCGCACGCTCTTCCGACGTGCACTACGCATTACAGCGTTTTAGCCATATTATGTCTAATAAATCCTGTTACTACGAGTATAACAGGCTAAAAGAGAATTTAAACCATGTTGACCAAAGCATTATATTGTAGCCTTGCCAATTCGTATTTTATTATGTAACGGATTATTTTATTTTATTTATTATGGGACAATAAACAGCTACAATATAAAATGTTTACAAATAACAACAATAGAGGCTCATAAGTATTAGGTATTAACACTATTGTAGCCCTCATTATCCGTATGTTAACAACATTAAGTTAAGGTAAAAAGTGCCACTAGATTAGCATTACTCCAATATAAAAAAAATATTGTCTATTATAATACAATACAATAAAAAAAAATTTTTTTTTTGGTAATAGTGTTAATAGAGAACAATCCCAAATAATAATTAAGATTAAAAAAAAAAAAAGGAATTGACAGAACAATACAATTCATTAACAATGTTAAATTATCATCATCTTATAGTAGTCCACTGCTGGACATTGGCCTCTCCAATCGCAAGCCATTAAACAATATCCTCGGCTATTCTCATCCAGTTGCCTCCATGTAAAATTTGTTTTTATATCTAATTTTAAAATAATGACCTCATTTCGAAAACAAAAGAAATATATGTGCATATTCTTAGTTATCACGAGAATCAAGGAATTTTTGAAGTCTTTGTTGTTGATAACCACAATCGAATTGCCGCTGTACCCGAGAAACAAAGGGAATGTTTTCCTTTTAAAACAGAAAGTAATGATTACGCTCCGGGCTTTGTGTAGTCTTACATTCTTGTAAACCTTTGTTTTGTGTTCATCTATAACTGGATCAAAGTTGACAAAAGTAACATGGAATTTTATTAAATTTCAGGAAGTAATGAAGGGACTGAATATCGTCTACGATGTCGTTCGTCGGCCGTCACAGATATTCTCCGAAGAAGATATTGAAGAGAGTCCAGATGGCCCGCAACCTCCACCAGTTGAGAGGAAGTCAAGTGACGTGCCACCACCCCTGCCACCAAAACCTGGTACCTTACCAAGAGAAGTCGACCTCGAGACAGATATGGAAACTCCAGCTCCGTCAGTCTTTGAAATAGATGATGAGTTCAACCTACCGATTTCCGTCGCTGTCTTCATTCTACTGACATACATTACTACAGGAGCGTTCGTCTACAGTTTATGGGAGAAGTGGAGCTTCTTCGAATCTTTCTACTTTATCTTCATATCGATATCTACGATTGGACTTGGTGATTTAGTTCCCGATCACCCTATGTTTATGATGGCATCTATATTATACTTAGTGTTCGGATTTGCTCTTACCTCTATGTCCATCAACGTCGTTCAAGTGAAGTTGTCTAATACTTTCAAACAGGCGAGTGCTAAGCTCGGTGCTACCATTGGCTTGAAGGTTGCCGAAGAAGACGGCAGTCTTGTGCCCATAACACCACCACCCACGGAAATCGTCCCGGTACATAAACCAAAAAGTACAACAGACGAAAGTAAAAATAAAGAACCTGACGATGATGATACTAAAAATAGATAAATATGGTTTCACAACTCACAAATAACTCTAGAAATAATAATGTTTTATGTAATTAAGCCCCGTTTGACGGCCAACAGATCGGCTCTTGAACCAATCAGAGTCGATCAATTTATTTACATAATTATAGACTCAGATTTTTTTTTTCGTTATAGAAATTATAATTCGTGATAACTCAGTGCTGGTAACATAAAGTAGAAACCGTGGTATTATGTAATATTGTTGCTGTAAGCATGTAAAAGGTGATAAATTGTTACTAATTATTAAAATTTAATTAAAACCGTAATGTGTTTGTTGCTGTGTGTGTAAATAAAGATTTTTTACATGTTGTTCTTGCTATATTATTAAAGTCTCCAAAAAACACATTCACATATCTACTTAATAAAAAAATATTAAATTCATTGACAGGCAACGCACAGCCCAAACCGCAGCTGGGTCTAGAAGCATGATATTTTACATAAGGAGGAGAGGGATTCCCTATATAACGAGTGAATAATCATACTCGAAATTAAATTAAATAAGGAATCAAAGTTTGTAAGGAAAAGATAAAAAAAATGATTTTTTTATCTGTTCGTAATTTTTGCCGATGAGAAATCCACGGCGTGTAATAATAGAAGACACTCCAGGACTGGTTTCTACAAACAATAATGAAAATATGAAAGAGGTAACAGACAGAAGGAAAGTCTCGTTAAACAACAGTACTCGTTTTATTATTATTAACATAACCGGGATATTTACCATGTTTATTCATTTTTCTGAGTTCCCGATATTTCGGCGCTGTTGCAAGCACCATGATCACGGATAAACTGAAGTCACTGCGGGTGGGTGTTTATGAGCAGACAAAACGGTCTACCCTCTTTCTTGTTCGTTTTTTGCACTCAGTACCGCTACCACTGTCACTCGCAACTCGATTCTGTTCCCGACACACGAAACTCACTGTGTCCGCTCGCGAACTTTTTTCGGCACTTCTTCGGTTTTTACACAGCTGAACCACTGGATTCCAGGCTCGGTTATGTTAATAATAATGTTAGTGACCATGACAGTTTAAAAACTTATAGTACTCGTTTTATTTTACAAAGAAAGAGAGACGTATAATAAGCGACAATATACTCCCCATCGAATGAGTCGAATGAATGCGCGATTTTTTTTTCCAAGTCATTGTAATCAGAAATGGAAGCGACATGAGTACGTTTCAAAGATTTCAAGAATTTAATTATGGCCGCATGAAATCGAGTCGGTTCGATGGTTGAATAAGGTATGGTAACGAGAGATACCTTTGAAAAAGTTTGTTTAGGCTGTTTTTACAAAATTAGTTTTTCGATTTTTTTTTCTATTCTATCAATACACATTATAAAAATACAAGTTATCTTTTACGTTGATTTTGAATTTTAAATTGATGATTTCGACGTTGGTTCTGGTGTCTCATTTGGCAGCTCTATGGACTCCACAGTTGCACCACTGGGCCTTGTACCACCAAACTTTAAAATTAGGTATACAATTTTACAAAATTGTTAAATTGTAGAAAAAAATTACGTAACATAGAAATTACAAATATGTATGAGTTACAATATATAATCTACAATTATTTCGCATTTTTTAAAACGTAACACAAAGTATGTAGCTATATGTCACGACGCTCTACATAGGTACTCGTTATTGTACGATTAGTAGATTTATAGAAATACAAGTAGTGTTTTCCAGAAAACCCATGTCGTATGTAAATTTCTGTGTTACGCTGAATTATATAGACTTGTCACTACAATTTACATATTTGTAAGATTTTTCCGTTACAATTATGTTGCTTAGAGTTTTGTGGTACAGACACTTGTAAAATTTACATATTTGTACATTATATTTGTAAAGATTTGTGGTACAGGGCCCTAGTTGTAACTCTGGTGTTCTCAGTATTATCTATCATCATGTGAAAATAACAGGTTTTTACTAAATGCTTATGAAAGTACATATATACGATAACAAAAATTATTTTTTTTTGGTTATTCGTTCTCTGTTTGTCCTGGCTAATCTACGAAACAACCGAACCGATTTTGACGGCACTTCCACTAGCAGATAGCCGATGTTATAACGAGTAACGCAGTCTACTTTTATTTTAGAACCAACGCGGGCAGCATCTAGAAGCTCATAAAGCTATAGGCCTAATACTAACGTGTTATCAGTTAAGCGGTCCAGTTCATAACTTTATCTTTTGTATTCCAAACCGGCATACCGGCTTTTTGACGAAAGGCATTATACTTTGATGGATTATGCCACTGTATTGAATATAGAAAGCTTTCAATAGAATGCTCGTCAATCGACGAAAAACATGGTTTGATACTTTAAGATTTTGGCATCGAAGTAAAATTCATTGTAAAATATTGTTTAAAGGTTTGGTTTTCTAAGGAAGCGGTGAACAGTCATACAATAACAGCTGTTTAGATATAGAACTTTTTTGACATTTGTTGGGGAAGCACTAAGGTAGCCCGCGAAATTCAAAGGGCAATGTCAAGAATCGGATTAGTAATACGTGAATCATTAGGATATTGTTTTTCAGTTTTTTAAAAATCACTCGGAGTAACGGAGTTATGAAAAACCATAATATTCGTGGTTCGATTATAACCTCCAAATCTGATACTTTTTTTGAAATATATCTAGAATAGATAGTCTGCTATAAAAATAACACCAACTAGGAAGCGTAACGATTGTAGTGATAATCCACGTGGTCGTCCATTTTACCGGGTGTAGTACTGATGATGAATAAAGGTCGTAGCACATTTATCAAATCGGAAAGGGATCGTAACCGTATCGCCTTTCGCGTCGCTGTCAAACAGTCGTCAACCTTTCGTAAGCACGTAACCAAAGCGGATCAGAAGCTCCGATACGTCGACTCGGCTACGGCTAGGCGACGCCGCGCTTACGGCTCGCCGACCGCTTACGTTAAGTGTAGCGCACGGTTATGTCTCGGTTCACAATACGTGACTTGGCTATCATTGCCATAGCACTTGATGAAGAGGAAAAAGAAAATAGAAAGAAACGAAGAAAAAGAATGTGGGTACACAATATGAATAAAGCAAGAAGAACTGAAGGAGAATTTCGGACTATTATAAAACATTTGATAGATGATGAAGAGAAATTTTATATTTATTTCCATATGCCAAAATATCTCTTTTATAACATACGAGTACTGCAGTCTATATAAGAATGTATAAGAAAGAAGCATACAACATTCAGAGAAACGTTCGGCAACGCAGGCCGCGGGAGGGGCGTGGACGAAGAGACGTAAGCTAGGGTACGGAGAGCCGTAAGCTAGGGTAAGGCGAACCGTAAGCGCGGAACTGCAAGTCAACCACGCACCGCACCGCGGTTCATGAGATTGTCCCGAGGCGAGGCGATAACGTTACGATTCCGATTAGTGTGCGTCGCAGTAGGGAGTTTCATACAAATAATACTGAACGGCTCGAGTTGATACGGTGACGGTCCCTTTCCGATTTGATACATGTGCTACGACCTGATTGCGTTAAAGTTTGGGCTACACTTTTGCGATATTACAAAGACGATGCTTTGTCAAAGTGTGGCATAAAAACTACAATAACATACATACATAAACTTACGCCTTCTTCTTTTGGGGGTAGACAGAAACTATAGAACGCCACCTGCTACGTTCCTTACATACTCCTTTTGATTCGTTGACATTCATACATCTGGTTATACACAAGAACGCGCCCGGAGCGAGAGGGGTGCGGGGGGCGACGCACGCGCCGGCGGCGCACCACGCGCCCAACGACATTCTGCCAGAAACACCGTGGTGTACGTACACGTTGACATTTAATGTCGCGATCGTATTCTGTCCACCAAATATAAAGTGCCGTTTTCACTATTCATATCTATTATGCAAGAAGTTGAGACAATTTTATTTTAACCCTCAACACACACTGATGATTTTAATAATTATAATTCTATCAATAAAGATTTGTTACGGTCACAAATCATATTCAGATCAACATACAACCTGATAACGACCTGAAAATTGCAACAAACGTAAGAAAATTTGAATTTCGCGGGATAACCTGGCGATTGAATACTGGTGAACATGACAGATTTTTACGACGGCCGTTTTATTATGACGGAACTGCTCTCCTAAGAAATCAATGTTTTAGCATGTTAAATAGATACATTAATGTATTCAATCTGTTTATTTTGTTATCTCGGATAATCATCATTCATTCATTGTAGCCGAAAGACGTCCACTGTTGGACATAGACTTCCCCCAAGCACCGCCACCTCGACAGGTTCCGTGCTTCCCGCATTCGGCGGATTCCTGCGGCTTTCACAAGGTCGTCAGTCCACCTTGTGGGAGGCCTTCCTACGCTACGTCTTCCGGTACGCGGTCGCCACTCCAGAACCTTTCGGCCCCAACGGCCATCTGTTCTGCGCGCAATGTGCCCTGCCCATTGCCACTTAAGTTTGGCAATTCTCCGAGCTATGTCGGTTACCTTGGTTCTCCTCTCGGTTAATGGCAATACATATTTAAACATCCTATAATGTTTCCACTGCTGGGGCACAGGCCTCCTCTCGGTGAAAGGGAGTGGACCGTAATCCACCACGCGGGCCCAGTTCGGCGGGCAGTCGGTAGATGCCACATGTCTTCGAATTTTTGGTTCTAGATCTAGGACATGCCGATTTCCTCTTGATGTTTTCCTTCACCGTTTTGAGACCAGTGGTGATGAAATAATTTACACAAAATTATGTTATTTTACATGTTTTTTATTCATCATTTCAGCCGAAAGACGTCCACTGCTGGAGATCATAGAACATAATGTACAACATTATTTAACTTTTATGACTAGGTATGCATCGATTGTCTTATATAAAATTGCGCGCTCCTCCATTGAATCTGAGCACATATGAAAAATGTATGAACGCAATAAGCTCAAATTCGTCACCGTTATGTGACTGACGTCACTGACGTCAGTGACTGTCTTTGTCAGTACAGCTACGTTTTCTTGGCCGCCACCACAGATAAATGGCTGTCATGAAAATAATGGCAAGGCGTGTGACTGATATACATAGTAGTGCCCTCTGTCGTTAAGCAGCGAAAACAATGTAAGAGTGAATCCTTCTGTATGTGCCACTCGCTGCTAGAGGGCGTTAGCACGTATCAATGATTAACTCGTAATTATGAATGGAATAGTTAATAACTAAAAAGGAAAGAGAAATAGGTTTATTTGTTACAGAAACACGTGTATACACAAAGATAATTAACTCGAGTAGGTAGGTAAACAGAAAAATATAACAAAATAGATCTACATAGTAATCACGAGCACATAGTGAAATAGTCGGCAGTTGCACGTCATGACTGTGACAATGCTTCCACTTAGCATGATGCTGTGCTTACCAAGTAAGGTTAAATGAATTATAAATAAATAGGTAACAAAATAAAATAAACTACTTACGCCTCTCGACAGCAAGGGCGCTGTAATCAATAAGTTATTGTATAATTATGAATGAATGTTATAGTGATCGCTTCTCGACACTAGAGGCGCATTTGTAGAACAATCTAGAATATTCTCAATGTTTCTAGGAGCCGGATGTTGATGTTCGAAGCTTTTTCCGCCCACTTTCATGTTCATCTTTAGTCAGTTCGCTTCCAGAAGTGTGAGAGAGTGTTCACTAGTCTCGTAATTGTTTTAGCTGCGTATTGTTATAGGACACGGTATCTTTAACTGAAGCCATGCTTCCCTAAAATCAGTGTATGTAATTATTCTTTTAACTAAAACCTGTGATTATCGACAAGAATCTGGTATTAGTGTTCATATCGTGTTTCATTATCACCAATTAGTCTTCTCTGTCCTCAACATGGGGGTTTGACTGGACGCTATGTGGCAGACACCGCTCTTTTAGGATACCGCAGCTTGGCTGACCATTGACGTTGACGAATTTGAGCATATGGGCCTCTACCATACAGGTTTCACAATTCATATAGGTAATAACTATAATTGTGCATAGCAGAAATTCTCAGTTCCTTCTCTTCCAAAAAGTAACTTTAGAGCAATCTTTTAAATAGTCCATTATTCTCTTTACTTTCTTTGCAGGCACTTCTACAATCTCATCAATGTAACTTTTGATAACATGATTTTTGTAATATTGTACCATAAATGATTCCAGGTATTTTTTTGAGTCTGCTAATTTTTTGAGCGCTTTAGTACACTGTGAAAAACTGCTATCCAAAGTAGTCACACCCACAAATGAAACTACACTACGGCACTCCACTTCATGTTCATGTAGTTTGAAAAGACAATCATGAAGTAATGTACGATTAAAAAGTTTATCTTGTACTGTATAGAGGAACGTGTTTTCAAAAGCGCATTTTTTATCAGTATCATCATAGCTTCGGAAGACTTCCCTAAATTCTTTACTTAAATATTTTTTGTAAAAGTCGCAATAAGGCAAATCTAAATCGCCTTCATCAATTCCTTTCTTTACGGTTTTTATCAATAAGAGATTTAAGATCAAGCTTGGCATGGCTACTGGCAGAAGTTCACACTGTGGAGCCATGTGAGAGTATCTCGACCAGCCAGTTAGAATGATGCCTTCGAAATCGTAAACTGTTTTTTCTCCTCCGAACTTGTAGTCTAATATAAACTTCATCCAGCTTAAATGATTCTGAAATCGGCTTTTTATATCAGGGATTGTTGCATTTCTACCATCAGCGCCCTTGAATGCGGAAGCTATCCAGATATTTTTGAAGTTTTTATGTAGATTATAGAAATATTTATGAGAAAACCGTGGATGAGCACCGTACTCCCACGCTACTGCTTCAACATCATTTAAAGTAAATGTTTGCGGTTTCTTGATATTTAGCAGCATATCACCCCATATAAGAACTTTTGTCACTGGACTTAATTCTTTTAAAATAGAAGCCACTTCTTCCACGTGATTGACGAATAAGGCACTGAAAACAGAAAAAAGTGTAAAGTAAATATGTAAAGAAAATCGAATCGCTGGTTAAATTTTTAATACTAGGCTAGGAATGATCTTAGGATCTTCCTATGCAGGGCTTTACGTTCTGTTTGATTCCATTAAATTATGCCAAATCCAAAAACTGGTATGGCCGAGGAGGTAGACAGACAGGGTGGACATAGTAGCAGACTTTAAAAAACTCTCTTCAGACGGAAAAAGAAGTCTTTCAGCGATTGCTATCTCAGCAACATTGATTCTCAACGCTTCGTTGCTTGCACAAACCTAGTTTTTGTTTACCCTAAACCTGAATAGGGGTCATTGCACTCATCATTATGAATTACTTTTTACTAAGGGTCGAAGACAACGCTGAAATTGCTCATGACCCGTAATTACACTGGAATATCCGAATTTGTGGGCTGTTCCACAAATTTAAGGTCGCTCAGTGCGCTATGGAGCGGATTATGCTCGGAGTTTCTTTGAAGGATGAAATCAGGAATGAAATTATCCAGAAAAGAACCGGAGTTACCGAAATAGTTTGCAAAGTAAGCAAGCTGAACTGGCAGTGGGTTGGCCATGTTTTGTCGAAGGACCGATGGCCGGTGGAGCAGACGAGTTCTGGAGTGGAGACTGTGTATCAGCAAGCGTAGTGTGGGACGCCTCCCAGCTAGATGGACCGACGGCCTTAAAAATGTGGCTGGGATAGACTGGATTCGGAAGGCGGAGGACAGAGTGTTGTGGCGCAGCCTGGGAGGGGTCTATGTCCAGCAGGGACTGAGATAGGCTGAGTTGATTGATTCGAACCTTACAAATCAAAAGACAGCGATGTTTGGCCGCAATTTAAAGTAGGTATGGTGTACTTCTACGGGCGAGATCGTTCGAGGATGCATACAGAAAGTTGACAACTTCGCAAATACTTAGTTCACAAATATTTTGTTGTTTTGATGAATTTGTCATGAATACTATATTCACCCTCTTAAATAGAATTGTATGGAAACTGAGTAAGAGATTTAAGATACTATAGAGAGGCTATCAGAAGAAGTCTGCGGGCACGAAATAAGCGTCGGCCGACTATGGCGACAGCGTAGCGGTGTGGGGCGGGGCGAGCCCGTAGCGGCTTTGGTGTGGGAACGAAACTGGTCAGTCAATAAAGTGAACTGTTTTATTTTTTGTGTTGGTACTCACGTGGTTTCTAATTCCCTGTCTTTACATTTTGGACACTTATTTATTTTTCTTACTTCGTCGCAACCAATATGTATGTGCTTCAGCGGTTTGATTGTGGCATGAAGATCAATTACCTGAAATCAAGGTAAAAATAATAACAAAACCACGAAGGAAGAATATACATATAAGGTCAAATTAAATTAGCTAGCGAAACTCCGCAGACGTGATCGGTATCGATAACTTAACACAACAAAACCTAAAAAAAGAAACATTAATGTTCTTTTTTTTTGGGGGTCAACGGTAGCTGGTAGTGTAATTACTTGAATATTAGTCAAGATTTTTTTTTAATCGTGTTTGCATAACGATACCTATCAGTACGTTCGTGAAGTTTACACAAGATAAAAACTGATATTTTAAGTAACTACACAACTATCTGCGGTCGATGACTCCAAAAAAAAATTTTTGTTTTAACATGTTTCAATATTCATACCCATAACGTCTGTGGAGTTTAGCTAACTAATTTAATTTGTATCTGTATACGTTCGTTCATGTGACACATCCTGTTTTAGAAAAAGACTGTCTTTAAGTTATAAAGATGATGCTGAATGTTAGAAAGTCGAACCTTTTCCGTCTTATTACAAAATAAGGTTTATATTTAAACCATGGACAAATTTTGACCTTTATGCCCGACTTCTGTGAAGTTATCAATACAAAACTGACCACTTAGTACCGGACTAAGTTGCCAGTTTTGTTTATAGAACTGTGTTTCGATCATAGTGAAATTTGTATTACAAACTCTGGCCAAAAGAAAAGACTTTTATAATTATGTAACTCGATGTGTGCCATTCGGCTGCATCAATCAATCAATGAACTCAGTCTATCGCAGTCCTCTACTGGACATAGGCCTCTGCTAGGCTGCGCCACAATACCCTGTCCTCCGCCTTTCCCAGCCAGTCTATCCCAGCCACGTTTTTAAGATCGTCGGCCCATTCAGCTGGGGGACAACTCCTGCGGCTCTCATTCGGCTGCGCACCTACTGTTAAATTATTTTGTAATTTTTTTAAATTAAAGAACATCATCTACTAACTTGTTTCAACATAGTAGTGATTAATTCTCGGCTCAATGGGTTACTTGGGCATATGTCTGCTGGAAATTTATTTAGCTCCCTGAGGTGAGCGAACTCCTTCAATTTCAAGACAAACTCCATATGCCCGAAGGTTTGAATCAAAGGTATTATTTCCATGTTTAGAGTTCTGGCTTTGTTGATTAACCTTAAAAGCTGAAAATGTAAACATAATAGGGCTATAAAACTTGTTGTAAAAGTCTAAAAGCACAATGACTTATACAGGAAAAGTTTTTAATCAGTGCGAACATTTTGACAAATTAAACGTAAACGTGTTTTATTATACACCTTTTTCTTATTTTTAACCGATTTCCCAAAAAAAACATCTTTTTAACAAAAAAACAACCGACTTTCAAAAAAAAAAATACACTAAAAAGTAAAAATTACTTTAATTTCGGAAGTCGGTGTCCTTGGTTCTGTATTTTCGTTTTTTGCCACCGAATTCCGATTTTTTTTTTTTTGTTGAAAGTCGGTTGTTTTTTTGTTAAAAAGTTTTTTATTTTTTGCTTTTTTGGTTATGATACCTATCCCACAACAATTCGATTACCACTACTTGCTATACCGCACAAACAAGAGTGACTCAAGAAACCTATACGAAGTAGATTCAATACAAACTAAACAACTAAAAAACTACAACAATTTTTCATCAACAACTCAAGCATGTGCATTCAGAAAGTATCATTTGATGAAGTGGAACTGATGAAGAAGACCACAAATGGCCACTGGAACTCCTCAATCAATGATAAGTATTTCACGGGTGGCGATAAGATATTTCGATTAATATAGTTAAGCGACTATAAAGCAAATTTAAATAAATAATTCTGATGAAAATAGTACCATCGAACTGATCTGAAAATGAAGCCGGAAGGTATGTAGGTACCGGAACTCCGTAATAAAACAATGTATCCTAGCCGTGTTTGGACTTATTGGAATTGTCATGAGATGCACTATGGCTATAATGGTTATTAACCGATTTTTATTAACTTTGCTTGGGTAGTTTTTGAGATAGCTTCGATAATACGTATTTAATCCACTTCGTATAGGTATCTTGTGTCACTGTTGTTTGTGCGGTATAGCAAGTAGTGGTAATTGAATTGTTGTGGGATAGGTATCATAACAAAAAGTGAAAAATAAAAAACTTAAAAAAAACAAAAGAAAAAAAAAACAACACATTAAAAAAATAATAAAAAAACACGAAAGAGTGAAAAATAACTTTATTTTCGAAGTCGGTGTCAAAAAACGAAAATACAGAACCAAGGACACCGACTTCCGAAAATAAAGTTATTTTTCACTTTTTGTGTTTTTTTTTAAAGTCGGTTGTTTTTTTTTTTCTAAAGGTTTTGTTATGTTGATTAACCTACTCGTAACTGGCGTGCGTGCATGACCAGATGGATGAACGTAAACGAGGTAAAAGAAGTATGTAAGGAACGCAGCAGGTGGCGTTCTGCAGTTTCTGCCTACCTCCATGAGCAGAAAGCGTATGTATATTCATTGAAATCATTGACATGAATATTTACTTGTGAAGTATAATGTTATTATTTTAATTATTGTGAATGTGAAGACTATGTGGGTCTTTGTTTATTTATTATTTTTTTCTAATCATGGTATGGCAGTTTGAGTAATTTATGCGGCCTGCCCAAATGTCCTTTCTTTGGTATTGTTCGTCGAATCGTTGAGCTCCTTATGTTGTAAATTGAGCTGCACGATTACTGACAAATGCGTGCACTGAATGGATAGGTCCACTCAATCTGTGTGGTTCTTTCTTCAAAAGACCATTTCAGACACCAATCTACATGGTCTTCACATGATTATGTCTGGACTTTAAAAGAGACTGTGACCTCTGAGTTTGTTTCGGTCTTTCTTCTCAGAGTAGGTAGTCAGATACAAAACGCCGACCTCATCTAGTTTTAAAATATGATTGAAACCTATCACCTACAACCTTAAAAACCTACTTACAGAAATAAAATCATTTATCATTTATGTATCATTTATACAAAAAACAGGGTCCAAATAAAATACCTGGACAAGTTTTTATAGATACTCATGAATATGAACAAGTTCTACTATATCGTGTGTCGATATTTCCATACATTATGATTGTGTACTTACACTACAAGTTAAATTATGTTTTTTATGGGAACATGTGTTCTGCAATAAAGATTTTTATTATTATGATATTGGACTTTTATATGAAACAACAGTTTTTTTTTTTTAATCTTATGGTTCTCCATTTGTGAAAATTGTTCATATGATTCATGAGTCGATACAACCATAACATAATCGAAACTTACCTCATTCCTAGTGTAAGAATTTTCAGAGCTGACGTTTACAATACTGCCTCCATACGGGAACATGTCTTCATATTCCACAAGAATTGAATTCACTCCGTAAATACTGAGTATGGGCAAGATAGATAACATGTAAGACAGTTTTGGAGGTGACCCCTTGAAATCAAAATGTACCGTTACATGCTGTAAGTTAACCGAGGATTTTTTACCTTGACTTTGCAGACTAGGTAGACGCGCCAAAAAACTATATAATAAAAACAATGAACTCAAATAAATAAGAAAATATTTAAATCTTCGCCACATCTTCGTGATGTAAAATTTTAGTAAACGTCGTCGACACATTGCATTTCCACGTATTTTATTAACCGTTTTTTTTTTTTATTAATCCACTATCAAGTTGTTTATTACTAGTAGTACTATAAAAGTATGAAGGTTTTACGAGCTAAACAAGTAGCCGACGAGAAATGCGAGGTTAACTGAACGGAGAACGTTTTGCATATATACGGATTCAGTGTGTGCTATTAATTTAATTTAGTTTCAGGTATTTAAACGGATACAAAGAAAGTGTGCTAAAGATATAAGTACTCTAGCTTTTGCCCGCGGCTTCGCTCGCGTTAATATTTAGAATTTGACAATCAATTCGGATTTTGTTCAGCTTGTAACTCTTAACACACTACTAAGGTTTATAGGTATAATATAATTCAATCATGATTCGAAAGAAACGTGGCGCCATCTGTTATCATAAGAACGTTATTGTTGTTTTCCTCGGAAACAGTACATTTTTTTGGGATGAAAGGTACTCTATGTCCGTTTCTGTATACCTCACAACGAAAAAGAAAATTTTGGCACCGCTGGGAATCGAACCCTCTGGGTCTGAAACCTGTCTCAGACCCAGAGGGTTAATGGAAAAGTAAATAGTTGCAAACTCCGCCTCTGTAGTCTAGTGGTAAGACCACAGGTGGTCTAGAGTTAATTTAAAACATATTAGTAGTACTCTAGATTTGATATTTCATGCTAGTTATGCCTAAATGTAAAAAAAATATTGCCACCGAAGTCAACCAAATAATGAGTGTCCTGAGAATGACCCAGGTACGGTATATTATATTATGATTCGGCTCGCCTCGCTTAAACCCAAAAGAGCACGCGTGGGATGCTCTTAAGCGAGCTGTTTGAAACCGTCAGCCACGTCCCCAGACAGTGCCAGAGCTCAGGGAAGCCGCTATTCAAGAATGGGACAGGTTACCCCAAGAAATGCTGGATAACTTTATTCTCAGCAAGCCCAGGAGGATCACCGCATGTGTTCGAGCCAGGGGAGCAGTTATATTATTTGAATATAAACCTTTTATTAATAAATTGTTGTTTATGTTTGGGTAAACAGTATTTTCTTTCTATAAACGTTTTTTCTTTCTTTTTTTTCTTTCTATAAAATTTCTGTTACAATTACATTATGATGAATTACTCTTTTTTTATAAAAATAGTTTTATTTTTTAATTTCAAACAGGGTATTTCTATTTAAAGAAAACACAATAAAGAATTTTTCTTGATAAAGTTCAATTAAAAAAATTATATCAGCTTATGCTAGTGATCACGAACTTTTTTTGATGTGTGTACCTATCGAAAGAACAACTTACCAACACGGATGATATCTGTACCATTTGGACTTGAACCTTCTGGCTCGATGCCAGGATTTCTCAAAGGAATATTTGGCAGAGCGCGGTATGACCGTATTACCCTGGCCTTGAACTAAAGCCTTTATTACCAAAGCTTTCACGGTTTTAAGACCACAAACGTATCCTAACGACTCACATAACGTGGCTGAAACTGAGACGGTTTTAGAAATGAGGTTGCATTCAGTTTGGATGGGATTTGGAGTAGAATATTATTGAGCTGTGGTTTTCAAGAGGATGCATTTTCATTAAAGTTTAATTGCGGTTACATAATATAAAATCAAGCAAGCTGAAGTGGCAGTGGGCTGGCCATGTTTGTCGAAGGACCGATGGCCGGTGGAACATACGAGTCCTGGAGTGGAGACCGCGTATCGGCGAGCGTAGTCTGGGACGCTCCCCAGCTAGATGGACCGACGATCTCTAAAAGGTGGCTGGGACAGACTGAATGCGGAAGGCGGAGGACAGGGTGTTGTGATGCAGCATAGGAGAGGCCTATGTTCAGCAGTGGACTGCGATAGGCTAAGTTGATTGATTTTTTGAAATACTATAATACGCAAATAAAGTTGAGTTACGCGTCTATAAATGTGTGGATGACATAAATATTATGGTAGGTATTTGTTTATTGTTTGAACTAAACTAAACACTGATGGTCTTATATAATGGTCAAGAAACCAGGGACGAGGTGGTTATTCTATATTTCGAGGTTTTAAGCACCATTTTTTACACGGTGCAAGTTTCTGGAATGTTCAAGAGCAATAATCGCATGCCATAAAGCACGTTCAATTATTGCCATTCAAGAATTGCATGGAAGTGTTTACGCGCATGCAATTTCCATAAAATAGCATACAATAATTGAATACAAGTTTTGCCTTTCAATAATTGCATGTGACTTTTGATCGACGTGCAATTATTGCAAAGCGATTATTGCATGCAATTTTGTCTCGTCTATACACAGAGTTGCAAGCCCTAGTACAATTGATTCAAGTATTGTCCTTATTTGCACTGCCAAATATTTCATTAGATTTTATTGAACCATTTTTTTTTTTCATTACCACCCTTACTCACAGCACTCATGTTTGTTTGAAAGTTAGAAAATTTTCATGCCAGAATTGAATGCGATTCTATTGTACGTGCTGTTTTTTACCTATAACAGTTTTGAACGGCAACTAACTTACCCGTGTTGTATAACAATTGTACGGGTTGTTTAGCCGGTGCCAATCAATTACTTCAATCGGTTACTTCAATTTTGTCGTGGCCAATCGGGGTTCTGGTTTTCGTGGGGTAATAGAGGCCATCGTTTTTAGGGTTCCGTAGACAACAAGGAACCCGTATAGTTTCGCCATGTCCGTCTGTCTGTCTGTCTATCGGCGGCTTAGCTCAGAGACTTTTAGTACTAGAAAACTGTAATTTGGCATGGGTATACATATTAATCACGCCGACAAACTGAAAAAATAAAACCTTGAAATATATCTTTTTTTAGGGTACCTGCCCTACACGTAAAGTGGGGATAATATTTTTTATTCCTGTCTGTTCTATGATGCGGGATATTATTGGAGAGGCCGTTCAAAAATATTGCGGGTTCGTGAAAGTCATTTTTCAATTCAGGGATCAGTTTGCATAATATTAAACTTTAAAGTGCAAATTTTTGTTAGAGTCAAGTGTCCCCCCCTGCCCGCTAAATGGATGTTTTTTGATATGTGGAAACATACACGACAGTTTTTTTACTAGGGCATCTTAGTGATAACCTTGAGGGGTTGAGACTCTTTAACCGGTTTTTCCTGTGGTTGCCTTAAGCTTCTAAAAACTTAAAGCCTCCAGCCAGGGCCTCAAGTCTGCTATTACAATAGTGTCAGAATGGTCTCTTCATTGTGAGTTTTTGACAGATTTGCCATACAAACACTGTCAAATACTCACAATGACGAGACCATTCTGACACTATTGTAATAGCAGACTTGAGGCCCAGGGCGCAAAAACTTATAAACTAAACGACTGCACGCTAAGGGCAAAACATTGCCTGAATCTGCCTAATTCTTACCTACAGAACGGCAACGTAGCTAAATTAATGTTAGTTATCGTATTTTTGTTAATGTTAATTAACGTTATATTACTGGTAATGTTATCAAGTAACGTTAAATTTTTGTAACGTTAGTAGTTAAAACATTGAAATTTAACGTTACGTAACGGTTATTATTTTGTTATTTGGTAACGTTAACAAGCCCTGAACCCTTCAATGTGCGTGGTTCTTTTGCAATTTCAATTATAATAGTAATATTTATTTTCAACAAAATATTTCTTGTGCTGAGTTTGATTGGACAAATATTCTCCTACATTGCACCACAAACTATTGGCTAGAGTCCAGTTGTTTTATGCCACAGGACATTTACGAGTGCAATAATGGAATTGTGGCAACACTGTCAAATTTCCCTAGACGCTATGGCAGTAACATACAATATTGAATTTTTAGCTGGCCATATTGCAATTTTATTTTATTTTATTTAGCGTCGACCAAGTATTGGAAAAATTTATATTGTGAAGATTGTTACTTACAATTTCAGTTTCCTGTATCCATCCATACTAATATTATAAATGTGAAAGTAACTCTGTCTGTCTGTCTGTCTGTCTGTCTGTATGTTACGTTTTCACGCCTAAACCGCTGAACCGATCGTCATGAAATTTGGCAGAGATGTAGCTTAGGATATGGAGACGGACATAGGCTACTTTTTTTACGCGATAACCGACATCTACGCGGGCGGAGCCGCGGGCAAAAGCTAGTCATCTATAGATACATATGTGATATAAAAATCAATTGCCGTGCGTTAGTCCCGATAAAAACTTTGAAAATGGCTTGACCAATTGTGATTAAACTTTAGTAAGTTGATGTGTGCGCGACAAAAATGGTTCCTACCAAAAAAAAAAAAGGCATTGCTCCGCATTAGGCATTAGCTAGGAAGTATTATAAATTAAAATCGCTTTTCGTGTCTGTCGGTGCGACCGCGCCGTTCTTCTAAACTGCGCAACGGATTTTGCTGCCGTTTTCACCATCAGTTGGAGAATTAATTTCGGAAAGTTCTCTGTCTGTATGTTACGTTTTCACGTCTAAACCGCTGAACCGATCGTCATGAAATTTGGAAGAGATGTAGCCTGGGATATGGAGAAGGACATAGGCTACTTTTTTACGCGATAACCGACATCTACGCGGGCGGAGCCGCGGGCAAAAGCTAGTCATCTATAGATACATATGTGATATAAAAATCAATTGCCGTGCGTTAGTCCCGATAAAAACTTTGAAAATGGCTTGACCAATTGTGATTAAACTTTAGTAAGTTGATGTGTGCGCGACAAAAATGGTTCCTACCAAAAAAAAAAAAGGCATTGCTCCGCATTAGGCATTAGCTAGGAAGTATTATAAATTAAAATCGCTTTTCGTGTCTGTCGGTGCGACCGCGCCGTTCTTCTAAACTGCGCAACGGATTTTGCTGCCGTTTTCACCATCAGTTGGAGAATTAATTTCGGAAAGTTCTCTGTCTGTATGTTACGTTTTCACGTCTAAACCGCTGAACCGATCGTCATGAAATTTGGAAGAGATGTAGCCTGGGATATGGAGAAGGACATAGGCTACTTTTTTACGCGATAACCGACATCCATACGGGCGAAGCCGCGGGCAAAAGCAAGTAACATTATACTTCACAAGTAAATATTCATGTCAATGTGTATAAAACAATCGAGGAGCTCGTGGCTAAGTAATAACAGCTGCACGGGTCGATCCGTCAGGTAAGGCTACGCTTGCCGGGGCCGGTCCGTGGATGGGTGACCATCTTTACATACCGAGACTCCTCCGTGCCTCGGAAAGCACGTTAAGCCGTTGGTCCCCGCGGTCATTCTTGGATCTTTGACAGTCGTTACGGGTCGTCAGAAGCCCAAAAAAGTCTGACAGCCAGTCTTAGCAAGGGGTATCGTGTTACCTAGTTACAGGGTTGTGGAGGTCAGATAGGCAGTAGCTCCATGTAAAATACTGGTATTCAGCTGCATCCGGTTAGACTGGAAGCCGACCCCAACATAGTTGGGAAAAGGCTAGGCAGATTGATTTTTTGTTTATAAAACAATCACAAAAAAAAAAAGTTAGTAAAACAGTCCCGTAAGATTGTTAGTCATCCTCACATCATTTCAGCCGAAAAACGTCCTCCGCTGGACATAAGCCTCCCCCAATTGGGGGGGTTTGTCATAATCGCCACGCTTGGCAGGCGGGTTGGCGATCGCAGTATGGTGTTAAAAATGCATAGAGAAGGCTGCCCATTCTCTAGTTAGTCCCATAGTCGCGTCGTAGTTGTTAGTATTTTATCAATAACCCTGTTTTAAGTGTCAGCACAATTAAAAACAAAAAAGGATAAGGCTTTAGTCCTAATAATTAATTATTCTTAGTCTAGGGTAGTTCTGTAAAGGCTAGTTCCAATTTCCGTTATATTTAGGCGCCCTAAGTGCATGTAGCCTAAAGGAATGTGCAGAGGAAGCACTTAGCGACAGTAACTCAAGTTGAGCGGCGATGGTCACTACCATCCTTGCGACTCCATTTTATGTTAAGGGCAAGTTTTAATCTGATCTCATAATATCTTGCTAAAAGAATTATAAATGTGGAAGTTTGTAAATATGCTTTGATGTTCATTACACAGACACACTTATCCAAATAATTATATTTGTGTATTATTATTAATTTTGACGTGATAACGTCTAATAAATCGATGAACGCCGGCTGCATGCACGAAAAAGGATGAATCAATGTCCCGTTACGCGCATTGTCCCGTTACACTCATTGTCCAGATACGCTCATTGTACGCTTGCGCCGTATCAATGTTTTGTTATGACATGGATGCGGCGCAAGCGTACAATGAGCGTAACGGGACAATGAGTCATCCTTTTTGTTATTTTGAACGTACAAAACACATTCATCATCTTAAGATACTAAACCAAAACAACAAAATAATTACTATACGATTCAATTTGAATCTTGAGCTCCGAACTACTAATAAATTATTAAAGGACTAGCTTTTGCCCGCGGCTCCGCCCGCGTAGATGTCAGTTATCGCGTAAAAAAGTAGCCTATGTCCGTCTCCATAACCCAGGCTATATCTCTGCCAAATTTCATGACGATCGGTTCAGCGGTTTAGGCGTGAAAAGGTAACATACAGACAGACAGACAGACAGAGTTACTTTCACATTTATAATATTAGTATGGATTCATATTTGACTATAAAATGAGATCAAATCAACTGTGTATCCTATACTAATTTAATAATCAATAATCATTTTGACGTGACAACGTCTAATAAATCGATGAACGTTGGCTGCATGCACGAAAAAGGATGACTCATTGTCCCGTTACGCTCATTGTCCCGTTACGCTTATTGTCCCGTTACGCTCATTGTACGCTTGCGCCGCATCAATGTTTTGTTATGACGTTGTCACGTTAAACTATGGTCCGTAAACCAACTTTACAGACAACCAATTTTTTTAAGACTAACATTAGGCTAAGTTATACTACTACTAACATCATAACTATGGATAATTGTTTAACTGAAATAAATTACTTGAATTACCCAATCACGATCACGTATGGACAGCTTAAGAGGCCGTACAATGGTCCACTAGCGCCACTCTTTAAAAAAATATTATCTCGTGACTGACAAGGAAGTATGAAAAACGGCTTAATTAGTCATTAGTCATTTATTCATGAACAATAAATTGTGTTTGAAATTACATGTTATAAAAAATAAAATTACATAAAAATACAAAATAAAAAACACGTTAAATATTACAACAATGCATACAATATATATATATATATATATATATTTTTTTTTTTTTTAACGTTGCCCCACACTAGGAATTTCTCCTGTGTGTTTATCCACTATAGATCTTCAGCAGCATAAAGTTAATTCTTAAAAGAGCTTGAGTAGATAGCGCTTAATAGGGAACTTCAGTAAGTGTGTCTAGAATTTTCTAATCCATACTAATATTATAAATGTGAAAGTAACTCTGTCTGTCTGTCTGTCTGTTTTTATGTTACATTTTCACGCCTGAACCGCTGAACCGATCGTCATGAAATTTGGCAGAGATATAGCCTGGGATATGGAGAAGGACATAGGCTACTTTTTTACGTGATAACCGACATCCACGCGGGCGGAGCCACGGGCAAAAGCTAGTAGCTTATATTTAGCAAAATTAAGTTTTCAGTAGCAACCATATTTTCAGAAATAATTAGGTATCTACTACGAAATACCAACAGTCATAACTCTTAGATAAACTTAAATACATTTAGGTGAACCAAAACAATATTATACAAATAATTATCTTCTAAGTTTGCTATTTATTAGATGCTATTTATCTTAGGAACAAGTCTGCGTTCAAAGTTTTAATTGGCCGTATTGTTAACTATTTATAAAGATTTATCTATTTAACTACGAACATCGTAATATACAGGGTGGAAAAAATTTAAGGGCTCTGGAGGGGAACTACCTTAAATCCTTTGGTTAGCTCATTTTACTGAAAGGAAACGTACCTTTATTTTTTATAGAAACAAAACTGCATTCAAAGATCTTCTAAAATTCGCTTGTCTCACCCGGGAATCGAACCGACTAAAAATTAAAATAATAAACTCGCTGTTTTATTATACGAATCGGTAGGATTATTGTTCAGAATAAAATTTGTCTAATAAACATTTGGTCTTTGAAATAAAAAAAAAGTGAAAACTAATATTTATTTATTATTTTTTTTATTTTTTATTTATGTACACACAGTTAAATACAAAGAGATACGACATAATTATAATTTCAGTACAAAGGTGCTGCTTATTTCTTAAGAAATTTCTTCCAGCAGACCTGCGAAAGGAGAAATGAAAAAGAAATGTAGACAATAGTGTGTGAGAACATGAAGAGAATGATGTGAATATGCGAAGTCTTAAAATAAAATATTAAATATAACATATACTTAAATAAAGCTACAAAAATATAAATACATATATCTATAAATATATACATAAAATACTCACAGTTGAGAGGATAGGTAATGCTCTTAATATTAATTTTATTTTATCATTAAAATACTAAATAATTTGTGTAATCTAATGAGATTATGTTTACCAATTACAATATTAAGTTTGTTCTTAGGATAAATTCTTTCCAAGTACGGAACCCTTCATTGTGCGTGGTCCGACACGCACTTGGCCGATTTTTTAATTTTTTGTTGCTTCGATTCCCGGGTGAGAAAAGCGAATTTTGGAAGATGTTTGAATGCAGTTTTGTTTCTTTAAAAAAATAAAAGAATGTTTCCTTTCAGTAAAATGAGCTAACTAAAGGATTTAATGTAGTTCCCCTCCAGGGCCCTTAAATTTTTTCCACCCTGTATAACAATCTAACTAAAATCTTATTTTTTTGTAATTACTGATTGGGCTGGCTCTTGTACACGATCTCACCTGATAAAACGCGATGGATGAGATCTATGATGGAACGAGCGGGCCCAGAAGATGCCTGTTCACTTCTGCTTTAAAAGCGGATGGGTTATATGTGGAAGGGAACACAGACGCTGGCAGAGAGCTCCACACTTTGGCTGTGCGCATAATAAATGTGGAGGAGATGTGCTGAGTACGACTGGACGGGATATCAACGAAGTACGCATGGTACCCTGCAGTACCTACGTCTGGTAGTCCGGTAATAAAAGGGCGATGGTGGGTTCAGGTCGTGGAGCTCCTGCGCACACTCTCCGAAGTACAGTCTGTGGAAGACCGACAGGCAGGCTTATATTACAAACCCTTAGTCAGTAATCTGGATTCTTGTTTATAGGCACATTCTAATTTCTTCTTGAAGATTCGTGTACACGTATCTATGTGTTGCAATGTAACGGAATTTCTGAGGGATCAGCAGTAGATCGTATACTTGGCGAATTTTTATTTTTTATTTTTATTATTATTATTTTTATATGACCCGGTATAGAATACACAAACAATAGTTTTGTTTTGTTATTTTTAGTTTTTTGTTGTATAATTTATTTTGCTCTGACTACAGTTACGTTTGCCTTCAGTTTGTAAATATCTAAGTTGTAATCTGTGGAAAATGTAGTGGGTAGTATATTTGTTAAGTTTACTGTTAAGTTAACTCTGTTTATTTTTAATATACTCGTACTATTGTTTGTTTTCCCTTAAAATTTTTTTTTTTTTTACGATGGGTTTGCTCTTGACTCTAGTCTAGGTCATAGGTGACAGAGACAAAGTCGACGATGGAGTGAGCTTACCCAGAAGAAGCCTGTTCACTCTCACTTTGAATAGATTAGGGTTGTATGCGTTCGGAAACACAGACACAGGCTGAGAGTTTCACTCCTTTGCTGTGCGCATTATAAAAGGCGTTTGAAAACGCTTAGTGCGAGTTGGTGGAATATCAACTAGGTAGGGGTGATAACTTGCAGTGCGTCTAGATGTCCGATGGTAGAAGGGGGCCGGTGGAATGAGGTCATAGAGTTCATGGGTAGACTTGCCGAAGTACAATCTGTAGAAGACCGACAAGCAGGCAACCTTGCGGCGATGAGCCAAGCTGTGAAGCTTGGCATCCACCAGTTTTACGTCGCCAATGAGCCTCTTAGCTCTGCGTTCCACCGAGTCAAGCGCAGCAAGTTGGTACTTAGCTAATACTTATCTATACGTATTATACCTACATAAAAGTCACTTTCCACTAATCTATGTCAATCAGTCTGCCTAGCCTTTTCCCAATTATGTTGGGTCTTGCTACTAATCTATGTATCTTATATACATATCTTCTCATCATATGAAACAAAGTTGGGTTATTTACACCATTTATAACTCAAGAATGGCTTTTATGATCTAGGATTTGTTGGATTTGTCTCCGCCATGAATAGCAGAATAACTATTAAAACATGCGAAAAATTCAAGACAAAAAAAAAAGAAAGTAGAATATTCACTTTGTACAGAACGGCATTCTTGATGATATCTCGAGAACGGATTGGGAAACGGGGGTACAAGAAATTTCACGCGGACGAAGTCGTGGGTAGAAGCTAGTTATACATAAAAGTCACTTTCCATGTCTGATTGTGTGACCGCGTTGTTCTTTTAAACTACAAACTACGAACGGATTTCGATGTGGTTTTTACCATCATTTAGAAAATTTATTCCGGAAGGTTTATGTAAGTACTAGCTTTTTCCCGCGGCTTCGCTCGCGTGGTAGGTGGAAATCAATTTACGGGAACGTACTACCCGGATAAAAAGTATCCTATTTCCTAACCTAGGTCATGGTTTAACCATTTGATCCATGTCGAAAATGAGAACAATCCTAAGAGAGAATAATTCATAAACCAAAAAACAAGCGAATCATATAAATCTAAAAAAATAACCCTTTCATCCAAAACAGGTAACAGACAGTTACTTTTGAATTTATATTATTATCATCATCTTCATTTCAGCCGAAAGACGTCCACTGCTGGACATGAGCCTCCCCCAATTAGGGGGGTTTGCCATAATCGCCACGCTTGGCAGGCGGGTTGGCGATCGCAGTATGGTGTTAAAAATGCATAGATAATGCTGCTGCCCATTCTCTAGTAAGTCCCTTAGTCGCCTTTTACGACACCCACGGGAGGAAATGGGGTGGAGCTATTCTTTATGTCCGGCACCACACGGTACAATGTCGCCAGCGGGCTTGCGTCGAGATTTGCCCTAGCGGGTCAAATCTCTGTGTGTGTGGTTGGGGAGGTACTGTTACATTATATTTTTTGTGCCTATCACTAGTATTGTACTACACAGCTGCGTCCCTAATAAATAAAGTATCTCGTAATAGTAAGTACTATGTCATTCTCCATATCCCAGGCTATATCTCTGCAAAATTTCATGACGATCGGTTCAGCGGATTGGGCATGAAAACGTAACATACATAACGTAACGTACATGTCGTTACAACGTAACAGACAGACAGACAGACAGAGTTACATTCACATTTATAATATTACTAGCTTTTGCCCGCGGCTCCGCCCGCGTAGATGTCGGTTATCGCATAAAAAAGTAGCCTATGTCCTTCTCCATATCCCAGGCTATATTTCTGCCAAATTTCATGACGATCGGTTCAGCGGTTTAGGCGTGAAAACGTAACATACAGACAGACAGACAGACAGACAGAGTTACTTTCACATTTATAATATTAGTATGGATAGTATAGTATGGATAAGTTATTAATTAAAATAAAGTTTGACTTTTTAATGCCAATTCTAATGAGTATTATCTCGACTTTGTATGTAGACTGTAGGTATGTTTTGTTTTAATTTGTGAATCAGGGGCGCGTCGCTTGAGGGTAATGCATAAAGTCCACTATACAATCTAGAAAGCTTGGAATTTCGAATACATAATCGTTTTTAATTTAAAAACGGCGAGATCCGAAGGAACGTATGAAAAGCTTCCCCTTAACACGTCATTTACCGGCCAAGATTAGAGCGAGCAAGCCGCAACCTCTAAAATCTAATGGTTGTATCACCCCGCAATACATTAAATTAAGGTTTACATTAGTCTTAGCACTAACTTTTACTTACTAGAACTTCTCCTAATATTTTTACTGGGGTACCTACTTCGTACGTCGTTAAAAGATAAATATGTTTTACAAACTCGTATTAGGAAAGTTTTAGTTGGACTCTGTGGTTAAAGTTAGTGTATTGAAGCTTTTTTGCTGAATTAGGTAGATACTTTCTACTTGGGTGGATTTTCAAAGGAGTACCTACTTACCTTATATTATAAAATGGTTACAAACAAATAAATTAAAAATTAATTTAGATAAATTTAATTATATTCAGTTTAATAAATCAAAACATACTAAATACAATTTCAAACTTAATATTGACAGGCTAAAAGAAGTTCCTCAAACTAAATTCTTAGGAGTACTCATAGATCAAGATCTGAACTGGAAAGTACATCTGGATCATTTGTGCAGTAGGATTAATAAGTTTGTTTATAATCATCATCATCATCATCATCATCATTTCAGCCGAAAGACCACTGCTGGACATAGGCCTCCCCCAAGCACCGCCACCTAGACCGGTTGTAGTTTAATGCTAACAGACAAATAAAGAATATAACCAACAAAAAAACAGCAATTACAACATATCATGCCTATATAGAATCCATTTTACGATACGGGCTTATGTTTTGGGGTAACAGCACGGATAGACACAGCTAGAGCATTTATTGCGCAAAAGAAATGCATCAGAGCCATTTGTATACTACAAATGGCTCTGATGCATTTCTTTCCGTCTGACGAGTCAAATAAACTGTTCTTTAAAAAGCTAGGTATATTACCACATTCGTCTCTCTACATTTATGAAATCTGTAATTATGTTTATCTACACCCATGCTATAAATCCTCTATAAAAGTTTCTGAAACAGTTAGCTTATTGCCAACATTAAAACACCCAGTGTCATAGTAACCATAATAGCATCCAAACGGGAGTTATAATGTTGTACTGAATTTCCTAATGCAACTCCTTTGCTTTTACGAGGATGTGAGTAAGGAAGGGATCATCATCCTCCCTTTCATTCTTACTACTCAATTCGTGGTATCTTTATGAATTTCAAAAAAAGAACATTGTCACGCACGCGCGTTTCACTTTACCATAGCGTCGTATCCCGCCATTTTTGTTCGATATTAGTATTGCAAAAACTGTTTCAGAACCTTTTATAGAGGATTTATATCATGGGTGTAGACAAAGTCTTGTATGCAACTGTAATAATTAGGTATTAAAACACTCAAGTAATACTATTATCACACTCGGCTTCGCCTCGTGTGATAAACCCACATTCGTGTTTCAATACCCCTTATTATACAACAGTTGCATAAATAACTATTATAATAATAAGGAATTGTTCAAAAAAGCCTATCAAATGAACTGTCTAAATAGAGATCCATGCAGACTTGCATTGCAGGATACTCCTAAATCAGCCAAGTATGCGAAAAGTTTCCAAGTCATGTGTACTCGTATACGCATTTATAACGAAATTCCAAAAGAAATAAAATTGTTATATAATATTAGCTCATTTAAAAACAAATTATTGAGATGGTTAAAAGAACATGTCGATACCTTCATTCGCAAAACGGCTAACTCCGTAACAGGGCCTCAAGTCTGCTATTACAATAGTGTCAGAATGGTCTCTTCATTGTGAGTTTTTGACAGATTTGCCATACAAAAACTGTCAAATACTGTGCAGTTTTACACTTTAATGTTTTTATCATACAACCTGATTTAGGAGTTATCCGTTCTAGTGCTTGGCCGCTTTGCGAAGATTTTTTTAACAATAAACTGTAAATTTCTGTTATTGCGGATATTGCTTAGATAAAACTATTATTATTATTGTATTGACCTTAGGTATATCTGTAACATTGAACAACAATTAACTTATAATTATTTTGCATGCAATTGATACATACCTGTATGGCTAAACATGTGGAATTTTGATTAATACCTGACTGTAACAACTTTATACCATTATTATTAACATAAACGGGATATTTACCATGTTTATTAATTGTTCTGAGTTCCCGATATTTCGGCGCTGTTGCAAGCAAAAAAATAAAAATTAATCACGGGTAAACTGAAGTCACTGCGGGTGGGTGTTTATGAGCAGACGAAACGGTCTACCCTCTTTCTTGTTCGTTTTTTGCACTCACAATTAATAAACATGGTAAATATCCCGTTTATGTTAATAATAATATTAGTGACCATGACAGTTTAAAAACTTTATACCATGTTTGAGGCAAATAAAGACTTACATAAAGTCAAAGTCAAAGTCAAATAATTTATTTCAAATAGGCACGAAGATGCACTTTTGAACGTCAAAAATTACATGAATAGTTAATTGATTCTAGTTGCGCCTTCCAAAATGTAGTTATGTATGGAGAAGAATGGGCAAGAAACTCCATACTTACTCTTTTAAAATGTTAACAATAGTTTGTATACATTAATTAATATTTATAGGTGAAGACTATGTACCTAGAATAAAAAAATAAAAAAATTCATCAAAATTACTTACCACAATTGGTAAAAAGAATGAAAAGTGAAGTAATAACAGAAAAATTAATAAATGCGATAGGTACATGGTGCTCACATATTTACAAACATTGTATATGATTTCCCAAAAAAAATAAAAAATAAAAACAACATATAATAAGTCAGTGTGTGAGTTAAAATATTAATCACAGAAAATAAAATTAATATCATAAAAATTATAAATTATACAGTTAAATTAGCAACCAGTTTGATTTTGTCTAGACTCTAAATTGTCCTATGGAGCAGGACCAGCATGTTTCCAAGCATTCTTATCTTGGATATAATCCTCTAATTTGTAATATGCTTGTTATCTTATCTACCTTTTTCCAATAATTCCAGATTATTTTACTTGCTTTAATTCTAATTGTATTTTTACTATTCTATTTTTGTACTTAAATTAAATGGTTACTAGTTTAAGTAGGATAACTTTATCACTTTTAGCTGCGTATTTTTGATTGCTTGATTGTAATCTAAATGGAAGAAATCACTGGCTCAAAATGCACAACAAAAATCATTTCTTATTTCATTTCAAACAATTTTTTTTTTGTTAACCGTTGCCCCACACTAGGAATTTCTCCTGTATCATGGGTGCGTTCACAAACATTTAAACTCACATACACAAACAGCCAGACCCGGAACAACTACTTTTAGATCGTACAAATATTTGTTCCGTGCGGGAATCGAACCCGCGACATGCAGCGCAGCAGTCGATCGTTTAACCACTGCGTCAACAAATATTTACATTCCTTAAAAATAAGACCTAACATACTGATTGTACCTGGTGCACTCGATATACCGTTATAGGTACGTATATTACGTTGTACGTTGTAGTACGTTGCCAAACGGGAGCGTTGTCAGACGGGCGCGACCCTCCTGAATTACAGGTACTGTTACGGCCCCGCCGCCAGATGGCACACGGCAGTACTTTCTACCGCCGTGCCTGCGGAGCCATACCGCGAGCCCGGCCGCGCCCGCGCTTCCACTTCGCGCCGCGTCGTCGTCATCGTCAGTCGTCCCGCCAAAGCATTGCGGACGTCTGTCATCTCTCAGACATTACTTGTTTAATGAATGGATTATTATACACCAGCACCTACAGTCCATTTATTTATTTCAATTGAAGCCTCACAGTGGCGACGGCCGATACAGGTACTCTAACCTAGCTCTGTAGCCAGGGTCTCAAATTTTTCTGTAACCCTGTTAACCTGTGATGTCCTGTTTTATGGCAATAAAATATAGGTACACGATCTTCTTCGATCACGTAGGAAAACTCCAAGCATAGCCCGCAAGCAGATCCCCTGAAGAGATCCACAGGAGAACCAAGGTAACCGACATAGCTCTAAGAATTGCCAAATTTAAGTGGCAATGGGTAGGGCACATTGCTCGCAGAACAGATGGCCATTGCAGCCGAAAGGTTCTGGAGTGGCGGCCGCGTACCGGAAGACGTAGCGTGAGAAGGCCTCCCACAAGGTGGACCGATGACCTTGTGAAAGCCGCAGGAATCCGCTGGATGCGGTAAGCACAGAACCGGTCGAAGTGACGGGGCTTGGGGGAGGCCTTTGCCCAGCAGTGGACGTCTTTGGCTGAAATGATGATGATGATGATGACGATCTTCTTAAAAATATAATTCTTCTTTCTTCTTTTCGTGTCACTAGCCTGGTGTCAGAGTTTTTATGTTGCTCATATGCCTCTGACTTGGCTACAAAGCAACAAAAATCGATCTAAACAAAAGCGGCCATATTCCTCTAGATCGTATTTTGTTGCTTCGTGTCTCAATATGAAACTTTATAAAAGGTATTAGAAAATTCTAGACACACTTACCGAGGTTCCTTATTGAGCCGTTTTTCATAATTCCTTCTCAGTCACGAGATAATATTTTTTCAAAGGAGTGGCACTAGTGGACCCGAGACAGCGCTCTTAAGTCGAATATTTTCAACTGCATTTAGCAGAGAACTCAACTGTCTAAGTCTCTAAGTTGTGTGGCGGAAGGTAGATATAGGGTTGCTACGAACTAAAACTGGCGAGACCGCACCTTAGGTATGCTTTGTTATAACAATACTAGTTATTGTTTGTTATACTTACAACATTTCAGATCCAGTTCAAAATCTGCATCAGATATTAGTTGTCTGGCACTGCCACGGCCATTTTGATGCAGTCGTGAGGCACGCTTTCCTGCTTATTTCTTATAACAGACTTAACATTGTTTATTTGATGTAATTTTTTTTTATCTGCTGTATCTATATTATATTGTGTTTTATTTTTAATTTATTTTTTATTTATGTGACTATTTGAAATAAATACTTTGACTTTGACTTTGGCAATAAAGAAAGAAAGAAAAAACATTTATTTAGTCCAGACCAAAAGACAGACATAACATTGGCGACGTAAAACTGGTGGATGCCAAGCTTCACAGTTTGGCTCATCGCCGCAAGGTTGCCTGCTTGTCGGTCTTCTACGATTGTACTTCGGCAAGTGTGCCCATGAACTCCACGACCTCTTTCCACCGGCCCCCTTCTACCATCAGACATCCAGACGCACTGCAAGTTACCACCCCTACCTAGTTGATATTCCACCAACTCGCGTTTTCAAACGTCTTTAATAATGCGCACAGCAAAGGAGTGGAACTCTCTGCCTGCGTCTGTGTTTCCGAACGCATACAACCCTAATCTATTCAAAGCAAGAGTGAACAGGCTTCTTCTGGGTAAGCTCACTCCATCGTAGACTTTGTCTCTCTCACCCAGACCTAGACTAGAGTCAAGAGCAAACCCATAGTAAAATTAAAATAAAAGTGGCAGTGGGCAGAGCCCATTTCTCGTAGAACAGATGGCCGATGGGACCGAAAGGTTCTGGAGTGGCGACCGCGTACCGAAAGATGTTGCGTTGGAAGGCCTCCCACAAGGTGGACCGATGACCTAGAGAAGGCCGCAGAAATCTGCTGGATGCAGGAAGTACAGAACCGGTCGAAGTGGCAAAGCCTATGTCCAGCAGTGGACGTCTTTCGGCTAAAATGATGATGCGTTTGTTTAAGATGACACGAACACGGGCTCAACAAGACATTTCAGGGATAGCAACAAACCTGGTAGCCCCTGATAGATATTGCAGATACACAGCAACGAAACCTTCCCAGCAGGTGGGCCGCATGTTTGCTTTGCAATTATATATAACAGGTTAATTAAAATAAATTTTCTACCAATTTTTTTTTTATTTGTGTAAAATATCAGTGTAAATTTAATTTAGTTAAGCCTTCTCACGCTGATCTATATAACTAGAGAATGCTCGACCCCTGTCATACAGGATGTCCTAGTTCAGGAGTGGGGACCTTAATGATGTAAAGTATATTGAAGTTTGGAAATAAATTATTATTACTATTACTACCTGGTAGCCCTAATGTACGCCGGAACGTCGCCGGTTGCGTGACGTCATGGCCTCACGAATCACGTCACCATAGCTAAGTACTTACCACGATACAGAGTAACTTCGTATACATTGTATCAATAAACTGTAACAGCTCATCGCAAATATGGGGAAAAGAAGAGGTTTTACATAACATAACATCACGTCGGTATTCCTTGAAGGTTTAGGCAGAGGTGTATAGTTGATCCTGATAGTTTAAGACGTGCACTGAAATAAATGTTTACTTATACATGACCAAAATATCGTCAACATGTAACACAAAAAAGTGAACATATAACTTTATGCAACATGTAATCAAAACCTGTGCTGGCTGTTGTGTATCACTTTTATTAAATCAAGTTAACTTTTATAAAGTCTTGTCAAACTTTGATTATTCCTGAAATAGCCGAAGTAGTTAGGCTAAATATTTTTTTCAGTGTGGTCATCTACAAAACGAATGTGGTACAGCACAAAATGCACAAATCTATAATTATACCTAATTAAAATAAAATACGGTTCGTTGGTAAGTGCATCACTTCGGAACGGCTACACCGATTTGGCAAATTTTAGTTTTAAAATGTTCGTACACTGAAAAAACTATTTTGCCTAACTAGTTCGGCTATTTCAGGAATAATCAAAGTTTGACAAGACTTTATAAAAGTTAACTTGATTTAATAAAAGTGATACACAAGAGTCAGCACAGGTTTTGGTTACATGTTGCATAAAGTTATGTGGTCACTTTTTTGTTACATATTGACGAAAGTTTGGTTATGTATAGATAAGTAAATATTTTTTTCAGTGTAAGAGTTGGATTTAGTAACTTGCGGAAATAAAACTCCACCGCGTAAGCTTCCTTCTTTCCTTTTTTTCAAAATCGGTCCTTATTTGATGAAAATATCAATGAACATAATTATATTTTTTAAATATACAGACGAATTGAGAACCTCCAAAATTTTTAAGAAGTCGGTTTAAAACATGTGCGAAAGACAGAAAAATTAACGTTCTATTTAAAAAAGTGTATTTTTACTTAAAATTGTTTCGAAACCTTATAAAATAAATAATAAGTTTTATTCAAAGTATGAGTAGGAAGAAAGATGAATTTACTGGCTTAATTTATGAAATGAGTATTGCCCGTTCCAAACGGAATGTAGGAAAGTAGTCTTATGGATCAACACAATTTAGATGACTTTCAAACTCAAACTCAAAGCATTTATTTCAAATTAACCAATTACAGGCACTTTTGCATTGTCAAGGGGTCGGTCAGTCAGAAAGATAAAGCTAGTTGCCCATTCCAAAGCGTAGTAGGTACCTATAGAGAAAAAGGGGCAAGAAACTCCACAGACAATCTTTAAATAAAAATACGGTTACAAAATATTGATAACATCATTCATGTTGAAATTATACATGTGAGAACAATGCAGATTGTTTGAAGCGTCCGTAATAAATAAATATATATATATATATATATATATATATATAAATATATAACAAATAAGCAATAATAATTAACAGCTAAGAGAAGCCCTTTGATGAGGTCTTTTGAAAAGGCCCGCTGAGTATGGTTGATAATTTATTTCAACACAAACCAACATAAACATAAAGAAAAAGAAATGGCCTATTCAGCACAAATTATTCCGCCCCCGCTTTATGAGATCGACATGTAAAAAAGGTTCTTTGTGGCTTAAAATTTCAGACGCCTCAATATCTTTTCAAATTCAAATATTATTTGGCTTCATAATATCTAAGCTACACTTTTTCCACAAAGATTTATACAGGGTTGCCCGTTCGCAGTGGTCCAAAATGATAAGTGTCTCTCCAAGGGCTTTCCGTATACCACATAATATTGCCCGATTTTATACTTCAAAAAAGAAGGAGGTATCTGTATGTATTTTTAGGGTTCCGTACCAAAATGGTAAAAAAGGAACCCTTATGGTGTGACTCAGTCTGTCTGTCTGTCACAGCTGAATATCTCAAGAATTGCTAATGCTATCAACTTGAAATTTAGTAGTTTTAGATGTTGTTTGCCCAACTATTTTGCAAATAAGAAAGAAACAAAAAAGTTTTTATTTTTTTTGCAACAGGGACTGAAATGTGGTCTTAAAAATTCGAAATGCTTGCACATTCTCAAACATTTTTTCTTTTTTCTTTAGGCCACATAGTTTTCGACTTTTGATGAAAAATGTTTAAAAAATACCGTTCCCCCCCTTATCTCCGAAGTTTGCATAGAGAAAAATCTGAAATTATTCTATGTGATAGAGGCTTATGTAAAGATTACAGAAAAAATAAAACTATGTCTCTAAATAGCACACTTTTTCAGAAATCAACAAAAATTACATTAGTTCCTTTATCTGTCAAGAGATGACGATGACCTAAAACTGCAATATTCTACACCGCAGTGTTAAAATTCTCTCCCCCTCTTTTTCTCTTTTTGTGTTTTTTTCTCTTTTTTATTTTCTTTTTCTGTTTTTTTCCTCCTTTTCCTCGCTGATGAATATTTAAAAACATTTTACGTTTCACAACCAAATGTTGATTTATCTATTTACACTCATAAATCACGAGAATGACACCCACAGCTACAACTACAGTCTCTGGCAATTAGTGAGTCGCTGATGCTGCCATGTGTTAAAAAATCGAGGGAAAAATAAAATAGCCATCTCAATAGCCAGCCGTGTGAGGTGTCATTTCTTTGTATGGAATTGGGTATCTGTACGTAGTATTATATTATGTGTGCTTTGGGTGAAGCACAGTTGTAGTTATTCTGGGCTGATACGGAACCCTCGGTGCGCGATTTCGACTCGCTCCTTGACCTGTTTTTTTTTAATGTATGTTCATTCATATTTACATAAATTTTGAACCAATTTTGAATTGTTTTTTTTTTTTTTTTGTATATTATATTATACGTTTTATTATCCACTTATGTACTGTATGTATACGAAGTTCAGTCTAAAAAAAAGCGGCCACATTCCTCTTGATCGTATTTTGTTGCTTCGTGTCTCAATATAAAATTTTATAAAAGGTATTAGAAAATTCTAGACACTCTTACCCAGTTTCCTAATTAAGCCGTTTTTCATAATTACTTCTCAGTCACGATAATATTTTTTTAAAGGGGTGGCGCTAGTGGACCATTGTACGCCTCTTAAAATATTTGCAGTGATCTGTTCTATTTGTAGCAACATAAGTAGAAAAGAAAACATCGTCATTATCATCCGCCTAGCCTTTTTCCCAATTATGTCGGGGTTGGCTCCCAATCTAACCAGATGCAGCTGAATGTACCAGCATTTTACTTGGAGCGACTGCCTATCTAACCTCCACAACCCAGCCATTGGGTAATACGATACGGTAAAAAAATAGTATAATTCATAAAACAAAAAAGATAGGTTTAAGGCCCAGATATATGCCAGTGTCCTTGAGTGGCTAACCACTCAAGGACACTGGCATATATCTTATATCTTATCTTACATATATCTTACGTGTTCTGTACTGAGCTCACGCAACGCGTCGTACATCCAGCCAGTAATTGGACTCGCCCATCCAGGAGTGCTGTACCAAATAAGACGCATTATTAATTTATTTTACAATCAATCTGCCTAGCCTTTTCCCAACTATGTTGTGGTCGGCTTCCAGTCTTACCGGATGCAGCTGAATACCAGTATTTTACATGGAGCGACTGCCTATCTGACCTCCACAACCCAGTAACTGGGTAACACGATACCCCTTGGTAAGACTGGCTATCAGACTTTTGGGCTTCTGACGACCCGTAACGACTGTCAAAGATCCACGAATGACAGCCGGGACCAACGGCTTAAAGTGCTTTCCGAGGCACGGAGGAGTCTCGGTATGTAAAGATGGTCACCCATCCACGGACCAACCCCCGCCAGCGTAGCCTAACCTGACGGATCGACCCGTGCGGCTGTTATTCTTATTAATTTATTATACATAAAACAAAAGGTATTTTAATAAAACACGTAAACTAAAAGATCGATAGTTAAATTATCTTTAAAAAGGTGAAGGTTTCAGAAAAATACGCTTGATAGATTTTGCGTGATTCTCAGTGAAATGCTTTAATTTAACATATATTTTTTCCAAATCATTAACACTACTCGTTTAGACGTGATATTCAGTATAAAATCATTAAAAGTCGGTTATCGTCGCCTTAAGCGATGATGAAGTATGTAAAAGTACATATGTAGGTAGTAGTTTGATGAACCAAGAAAGCAGTTGAAGCAGAGTATTTAGTAGCCATTTAGCTTCCAGTCACTCAGTACTATTATTGTTTCATCCCAGGTGCAAACTCAGGTCAATATCGAGGCGTCAATTCGAATTACCGTCGATAGTATCGCATTGTTCCCTATAACCGGTCAGTGTGCATTTGGCAATTACATTATGAGAACAATTTACCGGCAATTTGATCTGGTTATTAAGATATCGTTGGTATTTAACGCACAATGTGTGTAGTGAAATTAATTAGTTTGAACGTAGTTGTTGTTATATAGGTTGTTAATTAAGTATCCTTTCTGAAAATCATTAAACTTATCTACTAATGTTTAAACCTTACTTTAAATTCTTTATCTAAACTTTTCCTAGTTGATATTCCACCAACTCGCAGTAAGCGTTTTCAAACGTCTTTTATAATGCGCACAGCAAAGGGTGGAACTCTCTGCCTGCGTCTGTGTTTCCGAACGCATACAACCATAATCAATTCAAAGTGAGAGTGAACAGGCTTCTTCTGGGTAAGCTCACTCCATTGTAGACTTTGTCTCTGTCACCCAGACCTAGACTAAAGTCAAGAGCAAACCCATAGTAAATTATAATAAAACTTCATTTTTACCTTTAAAATTGTTTTTTTTTTTCTAAAGTTTATATTTATTAATTTATTGCTCAATAAACAACTAAGTAATTACGGCTCGTACTGCTACTAAAACTCCTAGCGATAACACTTTTTTTTTTAAATTTTATGTCTGTCTGTGGACGGCATTATGGAGTATATTATTAAAATATTTGTTTTTGTTATATTAGTTTCAAGTTCTAATAATGTAACCCGTTTGCTTTCATCATCATCTTCCTGCCCTTGTCCCATGTTACCCGTTTGCTTTCAATACAAATAAACTAAAAACAGCCTGAGTTTATAAAGTAGCAACAGTAGTAAAGTTTTAAGCTATATTTTTCTTCACTGTATGTCTGTAGTGTCCAGAAAATTTATTGAAAATACATTATACTCCATTTAACATAGCATTAGACAAATAACGACAGGTATTGTGTAATATTGTTGAAATTACTGCACTTTAGAGTATTTTTTTTAATGTAAATGGTAAATAGATTATAGTGCTTTGTATTTATCGTGAAATAACGGAGTTTATTAAACGTTTACATCGAAATAACGAAAGGGTGAGAACAGTTATTTGTCTAATGTTATAATAAATGGAGTATAGGTTATTGAAAGAGTTTTTAGTTGTTGTTAGAATTAGCCCCACCATAATTATATATTTCAATATAATGCGGAATTATGTCTTCAGATTATCTTTTTAAGCAGTCCGATAAATGGCTGAGATAGTTTCTATATAAAGTTTTCCCGTAGTCACTTTCAAAACATCAATTGCTGACATTGTTGAGCCCCGTGTTATTGACACGATACCACAACTATACTATACGTTATTGGCCATACCGCTGTTAAATCCGTGATGGTTTAAATGTTCAACAAATGCTTGTAAAAATATATTTGTTTAATAAATGAAAAAAAAAAAAAAAAAAAAAAGTATGGACACAATGTACATAATACTGTACATAGATAAATAGGTATCAAAGTAAATAAAGTCACAGTAGATTCTACCGCAAGAATTATTTTATTCGTACAGTGAAAAACATAATCACGTAACTGACAGACTCTTTGGTGATCGTTTAGCATTTCAAAGCAAACGAATAAAAAAATAAAAAAAACAAATCAAAAAACGCTGGCATGAAACAATGCAACACCGAATTTAAAAAAGATTTCGTTGCCAAGCGCTTTTCATACTGCAATAACTGACAGCTAGCCGTTTGAAAATGGAATCAGACTAATTTTGTGTTCTCGTATTAAAAAATGCGAAAGTAATTGGCAAATATTTATTACATTCTCTAAATGTTGCCAAGTCCGATGAGAATAAAAAGATACTACAGTTTCACTCCGAAGCCACTAAAAATAACGTAAAATAAGAGCTATTTTGCTACATACTGTAGAAACTGTACCTAATTATTTTAATCTTTTAATAGGTAAATCGGCTATCTTTTTGAGGTCGACTATCCTTTCAGCGATTCGCGGTCAAGGACTCGAGTCTTTCCCAATGACCACCAGTCCTTACACTTCAGCTTGCTAACTCTCCAAGCTATATAGGTACCTCCAGTACTTTTCCGGATCTTATTCTTCAAAGAAACTCAGAGGATATATCGCTCTACAATGTGTAACAGAATAAACGCAAAACCTCAAACACCCCACCTACAATATTAAATTGTAAGACTATTTTTTTTTTCTATAAAATAGTTGTCCTGACTCAATGTAAAACGGCAAAGAACGTTAATTCGGTCGTGCATTTAAGTAAGCTTATTGCTCTGAGATAAGGCTTAAATGTCCTTAAATTAAAGATTTTATTAACTTATTATGACGTGGTGGTTCTATTTTAAGTCATAGTATTTGAAAAACGAATTTAACTGACAAATAATTATTTAGAAGCCGATTCTGAACAAATTATATTTAGGGCCTCAAGTCTGCTATTACAATAGTGTCAGAATGGTCTCGCCATTGTGAGTATTTGACAGTGTTTGTATGGCAAATCTGTCAAAAACTCACAATGAAGAGACCATTCTGACACTATTGTAATAGCAGACTTGAGGCCCAGGTCTTGCGTTTACTCTATTACAACTTGTATAGCACAGAGTGACCTTGTTTGTTTAGAAATAAGCAATGAAACTGCTGATTCATGTAAATTGCTAATGATGACAAAATTAATTTATAATGTTGCATTTGCTGTCAGTGATAATGAAAGAGAAAATATAGTGTTATGTCGTGCGACAGAATTTTTTGGGTTCAGCTGCTGTTTATTATTTTATTAGTTACGCTGAAAGTAGTTTTTGATATATATGACACACTGAGTAGGTACTTAAATCATGTATGTTGGTGGCACTGTTTGTATTTGGTGATGGCCTATGTAACTTACCTCAAAACAATTGTTATTTAATAGTACATTACTTACCAAGGGCTGTAAAATAAAAGAAAGTCCAAAATCGCACGTATTTGTGACCCGAGCCGCAGCCGAGGGTTGTAAATATGCGATAGAGGGCTTTCTTTTTTACTCTCTGTGGTGAGTACATAATTTTACGTCTTCACCTGGCCGTAATGTGAGTTTTACCGCACGCTACGCATACGGTAAAACTCGCATTATGGCCAGGTGTGACGTAAACAAATATATTTGAAGTTGCTATGTTCAGAGGCATTAGCAGTTAAGCTATTTATAGTGATAGATAATAGATAACAAAGGATAAAATAAACTATCCACTAACATTCTAACACATATCTTTTGTTAAAATTTTTGCTTATCACCAAGCCGCTGCCACAAGGTTATATCATCCCATTCAAGCTATGGATTGAGGAAAATTCTAACGCGATATATTCCTAATTACCCACGATCAAGGTCACTTCGCGAGGTCATCAATTTGGGTGCTTTCACGAACAATGGACGAGTGTCGACCTCCGATACGTCAAATAATATCTAATGACCCGAAACAGACACGGATTTGGTTGAAAAGCAAAATTTTGTGGAACAATTCCAATTTGGCAAACGTTTCACTATTGAGTTGAAGGCGACTTTTGCATTGTTATACAGTATGGATGCTCATATAATATGAAAAGCGATTATATTGGCAGAAAAAGGGAATCGTATTAAAACTAAATTCGATTTTAATGCAGAGATTTTTTTTTTCATATATCATGGGTTTGCTTCCCCAATTTTTGATTTGAAACATCTATAGCCGCGGGTAAAACCGATTGTTGGCGTGGCGACGCATGCCATGGCGATGCATCGCCACGCTATAGGTACTTGTAACATCTATAGCCGCGGGTAAAACCGATTGTTGGCGTGGCGACGCATGCCATGGCGATGCGTCGCCACGCTATAGGTACTTGTAACATCTATAGCCGCGGGTAAAACCGATTGTTGGCGTGGCGACGCATTCCATGACGATGCGTCGCCACGCTATAGGTACTTGTAACATCTATAGCCGCGGGTAAAACCGATTGTTGGCGTGGCGACGCATGCCATGGCGATGCGTCACCACGCTATAGGTACTTGTAACATCTATAGCCGCGGGTAAAACCGATTGTTGGCGTGGCGACGCATGCCATGGCGATGCGTCGCCACGCTATAAGTACTTGTAACATCTATAGCCGCGGGTAAAACCGATTGTTGGCGTGGCGACGCATGCCATGGCGATGCGTCGCCACGCTATAGGTACTTGTAACATCTATAGCCGCGGGTAAAACCGATTGTTGGCGTGGCGACGCATTCCATGACGATGCGTCGCCACGCTATAGGTACTTGTAACATCTATAGCCGCGGGTAAAACCGATTGTTGGCGTGGCGACGCATGCCATGGCGATGCGTCACCACGCTATAGGTACTTGTAACATCTATAGCCCCGGGTAAAACCGATTGTTGGCGTGGCGACGTATGCCATGGCGATGCGTCGCCACGCTATAGGTACTTGTAACATCTATAGCCGCGGGCAAAACTGATTGTTGGCGTGGCGACGCATGCCATGACGATGCGTCGCCACGCTATAGGTACTTGTAACATCTATAGCTACGGGTAAAACCGATTGTTGGCGTGGCGTTTCACTATTGAGTTGAAGGCGGCTGATGCATTGTTATACAGTATGGATGCTCATTATTATGAAAAATTATTATATTGGCCGGAAAAGGGAATCGTATTAAATATATTAAAATCAAATTAAATTTTAATGTAGAGATTTTTTTTTTTTCAAATAACAAGCGTTTGTTTTCCCAATTTTTGATGTGAAACATCCATAGCCACAGGTAAAACCGATTGTTGGCGTAGCGAGTGTGGCGACGCATACGGATGATAACAATATAGGAAAACAAAACCACAATTATTGTAACATGATATTTATTTATTTTGGTTCACCAAATTTTATTTACACAGATTTTATGCTAAACGTGACATGAAAAAATGTATAATGTAACAATAACGCACATGCAAACTCCGCATATAAGAAGTTGTACAGAAAAATAACAGTAATTAATCTAGTTATAAATTACCTATTTAAAAGTCTAAATAATTAATATAACATAACAATATTATATATTACTAGCTTTTGCCCGCGGCTCCGTCCGCGTAGATGTCGGTTATTACGAAAACAAGTAGCCTATGTCCTTCTCCATATCCCATGCTATATCTCTGCCTTTCATGACGATCGGTTGAGCGGTTTAGGCGTGAAAACGTAACATACAGACAGACAGACAGACAGACAGAGTTACTTTCACATTTGTAATATTAGTATGGATACGTAATAATATAAGGTACTTATTATATGTAAACTAATTTTCACAAAGAAGTCATACGTTTAAAAGACACTAGCGCCATAATTATGTATGTAATTAATCAAAATAATGTTTTTAAAGTTAATATTTTCCTATAGTAAATTTTTAATAGCTCTCCGGAGTCTGAATTTGGGCAGAGTTTGTAGATATTATCTCGCCCTCTATTAACAACATAATTATGACTTGAAAATAACTGGTGAAACTTTGGTGCACCCACTATCAAAATCAAAATATTTTATTTCACATAAACCTACATGGGCACTTATGAAACGTCAGAAGCTAGGTGCACGGTTCCAATTAGTCGTTTCCTATGGAGAAGAGCCGGCAAGAAACTCCACGGTATTTATATCCACGGTACTCCATACTCTTTTAAAAATAATTGGCTTTACAATATTATCAAATAACAGTGTTAATTAGTATTGGGGAACAGTGTAGGCCTTTCAACAATTACCAGGTACGTAACAAAATAGAAAAGTGCCAACTATCCACTATACAACCTATCCCTTCAGGGAATAGAGTCGTTATGTCATGTACAGATCGGATGCACTAGCACAACACTCGATCGTCCTGAACGGTCGATATCATCGATCGACCGCAGCCTGGTTGCACCTACTATAAAACAACAAACCCAAGTCCCTAATCCTGACAATGATGATTAGAGATCGAATATTCGGATACATATTTACCTAAAGTTGAGGTATTGGCTATTATGGAATGCGTTTTTGTATCGAAAACATCCCATGATTCCGGGATCGACGAGTTCTGATTATAGAATCGAATGTATATTTACTTACGTTCCGTTCCGTTACGTTACGTGGCTGATATGGAATGCACTTTTGTATCGATCGTAAAAATCTCGTGATTCCGGAATAGATCAATTTACTACTTTTTGACTATAGAATTGAATGCTAGCTTATGGTGTAAAGTTAAATTATACCACATATTAAAGATGTCGTTTCCATACCATGTATCCGATTAGTTTTTAGATTCTGGAATCCCGGGAAATAAATTAACAAAAATATATCTAAGAGGCCGCTTTCATAATTTCATAGCCCAACATTAACTTTAGGTAAATCTGCCTAGCCTTTTCCCAACTATGTTGGGGTCGGCTTCCAGTCTAACCGGATGCAGCTGAATACCAGTATTTTACATGGAGCGACTGCCTATCTGACCTCCACAACCCAGTAACTGGGTAACACGATACCACTTGGTAAGACTGGCTGTCAGACTTTTGGGCTTCTGACGACCCGTAACGACTGTCAAAGATCCACGAATGACAGCCGGGACCAACGGCTTAACGTGCTTTCTTTAGTCTCGGTATGTAAAGATGGTCACCCATCCACGGACCAACCCCGGCAAGTGTAGCTTAACCTGTCGGATCGACCCGTGCGGCTGTTATTACTTAACTTTAGGTAAATATGCATCCGAATATCCGATCTCTTATGTTATGACATTTATATAGGATAATTTTACAAAGGCTATAATAATATGATGTTGGAGGCGTAGAAATAATCGTAGTGACGTCATTACGATTATTGATAGATGTTGTTGATTGATTGTTTATTGGTGGTGATGTTTCTGGGAGGCCTATGACCAGCAGTAGTGGTTGTCTTTCGGCTACAAGAGCTGATGTTGAAGCTAAACCCACAATGATCTAGATTTTAAGTTACAGAACTAAACAGGATGGAGTTGAATTAATGCTATGTATATTTTTCCTTATTGTTTCCTCCACTTGTATGAAAATCTCAACTTTTCAATTAGGTAGATTAAAAATCTTCATAAATATGGAATAATTATGCGGAGGGTAGTAAAACTTAATGTAAATGCGAACTAAGAATTAAAATTCTTCATTTTGTTATTAAAAGCACGTACCAGCACTAAACCGCTCCATTAGAGTACCGGAAGAAAATAAAAAAACTATTAAAGACTTTGAATAAAGAAGCGAGACTTGGCTTATAAGTTTCTGACTAGCTGATTCCACAATATGACCAAATTGAGCATACAAATTAAAAATTAATTATTAATTAAATTCCCCCATTTCCTCCCGTGGGTGTCGTAAAGGCGACTATGAGACTTACTAGAAAATGGGCAGCAGCGTTCTCTATGCATCTTTAACACCATACTGCGATCGCCAACCCGCCTGCCAAGCGTGGCGTTAAAGGCAAATCCTCCTTTTGGGGGAGGCCTACGTCCAACAGTGGACGTCTTTCGGCTGAAATTATGATGTTAAGCATACAGTTTACAACCAGAAGCAAACCTACACTAATACAAGGACCTTTGGCTTTCAAATGAGATTGGCAGAAGGGCGCTGTAAACATTTATGCAATTGTTTTGCAAAATATTCTTTCTTTTTCGTGTGGTTAGTGACTAACCTAGTGTCAGAGTTTTATGTCGCCCATGGGCCTCTCACTTGGCTTCATATACCGGCGAGAAATATAGTGTAGTATTGGTGTTGAGTGAAGGCGGTCTGCTCATACGTGACTGTTTGGTTTCCTCACGATGTTAAATTTCACCGTTTTTTAAGCCAGTGATAAACACAATACGCACATTTAACATTTAGAATCGCTTCGTAAAGAGCATTTCAAATATTTTGAATTCAATTCAGTTTGACAAAATTTACATGTCTCCCTGTTTTCGATGTCCATGTCTCTCCCCACAGCCTCGTTAACAGGGCGAGCGGGACATTAATCAGGCACTCGTTTGTGCTCGGTCTAGGATTTTACACATTATTCATAGACTGATTTCGGTCTCATCTGTTACTTGGATGGATCTATAAGTCATCCTGACTTGGTTTTTATGAGTAGACTTTTGGTTCCAGAGATTTCTTGGATTTTAACGAGTTCTTTGATCGAGTCATTAGTTATTATTTTTTCAGAATAGTTGTGAAAAACTTTGATGACTGTAGAGAAAGTATATTAGATTTTGTTGATATTACCTAGTTTATTTGAGAAACTCTCGTGTTTTAGTCGAAATGAAGGATCGATATTTTGATTTAAAAGAGAATCCATGGAGTTTCTTGCCCGTTCTTCTCCAAAGCAACCTACTAGACTTTGGAATGGGCAATTATCTTCATCTTTCTGACTGACCGACTCCTTGACAGTTCAAAAGTGTTCGTAAGTGGTTTAATTATAATTTATGCATTGAGTTTAGATTTGAGGATCATGCGGATTTCCAAACGAAGAAAGGTATACGATTGAAGTATGCAATCGCGAGTAGAAATAAATCATGATTCCATTGTACACATTTGTTTTTGACAGCCATCATTCGGTACGATGGCGATGCACCGATATTCGTGTCCGATATTTGTTGATATTCGATATCGATATACGATAGTTAACCGACACAGGAGATATTCGATTTTGAACTGTAAACTGAGAGTTCAGATCTGTTCGGAAACAATATATGAAAATATTTGAATAACATGGAGTTAGTTATTGCTTTTTGTTGTTTGAATTGTTTCGCAATTTTGATGGGTTATAGAATTTATTGGTGTCGGGTGCTCACCGAACAGTAATAAATTATATACCCCAAAAAATGGCCGTAATTACTCAATTATCGGGATGTGACGCGGGGGCACACGCCGGGCGTGTGCTTTCCGCGTCTCATCCCGATGCCTATTATTACTTCGTTTTGGGTTTTTTCTTTTAGCCCGGCTCCTAAGGGTCGTAGCGTGTTGTTAAATAGCCTATAATAGAACGTAGATTTCTATTGTGGTTGGCGTAAATGTACTGAAAGTGGGGGGCTAGATAACTAGGAGAAGAGGGAGAGTCACATAACAAAGTTGTCAGCGCCCTTTGCTCTCTGCGCTGGCGTATGGGTAACCAATTTAGAAGCGACCGATGCGCAGAGACACGATCATCTTTACGCAGATTGAAAACGAATTAAATGCAGTTATTGAGAAGACGGTCGAGTGCTTTGCCTTTGACTTTACTGATACATCAGCTGTTTTTGCAAAATATCTCTGTTTCATTTGTCGACAATAGCAATATGGAGTCCGCAACTCCTCGTCCATGCGTGTATTCTGTTGGCTACGTACAATATTCTTGGCTCAGTGCTCCAGCCAGAATGTTAGTGCATAATCTGTGAATACTAATGTGAGAGGACATTTGGGAAGCAAGATGATATCATTCGTGTATGCATGTAGGATTTACTGTGGCGGTTTAATGTAGACACACAAAGAAAATATTCGTCTAAATGATTGGTAGAATACAGCATAACATTTCAGCAAGTTTTTTTTTGACCGTCAACAGAACGAACAAATCTATTCTCGATAAACTACGCATAAGAGATATCATCCACGACCTGTTACCAAAGAATTCTCGGTTACTTTGGTCACACTGCCAGTTGGAAGCTGGGGTGGGTCGCTAGTAGACAATGAAAATATTTGTTCAACAAGGTTATGACAGCCCACAGCTCCATTATTCACCGTTCCTATAAACCCGTCAGTTACGCTGAATGCCTCAGTGCGCAGTGCCATGCATATGTTCAACTTTGATGTGATGCCAACGCCACTGGCCGGTGCATATTCCACGAATGCTAAATAATGGCCTGGCGATGACAGTTCGTTGAATTGTAGTAGATAATGTTGAAGAGTTCATTTGTTTATTCAGTTATAAAGCCGGCTTTGTGGTGTCCTGAAATTATTGTTATGAAGAGTTTACCAGAGAAAATACCAGCTAGTACCAGCACCAGTAGGTGTAGCTGACGTAGATTGTGGCTGATGAAGAAGTTCTGCTGAGGAAATGCAATGATAAGTAGACATTATCTACGAGATTATATCGTACAGCGGAGCAGTAGTGGCCTAGTGGTAACGACCCTGACTTGGATCTGGACCCGTCATAGGAAATTTTCATATAGAGGAGGTTATTTACTGATTATTGAACCTTACTTTCGCTAGCTAAAGTTTTATAGTTTGGGAGATAAGTACATTTTTATGGTTTAGTGAGGCTTTTCAAAATCTGGTGATCAATCTCAACAAGTAATTGCCGCACAGCTACTAGGGGTTCCTTTGTTTTTCAAAAGTATTTGTTTTTTTATTTTTTGAGCGTAATATCTTATTTTTAACCCTATTTTGAGGAATGTTCCGACGTATTTTAATCACAAATATTTATGACCACCAACAAATAAATAAAAAAATACTAAAATAATGAAAAAAACTGAAGTTATGAATGCTTGAATGTCAAATTTTGTAAAAATTTCACTAAAATATAAAAATTGACATATCTCCTAAACTATAAAAAAGTTTTGTTAGGGAAAGTAAAGTCTAATAATTATCAAATGACCTCCTCTATATGCGAATTTGCTATGGCGGGTCCAGTACCAGTCACCCTCTATTTATCTCAAAGCTTTTTTAACTCAGCCAGAGGAAAGCAAGATTTTAATCCGCAAAAAAGAAATGAGAACCCAACATGGTATCAAAAACACGACCCATCTATTATTAGAACGGTTATAATGATGGAGTTTTTCCTAAAACCTGAGACTCGTAATACGAGCGCTGCAGGAAAAACGGCGGCGAAATCTTGTAAGTATCCGGTTCTGCATTTACGTTTAGAATTGCTTGGGATTATTATATGGGTTACTTCAATGGAGGTAGGGTATGTGTGTTAGCTAAACTTATTTATCTACTAGCTTTTGAACGCGGTTTCGTTCGCGTGGAGGTTGAAAATTATTCCACGGGAACGTACTACTGGGATAAAAATTATCATATGTCCTACTCAAGTCATGGTCTATCTGACTGCCAAATTTCATCTATGGCGTAAAAAGGTAACAGAGAGCAGAGTTATTTCCGCATTTATAATATAAGTAAGTATGATTCTCAATGCAACGATGCAGCCGATGAGTTTACTAGAAGGGGGTCGAGCATGGCACCAGTCGGTCCTGAACGTCCTACGCTTGTCGGGGTCGGTCCGTGGATGGGTGGCCATCTTTACATACCGAGGCTCCTCCGTGCCTCAGAAAGTACGTTAAGCCGTTGGTCCAGGCTGTCATTCATGACAGTCATTACGGGTCGTCAGAAGTTCGAAAGTCTGACAACCAGTCTTACCTAGTGGTATTAGATTACCCAGTTACTGGGTCGTAGAGGTCAGATAGGCAGCCACTCCTGTAAAATACTGGTGTTCAGCTGTATCCGCATAGACTGGAAGCCGACCCCAACATAGTTGGGATAGGCTAGGCAAATTGATTGATTGGATAGTATGGATTTAAAGTGGATTTAGTGAGAGCTTTTTAAGTGACAGCTTTTTAAAGTGGACTTTAGTGTGAGCTTTTTAAAGTAGACTTTAGAGAGAGCTTTTAAAAGTAGACTTTAGAGAGAGCTTTTAAAGTGGACATTAGAGAGAGCTTTTAAAGTGGACTTTAGAGTAAGCTTTTAAAGTGGACTTACGTGAGAGCTTTTAAAGTGGACTTTAGTGAGAGCTTTTAAAGCAGACTTTAGAGAGAGCTTTTTATGTGGACTTTAGTGAAAGCTTTTAAAGCAGACTTTTGAGAGAGCTTTTTAAAGTGGACTTTAGTGAGAGCTTTATAAAATGGACTTTAGTGAGAGCTTTTAAAGCAGACTTAAGAGAGAGCTTTTTTATGTGGACTTTAGTGAGAGCTTCTAAAGCAGACTTTAGTGAGAACTTTTTAAAATGGACTTTAGTGAGAGCTTTTTTAAGTGGACTTTAGTGAGAGCTTTTAATGTGGACTTTAGAGGGAACTTTTTAAAGTGGACTTTAGAGAGAGCTTTTAAAGTGGACTTACGTGAGAGCTTTTAAAGTGGACTTTAGTGAGAGCTTTTTTAAGTGGACTTTAGTGAGAGCTTTTTAAAGTGGACTTTAGTGAGAGCTTTATAAAATGGACTTTAGTGAGAGCTTTTAAAGCAGACTTAAGAGAGAGCTTTTTTATGTGGACTTTAGTGAGAGCTTTTAAAGCAGACTTTAGAGAGAACTTTTTAAAATGGACTTTAGTGAGAGCTTTTTAAAGTGGACTTTACTAAGAGCTTTTAAAGTGGACTTTAGAGAGAGCCTTTAATGTGGTCTTTAGTGAGAGCTTTTTAAGTGGACTTAAGTGAGAGCTTTTAAAGTGGACTTTAGTGAGAGCTTTTAAAGTGGACTTTAGAGAGAGCTTTTTAAAGTGGACTTTAGAGAGAGCTTTTAAAGTGGACTTTAGAGAGCTTTTATGTGGATTTCAGTGAGTTTATATATAGGTATTGATAGCCACTTTATTAGCAAGCTTTGTGTGTCAGAATGGTAACTAGTAGTTTACTATATATGAAAGTCCCTATGAATATGGTGTTAGGGAAAGGATTTTATAAAGAAAAGCACAGAAAGACAAGACTAGGCATTTATTTCAATTAGGCTTGTCAAAGTAACGTTATTTGAGAAAGCTAGTTGTCCGTTCCAAAACTAGGTCTTCGTGGAGAAGAACGGCGAGAAACTCCACGGAAACTTGGTTTAAAGTATTTTATCTACACATTTTTACATTAGCATAATATACTTTGTTACAACATAAATCTCTAGGATCATTTCTCAAAGATAGAAACTTTACTAGTAGAAAGAAACAGAACATGAATATTCCTTTGATTAAACACAATACAATATTAGCCAATTAGCCATATTTTAACACATACAGAGCAACATAGTCATTAGCAATAATCAAGATATAATAAGGTCCACTTGGACCTTAGAGAGAGCTTTTTAGAGTGGACTTTAGTGAGAGCTTTTAAAGTGGACTTTAGAGAGAGCTTTTTATGTGGACTTTAGTGAGAGTTTTTAAAGTGGACTTTAGAGAGAGCTTTTTAAAGTGGACTTTACTGAGAGCTTTTAAAGTGGACTTTAGAGAGAGCTTTTTAGAGTGGACTTTAGTGTGAGCTTTCAAAGTGGACTTTAGTGAGAGCTTTTAAAGTGGACTTTAGTGAGAGCTTTTAATGTGGACTTTCGAGAGAAGCTTAAGCTGAAAGGGACACCGTGGCCCTGGCACACAGGCAACTGAAGGAACACGGGTGGGTTTTAGTCAGTAAAAGTCTGACACGCCCTCCCGCTCCACCCAGAGCGGGAGAAGTTATTTGATAATTTCCCACCCAAAAAAAAAAAAGGGTATCTCACAAAATTCAAATTTTCTTACGTTTTTTGCAATTTGCAGGTCAGCATCAGGTTGTTTGTTGATCTGAATATAATTCGCGACCGTAACGAATCGGTATTTATAGAATTATAATCATTAAAATAATTAATTCAACTCTTTAATTTCATATTACCCTATTGAATGACTACTTCAAGAAATTACACACACACATATACATAATTATATATTATACGTATAGTACAGGACATTTGAGGATTATACTAACTTAAGGAGTTTTATTACTGATTCTAATGATTATAATTTTGTAAAAACATATTATTTGTTAGGGTCGCAAAACATACTTTAATCAACATACAATGAGCTGCAAAATCGAATTAATTGAATTGCAAAAATCGTAAGAAAATTTGAATTTCGCAGGCTTCCATAGCGCTTCCCCCTTAATAAAACTAAACGTTAACGTTATTAAAAATTGAACAGATAAGTTCTCGTCAAAAAGTCATGACGAAGTCGTTTGGCTTGGTATGGGTATGTGATGAGAAGGGAGAAAAAGCATGTGATTAAAAGAGTGATAAATATAAATATTAAGGATGGAGAGGGAGCGAAAGGCCAAAGAAAGATGAATGGATTGTTTGTGTAGAATTAAGTGCCTGCTATATTGAATGTACTGGTTATAATTATAAAATGGTAAATCTAAACTAAATTAGCACTAAGACGGTTTGATTTGGTTTGGTTTGAGTTACGCGATTGGTAGTCGGATACGTACTAAATGGTAATAGATGTGATACGTGCATTTATGGAAATGCACGCAGGCGAAAGTGCTACGCTGTTCGGTTGCAAATATTGTACCGAACAGTTTGTTTGTTGGTTTGTAGAATAATGTTTGTGAATGATACGGCAGTGAATGATATCGTGGCGGTTGACAGGGGAGAATGGATAGAGAAAACGTGTTGCGCTGACCCCAAGTAACATGGGAAGAGGAAGAGTAAGTTTTTTCGGAGAGATTTTTACAAAAACCACTGACAGCTCACTTCAACTAGGTACTAGTGTGGCGGTATCTACAACGCCGCATGTGAACTACGCATCAAAGACCTGACGTCACAAATCCTGCATCGCGAGATCAGAGTTTACCGAGTGACTAGCATATATGTATACAACATCCCGACATCAACCGTCAGGCAGTTGCCCACCAGACACAATACCCGTCTGGTCGGAGGATCCTCCCTTTACTATAGAGTATGAGTGAACTTTACACCCTGTTACTCATACCTCTTTTTTTTTTTTTTTTTCTCTATACTTGTATTAGGCGGAATGACAACTCACTTAACCTAAGTTTTTCCGGAGAGATTTTTACAGAAAACACAGATTTTTCGCATTTTTTTTTTGTTATTAGATTTGATTACTTGTTTAGTTATGTATTTATTTATTTATAAGTATACAAATTATGTATTAGGTATGTTGAAACTGTTTGTACTCCCCGTCACTTGTCCCTACAGGTTCATTAGAAAACCAGCGTCAGACAGCATCTGTATGGCATTCATGCTGAAATGAACATATTTGGCGCGGCCGTGAGCCATGTTATAAACAAATAGCTGTGTCTATTTGTTTATAACATTTTTTATTTTCACTTTTAATTTGTTAGTATTTTGTGTTTCACGAACTGTGACCAAATAAACGTTATTCTTTCTTTCTTTGATAGCTCACTTCAACTGCTAGTATCAGGCGGAATGACAGCTCACATCATCAAAGTTTTCTCAGTGAGATTTGTACAAAACAGACCGGCTGCTTTAAACGGGATACAAATCAGTGAACAGCAATAGACATGAAACAATAGGAAAGTTGTAGCTGTCTTTCACATGTTAAACAGAGCCCTTCACAATTTGTATTCAAAATACATACCTAGTTACATCACCTACATCACTTTTGACAGTCAAAAAATGTAATGAAATAAATCTTTTATCCCCCAAATGTTCGAGTGTTTGTGTCTCTGTCCACTGTGACGGGTACTTCGATTAACACGACTTATATTTTTAAATGTTTTTATATTCCACTAAAGGAAATGAATCATAAATTAAATAAATCATTTATTTTGGACCAAACATTGTACATATTTTATAAACCTGCCAAACTGCGTGATCGGCAGGATGAGCGCTCGTCTTAAAGCATTCGGTTTAAACTATTTAATTAAACACAATTAAACAAGTAGTGTGTCTCAAGACAAAAGTCTGACCAGTGTGTGTTGCCAGTGATGACATAGGGCATTGAAACGTGGTCGCTCACAATGGGCCTTATTAGAAGGCTAAAAGACACCCGAAGGGCAATGGAGAGGGCTATGCTAGGAGTTTCCCTACGTGATCGAATCAGAAATGAAGAGATTAATTGGTAATGGGCAGGGCACATTGTGCGCAGAACAGATGGCCGCTGGGGCTGAAAGGTTCTGGAGTGGTGACCGCGTACCGGAAGACGTAGCGTTGGAAGGCCTCCCACAAGGTAGACTGATGACCTTATGAAAGCCTCAGGAATCCGCTGGATGCGGGAAGCACAGAACCGTTCGAGGTGGCGGTGATTCGAGGAGGCCTATGTCCAGCAGTGGACGTCTTTCGGCTGGAATGATGATGATGAAACAAGTAGTTAGATACAGATAGTTTAAATGTTCGGTAAGTATATTTCAGCTCAGTGTCCCTCAACCGATTAATTATTGTCATATGTTGCGACCATGTCATTCAGCAGTTCATTTAAATCTGTATCCGGTGTTAAAAGTCTACGCATATATGTACACGTATAGCAGTCAGAACGACCACCACTTCCCTCAAAACTAAATTGTCTCACAGGCCTGTGTATATGTATGTACATTTACGCATTCTGTCAGGCCAAACTGACTCAGTTCACCCGTTCAAATTTGTTTTTCCATGTGTGGCAGCCTTAAGTCCATATCATAGAACGATTGTCCAGTAAATAGGACTATCCGACACGATATATAATGCTTTCGTGACGGATATTACATCTCTCATATACCTATTTTGGGACGGAGACGTGGCCGTCAAATGAATATTTGAATAGAAATGTGAGGAATGGTCATATTTCGTTTTTTGCTATCAGAAAGCATTATGGATAAGTATTATCTTTATATAAATCTTTTTATAGACATAATATCACGCTTGTATACCTACTCGGGTAGGCAGAGATATAACTGAGGGGTCATCTACAACTCCACATGCGAACTACGCATCGAAGACCTGACGTCACACAAATCCTGCATCGCGCAATCAAAGTTTGCCGCGCGACTAGCATATATACAACATCCCGACATCAAACCCCGGGCAGTTGCCTACCAGATACGACACCCGTCTGGTCGCAGGATCTTTCTTTTTCAATAGAGGATGAGTAAACTTTACACCCTGTTCCTCATCCATACTAATATTATAAATGTGAAAGTAACTCTGTCTGTCTGTCTGTCTGTATGTTACGTTTTCACACCTAAACCGCTGAACCAATCGTCATGAAATTTGGCAGAGACTATAGCCTGGGATATGGAGAAAGAGCATAGGCTACTTTTTTACGCGATAACCGACATCCACGCGGGCGGAACCGCGGTCAACAGCTAGTACCTCTATATAACTGTACATAGTTAAGGTAGGCTATTACTTGACTAGTTACTTAATAAGTCCAGACAATGCCTATGAATTTATTTAAATCCGCCTCTGTATACATTAAATAAATATTGGAAACATTCCTATATAATTCATGTTTTTCACAATTTAATCTATCTCTTAGTTAAAGCTACACTGCCCAACAATATCAACTATATTATTTAAATCCAACTTTGTATACATTATGTGCATGAGAGATTAAATAAATATTGAAACATCTATATCATTCATGGTTTTCACAATTTAATTTATCTCTTAGTTAAAGCTACACTGCCCAACAATGTCAACTATATTATTTAAATCCAACTTTGTATACATTATGTGCATGAGAGATTAAATAAATATTGAAACATCTATATCATTCATGGTTTTCACAATTTAATTTATCTCTTAGTTAAAGCTACACTGCCCAACAATGTCAACTATATTATTTAAATCCAACTTTGTATACATTATGTGCATGAGAGATTAAATAAATATTGAAACATCTATATCATTCATGGTTTTCACAATTTAATTTATCTCTTAGTTAAAGCTACACTGTCCAACAATGTCAACTACAATATTTAAATCCACCTCTGTATACATTACGTGTATGAAGGATTTAATCAATATTGAAACATACCTGTATCATTCATGGTTTTCACAATTTAATGTATCTCTTAGTTAAAGCAACACCATCCTATAGTGACAAAAGCATTATTTAAATCCAACTCTGTATACATTATGTGCATGAGGGATTAAATAAATATTGAAACATACCTGTATCATTCATGGTTTTCACAATTTAATGTATCTCTAGTTAAAGCTACACTATCCAACAATGTAGTTGAGTGATTAGTGGTGTTGTAGCTAAAACGAGGCGGTGTAATTGGTTATCCTTCTCGATTTATATTCATAAGCCCGGCCACCCCTATCAACGTGTAGATTGGATACAGCAAACAAAGCTACTCAGGTCCGTGTCTCCGTTGAACGTAGCTGGTTTAAACTTTAGAAGGTAGGGGTAATTTTTTAATGTAAAGGTATTACTTATTAGATTTATTTAGTTTTATAATACTTTTATAGTTGTTGTGTTTTATTTTTAGGATTCCGTATTCATCAAGGAACCCTATTGGGATCCAACGGAAATACACAATAATGTTTTGTGGGATCCAACGCCAAAAATATTAAACTGGGATCCAAAGAAAATAAATGAAGCGCTGCACAGTGAAATGCAACAGCATAGCACTGTAAAGACTGGTCGAGATGGCGTTCTCAAAATATACGCCACATCCAATTTTATGACTTGGATATAATATTACATTTTTAGCACGGATACTCGTATAACGTCTGAAGCAGGTGCGGTCTCTATTTATTTATTAATATTTTCATTTTATTTTTAGGATTGAATTTTCCGTCACGTATTTCTCAGTAGTAACTTGGAGTCTGGATTTTGGTCTGGTTTATGGCAATAGTCTGGCCCCCTATTACATGGGACTTTAAATATAACTGGTGAAATGAGGGTGGACTACCAGGTACCCCTCTGCCCAACCAATAAGCTCGCTTATTGCCATATACTGGACACAAATACGGATTAAAAAATGCCAAAAACCAAAGCTGATATCGCATGTCCAAAGCTGATATTGCATTTCAAGTCTTAGGATCAACTTAAAAAAGTGCTACAAAAGCATTTAAAAGAAAGAAAGAAGATTTTTCTGCACAAACAAAACGCACTTAATAAAGAATAAAATTATAAAATACATACATTAAAGTAGCCAAAAGCCTCTTATTCAAGCAATAAAAGTTTGACAATTTAGTCCATTGCTTGATGTCAGGACCAGAGACCAAAGACAATTTACATTGTTACACTGTGTTGCGTCACTGGCCAAAATGTCAAGAAACAAACGATCAAAACAAAAACAATATATATGTACATTGTATCTCATTGTGTCCATAGCTATATCTGTAACTAACCTCACGTCTGCGAAAATGCCTCTCTGTAAAGTGTGCGATTTTTGATCTCGACTGTAGGTATATTATTTTATGGTTTACTTGGCATAATTTAATTTTAGCACATTCATTTAAAAAAAATTGTAATTAACTGACAAAATTTTTCTATAGTTGGGCAGACCTTATGTTTGTTATTGTTAAAGATTTTGGATAAATAAATAAATAATCCAGACTCTTTTATGTGGAACTTTTAACATATTCCGGGACACAGAACGAGACACAATAGAAGTTTTATTGTTATGACGTCTATGGAAGTTAAGTGTCCCGGAAAGTGATAAATATTACCGGATATGGACTAGATAAAATATGGATTTATCTCTGCCTTTTGAGGAATACAGGCGGAATGCTGGCACTGACGGTGGTTGTTTACAACTGGATGAGGGGGGGTACTTCACAAGAGTTTCAAAATGTGTACGGTGTGCGAAATAAAACTATCATGGTACACACGGCTACATAGCAAGCTACACTTTTCCAGTATAAGCTGATCTCGCATTGTATAGGATTTCTGTACAATGAGGCAGCTTACACTGAAAGAAATGTTTGCATTACTGTGACAAAAGTTTTGGTTACTGTTTACACAAAAATTGTGACTTGCGAACTTGATGTTATCTGTTACAAAACCTTGTTTTGCACACTACAAATCAGTTTTGTTAATTTAAGCAAGGTTTATTTCCTTATAAGTAAAGTTGAGTTATTTTTGAAGTAACTTAATTAGTTCGGCTAATTATTTATTTCAGTGTATAATGGAAATGTGTGGCTAGATATATAGCCGTGTGTACAACATACAATCTAACACTAAAATATTTATATTATGCACAAGTATCTAAATGAAAAAAAAAGAGGGAAGACCTCTTTGGGCATCAACAAACAAATCATCGTCATCAACAAATTCGTCCGCATTGCTGTCGTGGGAAAAATTGCCCCAAAGGCTGACAGTGTTGCCATGGTGAAAGGCAACGTTGATTTTTCGGCTTTAAAATAGGCCAGCCATCTGGTCAAAAAAGAAAAACAAAACAAAAACAACACAACCTGTCATGGTCAAATACTAATATGGGAGTTGCCAGGAATCGAGATGAATGATGTGCGATTGAAGAGGCCTATGTCATGCATTGAACTGCTGTAGATTTATGATGACGATGAAGAGGTAGAATGCCATCTTAAGATATTCAATTTGTTATAAATTCTGTGATTACTTTAAGAGCGTTGTCACCGGTCCAATCTCGTGACTGAGAAGGAATTATGAAACACCGCTTAATCAACTATCTCGATAAGTGTATCTAGAATTTTCTAATGCCTTTTTTAGAGTTTCATATTGAGACACGAAGCAACATAATTCGATCTAAATAAAAACGGTCACATTCCTCTAGATCGAATCATTATCATAATTATCATAATTCATAAAGATCATAATTCCTTCTCAGTCACGAGATAATATGTTTTTAAAGGAGTGGCGCTAGTGGACCGGTGACAACCCTCTTAACTCACACACCTAGTAGCATTTGTGTTGGCGTTTGGTTCGGCCACATACCTCTGAAGGTGGCCCAACTAAATGCCAACGGAAAATGCTATTAGGGACGCTGTCTTATCTATTAATTATTAAAATTTCAGGAGTATCATCTACTTTTACAATGTTTGTAAATATGTGAGCATCTTGTATCTATCACATAATTTATTTGTCTGTCATTACTTCACTTTTCATTCTTTTTACGTATTGTGGTATAGTAATTTTATTCTAAGTACATCGTCTTCACATTTTATATAATTCATGTGGAAGTGACTAGTTAGTTTAATTTACTAGTAGTCTATGGTTGAGTTTCAAAAATGGAACGTAACGTCGATGGATGGATAGTCTGTGGTGTGAAAGTCGAGAGGACGATTTGAGATATAAAGTTTTTGTTCGCCTCGGTGTTGTTAGTCAGCACGTGTGTTTAGAATTTTAAGCTGTTTTTTTAGTGTTTGTTGATACTTTTGTGACTTGTTTTTGTGTAATTGTATTGTCATTGTGTTCGTAACCAGGTTTGTATTGTGATTGTTTTATTTTTTACTCTTTTTATCCAAGATGGATGTAAATAAACCCCCTGATCCTGACCCCCCTGACATTCCTTCAACACCTTTTTCCCCGAATCCATTATCCCAATTTGCGGACGTTGTCTGTAGCATTACAGAGATGGATGTTTCCGAATCTCAACAAACCACACGCAAACGTCCCAGTGACGAGGAAATTCTGACACCAAATAAACATCAAAAAAGCCAAATTGGTCGTGTCAAGTATTCCGTGTTGGACAAAGCACCTTATATTGTTCACGTTTCCCGCGTAGAGACCCAACCAAATGCAGGCACCACTCTTCACCCTGTTAATTTTGGCAAGTTTTTGCTGAATAATAATATTGCGAACATAGTCCGTGGTGGTGTTAATAGAGTTGGCAGAAATCGTGTGTCAGTAGAGTTTGCTTCCCCTCAGGATGCTAACTCTTTCTTAATTAACTCTTTGTTATTAAAATATAGTTACACTGCTTCAATTCCCACATTTAATATAACTAGGATGGGTGTAGTTACCGGGGTTCCCTCTGATATTACAGAAGAAGAGGCTTTATCTTATTTGTCTGTGCCCTCAGGTTGTGGGCAAATACTTAAAGTCCGCCGTATTAATAGAAAAGTCCAAAGAGATGGTAATAACGAGTGGAAACCTACTGAAACTTGTGTCATCACTTTTGATGGCCAAGTCTTACCCAAAAGGATTTACTGCTGCTACACATCCCTTCCTGTTGAACAGTACATATACCCCACAATCCAATGTCGCATGTGTTGTAGATTTGGACATGTAGCAACCATATGCAGATCTAAACCACGCTGCAGTAAATGTGGCCACGATCACCCTGGTGATGGTTGCAACATTTCTGAGGGCGAGGCCTTCTGTGTGCTTTGTTCGGGTAATCACTATGCTAATAGCAGGTCATGCCCCGAGCATGGTAGGCAGAAAGCCATTAAGACTGTTATGGCTGAAAAATCAATTCCCTATGTTGAGGCTAGCAAAATTATCCCAACAGCTTCCCGGAATTATGCTAATGTCACTAAGACTCCGATTTCTCAGTCCTATAGGAAAACGGTAACTCTCAAGCCCAGGAACCATGCCCCCCTTTCCCCATCATATGATAAAACTGCTCATCACCAGATAACTAGTTCTCCTCAATCTTCACAGCCTAATGGCTGCGCTCTCAATTATAATAATAACTCTTTCAATAATAGTACTTCATCTATTATTGAATTATTTATAAAACTTTTACCTATTCTTATTTCTTCGTCTTCTTCTAATAATCAATCACCGTCCAACGTTGCCGATCAACTTATAACTCTTCTTTTAGACATCAGAAATGGCGGTTCGCCAAGTATTCCTTCAGTGGAATGTGAGGAGCGTGTGGCATAAAAAGCACGACCTCATATTTCTATTAAACAAGTACAAGCCGCTGGCTTGCTCCATAGCTGAGACTTGGCTCATTCCAAGTCTTAGCTTTCGTATACCACACTTTAACATCCTAAGATGTGACAGATCTGACGGCTATGGAGGGTCAGCTCTGTTTGTCAATAATCGGGTTCCACTTTTGCCCTTTGCTTTGCCTTCACTTACGGGTGATATGAGCATTACTGCAGGTAAGGTTGAGGGCATCACAGTGTTCTCCATTTACATTGCTCATCCTCATCATGACTTTTTTATTATTTTAAAAAACATTTTTATGAATGTCCATGGACCAATACTGGTCATGGGCGACTTTAACTGCCATCACTATAGATGGGGATCTGAGCGCTGTGATGCCTTTGGTATAGCTTTGGTTGAGATCTTGGACGATCTGAATCTATACATTTTAAATAATGGATGTCCAACACGTAGATCTCTTCCTGGACAGCAAAAGAGTTGTGTTGACTTAACCTTTTGTTCGGTTGAGCTTGCAGCTTCGACCCATTGGGAATGTACAACCTTGTCGCATGGTAGTGACCATTACCCTATTGTTATATCCTTGCTAAATAAGACTTATTTAGAGAAAACTTCTCCTCCACTGCTGAAATATAACCTGTCCAAACCAGATTGGTCAAAATTTGCTTCATTATTGGAGGATAAAACTGATGTTCTTCCAAATTTAAATTCAAGTTTATTAGATCCTTCTGGTCACTGCCATGCCAAGAGCTGTTATGAGGGATTTATTACAGCCATCACCTCCAGTGCAGAATCCTGCTTTCCACTAAAAAACAGTGCCCGTGATAAAATACCTTCACCCCCGTGGTGGGATCCAGAGTGCACTTCGGCAATCAGGAATAGAGATGAGGCCGAGGAATGTTACAATGTGGATATGAGCACCGAAAATCTGTTGGCCTATTTGCAGGTTAGTGCCAGGACAAAACGTCACCTCCGTAAGAAGAAACGTGTGGGTTGGGTTAAGTTTTGTACCTCCTTATCTCCCTCCACTCCAGTCTCGGTAGTCTGGAAAAATATAAATAGATTTAGACGTGGGTGCTCCCCATCAGTTTCTTCACCAATAACTAGGGAAACAGCTGACCTTTTTTTTGACAAAATTGCTCCACCGTATGTTCCTCTCTCTTCCGAATTTTTAAATATGACCCTGCAAAATGTTTCAGACGATCCTTTTGATGTGCCTTTTAGTTTAGAAGAACTGAATGTGGTGCTCAGGCATGTCCGGGACTCAGCCCCCGGTATTGATGGTGTGCCATATTCTTTTATTGTTCATTCTGGAAACAAGACTAAACTCTACTTCCTTGATATTATTAATTATTGTTATAGTAATGATTGGGTTCCAGATCAGTGGAAGTTACAAATCATTATTCCACTATTGAAGCCAGGCAAACATGTAGATGATCCGAACGGCCTTAGACCAATTGCTTTATCCTCAGTCTTAGCTAAATTATTGGAACACCTGATTAAAAACCGACTTGAATGGATAGTCGAATCGAGAGATTTACTGCCGAATTACCAATTTGGTTTTAGAAAGGGACTCGGTACAATGGATAGTGTTGGCGTACTAGTTACGGATATTCGCTTAGCGTTTTCCAAAAACAAATCTGTTGTTGCCGCCTTCCTAGATATCTCCTCTGCATACGACAACGTTCTTCTTCCCATACTCAGGCAGAAATTGCAACAGCTGAGTCTCCCGGTTAAGATGATCAAATGCATCTGTGCACTTCTTTTTTCTCGTTCTTTGGTTTTGAGAGTTCAGGGCGAGGACTTCGATGAAAGGCAGGCTTGGAAGGGACTCCCGCAAGGTTTCGTTCTCAGCCCCCTTCTTTATAATTTGTATACGGTGGACATTGGCTCTTGTCTAAATAATAACTGTCACATCCTTCAATATGCCGACGACTTAGTCTTGTATGTGACAGATTCCTCCATTGTAGACGCGGCGTCATCTCTCTGTCTCTCTCTGGACTCTTTGAATCAGTGGCTTTTAAGCCATGGTCTTTCATTATCCGCACCAAAAAGTTCGGCAGTAATTTTCTCGCGTAAAAGATTGATTCCGAACACCTCAGTGAATATTTTAGGTCATAATATTCCTTTGGTTAATAAAGTAAAATTTTTAGGCGTTGTTCTAGATTCAAAACTAAGTGGTAAACATCATATAAATTTATTAATAAAAAAATGTGAAAGAGTTGTTTCGATTTTAAAAGTTCTCGCGGGTGTCTGGTGGGGTGCCCACCCTTATACTATGAAATTGGTCTATAACGCCTTAGTACGTAGTGTTTTAGACTATGGGACTTTCCATCTAGTTCCATGCAACAAGGGTGCTTTGGCTGGGCTGGATAGGTTACAGTCAAAATGCCTTCGGATCATCTCTGGCTGTATGAAGTCTTCTCCCGTTAACGCATTGCAGGTTGAATGTGCTGAACCTCCACTGGCCCTAAGACGGCAGTATCTGGCCTCCCGTTTTTTAGCTAGGTTAATACCTAGATCTTCCCATCCCCTTTTAGCAAGATTGAATGATTTAGATGCCATATGCAGAAACTCAAACTACTGGAATAACAAGGAAATTCCCCTAATCCTAAAAGCATTTCGTCAAATTCATAATTTAGAATGTCCAATAGAACAGAATCCCCGATTACCTCTTTTTAACTTTCCCTATGAAGTCTTATGTTTCATTCCAAAAATTCTCTTTGACATTGGCATTTCCAAAAAGTCCTCATCGGCGAATTCAGCCTTCAATGCGGCGGTGGGAGACCGATGGACTGGTTTTCAAAAGTTTTTTACAGATGCTTCAAAATTTAATTATTGTAGCAACACTGGCGCTGCGGTTTATTACCAAAGCTCCAGAATTATTTTACAGTACAAATGCCCCGAGGAGGCCTCTGTGTTCACGGGCGAGTGTGTGGCTTTATTGGAAGCTTGTCTTTTCATAGAGTCACACCAAAATATCAAAAAAGCTGTTATTTTCACAGACTCTCTTAGCTGTCTGCAAGCTTTGGTACAGAACCCTTTCAAAAGTAAATTGCACAGTTCTCTTATTCTAAAAATTAAAAAATGTTTATTATCTTGTGCTAATAGTCAAAAAGAGGTTGAGTTAGTTTGGATACCTAGTCATTGCGGCATTAAGGGCAATGAGTGCGCTGATACTTTGGCCAAAGATGCGTGCTCATCAGCAGCAGCTGATCTGACACACAATATTTATCAGGGATATGACTTGCTGAGCCTTCCTAAGGCTAAGCTCCAATCCTCATGGCAGGAACAGTGGAATATCACTGGAAGAAAAAAGGGCAGGTTTTATTATGCAGTACAACCCGTAATAAAACCAAAACCTTGGTTCTACGGCTACAAAAAAGTCTCCAAAACAATTGTGTCCGTCCTTTGTCGAATCCGATTAGGTTTTTGTTGTACTCCCGTTTTTTTGCGAAAAATTCGTGTACGAGACTCCTCTCTCTGTGAGTGCGGTTTGGAGGAGGGCACTCTGGACCACATCTTCTTTGAATGCTCGAACAACGTTCCACTTTTAGATTTATATAGGCGTCTCCCAAAATTTAAGATCCCTCTTCCAATTAATTTCCCCTCCTTACTAACATTCTCTTCTCCAGAACTACTTGTGGCGCTGATGACCTTCATCCGTCACAATAACATAAAGTTATAACATATTTATTCTGTGTGGATGGTGTGGTTTGCGTATATTTTATGTTTTAACAAATTATATCATTTATTTATTTATATTTTTTATTGTTTCAGTCCCGTACTAATCCAACAAGATCTACATTGTGTTCAACTGTATCAACCGAAGAATTTTACTACAAAAAAAAAAAAAAAAAAAAAATCTCTCATGCACACTTGTTTTTCTAACTCACTTTAGACATTGGCAGAATAGTCGACATCGGCTTTGCTTGCCATATATTAAAAATAGAATAGAATAGAGATATAAAGTTGTAATGTACGTTTTGTTAACGAGAAAATCCTGCGAATCGGTGTTTATTTTTTAGCCCCATTGAGCATCTAAAAACCACATTAATGTATACAAAATATTGTTAATATTTTAAAAGAGTAACGCCCAAAACGTTACTTAACTTTAAGACGTTCTTATAAGTGTTTCTGTCGCTACAAAACAGTTTAAAGTGACAGAGACAGCATTAGACTTAACGGCGACTTAAAATTGAATTGCGTTTGAGTATTCAGCAGTAAGTGTGGCGGCTCTTGCCCATTCTTCTCCATACGTAGATACTTTTTGGAAGGGGTAACTAGAACTAATTCAATTTTTTGAAGTGAATTCTTCTTTTGGCGCGTTGAGCACTTTTTGGGTGAACAAAAATCATGGTATTCGCGTCATCGTCACCGAACGCTTTCCATGAGTTACATGTATACTGTGTATGTATGTGTACTTTTTGGGTGATCAAAAATCATGGAACTTGCGTCATCGTCACCGAACGCTTTCCATGAGCTATATATAGGTATACTTTTTGAGTGAGCAAAAAGCTTAGTTTTCACTTCTATCGGCAGTACCCAAAAACTGCCCCGCAGATTTTTTTTTGAATATTTTGACGTTCAAAAGTTTCTTTGACGTGCTTACTGCCTTCCTTTTGGCATGAATTTCTACTGTCTCTTCATTCAAACTCGGTCAGTGCTCGATCCAGTGGTAAATAACATTCGGATGTAGCGCTCAAGTTGTAGTCAAATATTTGCTCACACCCACACTATTTGCTTCAACAGCTAGCCTTGTGTTGTGAGCCCACTCGTCTGCTTGTAATTGTACTAAGACAAATAAGTGAAAATGGGTTGTAGTGAACAGAGTCTGTAGCGATTAGGTCATCACATTTAATAGTTATTACAAGCGGTTATTACAAGTTGTTATCAGTCTGTTAAAATAATAAAATAATCAGTTTTCCTAAAAAGAGAAAACTGAATTTTTCAAATAAAATAAGTGTAAAAATTGGCACAAAATAAACCACCCGTGATAATAAGACACTAGACATGCGCGGGTCGATGGTATCAATAATTGAACACACACTTTATGCGGGATTCGGTCGTGGTCCACTTGCTTAGTTCACCTGGGTGGACCACAGGCACTTTTTCTTGCCGGTGGATCACCTCAGTCCACTTAAGTCGACCACGGGCATTTTTTCTTGCCGGTGATCCACCTTTATAATAATATTGCAATCTCGTGTCGCAGCTTCGATCAATAATAGGTCGCAGCTTCCCCAAGTTCAATTTAACGGAAATGTTATTTCAGTAAGCGAAAAGGTTAAGTAACTTGGAGTTTGGATCGACAAACATCTTTCTTGGGTTCCCAGTTACAAGAAGTAAGTCGATTATTTTTTTGCATCTGGTAAGTCCCTGAGACGGTTTCGGAACTTTCTTCCATCTGCCACTACACAAAAGTAAAGAAAACCAGTACCACCATTTTGCGCCTTCTAACTGAACTGGAGAGTCTTGAATCCAGACCTTCCAATGAAAGGAAAACCAAATAAATATATAACTGATGATGACTATACAGGGTGTTTGGCGCATGGACCGACACAATTTTTTGGGGGTTGGAAGAGTCATTAGCGAGGTTTCATTCAAAGACCCCATATCCTAAGTGTCACGGTTATTAAGATATGATTTTTTTAGGTTTTTTCCTAAAATTACCCGGAATCTCACCTTTAAATCGTCATTTCTTTTTTATTAATGGTTGTAATTGCACGAAATAAATTTTATTGTATTCTGAAATATATTTTTATTTTAAATATATCATTATTTGATGCAATTGATCTGTAAAAAATACTAATGTGCTTCCAAAGTCAATTTTGTTTTTAAATGTGTGAAAATTAGCAAATTCTAAATTCAGTATTAAAAAAATTGAACTTAGTTTTATTTTAAAAAGTTCTTTGGATGAAACCTCGCTAATGACCCTCCCAACCTCCCATGAAATTGTGTCGGTCCATGCGCCAAACACCCTGTATAATAGAAATACAATTAGAATGGAGAACCAAAGAAGTTTCTGTAGGACTCGCTTTGGAAAAGTTACGTTGATTGTCTCAATGATAAATCACTATTTTATTAATTAAAGTTTTTTTCCGTATTAATTTATTTTTCGATTTTCATTTGATCTTTCGGCATTCATTTTTCAATTGTAGTAAAATTACAGGATCAGGATCAGGAAGAGGATTTTCTTTCCGTGGAATTAATTTTAGGTGGACCATGGCCAACAGACATTTTTTATGTGCTTAGTCCTCATCATTTAGGTGATCGACCGGCAAGAAAAAGTGCCCGTGGTCCATTTAGGTGAATAAGCAGGTGGACCACGACCGAATCTCGACTTTATGGTATCTTTGCCAAATGATCACAAATTACCTAAGTTTAATGTTGTGAATAACTTAAACGAAAAAGAAAAGGTCCCACGGCTAGAATGTTAATTGTTATTAATTATTTTAATTGTGTATGTTTAAAATACGTAATGTAATAGAATACTAATAGATAATATAATTGCCACACCGTATGCCGATGGTGCACGGGTGGTTACTTACTTTTCATTTTAAGAAGTTATTTCTATTTATTGTTCATCTAGCAACCCGCTCGCTTCGCACGATTCGTACGATTTGATAAAACATAGAGATTTCCTTATTATACCTAAGATAAATATTACTATATATATCCCATAATAAGCCTGTGGCGACATCTATAACGCCACATGCGAACTACGCATCAAAGCCCTGACGTCACACAAATCCTGCATCGCGCAATCAAAGTTTACCGCGCGACTAGCATATATACAACATCCCAATATCAACCGTCGGGCAGTTGCCCACCAGAAACGACACCCGTCTGGTCGGAGGCTCCACCCTGCTCCTCATACCTCTCTCTATAAGCCTTCAGGACTCAATTCCCTAAATGATGTTAAAAATCGCTTCAAAATACATTGTCTAGTTTGAGGAACAATGTGGTCACACATTTACGAAACGCGACTTCAGTTTATAATTATATATAAATAATTATAAGTCCCGGAATTAACGCACACCACCAAACATCCCAATTAGAATATTATTTTATATTCATATTACATACACTGTTTTTAATATTATGAATAAAACACTATTAATAAATTTAATTAGTTATACTGATTGTAGGAGAAAATTGTGGCCACATTACTTTACACACGCACACGTATAAGTTTAGCACACTTCGTCCATTTTGGTTTGTGTTGACTATACAGAGGAAGTGTGACTGTAATTTACGTTTTTTTGATTATTTCTGGGATAAAAAATACCTATACTAAAAATGACAGAAATTGATTCTGTATTTTTTTTTCTGAATACAATTTTGCTCAAAATAGTTTACTGAAAAAAATTAAAAATAAATTGGTTGTCTGTAAAGTTGGTTTACGGACGATAGTTTAACGTGACAACGTCATAACAAAACATACAATGAGCGTAACGGGACAATGAGTTTAATGGGACATTTTCGTGCATGCAGCCGGCGTTCATCGACTTATTAGACGTTGTCAAGTCAAAAAAAAAAAAAAAAGACGTGTGGCACTCGGGGACTGCCGCGGTAAAGCTATTGCATAGCATTTTGTATCAACTTATGCAATTATAATTATTTATTTATTTTATTTATGCAGCATTTCTTTTTCTTTGATATTATTATTTTTTTTTTTCGTTGCGGAATTTCTGGATTCGGTCCCCGCGCTCAAGGCCCGCGATAGAAGCTATGCAATAGCTTAAAAACAAAATAAATAAGTGCTGAACGTCGTAAAAGTGTATAACTACGTAAACAAAGTCAAATATAAGCATAATAACAACTTTAAAATAGACGAAAGTGTTGAACCTAAAGTAATTTTAAATAAAAAAAGAGTGACAAACTGTTTTGACAGCGAAAAAATTCCATGTACATGAGTCATTTCCAACCGTCTAGTCAAGTTTAAAAATTGTTCAACTGGAATGGTATCAACTATTTGGCAAGCTTTAATTAAGTCGTTGTAGCCTTGCGGTGCAACAGGGGAACTGAATGTACTCGTAATCGACTGGTCGAGAGTTCAAACCCCACTATCAACAATCACTTTTTGTGAAGATCATAATTTTATAAACTAATATTTATAAGAATAAAATACGCAGTACACAGAAAAAAGAACTGCCAGAAATTATTAGATCACTAGAGGGTACTGGTGTAGTAAAACCGTCGGAGTGGGGAGCGTGAGGTTTTTTCGTTACGGAATTTCTGGATTCGGTCCCCGCGCTCAAGGCCCGCGATAGAAGCTATGCAATAGCTTAAAACATGTGCATTAATTCAGTTACACATTGTAGATACAAAAGTGGTGATTATGAAGGAACTCTAGGAAAAGTAGCAATGCAGCAATTTTTCCGAGGGTCTCGATTCAAACAAAACTAAAAAAAAAAAAAAACCGTTTGAAAAATTATATATGAAGAGCGATATTTAAATTCCTTGTTCATACGTTCAGTCAGACATGCAGTGATCATTGACCTTGTGTTCATGGGAAAACTTGATTTTTTTTCAACACCACCAAGCGATTTTATTGAAATGCTCATCGGAATTCCACTCACTGTCAATCAATCAAAAAATATGAAGATAAAATACAAAAGTAATAAACATTTTTAAAGTATCGAATGTAAGTAGAATTTTAACATTGTAAGAATTAAAAATTATACAAATACATAAAATTGAAGTCTGTTTGTAATGTCAAAATAACTGATTTTTACTTAATGCATATGAAAGTACTTACAAAAATAAGTGTCTGTTTGTTCCTGATTATCTCCGAAACTGGTCATCTCTTAGCTGCCACGGGTTATTTTATTTTTTTATTTTGTTTCTATTTGTTGTACCTACGCTTGACGCTTTTAACGTGTAAGTTTTTATTATTTTTATTTTTACATCGTTCTCACTTTTAGTTATAAATGCAACATTATAGATGTAACGAATACTTTTGTAACAATTTAATTTAAAAGAGTGTCCATAGAGTTTCTTGCCCGTTCTTCTCCATAGGTACCTACGCTTTGGAATGGGAATGTAGCTTAATTTTTCTTACTGACCGACTGCTTGACAATTCAAAAGTGCCTGTAAATGGTTTAATTGAAATAAATGATTTGAGTTTGAGTTTTGAGTTTGTAAACGGCTGGACCGATTTTGACGGAACTTTCACTGCCAAGTAGCTGATATTACAAGGAGTAACTCCGGTTTTTATTTTAGAAAAAGCTACTCTGGCGAAACCGCGTGTAGCAGCTAGTATGCAATTTTTTTTATTTTTTGACCTAACTCATCATCTGCCTAGCCTTTTCTCAATTATGTTGGGGTTAGCTTCCAGTCTAATCGAATGTAGGTAATCATCATCATCATTTCAGCCGAAAGGACATGTGTCTGCTGGACATAAGCCTCCCTCAATTGCGGGGGGTTTGCCATAATCGCCACGCTTGGCAGGCGGGTTGGCGATCGCAGTATGGTGTTAAAATTGCATAGAGAACGCTGCTGCCCATTCTCTAGTAAGTCCCTTAGTCGCCTTTTACGACACCCACGAGAGGAAATGGGGTGGTGCTATTCTTTACCTCCGGCACCACACGAAACGGTAAAAAAATCTCAGTATTATAACTTTGAGTTTGCAATGTATTCGTTGCGGCAGTTTTCATAGACAAAAAAATGTGTGATTAGAAAAAAAAAATTTGGGATGAGGCTAAACTGCCAAGTGAATATTGGCTAATTTATAGGTAAGTTCTATCACGTTTTATTACTACTAAAACACATGGCTTCCCAAAACATTGCGGGCGGCAATACTCGAAAATAGCCCTAAAATCCCATATAAAATGTTTTATCAACCCTTTCCATGGCGGCGGGGTCAAATCCTGACCAAATGAAAGACCCAATACCCTAAAATCGGCTCATAGGAACCGCAGCTCACGCAATCGTGCAACAAAAACAGTAAATGTCAATTTACTTGACAGACAAATGGTTTTCAGTAAAAACGGTTGTAGTAAAACAATTCGGAGAAAATGTCTTGTTCTAATGTTTGTTTTAGTGAAACTCAAACTCCACACTCAAAGCATTTTTAGGGTTCCGTAGCCAAATGGCAAAAAACGGAACCCTTATGGATTCGTCATGTCTGTCTGTCTGTCCGTCCGTATGTCACAGCCACTTTTTTCCGAAACTATAAGAACTATACTGTTGAAACTTGGTAAGTAGATGTATTCTGATTTTCATCTGTTAATCTCGTACGTCATTTCGACTTATTAGTCTTCATTATCAAGAAGAAGTCACGGTCCGGTTCAAAAACCGAGGCGAGCCGGATGCGACCCGTGGGTCGTACGTTACCCATACGTGTTCCACAACATGAGCTGTCGAGATTTATGTTAGTTCAATATGAATGAAATACATATGTGTATACATACGTAAGGAGCAGTGGTGCACAATAGGGAGCAGTGGTGGCCCAGTGGTAACGGTCCCAACTTATGAGTTTGTAGGTTGTGGGTTTGAACCCAGGCAGGCGCTTCAAGAGTGCATGGGAGGCAGTCACCTCCTTCTGCGAAGCAGTAATGCTCGCAAAGGAGGAGGCGGAACGCATGAGGGAGCGGCCATCTGTGCGCCCCCACGCCACTAGTAGCCGCAGGAGACGCCCTGGGCGGCGAGAATCAACTGACCGATTCCCGGCCACCGTAGGCGCTGGCTTGCGGGCGCTGAGCTATGAGCAGCTCGCCGTCTTGAAAGGACCAGGCCCGGATCGACGGCGCGTTTTGTTCCACGCGCGCCTCAAAGAGATGTCAGCACGCACTGACGGGGTCTGCTAGGACCGGTGCCTGCCAGTATTGCGGGTTTGTCCGAAAGGGATACCGTGGCCCTGGCACACAGGCAACTGAAGGAACACGGGTGGGTCTTAGTCAGTAAAAGTCTGACACGCCCTCCCGCTCCGCCCAAAGCGGGAGAAGTTATTTGATAATTTTCGATACAAAAAAAAAAGAAAAGGCAGGCGCTTTATTTTGTGTAAATAATTTCATCACCACTGCCCCAGATAAAGAAGAAAAATATCGTGAGGAAACCGGCATTTCATAGAATCTAAAATTTGAAGACGTGTGACATCTACCAACGCGCACTGGGCCTGCCAGGTAGATACAGCCCAATCCCTCTCGAATAGAGGAGGCCTGCGTCCCAACAGTGGAAACATCATAGGCTGATTATGCTTTATACATAAACTTCCGGAATAAACATAAATATAATTTTTTATGTTGTCGACTTTAATTTATAATTATGTATAGTTTAATTTTTTACCACCCAACAACAATCAATATCAACTCTACGCAAAATAAATCTTTCAGGAAAACGTTCAGTATTCATGCTAAGTCCACACAAAGTAAAGAACATTTTCATTCACAAGAAATTTCTAACGTTTGCAAGTTATAAACTCGACTTGCATGCAAATATTATGTTCGTGTATTAATGCATACTATGCAACATTCAACACTTGCCTATGTGCTTTCATTTAAAACATTAAGGCGTAAAATGAATAAAGGTCATGACACATTATACCGGCGCGGCACCGCAACTGCACTGCTGCAGCACAGCGGCGGCGGCGGCGTCACGGTCGCCTCGAATTAAGGCTACGGCTAGCCGCCAGCGCGCTAATTACGCTTCATCCGCGAGTTTCAAGCTCGCAGTTCACGCACTGGCCGCGAGGTGCAAGCTTCCTGCCACTGCGAACAAAAATTCTGTACCTCAGAGGTATACAACATTATGTGATTAAACGAAAATTTTACAGGAGAGGCAAAAATGCGCGGAGCGAAACTTCGAATGCTATTGTTTTGCAAAACTAATACTGTTAAGTTCAACAGTATTTTTTATTATTATTAGATGGATCTTATCGTCATTTGAGGTCCTTTAACCATTAGACGTAAGTGGATTTAATGTCATTCATATACGATTGGATATTTCTTTTCATAGATGTCATAGGACTTGAGGAGCTCGTGGCTAAGTAATAACAGCCGCACGGGTCGATCCGTCAGGGTAAGCTACGCTTTCCGGGGTTGGTCCGTGGATGGGTGACCATATTTACATACCGAGACTCCTCCGTGCCTCGGAAAGCACGTTAAGCCGTTGGTCCCGGCTGTCATTCGTGGATCTTTGACAGTCGTTACGGGTCGTCAGAAGCCCAAAAAAAAAGTCTGACAACCAGTCTTTCCAAGGGGTATCGTGTTACCCAGTTACTGGGTTGTGGAGGTCAGATAGGCAGTCGCTCCATGTAAAATACTGGTATTCAGCTGCATCCGGTTAAGACTGGAAGCCGACCCCAACATAGTTGGGAAAAGGCTAGGCAGAGAGATGTCATAGGACTTAGTCGTATGCCAGTATGTAGAACTGGTTCTTGCGATTTTAATGGTACAAGAAACTAATTTTCGAAAAAAGTGGAGTTACTATTGTATACCTCTGAGGTAGAGAATTGTTATAGCCGTATAACAATTGTGTTCACAGTGGCAGGATTGTTTTGTGATTGAACACGCCTAGGACTTGCACGTTTTCATAATGTCTCGGTTTATATTGACTTGTTTGCATTGCGACTCACAGTCGGCGCGCAGTACATAAGCATGCGATCGGCGCGCTGTAAGCACGCGATTTTCTCGCTTGCAGCGCGTGGGCTGCGAGTCGAGTTGTATGGTAGCGGCAAGCGCGCTGTTGGTTTTTCATATTGATATAAAGAAATATATTAAACGACACACGATTTAATGCACTAATTTTAATGACAAGTTAATTGCTGGGTTGAAGCGGTGCCGGTTTAGTGTGCTATGACCTTAAGTTTGGGCTTGAAACCACGGAGTAGGACAAAAATGGAGTGCTGAGATGATTAAAAGTGGTTTAGGTATGGCGGACAGATAACCAGTGTTTGTAATTTGACGAACATTCGGATGTTGCTATTCTAATTGCGGTTAGACCGAATAGCACTGTAAACTTTTGTCTTTTAATTGGATGTAGCAACTTAATTTATTATTGGTGTGTGAATCATTGAATGCCATACCCATTTTTTTTTGCACATGTCAATCAAAGCGAAACAATTTGGTAAATCCTGTGTTGCCTACTGCTATTAAAGAGAATGATAAAAGTCTTCTCCTGAGAAGTCTTTCGATCTTTAGCTGTTCATTGTTTTGTTGACGATGCAGTCCAAATATGATATTTCTAAAAATTGTGAAAGAAAACATCGTGATGAAACCAGCATGTCCTAGAACAAAAAAAACGACGATATGTGACATCTACCAAACCACGTTGGGCCTGCGTGGAGGATAACAACGAAATTACTCTCGAAGAATTTTTCTTGCAATTCGCAGCAGCAGCAACATTATAGGCTGATAATGCTTATAATAAATAAATTCATTTATTTCAGGTAAATAACTCCAAATTTAAAATCATATAAAATCATATAAAATAAATTAAATAAAAATAAATTAATTAAAATCAAAATAATCGAATCAATGGAAAATAAATAAATAAATGAAATCAAATTAAATCAAAAAAAATTAAATCAAAATAAATTAACGCAAAATATATTAAATCAAATCTACTAATTATAAAGAAAAGAAAAAACAATTAATACCTTCTCTCCAACACAGGAACAGCAACATTTCTGCTGAAACAATGCCGGATGAAGGGGCAGTCCAGCATTCCCGCAATCATGGCCAGTACGATGTTGGGGCTGACCCGTACCCTACGCACCAAGGACGCGGCGCGCTTGCGCATGGTCGCATGGAAGCAGTCGGTGCGCGCCTCTGCGAATATACCGAGGCGCTGCAGTATCGGGGTAGCCCCATCACCGCCCTGAACGCGTTATTGTACTGGACGCGGATGGCGCCGTAACTTCTATTAGAGTAGTGAGGCCACAGACTGCACGAGTACAGTGATGTACGGTACGCTCTAAGGAGCGCTGCCTTAACCTCACTAGAGCACCGCGCAACTCTGCGGGCGATCATGTTCGCTCGAACAGACAGCGCCCTCGGCTCCCGTTCCATGTCTGCGTGATCTTTGAGGTCAACAGTCAAAACATGCCCCAAGTATGTATACGGTTTAAATCTTCTCAAAGGAACTCCATAGAGTCTGACCGGAGGTATGCTCCCCGGACATTTTCCACTGGCGGTCTCGAAGATCATACACTGGCTCTTCTTTACATTATACAATAAACCGTGACCACAAGCATATTCCTAGCATGTCCGTAACAGCTTCCTCAAGCTGCAGACCCTTAGACCCTGAGGCCATGTGCTTGTTCAAACAAGCTTCAATCATTTACTCTCTCCATTTACTTAATACTCTTTGTTTAAATTCAAACTTGGGACGTTTGTACGGAATGTTACTACTTGAGTTGAAGTCAGATTAAATTAGCGTGTGTTTCACTACATAAATAAACGTTTTGTTAGTTAAAGAGAAGTTGCTTGTTTGTCGGCTTTCGTGTTGATATTGATACGTTCTTTTTGTAAATTGTAGCATTGACTAATCTACATTCTTAGATGATGCAATCTCGATTTGTTAATTGGAAAGTAGGTAATTTAGATTAATATTATCTACTCTCTAAATACTTATTATTATGTAAATAAAATAAATTTTAAATATTAATCTTATATCGTTAATTACTGAGAGCAAGATAAGTATCTTTGTTGTTATCTAAAACCGCAGACTTTTTGAACAAAAAAGATGAAAATATGACCCAACAGAAAGACTATAATGTGAATGAGTGATGGTACTACTCACGCCTACAATAATAATAATCGTTTATTTATAAAAAGGCCACATTTGCAATAAGTTATTTAACAATTAAAATAAAACAAAGTTGCTTATAGAATAGAATAGAATAGAATAGAATACTCTTTATTATGTACACCATAAAAATTACAGATATAAATGTAGAACTGTTACATAGGGTGTCACAATGGGCGGTCTTATCGCTAAAAGCGATCTTTTACAGACAACCTTTGGATGGATCAAAAAGTAGAAGGAGAGACAATACTGCAGGTATTTAGTGGTGTACCACTTACATATATACAATAAATACATATACACAAAGCACATAGATACTTATCCATATAAATAAATATATATATATATATACACACACAATAATAAACATGATACAAGAGCAAGGAACTTTAAGTAATGATGATGTTTAAGGAGAGAGGAAGTGATTTTTAACCAAAATTTTAAAAGTGGACAAAGATTGAGCACGCCTTATCGAGACGGGCAAGGCATTCCATAACCGTACTGCTTGAACTGTAAAAGACTTGTCATAAAAACTAGTGGAATGCATTGGCATCTCTAGTCTCAAGCTTTCCGATGACCTCAGATATCTATTATGTGTGTCATGAAGGAACTTGAAACGTTCTTTAAGATAAGAGGGGGTTTTAGGATTGAATAGAATACTGTAGAGCTGAAATAAGATATGAGAATTCCGGCGAAGACGTATGGGAAGCCACTTGAGCTTTGTACGAAACTCAGAAATGTGATCATATTTGCGCAGGCCAAATATAAATCTAATGCAAAAGTTTTGAAGTCGCTCAAGTTTATCTAGTTGTGCCTCAGTAAGATCGAGATAACTGACATCAGCGTAATCAAGGATGGGAAGTAACAGGGATTGTGCAAGCGCACAATCGCGTGCTTATTTGCCTGAACTACTACTGATAAAAGCCTAAGTACTAAAAACAGTGTTAGAACAATGTTATATTTATAAGAGGCTATGCTATTCACAATACATTGAAACCCTGGTCTCCAAACTAGGGGTGTCCCTGTATCTTAGAGATCAGTGTCCCTTCGCAGTAAAGTCACAAGCCAATATTTGTAAATCTATGTTACAATATTTGCGGGTTCGTGCGTGTGCGTGCGTGAAGAGTGCGAGTGCCTGTGTGAGGGAGATTATAATTATGTAAGTGCAAGTAGGTATGCTTCATTTGGAATGAAAAGAATTAAATTAAAAAATTTGACAGGTAGGTATTTGTTTAATGCGAGTTTGGATTCATATTTTGTTTCTGAAAATTGTTTTCCTTGTTTAAATAGTTATACACTTTTATGCTGTTGACATAATACTGCCGCCCGGCAAAAGGTTTTCTGTGAGCTCTGGTTCTAGTGTTTTTTTTGTTTTGTTTTTAACTATGTCATCTCAGAGTTAACCACGAGGGGTTGAGACTCTTTAACCGAACTATCTTGTGGTTGCCTTAAGCTCCTAACAGAACTTAATGCCTCCAGCCAGGGCGTAAAACTTATATACTAAACGACTGCGCACTAAGAGCACCCCCTGTGGGGTACGGACCTGGCTTAGGATAGCGTCGGAGGGAGGATGGCAAGGGACCGTCGGTGGCTGGATAAAATCAGGGTTTTGATTATTATCAGGGGAATTTAAAGCTACAGGCTCAGCTATAGCGCGTGCTGGCGCTTCGCTTACGGGCAAGGGTCGGGGAGGACTATTTCGTCGGGGATTTCGCGCGGGGCCTCGGCGGCGAGGTCGGAATGATGATCGTGTAGTGTGTACTCTCGAACTGTACTAGTTTCCCTATGACTCTCCAGGAGGAGAGTGATGGGGTCGTCTGGGTCGGTCAGTGGGTTCTAGTGGGAAAATCCTAAGCCTTTGTATTGTTCTACCAGCTGGTTCAACGAGGGGGCAGGAAGCGTGTTTTTGGATTATCATATGGAGCACGTAAAGTTGCCTGACAGTCAACAGGTTACATTCAGCATAAAGCTGGAAATTGGGATACCTGCGTGGACGCGACAGCATAACTTTTATGACCGCCCGTTGTGCACACTCAAGAAAATTGGTCCAGCCGTTTCGGAGATTAGCCAGAGCAAACAGACGACCAATTTTGTTTTTTGTTGTTACAAATACATATAAAAAGCTGTTATTTTGACACTAAACAGACACTTGAATGTTGTTTATTTGTATAGATCATGAACTAATTCTAATGCATTTGATGTCAACTGGCTGGTCCGAAGTTGCGTCATAACATTATTCTAGCATCGTTACCGATTTAGCTACGCCACCATACTGTCATTCATCTTCATTTATTCCGTGTCATCTCTTAACTTTTATATATTATCGTTCAATAATTTTCAGTTGATCTCCCTCACTTTTCACCTCACAAGCTCTTTTACGCCAATGATTAATATCCATACTTCTGATATTTTATCAGATTCCCGTCGAGAAAGGACGGGACGGCTTTCTCTTATAATGTCGTAATATTCTAGATGAATTCATGGCAGATGTCTTAGTAACGTGTGTTATCTATTCTACTTGTCCCTTTCGTAAAAAAATATTATGGACTAATATTATGATTTTGAGAAAATGTATGTGTTTGTCGGAGACGAGTTGTATCCGGTAAGCCAACGCCATCTGTTGGCGTTCGATGGAGTGTGTGGATTCGCGCCATCGGCTCTTGACTAATCGCGCCGCTAGCGCTGCCTAGCGGCGCATGAAAGAGTCTACGACATAACGTTCGATTAGATAAGTGTCCGACGCACAGTCGACAAGTGGAGTTCATCGATAGCGGTCAAACAGTGAAGACGTCTAGAAATTGTAACGGTTTCGGTATAGTTGTGTCGTGTTCCAACATTAATTACTTTGCATACCCATTACTGTATAGAATCAAGTTCTTCTAAATGAACAGACAAATGTGCTGCTGGGGAGTTTGTTCCACCATTTCTTCTTCCCAGCTAAAGCACTAGGAAGTGTTGAAGGGATGGGCGTTTTGGGGGACTGTTTTATGTAATTTTGATTCTCAGCTTAGATTGAGTAAATGAGATTTGATTTGAGTTTAGTTCGGTTTTTCTATTGCGCAATAACCAACACTACCCACAGTACGCCCACAGTAGTTAAAATATGGCTGAAAATAACGAGAAACCTACCGTTCTTCGTCATGTTTATTTAATTTTAAGCTGTTTTTAATGTAAGTTTTATCGTCTGTTTTGTTTACAAATACCAGGACAAAAAGCCTAATTTAAAAAGTGTGATTGATGAGAACAAAATATACACTACGCTAGATGAAATGAATAGGTACTTGTTAGGGCTGACAGCCGATCCATTGTTGAATACAGCTATTAATTCATTTAATTGACATCAATAGGATTCAGGTATTTGATACTTGACTCCGTCATGGTCGATTAGATACGTATGTTGAGGCTAGCTGCTGTGGATTTTTCTAAAATAAAAGTAGCCTGAGTTACTACTTATAACAAACAAGAACACTAAAAACAGTTGTAAATAGGAGACTATAGTAAGTTATTCAAAATATGTAAAATTCTTCCAGTTAGCCTAAAACACAAATACCTATTATTAGTTAATAACCATGGCAGGCGGGATAGTGACTCATTAGTTTCAAACAAGTATACTACCAGGTCGATTACAGCAGGTAAATATGAAGTACCCAGAGTTAATAATTACTATGGCGACAGAACTTTAAAAACACGCGTTCCCTATTTATTGAACAGTTTGCCTGCTGACATCAGACAAGAAGATAATAAAGTAAAATTCGCACGTAATCTTAAAAAATATTTATTAGATTCTATGTAAGAGTAGGTATTAAGTATAAATAGGTTATAGATGTACCTGAAAATATGTTTATTGAAAGAGAGACTCAACGATCTCACAATTAAACTGCGTAAGCAGTTTTGTGGGGCAATGTATTTAGTGTTAAGAAATTTAAGTGAATAAAAATCATTCATTCATTCAACATCAGCTATTTGCCAGAGAAAGTCCCGTCAGAAGATTAGCCGGAGCAAACAGACAAACAAAACAGACAAAACCTTTATAGGTTTTTTTTATAGGTTCAGTATATACTTTAAAAATATGCATTTAGTAAAAAGCTGGTATTTTAACATCGCATTCATTACAAATAGGTACACTTCAATTTTATTTATTTGTAGTGTGTAGTGTATTTATAAAAGATATTGGCTGTCATTGAATATCGATATGTGTAGTATGTAGTGTATGTACAAAAGATATTGGCTGTAATTGAATATCACTATGTGTAGTATGTAGTGTATGTACAAAAAATATTGGCTGTAATTGAATATCGCTATGTGTAGTATGTAGTGTATGTACAAAAGATATTGGCTGTCATTAAATATCGATATGGTTCATTGAACCAATTGTCAATCGTTTTAAATCGATTAAGATTCGACTCCTGCGGCCTTCACAAGTGGGGCCTTGTGGGAGGCCTTTCAACGCTACGTCTTCCGGCACAGAAACGGTCGCAGAGACTTGAGTTTTTGGGGGAGGCCTATTGTCCAGCAGTAGACGTCTTTCGGCTGAAATGATAATTAGGATTTGTTTATTCACTAAATATTCGGAGAAATTGAATTTGTACAAGTATTTACTAGATTTGGATTTGGGTCTTTCCAACAGGAATTTCTCAGTAGCAGCGGTTATCATTTTTGTGTGTGTGTGTATTTGTCTGTTAATTACACAAAAATATCTACCAGTCTTTCGTTTTCCAGTTTATTTTACATGTAGATATATTATGTCACAAGAAAGTAAAACGCGAATACAAAATAAATATTCATAGGAACGTTTAAAATTCTATTCATTTTAAATGTAAAGGTTGCTTGCACGTAGAGAATAAATTCAGCAAAATGTCGTCGGTTGATTCATGGACTACAATTCAATTTAATGTTGCTATTTCTTATTTTCGAAGAAATATATCTGAAATGAAAATAGAAAATAATGAATTGATCGTGTTTAGAGAGAAAATTTCTAGAAAGGAAAATGTTTTCAAAATGAAAAATCATTTTATGATATTTTTAGTAAGTGATTGCATTGAGCGAAAGTGAGAGAAAATATTGCTATGTTATTGGTATTCTTTGTTGAATTACTTTGCAAGTATGCAAAGACACTAAAAATAATAATTCACTAAAAAGACTGCTGATTTTCCTGAAAGAATACTAATTAATTCCTGATAGAACTTAAATCAATTATATTTACTTTCACAGTACATACATAGCTCGAAATATTGCCAAACTTAAGTGGCAATGGGCAGGGCACATTGCGCGCAGAACGGATGGCCGTTGGGGCCGAAAGGTTCTGGAGTGGCGACCGCGTACCGGAAGAAGGAGCGTTGGAAGGCCTCCCATAAGGTGGACCGATGACCGTATGAAAGCCGCAGGAATCCGCTGGATGCGGGAAGCACAGAACCGGTTGTTCGCGCCCCGCTCAGCTAATCGACTAACTGCTGAATACTCAAACGCAATTCAATTTTAAGTCGCCGTTAAGTCTAATGCTGTCTCTGTCACTTTAAACTGTTTTGTAGCGACAGAAACACTTATAAGAACGTCTTAAAGTTAAGTAACGTTTGAGTATTTGGGCATAAGCAAGCCTAACCGTAACCAACGACGCATCACTAGCGAGGGGACCGCACTAGCGCGCCGGCGCAGCACTAAAAGACTTCTTATTTTCTATTCCTTCCAATCTGACCTACGAACCTACGTTTCAACCAGTAACTAAATTACGACCATTGCAGAAAAGTAATATACATTTTTAATGTAAGTTCTTTATTTCATTGAAGTAACAACCTAATCTACACCAAATATAAATCTTTTGTTTCATCGTGAACACCGGTCGAGGTGGCGGTGCTTGGGGGAGGCCTATGTCCAGCAGTGGACGTCTTTCGGCTGAAATGATGATGATGATGAAGACAAAAAAATAAATACTTAATGAAAACTATTTTCAGCCATAAAATTTTCCACATTATATTATCTCGCTACTACTTTTCATATTGCTCGTTAAGAGGGCGTGAGTACAACGGTCCACTAGCGCCACTCATTAAAAAAAAATATTATCTCGTGGCTGAGAAGGAATTATGAAAAACGGCTCAATAAGGAACCTCGGTAAGTGTGTGTAATTTTCTAATAAATCAAATCAAATCAAATCATTTATTTCTTTGCAAACATGGGTATAGTACATAGGTGTTTTTTATACTAAAGTTCTCCATATTTTACCTTCACATAGGATTGCAAAGTTTTACAATTCATAATAAAAAAAAAAAATAAGTAACAGATCATTGGAATTACAAATTATAATTAAAAAATGTCAGCGTGGTCAAAGCAATAAAAAATAAAATAAAATAAGTCTATATAATGTCAAACGGAAATAAAAAGTAAGTGAAACCAGTATCACAATAATTATGTCAATCAGAGTAACAGTAATGTCAATCAGTTAGTGACTCGTCATTAGGAAAATCGTCAATCGTGTAATAAGTTTTCATAATTATTTTAGCTACCTTTTAAATTTTAATGTAGTCATATTTTTTATAATATTAGGTACTCTATTATATATGAGTGGGACAATACCAAAAAAACGTATTTGCATTAGTGAGGTTTTACATTTTACTTGACATAATTTATTGACGTATTGAGTCCGTATTGGATTTTAATTTTAATACCTTTTATAAAGTTTCATATTGAGACACAAAGCAACAAAATGCGATCTAGCTAGAGGAATGTGGCAGCTTTTCTTTAGATCGAATTTCGTTGCTTCGTGTCTCAATATGAAACGTTATAAAAGGTATTAGAAAATTCTAGACGCACTTACCGAGGTTCCTTATTGAGCCGTTTTTCATAATTCCTTCTCAGTCACGAGATAAAAAAAAAAAACAAAGCTGGCTAGTGGACCGTTGTACACCCTCTTAACATACACTAAATTAACTGATATCAATCAATTGAAATAATTACATCCAATAATGAAACGTTATCCCATTAATTTCGAACATAATAATTTACGATAACTGCAAAATAAACAAATTATTCAAATAAATCGTTGCTCATTTGTTTATCACCTAGGGCACATTATATAATAGTACAGAAGGTCGGTTTCATACAGCGAGCGGAAACAAGCATAAATATCTGTTCCAAAAATATCGTAAGTAAATATTAACAAATGGATTAGCAAACGTACCTGTGGATATTTGTATTGGCACTTACTAAATTAGTGGTTTGATTTTATTGCTTGAATACTTAAGACCGAAGTGCTCTTTTAATTTATTTAACATAAAACGGCCAAGGCCAATTACATTAGTTAACAAAGACGCATAGTAAAAATCACTTACACACATTATTAAAGAGCAATAACAAAAGTATACAATTATTACTCGACAGTCATACGATCATCTCACAATACTCCAAACATACTGACAGGATCATATTCCATTCATTCGCGAACCCATCATAGTCAGGCTTAGCGTCCAAGAGAGCGTTGAGTGCAGAGAGTGTGCGAGGAAAAGGAGACTGGGCTCGAGCGACGGTTCGACTCCGAGGCACGGCGAACAATCTGTGCCTCCTGTTACGGCTATAGTTTAATGGAGCAAAAAGATGGGACAGTTCGTCGTGCAGTTCAAGAGCACCTGTTTTTCCGTGAAGAATCTTATACATATTAATAATTTGGTCATTTTCAGGGTTCCGTACCTCAAAAGGATAAAACGGAACCCATATAGGATCACTCGTGTGTCTGTCTGTCTGTCTGTCCCTCTGTCACAGCCAATTTGCTCCGAATGTAATGGACCGATTAAGTTGAAATTTAGTATACATATCAATTCGAGTGACCCAAACACGGACGTGAACCGTAAATAAATGAATTTAGAATATTGGGGTCAGTTTTGGGGGGCAAACAAGAAAATTAAAAAAAAAAGTTTTGCAGACTGTACCGTGTGACATATTAAATAAAAGGACATACTATGAGGGTCTCCAATATATTTTTTTTATAATTTTAAAATAAATTCTTTTAAAGTTATAAGTGAAAATAGACAAAAATTTACCATTCCCACCCTTATCTATGTAATGGACCGAATAAGTTGAAATTTGGAATAAATATCAATTTGTGTGATCCAAATACGGACATGAACCGTAAATAAATGAATTTAGAATATTGAGGTCAGTTTTGCGGGGCAAACAATAAAATAAAAATAAAAGTTATGCAAACTGTACCGTATGACATATCAAATGAAAGGGCTTACTATGGAGGTCTCAATTTTTTTTTTATAATTTTAAAATAAATTGTTTTAAAGTTATAAGTGAAAATAGACGAAAATTTACCATTCCCCCTCCCCTTATCTCCGAAACTACTGAACCTAAAATTTTGAAAAAAATACAGAAAATAGTTCTATACTTATAGATTACACGAAAATCTATAAGAAGTCTATGGTCTTAAAATAACATGGTAAATCTCTCGATATTGTGCGTACAAACTTACATTTGCAGTTGGAATGTATGTGAGATTATGATAAGATAAAATCTTTCCAAGTACGGAACGCTTCATTGTGCGTGGCCCGATATGCATTTGGCCAGTTTTTCTTCTAACCTCGAGAGATTTGTACCCCAATCCATTAAAACGTTTAAATATATACCTAAAATGCGCTTTTTGTAGGATCTGGATTCTAGTTTGCTGCGAAAAAAACACCTTAAATCACCATAAAGATGTTTGTCATCTAACAATTAAGGGTAATTTTATAACCTCAATTTTCATCAGTGAATTTTGAATTACATTTTAATAATGTTATTAAAACAGTAATTGTTGGAAAAAGTGGTGAGTTCTAAAGTTAACCATTACACCCTTTAGTGGGTTATTGCGTAAGAACTAATCCTGAACAAGGTTTGTTTATAATTTAATTTTATCAAACAATTTTGGAAAAGATCATACATATGGCGATCTCCATCTCAGCCGAATGGCAGTCGCGAGTGCACTCGCTATACTTTAGCGTGTTTATGTGTGCGAGCGTTTTCGCTCGATGTATGGAGTCGACCTTCTGCAGGTACTATTCTGTGCCTCGTGTTCCAGTTGTTTTGTCAATATTCATTATCACTAATCTGATTAATACTGATTATTTTGCGCTGCGAAATCGTTTACGGATTAATCGTTTTTAATGTTTTTGGTATCTACATAGTTTTGTTTTAATAGTTTTTTGTGATTAACACAGATTTAATTGCATATTAATCCAACAAATATAAGAAAAAGATGGAAAAATTGTGGACGGAAAAGGCAACATCTTTCTTTCTTTATAAAAAATGTAATGCTACAAATCAATTTGTCTTGTGAAGAGTAAAAGCAACATTCAGAAACAGTCTTCAAACTAAAACAAAGAAAACTCATATCTTCACAACATTTTACCACAGTTTCAACTTTAACCCTGAATTTTCAGATTTTCTGTAGTCTACCCCACATAAAAAAAAAAAAATACCCAAGACACATAACCATTACCCTAAACCGATTGTGGAACTAGGAATAATGTTTAGAAGCAAAGAATAAACGCAGCACAATGATGTGCTAGACTTATTAATAATTCTTGGGTCTAACCAACGGTTTCACTAAGTGTCGGAGTTTTCGCCGCCATCTTGAATTGATGTACGCACTATGCGTAAAACTAATGGTGGCAACCCTATTTTAGTGATTAGATGTGAACTACGATTTTGGATTTTGTTTTTATGTAGGTAAAGTCGAATTTTGGTTGGCAGTGAAGCTGATAAGGCTAAGTCATAATTTTATGGAACGCTTGCTGACTTTGTCTGTCTTTTATGTAGCGTGTTTGTTGTAAAATGGCGTAACTTCACTTACAAGACAACATGTTTTTCGGATTTTGTCAAATGTTTTACCTATTTAACAAAATATCTGTGTAATATTACCTTAATTGTAATGTCTGTCACACACACGCAGGCATCGTGTGCGTGGTGGAGATAATAATGCTTCGTTGGTCTATATACCGCCCAACGAGAGGATACTTTTTGACACCTGTCAGTTGTACAAAATTTGAAACTAATAAAGTTTAAATTCGTAAAACACATAATCGTTTGTGTGAAACTGACAGGTGTCAAAAAAGCATTCGAGAGAATGCAGTAGTAGCGCTTGCAACTACTCTACGGGTGTTATCTACATCTACACTAATCTACATCTACATCTACACTTCTACACTAATAATTAATATATATAATATAATATATAATATAATATAATATAATATATAATTATAATTATAATATATAATATAATATAATATAATTATAATATATAATAATATTATAAAGAGGAAAGATTTGTACCTATTTTTGTATGTTTGTAATGAATAGGCTCAAAAAGTACTGGGCCGATTTAAAAAATTCTTTCACCAATAGAATGCTACATTCTTTCAATTTGACATAGGCTACATTTCATATAGAAAAAAATTAGGGATCCTTGGTAAAATTTGAACAATGTAACCGAAGGTGTAGAAAAATGAGTCTTAAAATGATAATTGTCTACCCCGTGCGAAGCCGGGACGGGCTGCTAGTATATATATATATATATATATATATATATATATATATATATATATATATATAATATTATAAAGAGGAAAGATTTGTACCTATTTTTGTATGTTTGTATGTTTGTAATGAATAGGCTCAAAAAGTACTGGGCCGATTTAAAAAATTCTTTTACCAATAGAATGCTACATTCTTCCAATTTGACATAGGCTACATTTCATTTTGAAAAAAAATAGGGATCCTTGGTAAAATTTGAACAATGTAACCGAAGGTGTAGAAAAATGAGTCTTAAAATGTCTTTCGTCGAATGCGCTGCCGAAACTATTAGCGATAGAACAAAATAATGTACAACAATATTGAAGAACATCATAATGTCTAATAATATTTTTTAATAAATAAAAATATTTGTGAAAAAAAGTGTTTTATATCCAAATTTCCAAAAATAAATAGTTGTCTACCCCGTGCGAAGCCGGGACGGGCTGCTAGTTCATAATAATTATACGTAACGGATACGAAGAAGATATGAAAATAAATTTTATGTAACAGAAAAGATAACAGATAGGAATTGTAAAGACTAGTACATAGGTCGTATAAAAATAAATATTACTTAGTTTTATTAATTACCTCTCGGTGGACGGAATATAGTAGTCGCAAGCGCTACTACTGAGCATGAGGTCCTGGGTTCGATTCATAGTTCGGGGAAAGAGTTATTGGGTTTTTCTATCTGGAATTTCTCAGTAGCAGCTCGGAGGTTGGGTTTGTGCTCGGTTGATGACAAGAGGCTCGCCCCATGTAGCATAGGACTTAAACATAACTGGGAAAATGTGGATGTAAAAATCCAGTATAAGCAGACCTCTCATTGTACGGAAATCTTACACAATGCGAGATCAGCTTATATTGGAAATGTATAGCTTGATTTGTAGCCGTGCGTACACCTCTACCCAATCCTTCGGGGAAACATTTCGTGATGTTATGTTATATTATTTTATTTAAGTACTCAATTTCACCTCGGGCCAGATTATACTGGCCGTTTTTAAGCTCGAAGTATCGTTAATCATAAGTCATTTAACTAGAATGACTTTCGACTTCTCATTCATTTGGAACGAAATGAAAAGTTAATGAGTCATCTTGAATAACGAAAATAAATCATATTTTTAAGCGAGTTTCGAACACTTTCGTTTTAGGGTTTGGGCACACACAGTTTTAACTGTAAGTATTTCGTCACCTTAGTGGTGAAGAGAGCTAAGCCACACTTTTGACCGAATTGAGTTATGAACACCACCATACTCGTCGTTAGACGGAGATTCTAGTGATGAAGAGATCTATACCCAAAGTCTCTAATTCAGATAATTTATGTAAACAAAGTAATGTCAACAAATGTCACTGTCAAAATGACAGGACAGTGGTGCAAAACATTTTATCATATTTTTTTTTGTAAATAATTATCTACAAAATAAAAGTGAATTAATTATAAGAACTATGCAAACAAAATACCGTTGTCAAACAATGTGTTGTGTAGTGTGTCGGAGACACGGCCTATGATCGTCATAATCAGCCCTTTTAAGTCCACTGCTAGACGTAGGCCTCCTAAAATCGATTTCCACTCGAAACAGTTTACAGCCGTTTTCATCCAAAATATGGCTAGATATGCTACTTACAATATGAATCTATGAATGAGAGTTGTAATATTAGTATTGTTAAAGACGTAAAAAAAATAAAAATGTTTAGATCTCCTGCATTGTTACCAGTAGGTATCATAAAATATTTTCTACCAGAAAAATCTCCTTTTTTTAATAACTTTGTTTAAAACCAAAATTTTATAAAAATAATTACGGTATGATTATTTTTTAATTATGATTTATTAAAATTAGTACTTAAAAGAGAATGGAACCTTTTTTTTCGCCATTTTATGTGAATTACCATTACGAAGATATTTTTTAGATATGTTATCCCCTTTGTTTAGATAAATTATCTGAATTTGAGACTTTGGGTATAAGTGATAGCTCAAAAAGAAGTTTGGTTTTTCATTCAGACGTGAAAGGAGTTAAATGAAACTAGGAACAAAAAATCAAGTAGAGAATTTTTGATTTATCTTTATCTTGGAACCAGTTTAGTGTGGAATAGCTCCCTTCACTACTAAGGCGACGATTTTTGCTTCAATTGTGTAAGAAAAGAAAATACTATATAAATAATAATAATAAAAATACAACCACGAAAAAAAAAAGTGTACATTTAACTAATTAATTGACGGCACGGTTGGCGCAGTGGTTAAGCGATTGACTGCTGCGCTGCGTGTCGCGGGTTCGATTCCCGCACGGAACAAATATTTGTTTGATCTACAAGTAGTTGTTCTGGGTCTGGCTGTTTGTGTATGTGAGTTTAAATGTTTGTAAACGCACCCACCACGATACAGGAGAAATTCCGAGTGTGGGGCAACGTTTAAAAAAAAAAAAAAAACTAGATTTCTACCTACGTATAGGTGTAGAATAAATAGGTAGGTCGATCTGTCCTGCTGTTATGTTTGGCATTGATATACATAATAATCACGCCGATAAAGTGGTAAAATAACATTTTGAAATATATTTTTTAAGGTACCTCCCCTACACGTAAAGTGGGGATGATATATTTTTGTCTCATCTAGGTGTCGGGTAAAAAACCATTTTTCGATTCAGGAATCCGTTGACGTAATATTAAGCTTGAGAGTGCTAATTTTTGTTACAGTCAAGTGTCCCCACCTCCTGCTAGCTAAATGTTTGCATTTGGATATGTGAAAATATTCACAGCAGTATTATATATAACGAAGTAAAAAGGAAAACTATCACCGCTAAGTACCTAAGCTTTACAAGTTACCGAATAATAGTCGACCAACTTGAATTCGCAATGTTAGGTAAGTTTGTTCTTGGGATCATTCATTTCAACTACGGAACCCTCCATTGTCCGACACGCGCTTGGCTGTTTTTTTTTTTATTAGCGATAACTCTGTCTTATATTATAGTCTACCAATATTACCAGTACCTCAAACATTGCCACCCCCATTCTGCCGCCGTTTTAAACCAACCATAGATGGTCATACATAATTGCTAATAATCTCTAACATCCATAATCCATAATCCATCCATAATCCATAATATCCATAATCCATAATATCCATAATCCATAATATCCATAATCCATAATATCCATAATCCATAATATCCATAATATCCATAATCCATAATCCATAATAATATTATAAATGTGAAAGTAACTCTGTCTGTCTGTCTGTCTGTATGTTACGTTTTCACGCCTAAACCGCTTAACCAATCGTCATGAAATTTGACAGAAATATAGCCTGGGATATGGAGAAGGACATAGGCTACTTTTTTACGCGATAACCGACATGAACGCGGGCGGAGCTGCGGGCAAAAGCTAGTCCATAATCCATAATAATATTATAAATGTGAAAGTAACTCTGTCTATCTGTCTGTCTGTATGTTACGTTTTCACGCCTAGACCGCTGAACCGATCATCATGAAATTTGGCAAAAATATAGCCTGGGATATGGAGAAGCACATAGGCTACTTTTTTACGCGATAACCGACATGAACGCGGGCGGAGCCGCGGGCAAAAGCTAGTAGGTTATAATTAACTAATCTTATGTAGTGGAACTATTTTAAAACTTAATAAGATTGTTTAGCAATTAAGTATGTATTTAATCGTAATCTTTAAGTAAAATCTTAAAATATATTATCACCAACTGGATGCTCTGAGAACCGTTTGAAACACATAATTACTTTAAAATTGCTATATAAAATCGTGAGAAATAATTATTATCTACATACTCATTTATTTTAATGCTAAGTTATTAAACATTTGTTTTGATTATGCCATAATCACAAATCATGACTTGTTCGAAAATAACAATTTACATAAACTACACAAAATATTGATTTACGTATAATAAAATATTGTTGAAATGGAACGTTCTACAGCACGTCAATGTCATTATCATCTGACAGCTAACGTTTTTATTGTGATTAGGATTGTAAAATATCAATCTCCTTACTAACATATTTCTATCCATTGTGGTGCTGATGACCTTCATCCGTCACAACAACATAAAGTTATGAATTCTTCTGTCTGTGTGTGTGTAATATGCGTATGTTTTACGTTTAAAAAATTATATATACCAATTTTTTTTGTTTCAGTCCCTTACTAATATTCTACAAACTCTACATTGTGTTCAACTGTATCACTCGAAGAATTTCACTTGTTTTTTCATAAATTTTTAATTATTATTTTTTTCTTCTCGTGCACGTTTGTTTTTCCGACTCGTTTAAGATATTGGCAGAATAGTCGACATCTGCTTTGCTTGCCATTTATTAAAAAATAGAGTAGAATGGAATCAATATGTGATCAATATATACAATCAGATATTCCGCTATATATAATTTTAAATAATCAGTAATCACACACACACGTGCTTTTCGCTGGACGCAAATCACATCACAAGGGGCATGAACGGTTTCTAAAAGTTGCTTTATTATGTTCTATTATTAAATAATAAAAAAATATCTAATCATTTTTATTTCAGGCATTGTATAAGTACACACAAATACATTTCACCTCCCTAGTAGCATTTTTTTGGCATTTAGTTGGGCCACTTACCTCTGTAAGTGGCCCAACTAAATGCCAACAAAAAATGCTACTAGGGCTATAGTGACTACATGTCATAAATAAGAATTTTATGTATTACAAATTATAAATTAATATCATTGTTTATTTATTTACTAAGATAAAATAAAAACTACTTATTAGTGAATTTAATTTAAATTATCACGTACAAGTGTGCCTCAGTCCTTATGCTTTGAAGACATTGACTGTTAGCTCAAAAGCTTCGAAATGACAGCGGAATAATAAATTGTATTAAATATGATAACGTTTTATTCATTGTCTGAATAAATGGGGATTATAATGTAAATTGATTTGAAACGGTGTCAAATTGTCAATGTGTAAATATTCTGTTGAAATGTTCACAACGATTGTTACTTCTGATATTGGTGCCAATTCCCTTGTTCACAAACTAAACTAAATTTAAGTTCAGTGCATCTTTTTCTTTCTATTTCATTAAAAAAAGGACAGAAGATAAATTTTAGTTTAGTCCTGTCAAATTAATCAGCGCCTGTCACTATTCCATACAAGTTTAGACGTGATTAAAAACTTGCCGACTAAAATAACGTCAATTTACGTCAAGCGCTGAATAATTTGACAGGACTAAACTAAAATTTATCTTCTGTCCTTTTCTTAATGAAATAGAAAGAAAAAGATGCACTGAACTTAAATTTAGTTTAGTTTGTGAACAAGGGAATCAGCACCATTGTTAAATAACATAACATCACGCCTGTTTTCCCGAAGGATTGTTTGTTTGTTTGTTTGTTTGTTTTTTTAAAAAACGTTGCCCCACACTAGCATTTCTCCTGTATCGTGGGTGCGTTTACAAACATTTAAACTCACATACACAAACAGCCAGACCCGGAACAACTACTTGTAGATCATACAAATATTTGTTCCGTGCGGGAATCGAACCCACGACACGCAGCGCAGCAGTCAATCGCTTAACCACTGCGCCAACCGTGCCGTCAATTGGGTCGTTACGTCGATTGGGCAGAGGTTAATTTTTTTTTAAGCAGGTGTTAATTATGTTGTATTTTATCACTTGCGGTTCCGTGCACGAAAAAATCTCTTTTTTGCGAATTTCTTATCTAATTGTGAGAAAGGTTGAAATAATCGAAAAATTAAATCTGTGTGACTATAAAAGTATATAGTTGGTTAAGTTCCATAGTTGGGATGAATTTATCCCAAGAACAAACTTAACATTGTAGTTGAGAAATATGCTCTCCTATACAGATTGTATGGGGAAACATGTTTTTCAACTGCAAATTTATGTTGGTCGACTATTACTCGTAAACTTGAATAGCCTACTTAGCTGTGATAGTTTTCCTTTTTACTTCGCTATATATATATAGCGAAGTAAAAAGGAAAACTATCACAGCTAAGTAGGCTATACTACTATCGTTTTTCACCTATGCAAAACTAACAGTTTAGCTAGCTGGGGGGGGGGACGTCAAGAGCCCCCCCCTAACAAAAATTAGCATTTTAAAGCCTAATATTTCAGAAACGGATCCCTTAATGGAAAAATTGTGTTCACAAACCCGCAATATTTTTGAAAGACCCATCCAACAATACCCCATACCATACGGTAGCTGAAAAAAAAAAAACATCTCCACTTTACATATACAGGAGATATCTACCCTAAATAACTATTTTTTTCATGATTTTATTTTACCGCTTTGTCGGCCGGATTAATAATTATGTATATCCATGCCAAATTATAGCTTTCTAGTACTAAGAGTACGGACAGACGGACGGACGGACATGGCGAAACTATAAGGGTTCCTTGTTGACTACGGAGTCCTAAAAAGGTTCAATCTTAACTTAGATACGGCAACGCCATAACGGTTGGGTGTGTACGTGCGTCACTTCCTCCCTACCACTTCCATTGCCTCGCATCCGGTGCAACACAAAGGGAGGTACAACCCCTTTTATTTTTTATGTTTCTTTGTAACCCCGCACCTCAACGTTATTATGGTATGAATATTAATAATTGGTATTTTTTTTTAAAAGAATATCTCGTTTTTTGTGATGGACCGCGTTATTTTTCTAAACTACGTAACGGACTTTGATGCGGTTTTCAACATCATATAGAAAAAAAAAAAAATGCTGTCAGGACTGCCGACAGAAGTGAAAACACAAAACTTTGGAATAACCGTTCTTTTATAGGTACATATAGCTCATGGAAAGTGTTCGGTGACGATGACGCAAGCTCCATGATTTTTGTTCACCCAAAAAGTACACATACTCGTATACACAGTATACATATAGCTCAAGCGTTCGGTGACCATCGCGAACCTATAAGTTTTTCCCCTACCAAAAAGTGCTCAACGCGTCTAAAGAAGTTTTCACTTAAAAAAAAAAGGAAAGGTTTATGTGGTAGGTATATGTGGGTTTATGTGTACAGGTTTAAGTATCTTGGTCATATATTGACTCCCAACCTCAAAGACGATGATGACATTGAATGGTATCGGAGGGCGTTGTCGTTTAGAGTGAACATGCTGGATCGCAGCTTTGCACGATTCCCATTTCCGGTTAAAATCACGCTTTCTCAAGCCTACTGTACTGCTTTTTACACGTGCAGCCTGTGGGCTGGATACCTATACGCAATGATCGTACAGCGCTCTCCGCGTTCGTTATTAGAATGCGTTTAGGATACTGGTGGGGCTGCCCCGCTTCTGTAGTGCGTCCGGGATGTTCGCAGATGCACATGTAGATTGTTTTTACGCAACAATGCGTAAAATGTGCGCTTACCTGGTGCGTAGGGTGTGGGTCAGCTCCAACAGTGTCTTAAGCATGGTTGCGAGTCGCCTGGACTGTGTATAGGTCACTGTTGTGCTGTCTCACATGGGATGTCGCAACGGTGATCATCTGTCTTGTATTGTTTTCCTTGTTTTTGTTTAGTGTCTGTACTTACTAATATAGTCGTAAGTTTTACTAAAAATCCTGTTGAGTCTTGGTTACTCGCAGGGCTTGTTAACGTTACCAAATAACAAAATAATAACCGTTACGTAACGTAGGACAAACAATTATTTTTATTTTCATATTTATTTTCTGTTGCAGAAATGTATTTCAAAAGTATATTAATGCAATAAGAAAAGCAAAGCATTTAATGTAACTTGACCAAGATTTATATTGCATGGCAATATTAAACGTTCAGCTTAGCCAAAAGTCATGAAGTTAAGCCAGAAAAAAGTAACGAACCCATGATTATTTATCATCATCATTAATCTAGTCAATTCCGTTTTTAATTATGACGACTTTTTTTTCCAGAGTTTAATAGGTCATAAGCTTGATTTGATAAAACTTAGTGAATTATTTCGTCGGTACCTATCACGGTGATATATGTAGACGCTTAATAATTTTATCAAAAATTTTTTCGCCATTGTTCTTTCGATGTTATACCTACTAACGTTACAAAAATGTAACGTTACTTGATAACATTATCAGTAATATAACGTTAATTAACATTAACAAATATACGATAACTAACGTTAATTTAGCTACGTTGCCGTTCTGTGGGTAAAAATCAGGCAGATTCAGGCAACGTTTTGATCGGCACCGCATCAGAGAGGCGCGAGAGCGGGCTCCCGCCGCGCCGCACGCCTCAGGCCCCACTACTTACATCTCACCCGTTTAAAATAACGATAAAATTAATAGTCGCATAAAAAACGTTAAATCAATTACCGTTATTTTAATAATAACGTTAACTCTGTCAATACAAGGTAACGTTATGAAAATTTACCGGTATTTAAAGCCCTGGTTACTCGTATAAAGAAAAATTCTACTCTACTCTATTCTTTAATACATTCAAATTCATTAATTGGTGTGATTTTTGGTACATTTTACATGAGATCTTAATAATAAATAATTCGTTCCTCAAAAATCTATCTTAAAGGTGTACTCTTTCACATAATTAGTAATTATTATAAAAAAAGAACAATCAACATATTAAAATAAAATAATAACAACGAAACACAACATAACTTAAGACAGAAGAAGCAAGCAAAACATTAACAATTGAATAGGATCATAGATATAAATAATAAATGTAAATAAAGATATACATTGTCAAAATCAAATAAATATCAATAACAAATAACTTATGATTTTTATCATTAAGAAATTCGTCAATAGTATTCGTCATTTATTAAACTAACATAATTATAATAAAGAAATCTTAATTTATTTTGTCGATTTGTGAAAACCTTGCGAAGCAGGGGCGGCTCGCTTGTAGGTACATACAAGAGCTATCTTCAACCTACCCCATTCATCAAACAATAGGCATCACGACAATCCATAGAGCTCACTCACATGACACCGGTCAGGTGAATGTAGTGCGACGAGTCGGCACGTGTGGGAGCGGCGTCCGACACGTTCACGAATGTAACGACGTGTGTTCTGGACTGCTTCGGCGATATGGAGCTAGGAAATTATGGGGAAAGTAGGTTTAACTGAAAGAATATCCTTAGACCTGCGGGCTGCGGAGTCATTTTAGAATTCAAGTCCCATAGAAAGTTTTTCGAATAGTAGTTCCTACCGAAAATTTGTTTGAAAATCTGTTACATGAACTAAGTAATTACGAGTTATGATTTGTACCAACTTCTCTTTTCTCGTGTGATAAATCCACATGGATATCCGTCTGAAATCAAAATGATTCGGTACAGCAGGGTGGAAAAACGAATGTATATATTTCCGACCGATCAATTTTGTCGCACCCCTAACTGTTGAGACGCCTTCACTCAACATCGCCGCGCGCTAGCGGCAGTGAACGAGGGACGCGGGGACAGCGGGGAATCAGCCGGCCGAAGGCCGAGCGCGGACCCCCACGCCACACCGCCACGGCAGTCAGCTGTTGCTCGCCTTTATGCACGGCTGCGCTAACGCATTTTAAACCTCTCTTGTTTTCATATATATAACCGACCGTTGTTATTTAATTTCTTTTTATTCTTCGTCATCATTATACTTGTTATACAGTCCGCTATCTTTTCATTTTGCTTCACCACGACCTATCGTCGCGATCATTGGTCCTTCGAGCCGGATGTTGAGACGCCTTCACTCAACACTAACATTATAATTAAGTAGGTATAATTATTTAATTTTCTTGGAAATAAAATCATGAGTTATAATAGCTTTTAAAATTATACAATTGTACAATTAAAGTTAAATAACAATTAAGAATAGTCCATTGTATTTCCTGCATCGTCAATATGACGTAAATAATACCTCTGTATTTTTCAAACTTGATTGATTTAAAGATAAAACGATTGTCAGAACATAAATTAAGTAGTTCTTACTGCAAAAAAACGGCAGAATAAAATAAATATAATTATGAATTTATCAGATCTCACATCCTCTTTATTCATTTTGACTATTATTGTAGGTGAGTCGAATTATATCACCTTCGGCGCCATTTTTGCACACACTTGTTAATACAATGTGTATCAAAAATGATACACATGGCCCTGGAGATATGAGATCACACAAAACCATTTGGTAGGCCAGTGTATCATTTATGATATACACTCTGAAAAACCTGAAAAAAGATGGGAAAAGGAAGATGAAAGCTTAAAACACATTAATACAATAAATAAAACCATATAAACAAAAAAAAAGTGTGTTTTGGAAATCATGCTTGGCGCCGAGGGTTCCTTTGCAAGCATATTTTTTGCATAAGTAAACAGAAGATAATACTGTACCGTTTGAAATAAGATGAGACATTTAAATAAATCTATTTTACAGTCCATTCAACTGATTTTGACTTCTGTTGCGTTGATGGCATGACAAGTGGCAGCTGCAGTAAACATTGTGGTATTGTAACCACTTTTTTGCTTTTAATGCCATCCTTATGCCTACGGAATAGAAGTTAAAATCGGTTGAACGGACTGTATATTTTTTAAATTTAAATGTCTAGTCTTATTTCAAATGGAGCATACTCATCATCGTCTTCCTGCCCTCGTTCCATGTTACTTGCTGTGGTCGGTGCAACACGTTTTCTCTTTCCATTCGCAGCCGTCATGCTATCATTCACTCCCTTCTCTTTTATATCATTCCTCACATAATCCATCCATTTTTTCTTTGGCCTCCCTCTCCCTCTCCATTCATTAACATTTATATGTATCACTCTTTTAGTCAAATGCGTTTCCTCTCTCCTCATCACATGCTCATACCAAGCCAAACAATTTCCTTTCAACTTTTCTGTCACTGGCGCCACTTTCAAACTTCCCCTTATATACTCATTTCTGACTTTATCCATTTTCGTCACTTCACACATCCATCTCAACATTCTCATCTCCGCTGCGTGCAATGTTTTTTTCATCCGTCTTCTTCACGGTCCAGCATTCCGATCCATAGAGTACGATAGGCCTTATCACGGACTTGTAAATTTTCCCCTTTAACTTGATCCAATCCATCCGTGGGTCGCAAGTGTTACTGTGACCTGTCGCCACACATCCATCTCAATATTATCATCTCTGCGGCATACCATCTGGAAGCAAGAAATTCTAGTATATAATACCAAAATTTATTCACAAGAGATTAGAGTCTGAACTCTAAGGTGTTTTAAATATCTAAGATTACTTAATTTTAAGCCGAAAAAAACCTTATTCTACATTCATCATTAGCATCATTCTCCTGCCCTTATCTCAATTTAATTGGGGTCTGCGCAACATGTCTTTTGACATCAATACGTCTTTAAATTTCCTCCCACAGTGAGAGGCAATTCAGAAAACTGATGGTATCTGCATCGGAGAATACAGTTTGGTGTTGCAGCTATATAAGGTGTATCTGTTCATATACATCTACTACTTACCTACTTTTTCCCAGCTAAAGCACTACGAAGTGGTGAAGGGCGGGCATTTTAGGGGACTGTCTTATGTAATTTTAACGTTCGAAAAGTGCTGATTCTCAGTCTAATTTGAATAAATGACTTTTATTTTGATTTTGATTATACCCAAATAGCCGTAGTAGCATAAATAGTCTTACAAAATAATAACAATAATCATTTTATTTCAGAAACATCCATAAAGGACATCGTCGGAAATGGCCCCAGGACCAACAAACATCTGACCTACATAATAATTATAACTATATTTTATTAGACTAATTGCGAATATCTGTATGAAACGGACATTCTGCTTTTCATAATGAACAATTAAAAGAGCGACTATCGACATCACATAAAATATGCCGCCATCTTTAACAATTAGATTAGAAATGACAATTAGTGATGTCCTATCTTTCAATAACATGACTAATATACATGAGGTAATATGACTTCCTACCTAAGTATAAATAAATAAAATCAAAAAAACATTAGAATAAAGTTGTTTGCATTGAAGTTAAGTAAATAAGTACTTATTTACCTACCTACTCGTACCTATGTATTTTAATAGAAGATTTAACAAATACCTAATAGGTACTTAGATAAGTACTTAAATGTTTTTCTGATTCTCTTAGCTTAACTAACTACCTATAAGCAATAGAAATAACAGTGACATGCATTTATTTGCAATTTGCATGTATTTCGAAGTATTGAAAGGATTGTTTCTTACTAAATATAACCTTAAAATCATTGTTTTGTTTTTAAATAAAACCTATCTGCAAGTTGCCCGTCATTAAACTTTGTTTTCGTGGGCATATATGTACTTGTAATTTAGAACACTCAAAGTAATTTTCCTTTACTGTTGGTTCCGGGGCGAACGATGTATGGATGCAGAACAATCTCCTTTGTTAGTAAATATTTAACCTTAATAACTATGTTAGAAATCATGCAATCAAATTTCCCTGCTATAATATTCAGGAGACTTCGAGCTGCCCCGGACCCTCTGCAGCAACGACGCGGTACGCTTACGTCTGATCGCTGCGAAGCCATCAGTGTGCGCATCAGCAAACATTCCCGACGCATTGCAGAAGCATGGCAGCCCCAGCAGTATCCTGAATGCATTATTGCGTTATTACAGCTTAAATCTTACACACTCTATTCCATAGTATTCGTAGCTCCTGATGTGTATAACCCCAGTACCAACTGGTGTGAACTGGGTCGGGGGTAATACACAATACTATCGTCGATCTATAGCCGTTAGATCATATCTATGTGTTAAATGTCTGCCTATTGAAATTCTAAAAGCATTTCTCTGCAACGAATAGCTTGTAAGGAGGTAGTAGAACATGCAAACCGAATGGGGTATATAGCGTAACGATAGTTGAAAGCAACCTATGTTACTTTAGAGTTTAGACTAGTTATTCATCATCATCATCATTTCAGCCGAAAGACGTCCACTGCTGGACATAGGCTACCCCCAAGTACCGCCACCTCGACCGGTTCTGTACTTCCCGCATCCAGCGGATTTCTGCGGCTTTCATAAGGTCATCGGTCCACCTTGGCCTTCCAATGCTACGTCTTCCGGTGCACGGTCACCACTCCAGAACCTTTCGGCCCCCACGACCATCTGTTCTGGGCGCAATGTGCCCTGCCCATTGCCACTTAAGTTTGTCAATTCTTCGAGCTACGTCCGTTATCTTGGTTCTCCTGCGGATCTCTTCATTTCTGATTTGATCACGTAGGGAAACTCCATGCATAGCCCTCTCCATTGCCCTTTGGGTGACTTTTAGCCTTCTAATAAGGCCCATTGTGAGCGACCACGGTTCAGTGCCATATTTCATCACTGGAAACATGCACCGGTCAAAGACTTTCGTCTTGAGACACTGCGGTATGTGGGACGAGAAGATATTGCGTAGCTTCCCGACCGCTGCCCAGCCGAGTCGCAAATGATATACACAATATTTAATTCGTTTAAATCCTCATAAGGGATCATTGTACTCATCATTATGAATAACTTTTACTATGGAAACAAACCTGAAATCGCGAAAAAAAAATTTGACATTTTGACTGTCTTATGCGAACATAAATATAGGGAACAGCAAATTTTTTTTCCATAGGGGGGACACAATTATTTAGCCCTCAATCGTAATCTGTATAATTACTATCCAGATTACGGGTTGCTAGCTACTGAGAATCTCCTAATCAAAAAACCCAATACGGCCCGATCTCAGGATCCCATGATTAGAAGTCACGCTGACAACCACCAATCAAATTAGGCACACAGTTTACATTCAATTTTATTACAAATAAATTCATTAGATATGTATTGTATTCGATTAAATCGATTCGTCTGCCAATCAATACCATTATTTCTTACTTTGTATTTAACTAATTATATTCAGCTATAAACATTTCAATACAAAACATTTCAACATTTCATGTCGTGTTGCCAAAATATGATCAAATGAAAAAAAAATATATATATATATATATACAAAACAAGCATGTACCAGTTAAATTGCCCTAAACAGAACAACATCAAAATTGATAAGTAGGTCCTCATAATGAACCCACGAAAAAAGCCGAAAAATTCTTTCCAAAAATCCGTAATCCAAGATGGCGGCTGTCCGCATGTTACCTTGCCGCGCCGCTTAGCACATTGTCAATTTTGGGAGTTCTGTGCCTCGGGCGAAGCTGAGTTCCTTCATCACTCTAATTACCTGTCTTATGCATTGTGATTCACCGACCTGTACAGCTTTAGCACAAACTAGTAATCTCTTACCTTACAAAGTATGATAATACTGCGGAGATAATTATTTAAATTAAGCTTTACAAACGGAATTGCCTTTGAATTAAAAAATGGAAGAGGTTTTAGCATTGTAAATCATCTGTTGGTTTTTTCTTTGTTATATCTACGTATAAGATTAAAATAAATTATGATGGTGAATGAGAATAGTTATTTATGCAACTGTTTTATAATAAGGGGTATTAAAACACGAATGTGGGTTTATCACACGAGGCGAAACTGAGTGTGATAATAGTATCACATGAGTGTTTTAATACCTAATTATTACAGTTGCATACAAGACTTTATCTACACCCATGACATGAATCCTCTATAAAAGGTTCTGAAGCAGTTTTTGCAATACTAATATCGAACAAAAATGGTGGGATACGACGCTATGGTATAGTGAAACGCGCGTGCGTGACAATGTTCTTTTTTTTAATTCATAAAGATACCACGAATTGAGTATGAGAATGGAAGGGAGGATGATGATCCCTTCCTTACTCATCAAACAGATGAGTAAGGAAGGGATCATCATCCTCGTAAAAGCAAAGGAGTTGCATTATGAAATTCAGTACAACATTTTAACTCCCGTTTGGATGCTATTATGGTTACTATGACACTGGGTGTTTTAATGTTGGCAATAAGCTGTTTCAGAAACTTTTATAGAGGATTTATAGCATGGGCGTAGATAAATGTTTTTAGAGTTAGCATAACATAGCAAAATCAGCCAATAATGTTGCCACTGCTGGGATACAGGCCTCTTCCCAGTTCTTACCTATCTATCTCTCTATATTCTCGACCTCGAGGTTAAATTTCCCGGGTGTGTAACGTTTGATATAATAACAAAAGTTCTAATGATCATAAGACCTAATTTCATTGAATATAATTTTTATTTAATATAACGATCAAATGATATAATGAATTATTGATATAATTTCATTTTACCTAATTTCATATGGTATAATGAACAGTTTATATAATGCACATTTGAAATAACATCCAAAATCTATAAGTAACGTTTAATATAATTTGGAAATGTCTACTTTTATTTTTGCAAAAACTTATTGGATTTAATAGTAGTATCTAGTTAATAGGTTGAATCTGTTCCAAAACCGAATCGGGGCACTTAGACTTTACGTAGTCTTTTGGCTCCTACCCTAGAGTGTATATCAAAACCGGAGGCGCGGAGGGAGAGCAACCCCCGCCCGCCGTAACAAAGCATATGCTCACCTCCGCAGCTTTGGCTTGCTGGTCACCTCTGGCGACCAGCCTCAGCCGCTACGGCTCGCACGGGTGCCTATCCTTCGTTACGTAAACTCCAAGGGGTTGCAATTCCCACAGCGCCGGAGACGATGCAGAAGCAACTGTAATGTTTTGAGGTTAGGTTACAATATAATTTACTTTTCTCAAGAACGATGCGAACGATTAGAAAATTTGTTAATATGAAAGTTAGGTCTAATGAACATTATATAAAAGAGCATTATAGGTACAATTTGAAAATTATATGAAATTAACGTATACTAAATGAAATTAGAGAAAAGGAAAATAATGGCAAATATAACATTAGATCATATGAAATTAGGTTAAATGTTTTTATAGCATATGAAAATTATATCATATAAAAGTTATGTCAAATTAAATAAGACTATCTGTTATTATAAAAAATATTACACACCCAAATTTCCCCACCCATCTATTTTCTCTTCCAACTTCATCCGATCTAGCATATTCCCGACACGTTTCGTAAAATGAATTCAAAACAATGCATGCAGCAATTCGTTGTTTCAAAGTCAACAAATATTTCAAAGAGAAAACTCAATTTGGGATGCATCTAAAATTGTCTACCGAAAACTGGTAGGTATGTTAGAAGCAGTGGATTTTTATGCATTCAAATGTACAGGGAGATACAATCTGCTGAACGTACCTCTTACAACGTGAAGCCTTGAAACTAGGGGTGTCTTACATTGAATTTATGAAGTCAATGATAAAATATCTGACTGATATTTGTAGGATGGTACGATTATGATACTAGTCTTGATTGATGTTTTTATTTTACAAAAACAGCATCCATATTTAATTAGACAAACTTGACTAATACGTTTACGCGAGGCTTATAATTATTGATATAATTGCTTATTATGGACATTTTGATAAACAAAATGATTTATTTTCTTATTTTTACTTATTTAAATTGACATACTTATTATTTTGTAGCCAGTGACATTTGATGTAATATTATGACATTTTGGATTGATTAAAATGATTTGACATTAATTTGTAAAATTTGTAAAATGGGATTATAATGATATTTCTAATGTAATTTAAAATGATATTAATTAATTAAGATGTGCATCCCCATGTGACGGCAGAACATGGAAAACTAACTTTACCCATGTTAGCAAAGAAATAAATGATTTGATTTGATTTGAAGATAATAATGTATACTATGGTTTAATCACTTTTTCTTTTCTTCCCGTGGGGAATCCTCATTTGTACCCTCCGTCTGGAGAGAATAGAGGGTAATATCGGACTCCTACCGACTAAAACCTACTGGCTCACTGTTCCTTCTTCTAACATGAGTCAGGGCCCGGGTGACATTAGTACATTCGCGACAAACCCGACAGTTATAATAAGTAGCCAAAGTCGGTTACAGAACTTAGCGATTGAAAGTTCGAAACCCACATCAAACGTGTCGTTATCAAAAAAGCTTATTATAAGATTAAAGATTACATTGAAGACAAAGAAGTTTGGCATTAATTCCTTCTGCACATGTCCCTGGTACCTCATAAACGGCATAACTATGTAAATGTATATTAACTGCTCCCAAATAACGATGTTTTTTTTTAACATTCTTCCTTTACATTATCTTTTAATTATTTGACATTATATACCTACAAATCAAATTCCAACTTTCATTTAGTGGCTTTTGTGGAGATGATATTTATTCAGATTTGTTACCTACTGTAGTTATAGTGACAAACATGTGATTTGGTTTCCATTTATATATATATATTTTTTTATAGATTTATTTCTATTTTGTGAATGTGAGAATATTTTAGGCCTAGTAGACTGTAGATTTGTTAACAATTTTCTATTTTGTTAAGTATCTAGTACTTGCTGAAAGGCCTACACTGTCCTCCCATACCTATTAACACAGTTATTTAAAAATATTGTAAAAGCCAATTATTTTTTAAAGAGTAACCGTGGAGTTTTTTTCCAGGTTTTCTCCATAGGAAACGACCAATCGGAACCGTGTACTTAGCTTCTGACGTTTCATAAGTGCCCATGTAGCTTTTGTTAGCCAAACGGGCCTCATCACCAAGTGCGACCGATTCCAAGACCGCACGTTCTCCCATAAAGGCGCACAACACTGCGTGCCACCTCTTTGGGCCTGACCGTTCGAGTGACGACACGGGGCCTCAAGTCTGCTATTACAATAGTGTCAGAATGGTCTATCATTGATTTCATAATTGTTTATTTTGACAAGTTTGGTAATCTACTAATATAATGGCGTCATTATGACTTTTCAATGGTCAGCCACTGACACTTCATTGAAAGAATTGGTAATCTCGTACATAATGACAAATGAAACTTCCTACTAAACTTCCAACTTCCTACTACTTCAGATTGCTTATAATACTAATAAATAATATGTAAAAATATATATAAATGAAATCTGGCATGAATAAATGTTCAAAATGCCATTATAATACAATTCTATTACGAGACCATTGACCGACCAATGATCGACCATTAAGAATGTAGCAGATTACGAACTTTTAGCAAAATGACAATGGGATCGTGTTGGAGTGACGAATTTATAAAAATAGCAGACTTGGGCCCCAGAACTGAAGCCAAAACGTAACTTTTACAATATTGTTCCAATAGCTTTTCAAATATTGCGTGTAGTAACCCTAGCTCTAACGTAGGTACTAGTTCGAAATGGATGGATGCACCTAATGTTTTGCTTTACGTTTGAACGCTGATGGATATTACCTGTTATTATGTTAATTTGATTCCACAGCTGGTATGTTTGGAGAAGTAAAAGAAAATTCGCATGGTTTAAATAGGAAATTCTCGCTTCATTCCAGATAAATGATGGTACCCATCAGTAGTTTTCCATCTGTGTATGGCTCGTCTCATTTCGCATCTGTTTTTTGCTTTAAGGTTTTTTAACGCTCCCTGTAATATATTTTACGGTTAAAGAGAGATATTGTTAAGCAATTTTCAAATAAATTCTTTTCCATGATCGAAGAAACGACCTATGCAGACTATTAATAAGGTGCACGTATAAATTTACCTTAAGGTGCATAGTATATTTATTCTTGACTGTTCATTGTAAATACTACAAAGTACTTTTACATCATCATTTCAGCTGAAAGACGTCCACTGCTGGACATAGGCCTCCCCCAAGCACCGCCACTTCGACCGGTTCTGTGTTTCCCGCATCCAGCGGATTCCTGCGGCTTTCACAAGGTCATCGGTCCACCTTGTGGGAGGCCTTCCAACGCTACGTCTTCCGGTACACGGTGCCACTCTAGAACCTTTCGGCCCCAACGGCCATCTGTTCTGCGAGCAATGTGCCCATGCCCATTGCCACTTAAGTTTGGCAATTCTTCGAGCTACACTTTCGAGCTACTTTTACAAAAAAAACTATTTTCGCTTCCCATGGCATAGGCATGCTTATTTTACATTTTAATTAGGAAACTGTTGCCCAAATACTCAAACGTTACTTAACTTTAAGACGTTCTTATAAGTGTTTCTGTCGCTACAAAACAGTTTAAAGTGACAGAGACAGCATTAGACTTAACGGCGACTTAAAATTGAATTGCGTTTGAGTATTCGGCAGTGTAAGTCATAGTTCAAGACGTAAGAATCAAAAAGAGCAGTATTCGTAGAGGCTGCCGTAGCAAGTTATTGCCTACGAGTCTATAATGACTCAACGTAAACCACGTTATTAAAATATGACCCAGTTATCGGGCTGTGATAAAATATGCACCAAATTACGATAAAATCATAAAATATTTCTCATTATTATTACGAGAATTCGACAGACCGTAGGTAGAATCAAATTGACACGAAAATATAATAACTATAAAAGCAAAATTGTGAAAATTTAAAATTAATAAAAAAAAAAAAAAAATTACCATCTTTAATTGTGCTATTATTTCCTCAGAGATGTAGCGAGTAGAACAGTTTCTCACGAAGATACATTAACTTCACCTGGAAGCCTGCATTTTTCTTACAAATTGCTTGAACTCAGCTCTTGGCGCGCTCAAGTTAAATTATCTCTGGAATTATCATCTGATTTTCTTTCTAGTCTTTGTGAGACGTGGAAGAATTATTTCACTTCTGATTATTATTTTAAGTATTAGGTTCAAACTGAAACTTTTCTTTAATAATCTAAGGTCATGAAACAATTGCAGTACCTAAGTTTTCATAGCTATGTATGTCAAAATGGATGTGTGGCGGTATCAACAACGCCCCATGTGAACTACGCATCAAAGACCTGACATCACAAATCCTGCATCGCGCTATCAGAGTTTAACGCGCGACTAGCATATATACAACATCCCGACATCGACCGTTGGGCAGTTGCCCACCAGACACAATACCCGTCTGGTCGGAGAATCCTCCCTTTACTATAGTGTATGAATAAACTTTACACCCTGTTCCTTAGTAGTTGGGATTAGTGTAGATATCCAAAGAAAAACTTTAGTTGAATTTCTTGTTCTCCCATACATTCCAACTGCAAATGTAATTTGATCGACTATTACTCGTTACTTGTAAAGACTACTTTGCTGTGATAGTTTTTCTTTTAACTTTGTTATATATTCTACTGCCGTGATTATTTTCACACATCCAAAAAACGAGTTGATATTCCACCAACTCGCATTAAGTGTTTTCAAACGTCTTTTCTAATGCGCACAGCAAAGGAGTGGAACTCTCTGCCTGCGTCTGTGTTTCCGAACGCATACAACTCTAATCTATTCAAAGTGAGAGTGAACAGGCTTCTGGGTAAGCTCACTCCATCGTAGACTTTGTCTCTTGTCAACCTAGACTAGAGTCAAGAGCAAACACATAGTAAAAAAAAAAAAATACAGCCAATTAGCTAGCAGGGCGGGGGGAAAGGGGGGGTAACACTAGACTCTTACGAAAATGTGCACTGTAAAGCTTAATATTCTGAATTGAAAAATTGTGTTCACCGACCCGCAATATTTTATAACGGCCTATCCAATGAAGCCCCACACCATGGGACAGACGAAAAAAAATTATAAAAAATAACATACTTAAAAGACAAGGGCACTAGAATTTTTTTGTTCAAGATTTTTTCTTACTCGTACTAAGATCGCCTTAGCTGAGCCGCGGACCCTAAAAATGATGGTGAATAGGACACTTAGCGAATCATTTAGAGCATAAAGGCGAAGGCAGATAAAATAGACCTTACTGAAGGGTCTTCTTCATCCACCTGCAGTCAGACGACACGCGCGTACGGATAAAAATTAGATTTGGACTGGAAGAAACTTGTAAAGTACGCTTGAAGTTATCAGATCAGAGGGATGAAAACAGTACTTTTTGTCCCTGGGAAACGATTTTCCCTGCACTCAAAAAATTTAAAAACCAACTTTTTGTACAGACAGTCGTTAAATCGCGGTGTAAAATTATAATAAAAAAATATTCTCAACAATTTCGTAGCTTATGGCATGGGCATTGGGCATGACATGACATGGATTTGAACTAAATATTTACCGTCACAAAAAAAATTAAATAAAAAAGGCGGGGGAAAGCGACAATTCGATCTTCAGTTGTTTTGTGGAGTGCATATGATTTACGTATACAGATATTTGTACAAAATGAGTTCATCAGACTAAGTTAAGTATAAAGTTTGTTTAGCTAATCAGGTTTTTATTTACTTACCTCGGGTAAAAGAACCTATTTAGGCACTCGATCTATTTGTGCCTAAATAGGTCCCTTTCATCCCTTGTATATCAATCTACGACATATTTCAAATCCGACTGGGAGTTCCAGAGATATAGCGCGTTCAAACAAACAACAAAAAAAAAAACAAACTCTTCAGCTTTATTGTATTAGTATACTTAAATAGAGGAGACCTATTTCTACATAAGGTTGTATATTTTGTTGATGACATGTGCATGTTTTGGAATACCCTACTTCGGTTTACCATATCGCCGCTTGATGAGCTTATGATATGGCACTTCATTTGAATCTACACGTCCGTCCGTTAACATTCAAGACCGTCTTTGGAGGGCATTTGATTGTCTTCACCTCTGGGAAGTTTTAGAAGATTTATAGTATCATTGCCAAAGGGCACTGAACTAAGAAATACGACCAATGCCATCAGAACTATTTGTGACTGTCATCGCAAAGTTTCAGACGTTAGAACAAATGGCTAATTCCCTTGATATCTGTAGAACTTGGAACTGTCTCCGAGATATATTACTTTTACCTGGATGCTAGTGCTGAGTGCTAGCGCATTAGAGGGGTGCACATTCAAAGTTGATTATAATACTTTTCGATGCTGTTCAGTTGAAAGATAACAGTAAATAAAAGAAGAAGGAAATTAGCTTCAAACGGTGTTGAATTACAAAATTAAATCGTAATTTCTTAACGGTTGTAAACAGTAAAGTAAGTATTACAGTAAACATTTTTAAAGATTAGCTGAACAGCAGCGCTTATAATCGTCTAATATTCATTTATTTATTTATTTAACATAAAACGGCCAAGGCCAATTACATTAGTTAACAAAGACACTTAAACACATTACATTTGTTCATGGTAATCATTTAATTTTCTCATCAACCCATGTTAGGTAATTCAAATAGCTATTACTCACATCATCATAATCATCATCATCAGCCTATAATAGCAGACCACTGCTGGACATAGGCCTCTCCAATTGCACGCCATTCAGCTCGATTCTCGGCAACTCTCATCTAGCTGCTACCAGCCACCCTGCGAAGATCATCGCTCCACCTAGCCTGAGGACGTCCTACCTTACGTTTGCTGATTCGCGGTCTCCACTCAAGAACACGTCTACCCCAACGGTCATCGGTTCTACGGCTAATATGGCCGGCCCATTGCCACTTCAGCTTGCTTATTCTGTGATCTATGTCGACAACTTTAGTTCTCTGCCGGATCACCTCGTTCCGGATTCGATCCCTCAGAGAAACTTCAAGCATAGCCCTTTCCATAGCTCGCTGAGCGACCTTGAATTTATGGATCAGCCGTACCGTGAGTGTCCACGTTTCGGCTCCGTAAGTCATAACAGGCAGGACGCACTGATTGAAGACCTTGGTCTTTAGGCTCTGTGGAATACGCGACGAGAAGACTCGACGAAGCTTCCCAAATGCTGCCCAGGCCAGCTGAATTCTTCTGTTAGCCTCCCTCTCAATGTTGTTCTTACCAAACTGCACAGTTTGCCCGAGGTAAACATATTCTCAAACAACTACTTACATACAATTAGCAATATAATAATAAAATTTACATAATAATAAAATTTATATAATAATAAAATGTATTAAATTATTGTTACAATTAAAATTTGTTTAACATAATTATTCTGTCTGTAATTGTTGGTGACATTAATTTTATGCGGTAGTCTCCAAACTAGGCAATGCTTGTATTTTGGGAACCTGAGATGAGTACATAATTCTGCTTATTATTGGTATTGATATGGAAGTAGGTAGTTAATTCCAAACAATTATAAAAAAAATATATATATAAGTCAGCTTTTTAAAACATACAGCGTAAAACTGGTTTTAAACAAAATACAAAACTTAAATTGTATTAAACAAAATACAACAATTTTAAAATTATAATAATTATGTAAAAATATAAAACGCTTAGATTAAAAAAAAAAATCACTGCTATGGCTTTTCTACCACCTTTATATGTTTCTCTTAAAATATTTCGTGTATGAATAGATACACCTTATATATAATTTATTGTACATCAAATTATATTATACATTACAAACGAAAAGAAAAACTTATACACTACAAAATATACACTGGGAGTGTTTATGTTATGAGAAAGCTTTCGGATTCGTCGTAAGTGAGACCTACGGGCTATTTTTTATCACTTTTTTACATGCCGAGAGGGAGAAATCCTTTGAGCCACAGTGTATCAGTTCTACCATAATCAATGTTTCAGTATAGCATAACATTTGTATCAGTGTGCAATAAATTCTGTCAGAGAAGAATTTATACATATTTCTATAACAATCTAAAACTGAAATCACTCCAACACCTTCCACTTCCCACATTAAAAACAACCTTACAACAATCTCGAGCATCAAACACAAAACATCTAAAGAGCTTCAAAAAATATTCAGCGGTGTGCCCGTTGAGTCGTAAAGGAGATAGATAAAACGTATAATTTACGAGGCTTTTAGTGCTAATGGCAAAAGGCTTTATTGCGAACCCATCATAAAGTTAAACAGAAGGTGCTACTCAAGTGGCATATCTCGGGAGACGTAAACTGGGGACTGGGCATCGTTTATGGCTCGGACGCATCGTGGCAACGTTATGGTTGGGTGATATAGATAATGAGCTGATAGGAATGGTTGATGAGTTGCCTTTGATGAGTTTAATTTTTAGGTTATTGCCATTTTGAAATATTGAAAGAAAGAAGAAAATAAAAAATATGTATATTTGCGGTAAAAACACTGAAAAAAAAAGGAGTTCCCACAATCAAGATTTTGTTTAGATTAACTAAGTAACTTGTTTGCATCTGAGCCTATCAAGCACAATGATCACAGCTACTACTTTTATTTGATTGAGATTTGAAATGGGATCTTGATTGGAGTTATCACAAAACCTATTTACAGCAATCAAGTCATAGTTGCTCCTACCAAGATTATTAGATTCAAGTTTCAATGATCTTTATTGAAGTAATCAAAATGCTTGATTGACACAACTAACTTACTTTGTTACAGTTAACATTTTTTTAACTTGTCTCTTTTTTAAATCTTCTACAATGATGTCATGTTAAGGGTAATCGAGAAACTTGTTTGAGCGTTCAATCATTTGAACTAGTATTGCTGCAATCATGTCGTGATGATCAACTTAACTAAGATTTTGATTTATCTAAACAAGATATCGTCAATCAAGCTAAAAAGTCACAAGTTTGGAGTGCATTTTATTTCAGTGCACGACGCAAAGGAAGAACAAAAACACAAAAAAGAACAAGTTGCCGGAAAATATGCGTCATATGTGCGCAAAAGGGCCATCGCTCAGCAAAATGCTGCGACCCTATGCGAGAGAGAGCCCCAGCGCTGGTTTAAGACATTTTTAAAGAGTAAATCATCCTTAGACTTTCCTGTTCATCTATACACCTAAAACGTCAGCCTATAAAAATAACCTATTCGTATATATTTTATTTATTTATTTATTCAATATTTCTTACGGATTTGACATCCAAAACGCTCGTACGATTAATTTTCATACAATTCAATATTATGGCTTAATATACATATTACACATGCTCCTCACCTTATATATTAGATTTTATAAAATAGCAATAATTCCAAGTCTATATATAATAATAAAAATAAATTACAACAGTGAATCAATACGAAGAATAACTTGTCAGTTTGTTGTCAATTAATTGTAGTCAATGCAATTTCGTTCAGATCATAGGTATGGCTATAATAATATGTCATAAAATTATACGAAATTTATTACACAAATATCCTAATCCATTGGCAAATAAGTCCAGTTCGTGGTGCTGAGCAAGTATGTCCCCGATAGTGCGGAATGCGCGGCGGACCCTTAGGTTTAAAGAATCTTTATTTCTCATAAGAACATGATACAGTTCACTTATATGAGATTTAATTTTTAACACAAATCATCGTCGTCTAATGACGGTGCATGCAGATGTAGAACAAGTAAAACTATAACAACAACGTACGAGATCAAAAGTGTAGGTAGTTAGGACTCGTTCTAGTATTTGGGGACTATCGACTTTTTTACGAATTATCAACAGATATTGCGCAACTTGAGACATAGCCTTTAGAGGTATGAGACGGGTGTTGTGTCTGGTGGGTAACTGCCCAACGGTTGATGTCGGGATGTTGTATAATTATATGCTAGTCGCGCGGTAAACTCTGATAGCGCGATGCAGGATTTGTGACGTCAGGTTTTTGATGCGTAGTTCACACGTGGCGTTGTTGATACCGCCACATTACTCCCCTCCGGAGTCCGGAGGGCGATAGTGGGCTGAGTCAGTGCATATGATTCTTGCCAGGGCCAGTTGTGATTCCAGTGAGTCGGAACCGGGTGCCGCATAGTTCACGGTGAGTCGGGGTGGCGCTGCGTTTGTTGATCCAGTGAGTCGGACGTCGTACCGCGCTGGGTTGAGGCTGACTGCTGGCGTCGACCAGGAGAGCGTTGAAGGGCTCTGCTTGTGGACCGGCCGAAAGTGCAGTGTGCTGTGCCAAGGTTGCTGATGAGGCTGAGGGTGATGACCAGGTATGCGCGTTCGCTGCATGCTGGTGGTCAGGATACCCGTTGAAGCCGTGGGTGCTGGCTGGCTGTGTGACTCGCCGCTCGAAAGCTTGAGGAAGTGATGGATGACGTCACGCTGAAGTAGTTGCATGAGGGCTGCGCTGATGTCCATGTTCGGGGTCACCAATTTAGAGGTATGAGGAACAGGGTGTAAAGTTCACTCATACTCTATAGTAAAGGGAGGATCCTCCGACCAGACGGGTGTTGTGTCTGGTGGGCAACTGCCCAACGGTTGAGGTCGGGATATTGTATATATACTAGTCGCGCGGTAAACTCTGATATCGCGATGCAGGATTTGTGACGTCAGGTCTTTGATGCGTAGTTCGCATGTGGCGTTGTTGACACCGCCACAAGCCCTTCTAAATTTTAACGTTTCCATATCCACCATACCCAAGACAAATAAAGAAGGATATAGGTAGGGATAGTATCCATACTGCTTCAACACAAGGTTTCCTATTACGGAAACAATTAAATTGTGGCGGCATCTACAACGCCATATGCTAACTACGCATCAAAGACCTGACGTCACACAAATCCTGCATCGCGCAATCAAAGTTTACCGCGCGACTAGCATATATACAACATCCCGACATCAACCATCGGGCAGTTGCCCATCAGACAACACAACAGTTTTGTTAGAAGACCGGTGGACAATATAGTTTATACTCTTGATACTGTCGTATTTTACGACATTCACAGACTGATTGGTAGATACTGTACGCTCTCCGCGAGCTAACGGTACCGTTATAAATAAAACACTTCGATTTTTGAATATTTTTACAATACTCGTAATTATTATATTTTTTAACATGCGCTTGCCAGCTTGGGGATCCGACTGACTAAATAATTTCTTCTTCTTAATACAAATCAATGCCATTATATGTACATGGCATGAATATGTGACCCGCGAAGGTTTCATGCCATGTCATTTTGCAGCTTCTATAGACCTCTAGCTATTTATAACTAGAGCCTATTTGTTTCTTTTCGCATACTTTTTACTAGATTTTTATTAAAAAAACTTATTATTTTAACACTGGACTGATTTTTGATTGAACTACATAAATCAGTCCAGTTATTTTCACAATACCAACTTTCAGTCAGTCCAGACACACCGTAAAATACCTCATGTATTTTTCAACAAACCTAACTATGTACTACGTACACTATCCTCCATCCACATTTGACGGCTGTAACTCATCTAACATCGTTCCGTCCTGTTGGGTATTCTCGGCACGTCACTGCGCCGTCAGATCAATCACCCGTTTTGATACCCGGTACATTTCCTGGCCAGAGTGTGCTTTTTGGTTAAACATTTGATACCTACAGTTGGGTTAACATACATCCGGATTTATCCTGAAATGTCCGGATTTTTGGCCCCGTTCGGATTTTGTCATTCAGTGTTTTTTTTTTTTTTAAGAAATTAGGTTACATGAATACTGAAAAAATTAAGATTAGAAAGTTAAATGTCCGGACTTCTTTTGCAAATGGCCGGTTCTTCAGTATTTTTTTTTAATTTCGACATGGTAACTCACTTTTAGGTGAATTAGGATAGGAAGCGAATTTAAGTGGGTACAACTTTGGGTAGCTTTTGAGGTTCGAATTTCCAATCCTTTTCCTAAGAATAAATAACTCTAGTTTATAAGATTTCTAAAGCCAAATTGCTCAAGTAAAGGTCACCATGTGGGAGTATTCAAAATCCGTGCCTGATCAAACTTACGTTGAATTTCGGCAGTCCATATATGAACTTAGGTAGCTGCTACATACACATACATATATTACCACCAGCTTTTGCCCGCGGCTTCGCCCGCGTGGATGTCGGAACAAATCCAACGGGAACGTACTACCGGAATTGAAAGTACTCTATGACCGGGATTAAAAATTCTTTTGAGTAATTCAAAACCTTAAAAATAAAAACTTTTGAGTTATTCAAGGCACACAGTAAAATTCTCCCGTAAAAATTTAATTAACCCTCATTCCCCTGTTTGGGATCAATTCTCAAAAACCCCATATACTCGTAATCCTTTTTTTTTCTGTCAAAAGAATGAGCACCTTTTGATGGGATGTTTTGAAAAACGAATTATGAAAAACTTTGTGTCTTATTTAAGAACGTATTTAAACGTAAACGTATGTGCTGAGTTTCAAGAGTATGAACTAAAAAAATATATTTTTCATACAATCTAAATCCCCCCGTTTTTAACCCTTAAAAGCCCTTTTTAGAGCTCGAAAGCCTTTCTGAAACCCTGAGCCTTTTTTGAAATATATAAGTCCGTTACGGTTTTTTACCATACAATCTTTGACATCCCCCAATCCCCCCTTGTGCCAAATTTAATTTTTAATAATAACTCAAGGAATAAGATTTTACAAACAAATCAAATCACCTCTTTTTACCACTTTACGGGTTGAATTTTCAAAAATCCGTTTTTAGCGGATGCCTACGTCACAATAACTATCTGTGTGCCAATTTTCAGTCAAATCCGTTCAGTGGTTTGAGCTATGTGTTGATAGCCATCAGTTTTTCCATACAAACTTTGACACCCCCAATCCCCTTTATGGAGTAGTTTAAAAAACACTACAATAAACAAACTTTATTATTTAATTAAATAAGCATTTGTGCCAAGTTTCAAGTTTACAAACTCAAGGAATAAGATTTTTCAAACAAACGAAATCCCCCATTTTTACCCCATTAAAGGTTGAGTTTTCAAAAATCCTTTATTAGCTGATGTCTTCTACTCTATATCCTAATCTAATCTAACCTAATCTAACTATCTTAATCTATATCTATATCTATTCTACCGGAGAAGAGGATGGGGGGTTCTTCGGGGGAGGAGCCCGTGGCTAAATAATAACAGCCGTACAGGTCGATTGATCAGGTTAAACTACACTTGCCGCGGTTGGTCTGTGGATGGGTGACCATCTTTACCCGTCCGTGCCTCGGAAAGCACGTTAAGCTGTTGGTCCCGGCTGTCATTCGTGGATCTATGACAGTCGTTACGGGAGTCAGAAGCCCGAAAGAATGGTTGTCAGACAACCATTCTTACCAAGGGGTATCGTATTAGTAACTGCGTTGTGGAGGTCAGATAGGCAGTCGTTCCATGTAAAATACTGTAAAGTTAGTAACAGTACACGTGTACTTTTATTATTTTTAGTTGAATACAAAATTTAGCGAATGAACAACTTCAATACAAAACTCATCCCCCTTTTCAGAAACATGTGGGTTAAATAAAAAAATTAAAAAAAAACACAACTGTTAGTATCCAACCATAAGCCGAAATATTAGTGATTTTAACTTAAAAAAGGAACTTATTTTTTTTTAAATCATCCCGTTTTTCGACCCCTAGGATTGAAATTCTAACAACACCGTTAGCTTCCAACCATAAGCCTAGATAGTAAGTGATTTTTCTTCGAAAATTAAGCACTTTTCAACTTAATCCCCCTTTTTAACCCTTTGGGGTGGAAATATCAAAAACGCTGAGACACGTATAAATTAATTTTCAATCGTCAGCCTAAACACAAAATTTTATATCCTAACTTCAAAACTGACGGACTTTCATATAAACTCCATCCCCTACTTTACCCCATTAGGGGTTGAATTTCGAAAAATCCTTTTTTATTCCTTGTCTACATTATAAAGAGAACCTCTGTGCAAAATTTCAGCTTTCTAGGTCCGAGGGTTTGGGCTGGGCGTTGATGAGTCAGTCAGTCAGTCAGGACTTTTCTTTTTATTTATATAGATTTTAATAGGTCGTTATTATATCTTCACGGGATACCTAAACAAAATAAGCAAGTTATAAAATCGGCAACCAAGCCGATTACTTTTACTCACTTTTGTTAGAATCAGAGACAACTCATTGTTTCTGATTCTACCAAACGTAATAAAGTTGGAAATCAATACCGGCGTAAAACTAATAATGTAACATTTCGAAGCACAGAAATTTAACTCAAGTCAGAAGCGAAGCAAAGTAACAAGCTTCTGCATTAAATGCAGCGCGTTGGGGCTGTAAACATTTTGTTGAGCTGAATATAAAATGCGTTCATGTTCATGTCCGTACGTGGACGTCCGTCTTTCGCCAATTACGCAAAACAAATGTTACGTGGCTCCTGCAGGTATTTGCTTTAAAACACTTTTTGTTTTGTTTGGTAGATATGGTCGCTGGGTAAATTAACGTTTTTATCTCCCTTTTTCATGGAAAAGGCAAAGGAAGAAAAGGTTGCTTATCCAAGATCTGGTACATAGGCGAATAAGGTAAACCTTTTTTTACTAAAAGTAGATGTAGATAAACCCATTTTGGAATTATACTAGAGATGATTGAGTGATTTGTGAGTAGGTTGGGAATTCTTTCTAGAATGGTCTTATAATAATAAACTCGACCATAACCAGTCTGTTTCGAAATTCTAAAATGCTACACAATAACTGCAGTATCGCTATTGTGTAACTGTTTAGGAATATACCGCACTTCAAAAAATTACAGACGTACTCGTATTCAATCAAAAGTAAAAAATAAAAAAATTGCCCTGTATTTTTATTCCCTTTCAGTGAGCTAAAAAGCAAACAACATAGATTCATCTTCATTAGTCTATCAGTGCTGCATTCAGCTTTTCTTTGAATTTCACAAAACTCATGCTGTGAAATAGAATTCACTAGTTATCTGTGATGGCCATTTGCAAAAGTCGTCATAGTGCTGCAAATCTTTTATATTTTTGGCTTGTGAAAGGGAATTTTAATTTTACTTGTAATTTTATTTTTGTGCATTTTTTTGTAAATTCTGTGAACTTTTTTTAGGGTTCCGTAGACAACAATGAACCTTTATAGTTTCGCCATATCCCGCCGTCTCTTTGTCTGCGGCTTGGCATGAATATACATATTAATCACGCCAACAAAGTGGTCAAATAAAATCTTGAAAAATATTTTTTAGTGTACCTCCCCTACACGTAAAGTGGGGATGATTGTTTTTTCTCGTCTATAACATGATGTGAGATGCCGTTGGATAGACCATTAAAAAATATTGCGGGTGTGTGAAAACCATTTTTCGATTCAGGGATCCGTTTGCGAAATAATAAGCTTTAAAGTGCGAATTTTTGTTAGAGGCAAGTCTTCCCCCTCCACCCCTTATTTTTTTTTTTGGTTGGGAATTTATCAAATAACTTCTCCCACTCTGGGCGGAATGTATCAGACTTTTACTGACTAAAACCCACCCGTGTTCGTTCAGTTGCCTGTGTGCCAGGGCCACGGTATCCCTTTCGGACAAACCCGCAACCCTGGCAGGCACCGGTCCTAGCGGACCCCGTCAGTGCGTGCTGACATCTCTTTGAGACGCGCGTGGAACACAACGCGTCGTCGACCCGGGCCTGTAGTTCTATTCTGTCAAAATCTAGTTACAGAATAGCACTGCTGGTCCTTACCGGACGGCGAACTGCCCATAGCTCGCCGTCCGTAAGCAGCTAAATGGTTGTTTTTGAATAGGTCTCTCTAAAAAAAAACACCGCAGTAGTATGTATAACGAAGTTGAAAGGAAAACAGTAATCATAGCTAAGTAGGTAGCATACAAGTTAACGACTAATAGTCGACTAAATTACATTTTGTACTTCTAATGTATGGAAGAAAATGTTTTTCAACTACAATGTTTGTTTGTTTGTTGGATACTTTTATTCGGAACCCTACATTGCGTGGCCTGACACGAACTTGCCCGTTTTTTTTGTTTAGTTTTATTAATGGTCTGACTCTTTTGTTGTGTTGTAATTTATATCTTTATATTTTGTATTATTATCTATGTGTACACGATTAAATTCAATCTTGAAAGTTTCTTTTCTGTATTAGAAAAAGCCCTGCAGCAGAAAAATACTTATTCTTAAGATTTTTATTTTGTTGTTACTAATAAAATAAATCGTCAATTTTCATCTATTCTCTTAAAATAACTTTAAGTGTTTATTTTAAATTGAAATCCTTACAATAGCGGTAGGTACAGTTTGCAAAACTTTTTTTTAAATTTTCTAGTTTGTCCCCAAAAGTGACCAATAAGCAAAATTCATATATTTACGCTACGCTTCCGTGTTCGGGTCACAGAAGTTCACATTCGTACCAAATTTCTACTTAATCGGCCCAGTAGATTCGGAGCAAATTGGCTGTGACAGACGTACAGATAGATAGACAGAGACAGACTAGCAGACAGACAGACAGACTTACAAACAAACATGAGTGATCCTAAAAGGGTTCCGTTTTTTCTTATTGAGGTACGGAACCTGAAAAACAGATAATTACTAATAACAATAACAAAACCATGATCAGCAAGATGACCACCAGTCACCACAAGCAGCACCCGTTCACGAGCATAGCACCTAAATTCCTAGAAGTATAAAACAATCTACTGTGGTCTCTATAAATATTTGGAGCACTCAGGCGCAGTATAAATATGGACAGTATGGAAACTAGCCCTATTTGTTGAAATAATTACCTACTCTCCATTGGAGGATGGCACTCTTTAATGTTTGTAAAATTGAAAAGTGTTTTATTAGAACGAAGAACTTTCTTTAACGCGGCTTGCGGTAGGAGTTGATTGGTAGAAATTGTCAAGCGAAAAAGCATTCCTACATGATATGCGCCACGCCCCTCCTTGTGACTTTCTTCTTTAGTCAAAATATAAATCCAAGATGGCAGCAGCACCCTCGATAACCATGAAAACGACACCTATTACGAAAATGTTTAAAATTTTCGCAGCCGCCCTCTTGAAATTTCATTTTGACCTCACAGTCAGCTCTAGCACCCTCGAAAACCATGAAAACGACACCCATGATGAAGAACATTTTCGCAGCCATCATTATGGATTTTTATTTTTAACTTCTTTTATCGGCTTTAGTACCCTCGAAAACTATTAAAATGACACCCATGATGAAAAATTTGAAAATTTTCGCAGCCGCCATCTTGGATTTACAAATAAATACACGAATTTCTTATGATCGATCACGCGGACCATAATTTTCTTTATTGATTATAATCAAAGGTAAGAATGATTTATTGAAATTTCAGGATCAGCAGGGAGTTTAAAAAACTAAAGTTAACTTATAACACGACCACACTCGTCTCGACACGGCACCCGCGACTTAGAGCACCGCCACGCTCGCTTCGATGTCTCGTCTAGAGTCTGTACTGGTACTGTCCATACTGATATTGTGACTCAGGTCAACTAGACCGGAGCTCAGAGGCGTTTAGCTTAATTTTAGTGCAGCGTCCCTGTTACATTTTAATCAGTTAATCACAGATGTCGAGTTGCCCTTTATGTACGAACTACAGATTCTGGGAAATAATTTTGTGGATGTTAAGTGGAACTTGACACTCTCGTGGTCTGATGGTTTATTTCATAGACACATAATATTTAGGTGTTTAAAAGGTATTATTATTGGTTACATGTTACTGTAGTTGTAATTGCAATCATGTCATTAATCTTTTATATACTTAGATTATTTTCTATTTTGTGAATGTGAGAACGTTGTAGGCCTAGTAGAGTGTAGATTTGTTGGCACTTTTCTATTTTGTTAAGTACCTGGTAATTGTTGAAAGGCCTGTTCTCCCATACCTATTTATTAACAATGTTAGTTGATAATATTGTAAAGCCAATTATTTTTAAAAGAGTAACCTTGGACTTTCTTGCTGGCTCTTCTCCATAAGAAACGACTAATTGGAACCGTGCACCTAGCTTCTGACGTTTCATAAGTGCCCATGTAGGGTTATGTGAAATAAAATATTTTGATTTTTGATTTTACATTATTATTCCCTTTCCTTTTTTTTTTTCACCTCAGTAACTTTACTCGGCTCAACGTGCTGTTGAGCCGAGGGTGTAAAGTTTACTCATCCTCTATAGAAAAGGGAGGATCATCCGACCAGACGGGTGTTGTGTCTGGTGGGTAACTGCCCGACGGTTGATGTCGGGATGTTGTATATATGCTAGTCGCGCGGTAAACTCTGATAGCGCGATGCAGGATTTGTGTCGTCAGGATTTTGATGCGTACTTCGCATGTGGTGTTGTACGAGTAGATGCTGCCAAAAGCCGCTGGAGTTGGTCGGCAGCTGTCATTCGTGGATCTTTGACGTTAGGATATATTTCCACCAAACGGAAAAATCCTTGTGCATGTTCGGGCATCCTCCTGGCCGCTCATTCACACCAAGACTAAAAGTGAGTTTCGGACGGGGACGCGCCGCGGAGTATCAACGGAATGCTCGAGGATGTTCGAGACTACGCGAGGATGATTGAGGCTAGGCGCTGATACCCTCTGGGGTTGCTCAGTTAGCTCTGGTAGTTAACAGAGACGCGACTGTGCTTGTTGAAAATAATAGACTGGGATATGGTTATTCGTGTACTATTGGCAGAGGAAGAAAAAAAACCGGTCAAGAGCGAGTCGTACTCGCGCACCGAGGGTTTCTTACCATAAAAATCATCAAAAATAAATTGCATTAGTTCCACTATCAGTCAAGAGATAGCGCTGACTTAAAACCGCAATATTAGAAAAAGTGTGCTATTTAGAGAAATTTACCTGTAATCTTTACATAATCTTTTATCCTATAGAATAATTTCTGATTTTTCTATATGCAAACTTCGGAGATAAGGACGTTATTTTTTTTTAAAATTTCTTCCATAGTCGAAAATTAAGCGGCCAAAAAAAAAAAGAAATATATTTGAGAGTCTTGTATGCAACTGTACATAATTAGGTTCATCAAAACACGAATGTGGGTTTATCACATAAGTGTTTTAACACCAATTTTTTTTAAAATGTTTTAATACCCCTTATTATACAACAGTTGCATAAATAACTATTAAAATATGATTAGGTATCTTTGTATCGTTTTTTTTTTGAGATGCTATACTTGCAGCTCCGAAAAACATGAACCAAATTGAATTCTAAAACTTTTTGTTTTAATTTGTAATTTAGATCTCTTGTATAAGAACTCATAGATACAGACTTAATTGTTCTTCAAACAAAACAAACAAGTTTTGTATAACCGAATTGTAATTAAAACTTAGTGTGTTCAACTGATTAAAAACTGGCAAGTGTGTGTCGGTCAAAACAAATGGGTTCGTAGAAAATCATGAGCTGCCTGATTTCTATAACACAGTCATTTCACGTAGCCAAGTATAGTGAAAATAATAGCTTACTTAAATAATAAAATAATCTATATCAAGCGAGAGGTACGATCAGGGAAATTCCTTGTTACGCATTGATACTCTATGATACTCTATGTCATATGTAGTTATTAGACATTTTATGCAATTGTCAAAGGATGTCGTGGTTTGATTATTCAGTAAGTAAGCAATAATAAAAACAACTGAAAAGTAAGTAGGTAAATCAGATTATATAAAACGATTCTTTACGAAACGATACAGCTATGCTAAGAAAATAGGGCTTTCTCCTTCAACAATGGAAACCAACACCACAGTTTACGTAATAACTCTAGATTACACTGCTCGCTGGATTTTCTTGGAAAACTTTCGTATTGGCCGCTTAGATTTACTCCGCTCTGGAGAACCAAGTTTTCACTCAAGGGAATAAATACTCTAAGAGACTGGTTTGTAAAATGACTAGAGTGTGTTCTTTTTAATTGTCATGTTTTTTAAACAAATATGGCGGACTGACATTTAGTATTTGGTACAATTTATACTCCATTTATTATAACATTAGACAAATAATTGTTCTCACCCTTTCGTTATTTCGATGTAAACGTTTAATAAACTCCGTTATTTCACGATAAATACAAAGCACTGTAATCTATTTACCATTTACAATAAAAAATTAACACTAAAGTGCAATAATTTCAACAATATTACACAATAACTGTCGTTATTTAGCCGTTATTTGTCTAATGCTATAGTAAATGGAGTATAAGTATTTAACATACACACATACAAACTCACGCCTTTTTCCCATGGGGGTAGGCAAAAACTTCAGAACCCCTGCTACGATTCATACATACTACTTTTGCTTCAGTAACGTTCATACCTCTGGTCACCCCGGTTGTTAAGTACTTAAATGGAAATTTAAAGCAGTTTTTGATGTTATTCATACTGTGTTTCTTACAATTAATATCAAAAACAATAATACCTAACCTAGAGTACGTGATTGAAGTAATAATTCGTGATTTTCACACAGTTTGTTTACAAAATTGTACACGTAAGGAAGAATACACTATAGTTCTTAGTTTTCATTATAGAGAATAAGAGTAATAATAAATTATCAAAAGTTTACAATGTAGACGAGTACGAATTGAGGTAATTATATGCTTTGTGTTGCAAGTGCTCCACGTAGAAGATTTACTAGCTGATGCGCAATTGGTCTAATTTTATCATCAACTAGCTGACCCGACAGACTTCGTTCTGTTAAAAGCTATTTGACTGTGGCAGTTTGTCTACGCGCAAAGGAAATATAATATTAACTCCACTACTCTACCCTACCCTACCTACCTACACTACCCTACCCTATCCTACCTACCTACCTTACCCTACCCTACCTACCTACGTACCCTACCCTACCTACCCTACCTACCCTACCCTACCTACCCTACCCTACCCTACCCTACCCTGCCTACCTACCTAAAACAATTATTAGCGAAATCGATCTAGCCGTTCACTAATTGTCGTTTTTTTTCTCCATATTTTCTCACCGTTTAAACCTTCCCTGGACTACGACAAACATTTCAAAACCAAAGTCAGCTAAATCGGCCCAGCCGTTCTCGAGGTTTAGCGAGACAAACGAACAGCAATTGATTTTTATATATATAGATTTCGTTGAGTTCAAAATCATTTTCGATTGAAAACGAGAATAGATGGAAGAACTATTTTCTTGACCAACATGAATGAATTGTAAAAATGTAATTTTCACACCTAATAGTATAATCGACTAATGATGTAACTTATTCTCTTCTTCTATTCGTTTCGACGGTACATATAAACTACATTGTAGGTGGCCACATTTATTGCGGCGTCAGAGGCGTTGTTCAAAGCGTCAAGAGAACGGAACGTGAACGGAAGGTGAACGGACTATTTGGACACTCTAGCAGATGGGACATGTCTGCTCAGGAGCACCGCACTGAATGTTAGGTGAATCGACTTCGCCCCACTTCGCAGGGTTATGTTTCAGTGGCATGATGTTACTAATATTTTGTAACAATATAATTTAAAAGAGTATCTATGGAGTTTCTTGCCGGTTCATCTCCATTAGAACCTACCACGTTTTGGAACGGGCAACTAGCTTCATCTTTTTGATGAACCGGCTCTTTTTAATTGACTTAAAAAAAGAAGGGGGTTTTCGGTTCGTCGGAACGATTATTTTTTAACAATTCAAAAGTTAATGTAAATGGTATAATTAAAATAAATGTTTTGAGTTTAAGTTCATCATCTTTGGGCGTTTTTTTTTTAAACGTTACATTTCTTTGTCCATTGTAGCCCGATGGCGGCGATGCCCAAAAGGAGGGTATTGTTTAACTAGGGATATTACCTACATACCTTGGACCTTAATGTTGACTTGTTCTGCACCAGTGTGGCGACCTTAAGACGACTTTTGGCACAGCAATTTTTTATGGATAATTAACTTATCTAATATTAACTAATAATATTAACTTGTATGTACTTTTTTTTGTATCGACATTTTTTTTTACTAAATGTTGAGGCTTGTTATTAGCAATTTTCTTTATATTACTTTCTTTATATCATTGGTTTGTTAGTCTGTAAGCCTTCTTTAAAATAAAATAAATAAATAAATAAATACATAAAAGCTAAGTAGTAATTACAAAATGTATGGGAATTGGTAGCACATTACCTTTAAGGCGCCATCTCCACGGGCGAGAAACTCGCGGCGATAGTCTCACCGTGCCATCAAATTTAATAGAAACTCTTTGAATCAATCTCCACACGGCGATTATTTGAAGGCCCAGCGTGAATATCGCCGCGATTCTCTCGTCCGTGGATCTATGGTGCCTTAGGATATATCGAGTTTTACTAACTCTGTCTACTTATTAAAGAACACGTTAAGATATATTTATACTGTCGATCCTTAGTTAAGTTCGTGCTAAGAACACAAATGTCATATAACAATACCATAAATGGACGATTTGGTAACACAAACAAAGGATACTGAAGACGTTACTGTTCATGTCATATCCACACTAAAACAATACTGAGACTGCCTTTATTACAATACTAAAGAACAAACACTAACCTGAAATATTTCTGACACCACTTTCAAATTCCAACCCTGTAAAGGTACAGGCAAGGTTGAAAATACATTGGTGAGTAACTTTTAAGTCTTGGATATTGTACTGTCAACGACGATGCAGGTAGTTTCGGCAGTGATAATAACATCAGGTTGGCGTGGAGGGTAGACAGACATACAGGATATGGTGTTTGGAGAGAACATTACCCTTTCAGATAGAGTTGTAAACTGAGCGACGGTCGTTTTGCACGGAATACAATCATAATGTAAAAATAGTATATTATGCAATTAGTGAATTAAGGACGGATTTAAAGAGAGGTCCATAGATGAATCACGAGTAAGTGAAGGATTCTAACCACTGAATCACGACCGTAGGGGGTAGGGGATAGTTCATGATGACTGAATCACGAGCGTAGCAAGTGATCCAAGTGTTAGAATCCTGAGCAACGCAAGTTATTTATGACCCTCGATATAAATCCGTTGTGTTCAAGTGTTGCATACTATATTTTATATCATGACTGCGAGAAAAAGAAAGATTTAAGTGAAAATAGACATTTAATGAAGAAAAAGGAAGTTTAAGTTAATTAAAATGCACATTAAAATTGGAACGATTACTAAAATTAAGAGTATTTTTCTTATTATTAGGATGGTTATCTTTTGAAGCGATATTTATTTCCTTTCGATTGTCAGAACTTTCTGCTGGATGAAACTCTGGGGCATCTTTGGACGAGTGAGGTTGTATAGCATTGAGATGGAAGTCGAATATATTGGTGTATTCTAAATTCAAACACCAAAATAGTGATTAAAAGTGCTTTTTATTCACTGTTTTCAGTGAATAAAATAAGCTTTTTAGAGGGGGAATGATATAAACACTTTTTATTTTCCACATTTTAATTTTTTACTGGTTTTTGCATCTAAGAAATATTTTTCTTTCTAGAATTAGTGTTAAAATGAAGAGAAGTGTCCATTTCCGTATAATTTACGAGCGTTAAACTCATAATTTATATTTAATTCTACCTTCTTTGGAGTATTTTGATGAAAAACTCAAACTGGCCACATAATACATAGGTTACATTTGGCTACATTATGAAGCAATCAACACAGTTTACTTGCAGAGAGCCAAAATTGCATAATTATACCAGATTGTCTTTGATGATAAAAATTATAATTGGAAAAATATTTGGTATAATTACTTAAATACCAAACATTTTTCAAATTATGATTTTGCATCTACCTACTCTTAAACTGAAAACTTTTAAACATCTGAAACCCTGACTTATTCCTTTACGATCACCATTCTTCTGCACCCACTCCTCCCACACAATATAAAAGAACACACCCATACCCCAAAATCCATTGAATACCTGTACAAAACATCTACCACATAATAAATATATCACTCAAGCGGTACTCATGCTATAAAGAATCTAAAATGGGTTCTCCCCTATTTGCATATCGAATAAACACGAATTTTACTTAACTATTTACGTCAAAATCAATCTGCTAGCCTTTTCCCAACTATGTTGGGGTTGGCTTTCAGTCTAACCAGATGCAGCCGAATACCAGTATTTTACATTGAGCGACTGCCTATCTGACCTCCACAATCCAGTAACTGCCATGGGTAATACGACACCCCTTGGTAAGATTGGTGAGACTTTCGGGCTTCTGACGACCCGTAACAACTGTCAAAGATCCATGAATGACAGCCGGGACCAACGTCTTAGCGTGCTTTCCGAGGCACGGACTAGTCTCGGTATGTAAAGATGGTCACCCATCCACGGATCAACCCCGGCAAGCTTAGCTTAACCTGATGAATCGACCCATGTGGCTGTTATTATCCAATCATACAAGATTGTGGTCTTATTAAAAACTTAATTAACTGTAATGACAATTTATATCTGATTGGTGAGACAGAACAAAATTTTGTCGGTTTACTGCAAGAACTCATTAGTGGAAAAAAATCATAAAGTTTATAACGCCTTGAACTCGTTTTAATAATTTTAATAAATCGGTTTAGTTTAGCCGAAAAATAATGTCTATAAAATTATCAATTTCGCAACAAAACAAAAATATATGTGTTCATTTAAATAGAGAGCAGAGAGTATTTATTTTTGAATATGGAATATACACAATATAGAGGAACACCCCATACCCCTAAATCCATTGAATACCTATACAATACCTCTATCACCTAATATCACTCAAGTGGTACACATGCTTTAAAGAATCCAAGATGGATCCTTCCCTATTTACATATCGATTCAATTTAGACCACCCTGCCCGTATTTTCCTTAAATAGCTCGGGGGTGCGAAGAAATTGGATTTGCATAAACAGTAGGTTGCTTAAGCTATTTTTAATTCATTAGGCTTGGTTATTTAAAATTTTGTATTTTGTTGAAGCCAACCAGCACTTTGAAAGTGTGTTTCGGTAAAAACCTTTTTTGCTTGAGAGCTGTCGTATTAAGTTTCTTAGTAATTTTTTTTTTTTATTCATCTTTAATTCAGGCACATTAGGTACCCGTATGTTGTTAGTATTACTTAAACTATATTAGTATAATTATGTTTATTTATATTTATATTTAAACATATTATCTCATGACTGAGAAGGAATTATGAAAAACGGCTCAATCAACTATATCAGTGTGTCTAGAATTTTCTAATACCTTTTATAAAGTTTCATATTGAGACACGAAGCTTTACATAGGTATTTGAAAAATTCATTTGCTCTATAACGAACATGATCGCCCGCAGATTTGCACGGTGCTCTAGTGAGGTTAAGGCAACGCTCTATAGAGCGTACTGTACATCACTGTACTCGTGCAGTCTGTGGGCTCACTACTCTAATGGAAGTTACGGCGCCATCCGCGTCCATCCGAGCTACCCCGATACTGCAGCGCCTCGGGTATGTTCGCAGAGGCGCGTACCGACTGCTTTCATGCGACCATGCGCAAGCGCGCGGCGTCCTTGGTGCGTAGGGTACGGGTTAGCCCCAACATCGAACTGGCCATGATTGCGGGAAGGCTGGACTGCCCCTTCATCCGGCATTGTTCCAGCAAACATGTTGCTGTGCCAGTGTCGGAGAGAGGGTATTGATTGTTTTGTTTTATTTTTTATTATAATTAGTAGATTTGATTTAATTTATTTTGATTTAATGTGATTTGATTTATGTTTTATTTAAATTTATTTGTTTTTATTTGATTTGATTTATTTTATATGATTTTAAATGTTTGGCGATGGGTGTTTATGTACCTGAAATAAATGTTATTATTATTATTAATTATAACGTAAATAACAAAGTCTGGTTAAGTAGTCACGACCTCTCAAGGTCAACTACGAGATGCCATAATTAAAAAAAAAAGATCGATCGAAGGTTAAGCTAGCCGAGGTCAGTACGTGGATTAGTGACATCCATTACATATGGAGATCCCTCCTTACCTCAGAAAATACGTTAAGCCGTTGGGACCGACTGTAATTCATAGATCTTCGACAGTCGTTACGGCTAGTCGGAAGCTCGAAAATCTGACCAACCAGTCTTACCAAGGGGTGTCGTACATAGGTTTGAAGAATTCCGCGTAAATAACGCAATGAATATTGTGGCATTGTAATAGTGAAAGATACACGCACGCCCGTTGCGAGTACTATTTTCTTTCATCACGCCTGTATTCCCCGAATAGTCAGGCAGAGGCGAACCTATAGTATATATACCTATTGTATTTTCTTTAAAATGGTACGGTAAAATTAAATGCTGGAATTTTTCATAGTAAGTGGAAACCTGTTGCTGTACATTTCGACGAAATCCAGAGCTCTACAAAGCTTTCGATGTTTTTTGAACGAAATGATTAATCCTTATTTTCACACCTGTGAGGTTTCCACGGCTATAGTTTTTGTTGTTTCGCACTTTTTTGTATAGGTAAATTACTTTTAGCATATAAATTTCTTATGAAATAGTTATTTTAACGTTATCATAGCCCTGGCTGGAGGTTTTTAGTTCGCTTAGGGCAGCCAGAGGAAAGACCTCTCAAGGTCAACTACGAGATGCCATTGAAAAAAAGATAGATCGAAGGTTAAGCTACGCTAGCTGAGGTCAGTCCGTGGATGGATGACATCCATTGTATATGGAGACCCCTCATTACCTTGGAAAACACGTTAAGCCGTTAGTACCGACTGTCATTCGTAGATCTTCGACAGTCGTTACGGGTAGTCGAAAGTCTGACTAACCAGTCTTAACCAAGGGGTATCGTATTACCCAGTAACTGGGTTGTCGAGGTCAGATGATAGGCAGTTGCTCTATGTCATCATCATCATTTCAGCCAAAAGACGTCCACTGCTGGACATAGGCCTCCCCCAAGCACCGCCACTTCGACCGGTTCTGTGCAGCGGATTCCTGCAGCCTTCACGTGGTCATCAGTCCACCTTGTGGGATGTCTTCCAACGCTACGTCTTCCGGTACGCGGTCGCCACTCCAGAACCTTTCGGCCCCAACGGTCATCGGTTCTGCGAGCCCTTCCTACTGCCATTTAAGTTTGGCAATTCTTCGGGCTATGTCGGTTGGTTCTCCTGCGGACGTCTTCATTTCTGATTCGATCTCGTAGCGAAACTCAAAGCATTTATATTGCTTAAGCTTTTATATTTTACATGGAGAGGACTACTCCATGTAATATACCTGTATTCAGCTGCATCCGGTCAGACTGGAAGCCAACCCCAACATTGAGAAAAGGCTAAGCAAATGGTGATGCTGAGTAGTGGAAAGATTTTATCAAAAACATCATTGCAAGTATTGCAACCTCTAGAACATCAAAACTTTATTAAAACCAAATAGTACATTGTGATACAAGGGTGGAAAGTAGGTTATTACAAACGAGCTGTCATTAACAAGCCCGAGCCGAAGGCGAGTGTTTTTAATTACCCGAATTTGCAATAACCTACACACCCGTGTATCACACGACGTTTTTCAATACAATTGTGGGAAATAGTAAAACAATTTTATTTTTTTCATATTCAATACCCAAATTAAAATTTTCAGAAAATGACGCCTTTTTGTAACTGGATATATTTTATTTACAACGAAAACAGCCTATACAGTCTATTCGAATTTTGACAAATGTTGATGTGAAAATAATTAAATTAAAACTGGTACCAATTAAATATATTAAACAACCATTTAAAAGACTTTTGAGAATTCAATGCTGAGACATACGGACTCATTCATTTTTCCGCGTATGAAATCTATCCCATTTTATTCTATGTATGAAAACTGCTTGCTACTAAAATTTTAAATTGACTTATAAAAAAACTCAACTGCAAAAGTAATGATCAAGCTCGTAAAAAAAGTCACGACCGCGTAACAGAAAATGCCTATGCAAAAGATTTAATTCTCGAATCATAATTATAATTATAGCCTCTGAAAGTACAGTAGTTTGTACTAATATAATAAATGTTATACACGTACAAAATTGCGGCAGCAGCGCATCAGAATGTCACCGCCACAGATAACGGTGACAAATGGCGTCCTGTAATGATTTACATTACGCGAAATGACGCAAATGTTCCAGTACTGAAACTTGTGAAATTTTTGTGGATACATTGTGAGTCTCTACTACCAACGGTAGATTTTTTTAGCAAAATACAGAATAATGCTCACTATTTATTATGTTTACATTTTCGTTCTTCAAGGAAATATCCACTTTTCCGGCATTTAAACTATCTACTCTGGGAAAGCTAACAGTCATACACGTTATAAGAATTTAATCATCTGTTTCTATGTTTTTTAGGGTTCCGAAGTCAACAAATAAACGTTATAGTTTCACCATGTCCGTCAGTCTATTTGTCCACGGCTTAGCTCAATTTGTCATAGCCCCCACCCACCCCACACCCACCCCTCACCCGCACTATGTGTGTACTAAACGAAGTGCATGAGAGAATTGACATATTTTCGTGCAATCTGAGTGAATTTTGTTAATTATATTTAAATGTTAATATTCTGTGTTATGTCTGATGTTGTATTTTAGAGTTAAGTGTTGCTTTCTATTTTTAAAGTTAAGATTTTAAGTGTTAGCCGTAAGTTGATTTTTCAATTTATTTGATGTGTGTTTTTTTCAAACCACTATTGTATTGGGGTCATCCTGTAAAGATAGTGTGTGTAAGTGTAATAAATAAATAAATAAATAAATAATTACGCTGACAATTGTAAGGTACCTTTGCACGTAAAGTGGGGATGATATTTTTTTCTTCTCGTCTATCCCATGGTCCCATGGTGGGTGGTATCGCTGAATAGGCCGTAAAAAAAATCGATTCAGGAATCCGTTTGCTTAAGCTTCAAAGTGCTAATTTTTGTTAGAGTCAAGAGTGTGCAATCCCATGCAAGCTAAAGGGTTGTTTTTGGATGAGTGAAATTCACGGCAGTAGTATATCAATCAACTCAGCCTATCGCAGTCCACTGCTGAACATATGTTCAGCAGTGGACTTCGATAGGCTGAGGCCTATGCCTGGTAGCATATATAATGAAGTTCAAAGGAAAACTATCACAGCTCAGTAGGCAATGTAAGTTAACGAGTAATAGTCGACCGACTTATATTTGCAGTTGAAACGTATAGGAACATGTTTTTGAACTGCGATAAATTCATCCCAACTACGGAACCCTTCATTGTGCGTGGTCCAACACGCACTTGTCCAGTTTTTAACTCATGTTTTACTCGTACTTGCAGTAAAATCAACGTAAAATATACCTACTTATTATGTCTATGCTAAACTACAATCTATTTCTATAGACTACCGGATTTGAATAAATATCTTTACATTTCACAGTCTAATTTAACAAATATTTGTATGACCTACAATTAGTTGTTCCGGGTCTGGCTGTTTGTGTATGTGAGTTTAAATGTTTGTAAACGCACCCACGATACAGGAGAAATTCCTAGTGTAGGGCAATATTTAAAAAAATAAAATAAAAAAAACATTTAAGACTTTCGGAAAATCGAAGAATTCGTCAATATACATCCTTTTTTTTTTCTAGGGCATCTCAGAGTTAACCACGAGGGGTTGAGACTGTTTTACCGGACCTTCCTGTGGTTGCCTTAAGCTCCTAAAAACTTAATGCCTCCAGCCAGGGCGTAAAAACTTATAAACTAAACGACTGCACGCTAAGGGCACCCCCTGTGGGGTAAGAACCTCGGCTTAGGGCAGCGTCGGAGGGAGGGTGGCAAGGGACCGTCGGTGGCTGGATAAAATCAGAGTTATGATTATTATCCGGGGGATTTAAAGCTTCAAGGCTCAGCTCTAGCGCGTGCTGGCGCTTCACTTACAAGCTTCTATCTAGTCTTCATTTGTTTTATTTGCTTATTTAGTTAGTATGTATGTATCTATGTATCTATTATATAGCATATCCTCTATTCCGTTGTCTTCTTCCAACTACAGGCAAAACTCATATTTAGTGCGAGCGAGTAAGGACTTTAATGACTTATGTAAGCAGTTCTCTTTTGACTAGTTTACAACCAAAGGCTCAAGCGTTCGTAATAGGCTGAACCTTGAATTCTTCAAAATTAATTCTTAGTATCAATATTGGTTCTAGTTCTTGTTTTTTATTATTGTAGTTTATTCCTTACGTTTGGCGGTGCCGATTTAATGATTGGTGTGCTTCTTGACAACTTGTCGTGTATAAGATCTCTTATTGTATTACACCATAGCTAGCCGTGAAAACCTATAATTGGCTTCATGTTTCTTATGCCAGTTTATTTATTGTGTTTATGTAAAGCTGTTGGTTTTCCATGTGATAAATAAATAAATATATCTGCGTATCTATAATATTATAGGATAGTGTTAACGTCGTAATATTTAATAGATTAAATTTAAACCAATTTTGTAGGAAAAGTTTACCTCATGTCTCGATAGATGGCGTTGGCCGGTTTAAATGCACGCTATGGTTTCGTTACCACGCAAAGTATATGAGACTTCGAAATTAAAATAAATGTCTGCGTTCTGAGTACATGGTGTGGTTTTATTATTATATAATAAAATATTCCCGACTCGTCGTTTAAGAAAGGGCGGAAAAGATCTTCGATGATCATAAGGTCCTACGATCCGGAACGGTTTTTGAGAAAAGCCAAAGGCGCCCTCTGGTGTGGGAGTAGGGAGCGGAATTGGTGCGACGACGAGCTGAGGGGAGCGTGGTCGACGGAGCTGAGCTTGGTGCGACGACGAGCTAAGCGGAGCGTGGTCGACGGAGCTGAGCTGAGCTGATCGGAGCGAGGTCGACAAAGCTAAGTGGAGAGTTAAAGGGAAAAGTGTGTGTGATGAAAGTGCAACTTAAAAACTCTGAGTACATTTTATTTAATTAAAAGTTCCAAGTGTCAAAGACTTGTAAAAATTTAAAGTTAAATGCAAGGACTTAGAAAAATTAGAAGAAACTTGGGACTTAGAATAATTCGTAAAAAAAAAAGTGAAGGGACCCCAAATCTATGCCCGATTTCACCTAGAATTAAAGTGCAGTTCAAACACTTAGAAAAATTACGACATTCAAACATTTGTGAAATTCCAAACAGACACTTAGCAAATTAGACATCGAATTATTTGCTTATACCGAAGTATCTGTATTTGGAATCATGGAAGCGAAGTTAAGGCTATTGGAAGATATAAAAGGTCGCATTCAGAAAGGACTTATCAATTTCAAAAAATCTCCAAAAGACAGACTTAATCAGGCATATGTGGACGCACGTTTGGAAGTTTTAGATAAACAGTTTGACGATTTTACAAAAAAACATGAAGAGCTGTTGGTCAACTACACAGAAAGTGAATTGAGTGCAACTAGTTACATCAAAAATGATGTGTTTGAAGCGGTTACGGACATTTTTATAACTTATAAAGTAGAATTAAAAGATGCCTTACCAAAATCTCAGTCTTCTGTAATGAGTGATGTCTCACCAGATCATAGCCAACCTAAAATGATGTCAATTGCTAAATTGCCCAAAATAACAATTCCTGTTTTTAGTGGTACATATCAGGAATGGTCAACATTTAGAGATTTGTTTTTGTCACTAATTGATAGTAATCAGTCACTTGATGATGTACAACGTTTACATTATTTAAGATCGCAGTTGTCAGGTGAAGCATCACAACTCATAAAGCACATACCAATCACGCATGCGAATTATAAGAAATGTTGGACTCTGTTAAATAGTCGTTACAATAATAAGAGATTTTTAGCCAATTGTATTCTCAAGCGTTTACTAAACCAAAAACAAATGACGGCTGAGTCATCTATTGCTCTCAAAGAGCTTTTAGATACCACAACCGATTGCTTACACGAATTGTCAAATCTAGGGGTGCAAGTAGACGCTTGGGATATTATTATTATTTATTTGATTAGCTCCAAGTTGGACGTTGAGACTCGGAAGCAGTGGGAATTGCAGATAAGTCAATCTTGCGAGGAACTTCCCACCGTCAAGGAGTTTCAGGACTTTTTGGATAAACGTTTTAGGGCCTTTGAATTTGTAGAACCTCAAAGTAGCAAGTCTAAAGGTAGTACAAAAGCATTTCACGTAGCTTCTAAAATATCCTGTTCATATTGTTCAGAGGAGCATCTCTTGTGTTATTGTAAAAAGTTTGCTCAGGAGACCACCGTCGATCAGCGTCGTCAAATAGTTAAATCTCAGGGTTTGTGTTTTAATTGCCTTCGCTCAAGTCATCTTAATATTAATTGTCGAGTCAATACTAAATGTAAAATTTGCAACAGAAAGCATCATACTCTCTTGCATCAAAAAACGGATTCAGAAGCACAGGCGAGCTGTTCTGTGTCTCCATTGGAAAAGGAAACGCCACAGAACGAGACCACGGCTGAACCTCATATTTTAACCCATTTTGCAAAAAATATTCATAGTCAGACTATACTGGCTACAGCCGTTATTAAGGCTACATCGAGAAATGGGTATCCACAAGTCTTGAGAGCTCTGTTAGATCAGGGTTCACAAGCTTCTTTTATTACGGAATCTGCGGTTCAGTTATTGAAGTTAAAAAAGATAGCAGTTAAAACGTCTATCTCAGGTGTGGGGGGAGGTCAGAGCGATCTAACTTCAAAGTTTATGGTTAGAGTTAACATTCAGTCATTATGGGATCCTGACTTCACCCTTCAAATAAAAGCTTATGTGCTGAGTAAGGTGACTTCGATGTTACCTGAAAGGAAATTTATGTTGGTGGATTGGCCAGAGCTTAATAACATTAATCATTTGGCTGATCCAAATTTCAATAAGCCTAACAAAATTGACATTTTGTTAGGATCGGGAGTCTATACTAAAGTCTTAAAAGAAGGCTTAATCAAGGACCCTAAGGGTAAAACAATGGCTCAAGATATTTACCTTGGTTGGATCATATCGGGAGAAGTCAGCGATGAAGATGGAGTGATGTCTTGTCACAATGTAATTCTAAGCATGCACGCTAAGGTCGAAGAAAATGAAATCCTAAAAAAGTTTTGGGAACTAGAGGCAGAGCCAACATGCTCTGAAAAGTCAATTCTTAGCCCTGAAGAGCAAGCATGTGAAGATTACTTTGCTGCTACCACATGTAGGGATGCAGATGGTCGCTACATTGTAAAACTGCCTTTTCGATCCAATAAAACGCCCTGCAACACAAAGGAAATAGCGTTAAAAAGATTGTACAGTCTTGAACGGAAGCTAGCAAAAAATAGCGAGCTTAAAGGACAATATACATCGGTGATAAACGAATATTTATCATTAGGTCATATGGAAGAGATTTCTAATGAAAAAGACAAGAAGAAAGTTGGCGCTGTTTACTTACCGCATCACGCTGTAATCCGCGAAGACAAGTCGACCACAAAATTAAGAGTGGTATTTGATGCGTCTTCCAAGGGATTCGATGGTGTCTCTTTAAATGACACCTTAATGGTAGGACCACTCTTACAGGCTGATTTGCGTCATACAGTTATGCGGTGGCGACAACATCCAGTATGCTTGGCAGCCGATATCATAAAAATGTATCGCCAAGTTAAAATAGCTGATGATCACGTGGACTTTCAAAGGATTTTATGGCGGAATGACGTTCATTCTGATATAAAGGAATACAGGCTTTTGAGAGTTACATTTGGAACATCTAGCGCACCTTACCTGGCAGTCAAGGCATTGCAGCAAACCGCTAGCGATGAAGGTCAATCGTATCCATACGCTGCTAGTAGGGTTAGGACAGATTTTTACATGGATGACCTAATGACAGGTTGCCAAACTGGTGAAGAAGCTGTAAAAATCTATAATGAGTTTAATGAATTATTGAGCAAAACCGGTTTCACTTTGCAAAAATGGACAAGTAACCGAGAAGAGTTGCTAAAACAGATAAGGCTGGATACTGGAAGAGATCTGGAAATAAAGGAAGATGAAATCACTAGAATTCTAGGACTTACCTGGAATCGCAGCTCCGATGAATTCCATTATACTGTAAACTTACCCTTTTCAACACCGTCGTCGTTGCCGCCGTCTGCATCTGAAACTAAAAGAAGCGTTATATCAGAGATATCCCGTTTATATGATCCGCTAGGTTGGATTGCACCATGTATAATTACCGCAAAAATCTTCATCCAAAAACTATGGATCGCTGGTTTGGATTGGGATGACAAGCTGCCTGAGGATCTTTTAACAGAGTGGCAGTCTTATCGTAGTGGGTTGCACATCCTCAACAACTTCCGAATTCCTAGGTGGCTGAACCGAAAAAGCGATGACCAAACGGTTGAACTGCATGGTTTTTCTGATGCGTCAAGCGTAGCATACGCCGCGGTTGTTTACATCAGGGTCATCGAGGCTGCAGGTCTGGTCCACTGTAATCTGGTAACTGCAAAAACGAAGGTGGCTCCAATAAAGCAAATTTCTATACCACGACTGGAATTATGTGGCGCAGTTTTAGTTACCAAATTGCTTTTAGAAGTGGCTTGTGTCTTGAATGTCCAAAAATCCAATTTACATGCTTGGACGGATTCAACGGTCGTGCTGGCTTGGTTGAGCGATCACCCGAGTAGATGGAAAACGTTTGTCGCAAACCGGACATCTGAAATCCTTACTTCCCTTGATTCTACTCAATGTCATTATGTCGATACGAAAAGCAATCCAGCTGACATTGCTTCGAGAGGTACAACATCCACTTTTTTGTTAGACGACTCGCTTTGGAAACATGGACCGTCGTGGTTGCTTGCGGATACCATAGAATACTGCAGACCTAGGGCTATAATGACTAAACTGGAACTAAAAGCTGTCAAGGTTCATGCAGCACAGATAGATGATCACCCGATTGAACTAATGTGGTCCAGATTTTCATCGTTCCGTAGGTTGATCAGGACTCTCACCTATTGCAGACGATTCCTGAAAATAAAGATTGCCAGAGAATCACGGACAAAGCTGCCACCTTACCTTGCAGCTTCTGAGATTGCACACACCATGCATTGCTGTCTCAAGCAAAGTCAAAAGGTTTGGTTTGAAACAGAAATGAAGGCAATACAAGCCGGAAGAGACGCCAGCAAAAGCAGCGGTTTGTCTGCGTTGAATCCTTACTTGGATGATAAGGACTTGATGAGAGTAGGAGGTAGGATCCAAAACTCGCAACTAAGTAATGATATGAAGCATCCCATCATAGTTCCTCATCAATCCCATTTGACAAGATTACTCATATCCGATGCTCATGAGCGTGTACTACATGGCGGACCCCAATTAACACTTAATTTCCTTCGGTCAAAATATTGGGTTATTCGTGGAAAGAGTTTGATTAAGACTTACATCCGCGAATGCGTACCGTGTATTCGTCATGCAGCCGTAACAAAAAACCAATTGATGGGTCAGTTACCACCATGTAGAGTGACGCCAAGTAAGCCTTTTCTCCATTCAGGTGTTGACTACGCGGGACCGATTCAAATAAGAACAGCAAAGGGTCGTGGACATAAGTCCTACAAAGGCTACATATGTCTCTTCGTATGCATGGCAACCCGTGCTGTGCATATAGAGGCGGTCTCTGATCTGACCTCTCAAGGCTTTCTTGCTACATTTAAACGTTTTATAGCTAGACGGGGTCATTGTAGTCACCTTTACAGCGACAATGGCACCAATTTCGTAGGGGCGTCAAAAGAGCTTAAAGCAATGTTTCGCGATGAATGCGCATCTCTTCCCCGAGAAATTGCGCCAGTATTGGCTAATAATGGAACCGAATGGCATTTCATCCCGCCTCATTCTCCTAACTTTGGAGGTCTATGGGAGGCTGGGATAAAAAGCACCAAGCATCACCTCAAACGGGTGATTGGCAAATCGACACTGACTTTTGAGGAGATGAGTACCGTCTTATCCCAAATTGAGGCGTGTCTGAATTCCAGACCTCTATCACAGTCTAGTGTAAACTCGTCAGATTCAAATCCGTTGACGCCAGGACATTTCCTGGTCGGTCAACCACTGGTAATAGCACCAGATTATGAGTATGAGCACGTGACAGTCAGTAGCTTGAGACGATGGCAATTGACACAAAGAATGCTTCAATCTTTCTGGAAACGTTGGTCTCAGGAGTATTTAACTATGTTTTTCCAACGACACAAGTGGGCTAAACGTACGCGCGATCCGAAGGTTGGTGATGTTGTCCTCATAAAAGAGGACAATTTACCACCTGCTAAATGGTTATACGGGAAGGTAGTCGAATTACACCCTGGCAAGGATAATTTAGTGCGCGTAGTTACCCTTCAGTGTAAGGACTCCCGAGTCAAACGTCCAACTTCTAAGCTATGCATTTTGCCTGTCCACGATGAATGATAAACGTGTAATTTTATTGTTTTTCTTAAATTTTTATTTTTTCTTATGTCATATAATATACAGTCCACTCAGATACTAACTTTAGAAATATAAAAGTAAGCACATGGAATATGTTATCCTGTTTAAAAACTTGAACAATTTTTTATGTTATTTATATTAAGAGAATGTGAACATTGTAGTCTCCAAATACCAAGGACTTCAGTACAACGCTGAAGTTTTCCATATATTTAGTCTCAATTATGTCATGGTGGGCGGCTTGAAAGGACTGGGTCCTTGGTGGGCGGAATGTTAACGTCGTAATATTTAATAGATTAAATTTAAACCAATTTTGTAGGAAAAGTTTACCTCATGTCTCGATAGATGGCGTTGGCCGGTTTAAATGCACGCTATGGTTTCGTTACCACGCAAAGTATATGAGACTTCGAAATTAATAAATAAATGTCTGCGTTCTGAGTACATGGTGTGGTTTTATTATTATACAATAAAATATTCCCGACTCGTCGTTTAAGAAAGGGCGGAAAAGATCTTCGATGATCAGATAGTATACTGTCATATTTTTTATATGCACCAATGACAACCCCATTTTATGTCAAGAAATTCACTGTCCATGCGATTGCCTGGAAGAGATCGCAGTACGCGATAAGGCCGCCCATTGTATATTTTATAGTGTATAAGTTTTTTTTTCTTTTGTAATGTGTAATCTGGTGTACAATAAAGTTTAAATATATAAATAAATAAATGGAAACATTAAAAGAAAAATAATGGACATTAACTTGACATTAATTTCCATATAAATCAGGTTACAATGTTATTTTCCAACATTAATGCATTTTTATTATTACGGATAAACGTAACGTTTATCCGTGATCATGGTGCTTGCAACAGCGCCGAAATATCGGAAACTCAGAACAATGAATAAACATGGTAAATATCCCGCTTATGTTAATAATAATATTAGTGACCATGACAGTTTAAAAACTTTTAATGCATTTTTATATACCAGAATTATAATATCAACGCGATTACATCCATCAATCCTCAGGCAGACATTGAAATATCTATTTTTTATTCAACATTCATCTCATTTGAGTAACACACGCAAATAATTGCTAAAACATGCTATTAATACATCTTCAGAAACTCAAATAGCTATGACAAATGTTCCCCAGAACGATTCGCGTACAAAAAACTTGGCAAAATACATACATTGCACATCAACGCTATACATCACTGTCTGAATTTTACGTAATTGTTCCCGTAAACACATAAATTAAATTCAGATTTTTTGCTTTGTCCACAGTCATAATATTGCTAAGTAAATTAAGTGGGATACTTAAAAATTGTTGTTGTATTAAACACACAATTAATTGTAACGACAATTGTAATTTATATCTGGATGGTGAGACAAAACAATTATTTTCATAGAAAACAATAAAGGACTAACATTTAGATCATTTTGGCCGAAAACTAAAGGCGTTATTATCGGTTAATAATATCGGATGCGATAATGTGATATTTATATTCAGTACATATTGTATTAGGACGGCCACGAAGTTATACACTGACCGTCCTAATACAAAATGTACTGAAATAGATATTGCAATAACACATCCGATATTATCGACCGATAATAACGCACCTGTAGGGTATAGGCTTAATGTCTACAAAATATCGAATTCCCACTAAACCCAATCCGAGCAGCGATTTAAATATATAAAGTAAGTTTAAAAAAACTTATTTATTTTTGCATATGATATGAACGAATACGGAGAACAAAAATATCGAGCAAGACCCCATACGTAATTGGTAAATTTTAAAATTATGCATGGATGGACTTACAAAAAGCTGTACGTGATACCAATTTTATGTAAAGTTACCTCAGAACAGACTTCAATTAATTCAATATTTCTGGGAAAATCTTGAAATGGAGAAGTAGTTAATTAAAGGTTTATATAGGTGGTATTTTTTAAAGGTATTTTTTTTCTGTTTTACGGTATTTTTTTTCCAATGTTTATTTATTTATTTTACCTCGTACCACTATTTTTACAGATCTCAAACCTAATTCGACATATAAATATTTAAAATTAAATAAGTACATTATGCTACCTAACACTACTAAACACAGGTGCATTCAAAGGCAAATGATTTATTTCAAATAAGCACATAAATGGCACTTTTGACGTCAAAATTTACACGGAAATAAAATTGATTCTAGTTCCCCCTTCCAAAAGATAGTTTCGTATGGCGAAGAATGGGCAAGAAACTCCACCGTTAGTCTTTTTTAAAACTATTTTATATCCATCAATAATATCATTACAGTCATTATCAATCTAACAAATATTATAAATTATCAACTAAAAACAATGAGCTCTCTCTTCTATTAATTCAATTGTAGGTATGATCCTGTTCCGTCATCGTACAAAACTAAACATAATTTTTTCGAATTCTAGTAATCGATGTTCAACGTTCCATCAGTTTGCGATATCGAAACGCAGAGCTTCTATAATCTGTGGTGCATACCGTGAATAGTAAAAAATTGGAGCAAAAAAACTTTTAGAAAAGTTCCGTGTGTGAGAACATCTCATTTCGCGCTTAACGTTCTCTCCTGTCCCGAGACTGGACAAACCATCGTTTTCTTTCTTCTACGCGTGTAAATCTCTGACTCGCATCCCGGAATTCCTGTGTTCCTGCCCTTGGAACCATCGGAGGTGGAAGGTTCACCGTGTGTCGTAGCAGTCCAAGGTGCGTGTATGCACTGTATTTGCTATTAACATTCTGTGGAGTTTTTAAACATCGCGTTTTACCGTCATCGTTGTGTTCCCTAGTAGCAAAAAGCCACCCCTGCTATTTCGGCTTTGCTGCGCATGCTACAGATCCTAAAACTAAGATATTTACACATTAATTTACCTAACATAATTTAGAACATTTAATAGGATTTATGTAAATTCACTAAAATTGCACGAACCGATTGGATTGTTCTATTCTTTCGTGGACTTCGTTCACTATACGGCTGGTTCTGATTTTTCTCCGTAAATTGGTCCTGCCTACCGGCACTAGTAGTGGACGCCGCGCGCCGCCGCCTCCACGCGTATCGGTCCGGTACGCATAGCTTTAGGTGACGCAGCACTCCCGGGTTATGAGCTACACACCACGCAGTAGCTTTACTACCTACGCGGCGAGAGCAAATTCCGTGCGCACCCTGAGCTCATTATATCCCACCATATATATGGCAAAGGCAGAAAAAACAGCCAGAAAAGTGGATGACCTTAAATGACCGTTAGTAAGATCTGGATGGGACTCGCACATGCCAGGCAATCATGGCACATAAGAGAGAAGGCCTATAACTTAACAGACAGATGTGTTGCTGTGGAGTTTGTTAAGCCACTGCATCTTAAGCTAAAGCATTAGGAAGTGGTGAAGGGTCAGCATTTTGGGGGACTGTCTTATGTAATTGACGTTCAAAAAGTCTTATTTTGTATTTATTTATTTTATTATTTATGTATACACAGTAAAATATATAGAGATACGACATAATTATAATTTCAGTACAAAGGTTCTGGTTATTTCTTAAGATTTTTTTTCCAGCAGACCTGCGAAAGGAGAAATTAATGAAAAATTAATGTAGACAGTGTGTGAGAACAAGAAGAGAAAATTACGAATATGCGAAGTCTTGAACTAAAATATTTAATAAAATACAGGTACTTAAATAAAGCTAAAATATTTATATAAAAATACATAAAATACTCACAGTTGAAATAAAAGGTAATTTTAGTAAAGAAATTTTGAACATGGCTGAAAAATGCTTGGACTAAAATCACTAAGTAAATTTTTCCTTTGATCTATCTTAATACTAGGTACACATACATTCACCAAACCCTTGTTACTATTGCTTGGTGTAATAAAATTTAACTTTCTGTTCTCCCATCAATCTTGTCCCAAATCATTAGGGCAGGGAGACGAATCGCCGCAGTCAGAGAGCCTCGCAGATAAATACGTCGTGGAACGTCTCACGGTATATTTGTCAATGATTTAACGTGGTTATTTGTAATCTTCCTATTGTTACGAATGATTTTCTGGATGGTTTGAAATGACCATTCATTTAATTCTTTAACGACTCGTTGCAGAGATTCGTTTAAGAGTTGAAATCAAGATCATCCTAAATTATGGTGAAAAAAAAATACTTGAGCACAAATTTATTTGTAAGTTATTGTATTGTATAACTGGCTGCTTGGTGTCCGTGACTCCACGTCAAAGCGCGTATTTTGCGAGTTGTAATGAAAATGCATAATAATATTTTAAAGCTTGTATTTAAAAATAGAAACATCAACAGAATTTTCTATTCATTGGGTTTGTCGTTTTGGTTGATGATTGTTTTAATTAAACAAAAAACGCAAACAGCCATTAGCTTTCTGTTTTCACAATATTTATTTTAATGTTATTTTTTTTTGTTTTATTTTTTTATTTCCCTTTATTTATTTATTTATTTATTTAATACTTTAGCACAAAAAAATGTACAGAGGCGGACTTAATGCCATAGGCATTTTCTACCAGTCAACCTTTGGGTGGAGCAGAGACAGTGGTAGGTGCAATTATGAAATTGGAGGAATAATTGTATACATATAGGAATATCCTTAGATATACCTATACCATAACTATAAATAAGATAAATATACCTAATTATATATAAATATAAGAACAAATAAATAAATATAAATACACGAATATACTAAAACTAATTAAACAAACAATGGGATAACATTTCCGTTGTTATGATACTGACAGCTTCTTACGAATGTGCTCGCGAACTTTAACCTTAAAGGATAATCGGTTGGTTACCATCCTGATTTCCTGGGGGAGCGCATTCCACAGAGAGATAGATTGAATGAAGAAAGAAGAGTGAATGAAGTCAGTGCGGTGAGTAGGACATTGAAGAAGACGATTGTGTTCCCTTTGATGTCTCTTTTGTTATTTCAAGTTTAATGTTAGGGATAATTAGGATGTTTAATAAAGTTCTTAAGCCACATGTTTGGAAATGCGTAAATGAAGGAAAACGCGCTCAAGGCACAACACCGGCAAGATGGTCAGACGCGATCAAGAAGGCTATTAGAGGCAGCATTTACCGAGCGGTCCACACTACAGAAGACCGCATAAAGGCTCCTACAAACAGGCGCGACACGCGACGCGACACAAAGGCACCGCTTGTCGCGTGTCTCGCGGTGCCTTTGTGTCGCGTCGCGTATCGCGCTTGTTTGTAGGAGCCTTAACTTGAAGATACATCGTATGTGGTCGTGATCCTCAGCATTGAGGGAACGACGGAAGCTTTCATTTCTAAAATATCTTGTGAAAAAAAAAAAAAAAACAATAACATCTCCTTTAATTGGAAGAAAGGATGGATCTTTAGCTTATACAAGATTTTAATGAAGTTTCCAACATTGTCTAAAAGCAAGACGAAGTTAGCTCAGTTTTTAAGTGAGGATTTTATTTCTGCGCTTAGAAAGAAAGCGAGGGTTGACGAAACAAAAGGGTTCATACTACAATACTTTGTTTTGATGGAACTTTTAAGATTTTTTGTTGTGAAGATGTCTTTGAAGCTGAATGTTTGGCAATTTTACAGTAAGTAATTCAATTTGAGGTAAAAATTGCGTTTTGTGAGATTTTTTTCTTATTGACTGTCATCATATAAGGTATGATATATGAAAATCATTAAAATACAGTAATTGTTCTGGATATGTCATCATTTCAGCCAAAAGACGTCAACTGTTCGATATAAGCCTCCCCCAATTGGGGGGGTTTGCCTTAATCGCCACGCTTGGCAGGCGGGTTGGCGATCGCAGTCTATCTGCCTAGCCTTTTCCCAACTATGTTGCGGTCGGCTTCCAGTCTAACCGGATGCAGCTGAATACCAGTATGTTACATGGAGCGACTGCCTATCTGACCTCCACAACCCAGTAACTGGGTAACACGATACCCTTTGGTAAGACTGGTTGTCAGACTTTTTGGGCTTCTGACGACCCTTAACGACTGTCAAAGATCCACGAATGACAGCCGGGACCAACGGCTTAACGTGCTTTCCGAGGCACGGAGGAGTCTCGGTATGTAAAGATGGTCACCCATCCACTGACCAACCCCGGCAAGCGTAGCTTAACCTGACGGATCGACCCGTGCGGCTGTTATTACTTAGCCACGAGCTCCTCGCAGTATGATGTTAAAAACGTATAGAGAACGCTGCTGCCCATTCTCTAGTAAGTTCTTTAATCGCCTTTTACGACACTCACGGGACGAAATGGGGAAATCTCCGAATGTATTATATTGAAAAAAAAAATAAAAAAACAAGAAAAATCTTATAATACAGTCTATTGTCTGTATTCTTCAGAGTTGGCAGAATGTTTATCCAAGACTTTGGGGACTTTTTAACTCGCTGGCGATTTATTGGGACAAAATATCATAAATTTACTATAATTTATTATCGTCACAATTTTTATGTTCTTGGTTAACACAGGCCAATGATTTAAAGACCACATCATCCTACTACTCTATCACAATTAATTCCCACATTTCACTCTATAAAATCACGTAAAAATAAAATGTATACTATAATTTAATACAGTGTTACAATATTTCAGTCCGACATGTCGACGGCCGAAGCCCTAACACGTGCATAACTGTAAATTGTAAACATTTTGCGACGCTTCGTGCGTTATGACCGTCAGAGCAAGTTATAAGCGGTAGCGGGGTAATTTTATAGGCGGGTTAGACGTTTTCAATATCTATCTATCTTTAGGTATCTATTCTAGATACATGGTATTTAAACAGTCGTTTTTCGTGGTTCCCTATGTGACCTCTTATTTCTTGTAAACTACACTCGCAAACACTTTTTTTTTGGTTGGGAAATTATCAAATAACTTCTCCCGCTCTAGGCGGAGCGGGGGGTGTGTCAGACTTTCACTGGCTAAAACCCACCCGTGTGTTTTCAGTTGCCTGTGTGCCAGGGGCACGGTATCCCTTTCGGACAAACCAGCAATCCTGGCAGGCATCGGTCCTAGCGGACCCCGTCAGTGCGTACTGACATCTCTTTGAGGCGCGCGTGGAACACAACGCGCCGTCGACCCGGGCCTGGTCCTTACCAGGCGGCGAGCTGCCCATAGCTTGGACTCGGCGGTGCTCTTCCCTAGCCGGGCAGACCTCCACCGTATGCTCTACCGTGTCTTCCGGGCGATCCACACAGTGGTTACACCCGGGCGTTTCCTCCCACCTTATCCGAAACAGGAACCTCCCGAAACAACCGTCTCCGGTGAGGACCTGTGTTAGGCGGAAGGTGAGGACGCCATGGCGCCTCTCTAGCCACTCCCCAAAGAGGGGACTTATCGCCACAAATGTGGCGTGCCCACACTCGCAAACCCTATGGCCTGAAATTGCGTTAAGCAGGCGCCCGCGATAGGCACCCGTTGCGTGTCTACACGCTTGGGCACACGTGTACACGCGGGTGGCCTCCGTGAGAACGTGACGGTCGCCATCGCAATTAATTACCCAGAGTTCAATTTTAACGATGTGCATGTACAGTGGTGTCGTAGGAGAACTTAATATACCTATTATTACGTAGTGAAACGAGGTCTAGCACTCGTAAACTGGCGCTGGCGGGCCCCGCACGCGCCCTCGCGACGGATTCCATCACAAGGAGGCGGGTCCCGTTGCCCGGGTGCGAGGCCCATCTCCCCGTGACTGACGCTCACGCTGATTCCCGCGACGGAGCACTTTTGTATGGAACCGCGCGGGCGTCCGCTTAACGCAGTTTCAGGCCTACAGCTCTACAACCCACACTGGGCCCACGTGGTGGATTATGGCCTACTCTCTCTCACCGAGAGGAGGCCTATGTCCCAGCAATGGGAACATTATAGGCTGATTATGCTGTTTACTACCGACATCGTTAGTACACAGACTGCTATTCAAGTACTGATTAATTTGTTTTAGCGATTCCTACATATAATAAAAGGAAATGTTTAACATTGGTAAAATACATAGACACATAAAAAAAAGTTTGTGATCACTAGCATATTATGCTGATGTAATTTTTTGAATTGAACTTTATCAAGAAAAATTCTTTGTTGTGTGTTTACTTTAAAGAAATACCATTTTTGAAATTAAAAAATAAAACAAGTTTTTATTATTTATAAAAAAAAATTGAGTAATTAATCGTAATGTAATTGTAACAGAAATTTGATAGAAAGTTTAACCAAACTTAAAGAACAATTTATTAATAAAAGATTTATATTCAATATAATATAACTCCTCCCCTGGCTCGAACACATGCGGTGATCTTCCTGGGCATGCTGAGAATCAAGTTTTCCAGCATTTCTTGGGGTAGTCCCATTCTTGAATAGCGGCTTCCCTGAGCTTTGGCACTGTCTGGGGACGTGACTGACGGTTCCAAACAGCTCGCTTAAGAGCATCCCACTCGTGCTCTATTGGGTTTAAGTCAGGCTATATTTTTAAATAAAGAATCAAAAAAGAAGAAGAAATCACAATATAATCTACCGTAACAAAAAAGATTTCGATTTTACAAAGTGATCGCAAACTTCTTTTGATGTGTGCACATACATAAACTCACGCCTTTTTCTTTGACAGGACTAAACTAAAATTAGCTTCTGTTCTTTTCTTAATGAAATAGAAAGAAAAAGATGCACTGAACTTATATTAAGTTTAGTTTGTGAACAAGGGAATCGGCACTCAAATAATGGTTAAAGTCAGTCAAAGGCTTATTTACAATAAAAAAAAAGTCTTAATCTTATGACCTAAACGAATGCCAACAACGACACCGCAGCTTCGTCCATACTGATCCCTAGTCCCAACTCGCCCGCTTTTTTATATGCCTATTAGCTGCAAGGGTACAGTTTGTCAGAAAAGTGCTATGATGTAGAAAATAAATATATATCACGTATAAATTTGGCTCTTGATCTTTTTCTTTATTTTTTTTAACAAAATAACCTACTTAGATTCCTTGCAAATAAGTAGTTAGTTATTAATTATGAAATAATTCATTCCTAAAAAATTTACAATAAGTGTAAGCCTAAAAACTGTGATTTATGATGACTGAATAAAAATAAAATACAAACCATACAAGCACTTTTTTACTATCAGTACTTTTTGCGCCTTCTAGCTATACATGTGGGTAGATACGGACCGGGTGAGTTGGGACTAGGGATCAGTATGGACGAAGCCGCATGGGTATGTCGTTCATAATTTGTAAAACCGTTTCTTTATTTGAAATCAAAAGATTTGACATTTCATTCAGTGTGCGAAGTAAATATGAGTAAAATAAGTGTATTAAGATATTAAATCGTGATGAGCCCGCTACTGTGGAGGACCGGTAACCACAGTTATCTTTTGAGTGGGCAATATTCACCATATCGTCCATCATTTCCGTCACCGCGACGTCACCGAGAACAAGATGACGTGTCCAGTGCACGGCAGTCACCAAGCGTCGGCATCGCGTTGCGACGGTTGGCTGATTTTTGTTTTACCTATCATGCCGAGTTCAGTCGCGGTGGATACAAACCGTCACGTTCGGTTCGAATAATATAGTTTCTCGGTGACGGCTACGGTAGTCAAACGCCCTTAGATTTCCACGATGTCAACGACGCTCACAACTCGCTACCGCTCATAAAATACGCCATACAACAGTACTACGGGCATAATTCAGCTAACACGATTAACTCTGTCGGGAGCAGATGCAAACGAGGCTTCAATGTTTGAACTTAATTACGCGATTGCCATGTCAGTCGGCACAATACTACATGCGGTGTGACTTTGGTAGTAATTTTAGGTGATTAGCTCTAGTTCGGGAATGAAGGGTAATTAAGATGGTAAAGCAATTCAGAATGGAAATTATTATTTTACCTTTTAATTTTCAAAAGTGTTTAAAACAGCAGCCAGTCAGCAGTGGCGAGGCTAGTCATTTCGTAGGAACCGAATACGAATAATAAATTGTTCAGTTCTATAAATTGTCATATAATTACGTCAAACTTTATTTATTTACGTAGGAACAAAAATTATTTCTTTACTTTACTGAATTTTAACACCATCTGTCGTCAAGTAGCAGAACCAACGAGACACAATCAGTAGACAAAAAAAAAAAAAAACTTGAAAGTTTTACTGAATTAAATTAAATGTCTAATTTTGCAAATAACTTTAAAATTACTATCGGAATATAACGAATCGAATAATATACAATTGAATAGGTGAAAATAAAGTAAATGTGTATTTCTCTATCTCGTTCATGTTTCTATTTCTATCTCTGTCTTAACCCGATAGATAGCGAGTTACTATCGTCCATATCAAGCCGTGCCACATGACTTAACAGTAACGTCATGCCAGGATCGCTATTGTATGAGTTTTTAGTTCGCGATTATCACGACGCGGCGCCAGTTTGTTTAGAACAATTTTTGTATCTGTTTGAATTCAAAGTTAAGCATAGCTGTTTTTGTTGTTTTAATATTATGATATTCAAACAACAAAAACGTCTATGCTTAAATTTGTATGAATTACCTGTAGTATATCTATATTATTTGGCAATCGTAAACACCATTAAATGTGCTATTTTTCAATGGTGGTAGGTGAAGTTACTCTTCCGATCGCCATAAAGGAAGCCGGTAGTAGGTAATGGAGTTGTCAGCGCGCTACGCCTCTGGCAGTCGGTCCGACTGGCTAGTAATTTTGCCACCCTTTTCAAATAGTTCTACCTACACAAAATTAAATGGTATCACCTGAGACAGCTAACAGTAAGTCATTCAGTAAGTTGAAGCAAACCAAAGTTACATGGATGCACGCAGCAATGAAACTGTTATACCCATTGATATATAAAAAAGGAAGATAAGATACCGCTCTAATGTCACGTAAACATCATTGGACTAGAAACAAATACATGTAAACACACCCACACAACAACATTTCCCGATGTCGTTCTTCATGCATCAACAACTGAAATAGAGAGATAGCAATAATTGTCACTGTTACGTACCAATAAAAACTCAGAAACAAATGGCGACCAATTAGCAATTTATTTTCTATATACTTATTTATTTATTTTACGATTGGTTTGCTCTTGACTCTAGTCTAGGTTGGAGGAGACAAAGTCGACGATGGAGTGAGCTTACCCAGAAGAAGTCTGATCACTCTCACTTATATGCAGGGCTTGTTAACGTTACCAAATAACAAAATAATAACCGTTACGTAACGTTAAATTTCAATGTTATACCTACTAACGTTACAAAAATTTAACGTTACTTGATAACATTACCAGTAATATAACGTTAATTAACATTAACAAAAATACGATAACTAACGTTAATTTAGCTACGTTGCCGTTCTGTGGGTAAGAATCGGGCAGATTCAGGCAACGTTTTGATCGAAACAGCATCAGAGAAGCGCGAGGGGGGCTCCCGCCAGGCCGCACGCCTCAGGCCCCACTCCTCCCCTCATCCGCTTAAAATAACGATAAAATTAATAGTCGCATAAATAACGGTAAATCGATTACCGTTATTTTTATAATAACGTTAACTCTGTCAATACAAGGTAACGTTATAAAAATTTACCGGTATTGAAAGCCCTGCTTATAAGCTTGTTCTCTCTCTTATAATTATGTATATTCAGGTGAATTATAAAGAAAATAATTTTTGATGTTCGTACGAGTGGAAAGTGATCCCGTGGAACATGTTTTTGGTTTGCGAATTATTTGTGCCCATTGAAAATACAGGAAGGCATTATTGCTGCTTATTTATATGATGACGGTAATTTTACTTAACGTGCTACACAAACGCCATTTCGATTGTGACTAAGGGCAGTTATGCCGGTCGGCATAGTTTTGTTTTTATTATTTTTTATTCTACTATGAGTTTGCTCTTGGTTTTAGTCTAGGTCTGGATGACAGAGACAAAGTCTACGATGGAGTGAGCTTACCCAGGAGAAGCCTGTTCACTCTCACTTTGAATAGATTAGGGTTGTATGCGTTCGGAAACAGACGCAGGCAGAGAGTTCCACTCCTTTGCTGTGCGCATTATAAAAGACGTTTGAAAACGCTTAGTGCGAGTTGGTGGAATATAAACTAGGTAGGGTGAACTTGCAGTGCGTCTAGATGTCCGATGGTAGAAGGGGGCCGGTGGAATGAGGTCGTGGAGTTCATGGGCACACTCTCCGAATGTACTTCGGTCTGTATCTGTAGAAGACCGACAAGCAGGCAACCTTGCGGCGATGAGCCAAGCTGTGAAGCTTGGCATCCACCAGTTTATGCGGTCCACGTCGACGTCGCGTACCTAATCTTCATTTGTTATACATCAATGGTTATACCACTAAGATTTTTACTGTAAGCACACCAATGCAGAAACAAAAATGATCGCGTTTTGTAATGAAAAATAGCGTTAACAGCGATAACTACTAAAAGTATAATTGTGTTGGCAACAATTCAGAAAACTGGAATGCATTAAAATTCTTCATGAGTGATGATATTTTAATTTAAACTAGCGAACCGTCCCGGCTTCACACGGGTGCAATTTACATTTAAGACGGTATTCTGTTCACGACACGTTGTCTGAACAGTAATCTAACAAAAAGTTATTTTATGTATATGTTGTTATTATTTGTTATTTTATGTTTTTATGGCTTGCATGAATTCAAGATAGTAGGTATTGCATTAATATCTTTTTGTATTTATTAACATAACATTATAGCCAATATCCATCTTGAATAATGTACTTTTCAAATGCTGAAGGAATTTTTCAAATTGTAGCTGTGGTTCCGGAGATTACCCTCCACGTAAACAAAAACTCACAAAATTATCTCTCTCTTTGTAATTTAATTATTACTAGACTAGCTTTTTCTCGCGGCTACGCCCGCGTGGAAGTCGGAAATCCCACGGGAACGTACTACCGGGATCAAAATTACCCTATGTGTTAATTCAGGTTATAAACTATCTGTGTGCCCAATTTCATCGCCGTGTTTGGGCCAATCTGGAACACACACCCAGAAAAACAGACAAACAGACAAAAATTATAAAAACTATAATTTCTGCATTAGACTCATTCCCACGCCTCGTAACAATGACTTTTTTCAAAAATATTCAATGTACAGTTTTGATTTCGTTACTGCATTAACTACTTGCTTTGCTCGCGTTGATCATGTACCTATTTACTTCATAAGGCACCTAACCCACCGCCATCCGACGAGGAAGCGACTATACCTAAAGTCTCAAACTCAGATAATTTATGACATGTAAACAAAGGATATAACATAACAAAAAAAATATCTTCGTAATGGTCATCATCATCATCATCATCATCAGCCTATAGCAGTCCACTGCTGGACATAGGCCTCTCCAATTGCACGCCATTCAGCTCGATTCTCGGCAACTCTCATCCAGCTGCTACCAGCCACCCTGCGGAGATCGCCGCTCCACCTAGCCTGAGGACGTCCTACCTTACGTTTGCCGATTCGCGGTCTCCACTCAAGAACACGTCTACCCCAGCGGTCATCGGTTCTACGGCTAATATGGCCGGCCCATTGCCACTTCAGCTTGCTTATTCTGTGAGCTATGTCGACAACTTTGGTTCTCTGCCGGATCACCTCGTTCCGGATTCGATCCCTCAGAGAAACTCCAAGCATAGCCCGTTCCATAGCTCGCTGAGCGACCTTGAATTTATGGACCAAACGCACGTGAGTCGTAATGGTAATTTTCATAAAATGGTGAAAAAAGAGGTTTAATTTTCTTTTAAGTACTGATTTTAAAACAATAATTAAAAAATAATCATAACGAAATTATTTTTATAAATTTTCGGTTTTAAACAAAGTTATTAAAAAAGGAGATTTTCTGGTATAAAATATTTTATGATACTGGTAACAATGCAGGAGATCCAAATATTTTCAATTTTTTTACATCTTCACCAACACTAATATTACAACTCTCATTCATAGATTCATATTGTAAGTAGCATATCTAGCCACATTTTGGATTAAAACGGCTGTAAACTGTTTCGATTGGAAATCGATTTTGGGACGCCTACGTCTAGCACTGGGCTTAAAAGGGCTGATTATGATTATCATATGCCGTGTCTCCGACATACTACACAAAATATTGTTTGGCAACGGTATTTTATTTGCATAGTTTTTATAATTAATTAACTTTAATTTTAGCGATGACTATTTACAAAAAAATATAAGATAAAATGTTTTGCACCACTGTCCTGTCATTTTGACAGTGACATTTCTTGACATTACTTTGTTTACATTAATTATCTGAATTAGAGACTTTGGGTATAGCTCAATCAACGATTTTCTCGCTCAAGAAACGTACAGAAGATTGCACGGCCCGTGTAAGTTAAAGAGATACATGTATTAATAGTTGATCGCTGACTGTTTCCCACCATCAGCGAGTAGGCTCGTTCGTCGCAGTGACAAGAGCTATCAAAGAGAGTACTCGAAACTCAAAGAGAGTACTGAACACTCGCCGAGAGTCTCACGATTAGTACATATCGACGGATTACTGGTAATAGGAAATAAGCGATTTTTTTTTCGAAAATGTGACTTGAATGCTAACCTCAAAATAAGATTATAAGTAGGGTGGCATTCTTGACTCATTTTCGAAAATAATGTCGCTTATTACCTTTTAACCGTCGATATGCATACCAGCGAGTAGTCACTCATCGCCATCGCGCACTCGCTGCTCATTGCTCGCCAACTCGAATGAAAAAACGAAACCCTTGTAGGATCCCTCGTGTGTCTGTCTGTCTGTCACAGCCAAATTGCTTCGAATCTAATGGACCGGTTAGGATGAAATTTGGTATACATATTTTATGAATTTCTATGACCCAATTATGGAGGTAAATAAATAATTCTTTAATATGGAGGTCACTTTTGGGGGGCAGATGTGAAAAAAAAAGTTTTACAAAATGTACTGTTTGACAAATAAAATGAAAGGGCTTCCTCTAAGGGTCCCAATTTTTTTTTTTATAATTTTAAAATTATTAGTTTTAAAGTTATTTATTTAAGAAAATAGATAAATATTGACCCCTTATCTAAGAAAATATGGACCAAATATTATTTTTTATACTGAAAATGGTTTTATACATATACGTAATATGTAAGCATATGCAGTTTATGGTCTTGAAATAAAGCTCTCAATATTGTGCGTACAAACTTACATTTGCAGTTGGAATTTATGGGAGAATATGTTTTTCGACTAGATGTTAAGTTTGTTCTTGGGATAAATTCATCCCAACAACGGAACCATTCATTGTCCGACACGCAATTGGCTGATTTTAAGATGCTAAGTTTACTCGCTTCTCGTTAATCACTGGCGGTGAGACGGGTGCCTAAGAGAAGGAGAGAAATCAAAACAAAAGACCCACATTAGAAGCCAGTATTGTAACAACATCCAACGTATATTGGCTCTATTAAAACACAAAGGTCTAACTAAGTTGATCCTAAAGTGCTGACTAGCCGTGAGGAGCTCAATTGTGGTAGTCCTGAGGTCCTAGCATGAACACGCAATGTAAACGTAACGTAAATTCGATCGATTTTTACATCGAAAATACAACTATCCAATAGCATTTTGGTTAAATTTTTGCGACAATGACTTACTTCGATAAGGAAATAAATTTTTGGATGGACACGGCTGAAGACCGAAATACGATAAATAAGGCTTCTTTATTGCGAGATTTACAAGAAACCGGAAACGGACCTCTGACAAAGAATTTGGAATGCGTAACGTAAACGTAACATAATTCGATCGATTTTTACATCGAAAATACAACTATCCTATAGCATTTTGGTTTAATTTTGGCGACAATGACTTACTTCGATAAGGAAATCAATTTTTGGATAGACACGGCTGAAGACCGAGATACGATAAAGAAAGCTTCTTTATTGCGAGATTTGCAAAAAACCGGAAACGGACCTCAGACGAAGACTTTGGAATGCGTAACGTAAACGTAACGTAAATTCGATCGATTTTTACATTGAAAATACAACTATCCAATAGCATTTTGGTTAAATTTTTGCGACACTGACTTACTTCGATAAGGAAATCAATTTTTGGATGGACACGGCTGAAGACCGAGATACGATAAAGAAGGCTTCTTTATTGCGAGATTTACAATAAACCAAAAACGGACCTCAGACGAAGACTTTGGAATGCGTAACGTAAACGTAACATAATTCGATCGATTTTATATCGAAAATACAACTATCCTATAGCATTTTGGTTTAATTTTTGCGACAATGACTTACTTCGAAAAGGAAATCAATTTTTGGATGGACACGGCTGAAGACTGAGGTACGATAAAGAAGGCTTCTTTATTGCGAGATTTACAAGAAACCGGAAACGGACCTTAGATGAAAACTTTGGAAACTGCAACGTGTAAACGTGTAACACAACATAGTAGTGACATAGAAAAGAGTCGAGAAAGTAGCTGGACCTGAGTAAAAATGGCAGCGACTTCGTTAAAAGATCCTCCCGATAAATATCACCCGTCTCTCCACTATTCCGTTGCTTACTTTAGGATGCATATCCGGTACGGCTCTAATAATTCTTCCATATCCTATAGGCACGTCTTCCCAACCATTATCGTGCCCTCCGGTCTACTCCTTGATATGTAATGGTCACTGTAGCCCTATGAAACATGAGGCTCCAGGGGCTAGTGCGAATCATTGGTCGATGCATTCATGTCATTCATTCATACATTAGCTTTTAACCTCCGAAAATAACAAAACCGTTTAACAAGAAAGAGAGAGCAGGAACTCTGATGACACATCAGATAGAGATGAGTCCAATATCATTTCACATGTGAAAATCATCGATATTTTAAAATCATTTCATCATGCAATGACAACGACAAAATCATCAATGCCAAAATCATTACTCGAATGAATGCGAACTTCGGTAATTCGGACGGGCGGGCCGTCTCGGGGCGACCGTCAACGCGGTCGTTGCGAGGCTTCGCAATCGGCGACACTGAAGTCACAGAACCACAGAGTTTCGATAAAATACCCGGTGCCGGGCAAATAATGATAATTTCACTAAGTCATTACTGCTTATTTCTGCACTCATAATTGAAGTGACGTGATCTTATACATACTCAAATAAAAATCATTGATGATTTTTCATTGTTCCCGTCATCGATATTTTTTTGACATTGTCATGCAATCATTGATACAGAAAAATCATCACTCAGCCCATCTCTACATCAAAAAAAGAAGCATGGGATGCTTCGTCAGACTAGTAATTTTAAGGTTTCGTATTCAGCAAGGAATCTTTATAGTTTCGACATGTCAATCTGTCCGTCTGTCCGCAGCTTAGCTCAGAGACTCTTAGTACTAGAAAGCTGTAATTTGGTATGCGTATACATATAAATCACGCCGAAAAAGTAGTAAAATAAAATCCTGAAGAAGCTGAATACCAGTATTTTAAAAAGAGCAACTGTTTATCAGACCTCTACAACCCATTAACGGGTAACATGATACCCCGGGGTAAGACTGGTTGTCAAACTTTGAGGCTTCTAACTACCCGTAATGATTGTCAAAGATCTACGAAATGACAGCCGGGACCAACGGCTTAACGTGTTTTCCGAGGCACGGAGGGGGTCTCGATACTTGCGACTGTTATTATTTAGCTACGAGCCACTCTAAAACTATATTCCACAACCAAGCCTAATTTATTTATTTGGTAACAGTCGCGTGCAAGCGAAAACTGCGGAAGTATATTTTGATGTACCTACAAGCACAATTGTGTCTGACAGCTGGCAGTCACGCCATTTATTTCATTTTATCCAATACAAATCTTGTTTTCAGCCTGTGAATAGAATTTAAATGGAAAATTCGACTTTTATATTGAATTCGAACAATCTTGCTTTATTATAAATGTTGTGAGGGAAGCGGAAACTGGCGTGATACCGATGTCGTTATTGTGTTTTTTCTGCCGCCTGATACCGAGATTCTTTGTCAAAATCTACCCCTTTGCTACCATGTATCTCTGTTATTATAAATACCTTCCATACAAGGGATTCTGTAAAAAATTGTCAGATCCCATTAAAACATAACATGTAAAAAATTCGAGTCTCGAAACGCAGTTCTTCTACCGCAAAAGTTATGAGATTGAATGTAAAACCAAGTGGGTTAATTTATTCAATTCCTATCTATGGGAGTATCTATGGGAGTATATCCAGCAAGCAGCTTTTATGGTGACCGCAGCAATATTAAACATCTTTGTTTCTTTAAGAATGCTAGTAGTCTTAAACAGTAATAATAATATGTACAAGTATATAAACAAAGGTGGGGAAAGAATCAAAGGGAATCAAAAAATTCGTCCGCATTGCTGTCAACAGGAAAAGTGCCCAAAAGGCTGGCAGCATTGCCACGGTATATGGCAATGCTGATTCTTTGGGCAAGAAATAGGCCAGCCCTCTGGTCACGTGAAGAGTTGACAAACCGCTTGGCGATGTATCGAAATACTAAGTGGGCACTCGCACAACGGTCCTAGTGTTTCAACCCCAAACGGCTGAAACATATTCTATTTATTTTTAATAAATAGAATGACTTGGCCATCGCACGGCAACCTAAAAATAAACATACAGGAAAAGTGTTTAATCAGTGCGTAAATTTTGACAAAATAAACGTGTTTTATTATATACCTATTTCTTATTTTGATATGTCATAGTACAAAAAAATGAAGTGATCCTTAACGAAATATGTTTATTTTGAAACTGGTATAATGGATACTCGTCGCGCAATGCGCCGGTGGCGGTGCGGTCAGTGAAGCGGAACGCAGTAGTAGATACCTATTAGCTGAGCGCTCGCCCATTGATATTATTATGAATAGTTTGTATCCATATTTTTCTGATTTCAAAGAGACCAAAAAAAAGTATTGAACAAATACTGAACCACCAAAAAAAAAATTTTGCGCCCTGGTTGAAAACTTATCCTAAATACTTTAATAGTCCGATGAGATGGCAATCCGACGCAACCGGAGATAGATCAGGCGCAGGATGATGATGATGACCAATGGCTTAACATGCTTTCCGAAGCACGGGGGTATCACACCGCAAACTTTCAACATATCTTACAGATAGAAAAAAAAAAAAAAATGTTATTTCTTTTGACTTCGCTGGAAGCAGGTTTTCCATTGCCAATTTGACTACTGATCTTAAATCTGCTGGAGTACAATCATCAACCCCATTTCAATCTCTGAACCGTTGGAACTCATTTTAATTATTAAATTTATATTTATTATATGTAAATAATAAATCAAGACGAATTTTCAGCTTTGCCGCCAATTTTATATTTATCATCTGTGCCGAAAGGCAAACGCATTTATGGCCACGTGAACGCAATTTGTGCTAAGCAAAGAGACTTACTTTGGTATGCCAAGAATGATAAAAGAGATCCAATCAAAGAGTATTTAATAACCCCAGCACGCCGTTTCACATAACATTGCTGAAGCACGGTAATGTTCCAAATTCAAAAAACGCTCCTGCAATGGATTTTCATTGTCCGTAAATTCGATACTTCGCGTGTTCTTTTTCGAAAATAATGACAATATTTACATGCATTTTTGAGAAAAAGAACTTTATGTGAACTGGTAAAGGTGGTGGCCAGTGATGACCTATGGTACTGAAACGTGGCCGCTCACAATGAGCCTTATTAAAAGGCTAAAAGTCATCCAAAGGGCAATGGAGAGGGCTATGCCTGGAGTTTCCCTACGTGATCGAATCAGAAATGATGAGATCCGCAGGAGAATCAAGGTAACCGACATATCCCGAAGAATTGTCAATTTTAAGTGGCAGTGGGCAGGGCACATTGCTCGCAGAACAGATGGCCGATGGAGCCGAAAGTTTCTGGAGTAGCGACCGTGTACGGGAAGACGTAGCGTTGGAAAGCCTACCACAAGGTGAACCGGTGACGTTGTGAAGGCCGCAGAAATCCGCTGGATGTGGGAAGCACAGAACCGCTCGAAGTGGCGGTGCTTGTGGGAGGCATATGTCCAGCAGTGGACGTCTTTCAGCTGAAATGATGATGATAAAAGGTAGTGGTAGTGATGATGACTGATATACAAAAGCTGGAAAGTCAAACCAATGTTAATCCGGAGAGCAAATAAAAGGGTACACTGTATAAATAAGCAATGGTTTATTGCCGTGCTTATTACGAAATGAACATCCACCTTTTATGAAGTCGGTAAAAAATTTGAGGGAAGTATCGTCCATCCAAGGACTGGAAGGCGAAGTGTCGGTCGTCCAACGGCGAGATGGGTGGACAACATTGTTGCCATCGCGGGTAGAACCAGGATGAGGCTGGCACAGGAGCGTGGGGATTGGCACAAGAAAAGAGAGGCCTATGCTCAGCAGTGGGTGAAGTCGGGCTGTGGATGATGATGATCGTCCGTCGCGGTGGAGTCCGTTGAAGCGAGAGGTCATCGAGTCGAGCCCTGCGTGGCCGCGCCGCGCCTAAGCCTTCATCTCGCCTTATGGTAAGTAATGATAAGGCCGAAGGTGGAAGCCAGCTTCACCCGGAATCCTCAACCACAGAGGAATTGGCTATCTTACCTTTATCTATCGAAACACAACAATGCTGTTAAGAGTGTAAAGGAGTGGCGCTAGTGGCCTCGAAACAATCGAGGCCACTAGCGCCACTCCTTTAAAAAATATTATCTCGTGACTGAGAAGGAATTATGAAAAACGGATCAATCAGCTGTCTGGATAAGTGTGTCTAGAATTTTCTAATACCTTTTATAAAGTTTCATATTGAGATACGAAGCAAGAAAATATGATCTATACCCAAAGTCTCAAATTCAGATAATTTATGTAAACAAAGGGGATAACACAAAAAAAAATATATCTTCGTAATGGTAATTCACATAAAATTGCGAAAAAAGAGGTTCTATTTTCTTTTAAGTACTGATTTTAAGAAATAATAAATAATAAATAATCATACCGTAATTATTTTTATAAATGTTCGGTTTTAAACAAAGTTATTAATAAAAGGAGATTTTCTGGTATAAAATATTTTATGATACTGGTAACAATGCAGGAGATCTAAACATTTTCACATTTTTTACATCTTCAACAACACTAATATTACAACTCTCTTATATAGATTCATATTGTAAGTAGCATATCTAGCCACATTTTGGATGAAAACAGCTGTAAACTGTTTCGATTGGAAATAGATTTTGGGACGCCTACGTCTAGCACTGGGCTTAAAAGGGCTGATTATGACTATCATATACCGTGTCTCCGACACACTACAACTATTTTGTTTGCATAGTTCTTATAATTAATTCACTTTAATTTTATCGATGAATTATTTACAAAAACATTTAATGATAAAATGTTTTGCACCACTGTCCTGTCATTTTGTCAGTGACATTTCTTGACATTACTTTGTTTACATAAATTATCTGAATTAGAGACTTTGGGGTATAGAGGAATGTGGCCGTTTTTCTTTAGATTGATTTTTGTTGCTTCGTGTCTCAATATGAAACTTTATAAAAGGTATCAGAAAATCTTCTTAGTCGACCCGAGACAGCGCTCTTGACATTGTTGTTATAGCGATAGACTTAGATAAAATGGTGGTAGCTAGCCAGGCGGACTTAGAATAAGCCCTATCACCAACCAAACCGAGCCGAAAATTTTCGCCTTACTTATGTGAATCGAACTCGGGACCACCATCGAACCACTCATAACTTCTTTGAATATGGTTCGCTGACAAAACGCTCCACGCGTTTCACATTGGATGAGAGTAGGATTAAGTAACAGTTTGCAAGAAAACTTAAAGCGTCGGTTTGGATCTTATTAAGCTGTAGTCAGCTAACTTAGCGACCGAGATGAGGCCCATTTCTAAAAAAATAAGCAGACAATCTACGAAATTATCTCAAGTACAATCCCTATACGAAGTTAAATACAATTGAAACCATAAACATCAACACACTTACTCGGTACAATCATGACGATTACGATTACGCGTCCCACAGCGAGTGTACGTCATAAAACGCTTGTACAAAACATTCGCGTACAAAAGTGCTCACGCCTTGAGCGCTTTATTTCTTTGTAAGCAAACTGCAATAAAGTAGAATCGTGGAACGTTTTGATGTTTTATAACGATGATACAACGTTGCAGTATGTTGTTTGTGAAATGTGTTTGGAGAATGTGTCTTTATATCACTGAATGATGGCTTAATTTTTTGAGAGAAGCTTTATTATGTTTCTCTAGACTACATTAATGCGTATGGTATTTTGTTTGCGGCTATTGTGAACTGAATGTTCTTTTAACCTACGAAAAAGGTGGGCCATATACACACATCAAAAAAAGTTTGTGATCACTAGCATAAGCTGATATAATTTTTTTTATTGAACTTTATTAAGAAAATTTATTTGTTGTATGTTTTCTTTAAATAGAAATATCCTGGTTAAAATTAAAAAAATTAAACTATTTTTAATTTTTATAAAATAAAATTGAGTAATTAATCATAAAGTAATTGTAACAGTTTGATAGAAAGAAAAAGACTGTTTAACCAAACTTAAACAACAATTTATTAATAAAAGGTTTATATTCAATATAATATAACTCCTACCCTGGCTCGAACACATGCGGTGATCTCCTGGGCATGCTGAGAATCAAGTTATCCAGCATTTCTTGGGGTAACCTGTTCCATTCTTGAACAGTGGCTTCCCTGAGCTCTGACACTGTCTGGGGATGTGGCTGACGGTTCCAAACAGCTCGCTTAAGAGCATCCCACGCGTGCTCTATTGGGTTTAAGTCAGGCGAGCCGGCAGGCCAATTTAACCTTGTGATGTCGTATTCTCGGAGAGCAGCATTGACTCGTTGAGCTCGATGGGCGGGCGCATTATCATTGACCAGTAATCATAATAAAATCTATCGTAACAAAAAAGAATTCGATTTTCAAAGTGATCGCAAACTTTTTTTGATGTGTGTATGTATTGTTACAAATTATTATTATATCATATTATTAGTATGGTTACAAACACTACGGTCACACATCTGATCAGTAAGCTGAGCAGTAGGTTAGTTTAAATGTTTAAACCTATTTTTTTTTAGATATTTTACGGCGCTCCAGTTACTGGTATGCTGCATCATTCTGCTGCTGGGCAAAGGACTCCCCATGACTTCCAGCTCTTTCGATCCAGGGCTAATGTGGACCACTGGTCGAAAACTGGTCCTGTCAATGGAGGTCCAGTTGTTTGTAATAATTTGTACCTAAGGCTTTGATCACTGAATTTGCTGTTAACAACTACATAACCATGTATTTTTCCTGATTATTAGTCCGTTTGATATCAGTTTCTCTTACCTTTCTCCCTATAACCTGAAACAAAAAAATATATAAATTGGCAGTCATAAGGACTGCCGACAGAAGTGAAAACACACAATTTTGGAATAACTGTTCTTTTATACATATAGCTCATGGAAAGCGTTTGGTGACGATGACGCGAGTTCCATGATTTTTGTTAACCCAAAAAGTGCTCAACGTGCATAAAGATGTTTTCACTTATAAAAAAAAAAGTGTGTCGAAATCACTTCCGTACCCACCTTTACATAAGGTACATCTATACGGATGTTTTCCTATAATAAAATAAGAATGAAATAAGAATTTGACGCGATACTGGAATCGTTGGATAAAGTGAGACCTCTTTATTGGCTCATAAAAGATTAGTACTTTTAGCGCCCTTCAGAGTATATCAACATGTAGAAAAGAGTGTAGAAATAGGATTGTGTGAATAAATACGACTGGGTTTTACGAGATTTTATGAGAAAACTATAGTTATCGCGTTTTAGCATGGCAGTAACGGTCATTGCCCTTTCCCTATACCTCCCCGATGGAACCCAAAAAAGAAATTGCATGGTTTTTCGATAATAGAGCATGTTTTAACTCGTGGCTAAGTAATAACAGCCGCACGGGTCGATCTATCAGATTAAGCTACGCTTGCCGGGGTTGGTCCGTGGTGGGTGACCATCTTTAGATACCGAGACTCCTCCGTGCCTCGGAAAGCACGATAAGCCGTTGGTCCCGGCTGTCATTCATGAATCTTTGACAGTCGTTACGGGTCGTCAGAAGCCTGAAAGTCTGACAACCAGCCTTGCCAAGGGGTATTACCCGGTAACTGGGTTGTGGAGGTCAGATAGGCAGTCGCTCCCTATAAAATACTGGTATTCAGCTGCATCTGGTTAGACTGGAAGCCGAAAAGACTGGGCAGATTGATTGGAACATATTGATCACAATATTTTTTATTGAATAAATATTTTATTTTATGTTATTTCATACATATCTATTTTTATATTATTTTATTTTTTATTTCTACATCTGTCCGTGACATCACAGCGGGCCCTATCAGAAGACCAGCGCTGCGACACTTATTTTTAAATGTCGCAGTATCATGCTGAGATAGGAGCCTTATGGCCCCGTACAGGACTTACTGTTTTTATTTTACTTTTGTTTTTTAGTAATGTTGCTATGAATGTGTTTCGTTTAAAATGTGATCTTCTTGTACGGGTCCCAATAAATACTTTTTCTTTCTATATTGATTCAGGACGTTAACTGACTTTATTCTAGTTTTTGAAATAAGAAATTCTAGAAATTGTAGGCGGGTTAATAACCGCTATTACCATGCTAAAACGCAATTACTATAGCACTGCGATGATGGTTAATATTTCAGTAGCACTATTGCAGCATTATACTGGAAAAGAGCCAAATTTTGCACTAGTACGGATTTTCGGTGTACCGTGCCATCTGCTGTGCATGTACAATTGTACACACGGCTACATATCAAGCTATATATATATTTTATATATTTTGATGTACCCACATTCTAAGCAAATAAAGACCTATTCTATTCTATACATTTCCAGTATAAGTTGATCTCGCTTTGTATAGGATTCCCGTACAATGAGAAGTCAGCTTAAACTGGAAATTTATAGTTTGATAATAATGTAGCCAAAATTAATTATGTAGCTAATTGTGTACACAAACCGATTTTTTCAAATCACTTAAGTACTCAGTTGAATTTGTTTTAAACAAAATTCTCATTCAGAAACAAATAAAAAAAGATAACGATTAAAACTATTTCAAACCTTAGCAAATTTTATACCACTCATCATCACCATCATCATTTCAGCCGAAAGACGTCCACTGCTGGACATAGGCCTCCCCCAAGCACCGCCACCTCGACCGGTTCTGTGCTTCCCGCATCCAGCGGATTCCTGCGGCTTTTATACCACTATAGAATTCTATTAAAAAAGTACGCATAAGTCATTACATAAAATAACGTGATGATTCAGCAGACAGTAACAGCAGAAAATCAATGGAAGCAACGGAAATGACACATGCAAATATTACGTTTGCCAAAAGCCATTCAAATGTCAGAGTAAAATCTTCATGTACACAACTATTTGTAGTTATAACAACTTGGCCAAAAATGTAGCATATGAGTGCCTGGCCCTCTTAATGCATAACACGGCTACATTGTGATTTAATTTCGGTACGTATGTTGATATTTTACGTCAAGTTGACAGACCGTATTCGCAACACCACACTGCGCTTCAAAACACAAATTACTGACGTTGCTCAAAAAGCTGCTATGCTGAAGTAGGAGTTGGCTGGCCACGTCTGCCGTATGCCAAATGAATTGTGGGTCAACTAAGTGGAGTCCTGACACAGCCAGAAAGCGCCGCGGCAGACCCCGTAGAAGATGGCGTGACGAGTTTTTTTTTTACTATGGGTTTGCTCTTGACTCTAGTCTAGGTCTGGGTGACAGAGACAAAGTCTACGATGGAGTGAGCTTACCCAGAAGAAGCCTGTTCACTCTCACTTTGAATAGATTAGGGTTGTATGCGTTCGGAAACACAGACGCAGGCAGAGAGTTCCACTCCTTTGCTGTGCGCATTATAAAAGACGTTTGAAAACGCTTAGTGCGAGTTGGTGAAATATCAACTAGGTAGGGGTGGTAACTTGCAGTGCGTCTAGATGTCCGATGGTAGAAGGGGGCCGATGGAATGAGGTCGTGGAGTTCATGGGCACACTCGCCGAAGTACAATTTGTAAGCTGGAGAAAACAAACGACCAGTGGTCCACATTAGCCCTGGATCGAAAGAGCTGGAAGTCATGTGGGAGAGGCCTTTGCCCAGCAGTGAGATGATGCAGGCTAACAGTAACAGTAATGTTGATATCGGCACAAGCGGAAACAAATACATACTGTAGCAGCAGCGGTGAGGTTTGGTGAAAACTTAAGGTGTTTTTAGATTGTGTTCAGGATTTTCAATGAAACGATGGGTTAGCTTTAACGAAAGTATATTGGCCATCTTGATTTTTACAACATTCAAGGAGAGGGGTATGGGAACAATATTTAAAATTAAAACCAATCACAGTCGAGCGATAGGTATAACGTAGCGTATGGTATCATTTCTTGCTTCGAGATGCCGCTATTAGTCCCTGATATGCGTTAATGGAGTAGGAGTCCACAACACATACGTATACATAATCAGCCAATAATATTCCCGCTGCAGGGACTCAGGCCTCCTCTCTGTGAGAGGGAGTGGGCTGTTATCCATGACGTGGGCGCAGTGCGGGTTGGTGGGTGTCAAGTCTTTGAATTTTTTGGTCAAAGGACATGCCAGTTTTCAAACGATGTTCTCCTTCCCCGTTTTGAGAGTAGTGGTGATGAATTTAAATACACAAAGGATAGTGCCTGTCTGGGTTCGAATACGCGACCTACAACTCGTAAGTCGTGGCAGATACCGATCCGTACCGTAGGTCTTATCTTACGGTAAAAATATTATAAACAAAAAAGTTTAATGAAGAAAAGCCTAAGTACTAAAAACAATGCTAAAACAAAGTTATATTTATAACTAGGTGGCTATGCTATGCACAATACATTGAAACCCTGATCTCCAAACTAGGGGTGCCCCTGTATCTTAGAGATCAGTGTATTATTATACCACTGGGCCACCACTGCTCTTAGCTCGTGTTAAAAGATAACTCAGGCAGCAAGTTGGTATACAAACTGTCCACGGTTTATTGGATTGGACGTACAGCAGCTGCTGCACGTCAGAGGTAACTCTTTGGCCTAGCGTAGTACGGAGTTTCTATGGGATAAGATGCCAGCCTACCGTACCAACCATCGTAACTAGTGGAGGCTCCTTCAATGCATCTTACAAGATTTTTAAATGAAGGAGTCCGACATAATTATTAAAAATGTCTCTGACATATCTCGGGACCCTGGGGTCTCGGACCTTAAGAAGGCGTACGAGGGGCCGAAGCCAAATCTCAGAGGGCCATTAGACGCTTTCAATGAAATGAGGGCCCAACTGATGATTATCCCTGTACGCACTATGCAAGTGCACCCACGGATAACCCTCAGTTGGTGTAGGAATATTGCAGGATATAGAAAAAAAGTTATTGGATTGTGGTTTTGTGTGGCGAAAGTGAACCGGTTATCTAAGACTTTGGAAAGACTATGGCCCCTGCCTGATCAAAGTTTTACATAAAATACACAGATAAAATGGCAGTGGGCGACTTGCACACTCAATAATGGGCCCCCCAAAAATAGTGTTGAAGCGACAAGTGGGCAACATCTCCTGAAGTGCTTATGAGGAGTAGAGAGGTATTCCACGGCTATCAGGACAATCCCGAAAGTATATTCAAGATCCCTACCAGCATCTTACTGGAGTACCTACTTCCTTCCTCCGAGCATGTTTACTCTTGCGAATTTCTACTTAAGCCGGCCAGTAAAGGCGAGAAAGAGGTGGGAGCTCTGTTTCTCGTCAGTGTTCACTCCAGCCGGTCAATAAAGGCAAGCCCAATTTCTCGCCACCTGTTGCCCTGCGGATTCCTGTATCTCTCTTGGTCTGACTCCTCATCCAAGACTTATTCCGGCAAAATAAACTACCGGCATAGACCTAGAGTTCGTAGTGCGCAAGCCCCACCACGACGTCAACGTAGAAATATGGCGGTGGGGTGACATTATTATTATTATCCTGCTTTCTCTAAAGAATAATTGTCTAAATACAAAGATTTTAGCACTAAAAAAGATGAGTAAGTCGCCACCGGCTCCATTAAAATCGCAACAAAATCCTAGCAAGAAAACGAAATGTAAACTGGAACATAGTGAAATTGAATAAGACGTTAACTTGAAGAATTTACAAGGAAATGAAAGCCATTCCCTCGATCTAGCGCATCTAGTTACTTCCACTTCACCCCGAAATGACTCGTTTAAAAACAGTTTAAAATTTTGCAATTTCGCCTGCCTTTTCGCTGACGGTTCGGCGTTATTAGTCTCAGGTTTATTAAGAGGTATTTGAGAGTGTATTTCGCGATGAGAATTGGAAAAGCTATTGCTATTAAGGGTTGTACGTTGTTTCATAGCTTATAGTTTTATAGAATTTTGTTTCACATACATTTTTTCTCATATTTTATTTTCCTAAAATAATATAATTAATACGCTGAATACTTACTTTGAAGATTTTTAAATCATTGATTTTTGTTTCACATAAAGCTTAATGTTAGAATAGTCATATCATAGAATACCAAATCAAATATTCTTTATCCTTATATTGTTTATTTAATATAAAAATTATTACCAAGAATAACATTTTATCCATTTAAAATTTTTCAACAGCATTTTTTTTGCATTTTGCAGCATGCAAGCAAGTATGCAACATGCAGCGTGCAAGCAAGCATGTAGCATGCAAGCAAGCATGCAGCATGCAATCGAGCATGCAACATGCAACAGGCATGGTTTCTGTCACGGCTCCGGCGCTGCGGGGCTCCGGCGGTCCCACGCGAGCTTATCGTCGCAGATGGTATTCACGCTCACAACCGTAGCTTCGACTTGCTAGCCGACTAAGCCGGCTAGCCTAAGCCGCGGCGGCGAGGGTTAAAACCACCTGCTCCTCAGCTCGCGGGCCACCTCACCCCTTCGCGCCTACGCGGATTTAAATTACAGGGGTAGGGCAGACAAGACTACGTGGAGTCGGTTTTGCAGCGATTCGTTTCTGTCACTAACATACACCGAACAAACAATATTCGTTAAAATATAATTCTACTGTGTTATAAGTTTGTTAAACAAAAAAAATGTGATTAAAAATTCATTGAATTGTGTTTCTGTGAAATATTTTTCATTCAAGTAAATAGTCTTTGAAACAAGAATATTCGAACTCAAAATACAAAGACCAAATATTATATGAAACATTTTCTGGGAAACGAAATTATATGAAATTTTTGTCTGCGGAATAAGGGGACACCGCCATTAAGGCGATTGAAACCATAATTATAGTGTAAGGAGATTTTATAGTAAGGTCAGTCGATTTGGTTTGCATTACTGCGGTATTTCTTTGGTTGATACTGGTGATTTCGTGCTTAATAGGGTGTTTCAAAAGCACGGTGTTCTATTTTCTTGACTTAATCCTTTATTTTAAGACGTCCTCAAACTAGGTTGAGCGGAATTGAATGGATACATAATAATATGATGGAGCTGATGGAGTACTCTATTCAATCCTACAACCCCCTCTTATCTTAAAGAACGTTTCAAGTTCCTTCATGACGCACATAATAGATATCTGAGGTCATCGGAAAACTTGAGACTATAGATACTGTCCACCAGTTTCTATAATTGATACGGTAACGGTTCGGTACGGTATGGAATGTCTTTCCCGTGTCAATAAGGCGTGCTCAATCTTTGCCAATTTTAAAAATTATGATAAAAAAACACTATCTGTTGAAGACGGTGTCGCGGTCTGCCCGTCTTTTAAAATGTTGTATTAATTATGTATGTTTTCTAATACACTTGTAATTTGTTTTTTTTAAATAAATTGTAGACCATCAAGAACGGACTGCACACGGGCGCTCTGATTGGTTAATGCGCGACTCCCTCACCCCGCCTACCGCGGCGGCCGCCATTGGGATATACGAGGATTAGTGTCAAAAAACAACGCGAACAGTCCACGCGCGAAAGACGCACGCCCGCGCATTCCGTTCTAGTGATCTCCTTTACCAACAAGGTTTTTTTTCGAATTCTTATTTCTCACCACCAGCCACTTTCTAGCAGCTTCACTATCTCTCTCCTTACATATTTTTTTTTTGTTGTATGCACTTGTTTCATGATTATTATTGTATATTTATTTATATATATATAAATAAATATAAATATATAAATATAACATGTTTTATGAATGTATATATTTATTGTATGCTAGCTTTTGCCCGCGGCTCTGCCCACGTGGATGTCGGTTATCGCGTAAAAAAGTAGCCTATGTCCTTCTCCATATCCCAGGCTATATCTTTGCCAAATTTCATGACGATCGGTTTAGCGGTTTAGGCGTGAAAACGTAACATACAGACAGAGTTATTTTCACATTTATAATATTAGTATGGAAGTATGAATTAGTATTAGTATGGATAATGTAAATAGTAAACCACAGACTACCTACAGTATTGTCTCTCTTTCCCACTTAATTCATCTAAAGGTTGACCTTTTTGGTAAATTTTTCCTTCTTATCATCATATGACCTCTCCATTTCCATTAGTGTTCTTGCTTTTACCCTAGTAGCATTTTTGTTGTCGTTTGGTTGGGCCACATACCTCTGAAGGTGGCCCAACTAAATGCCAACGGAAAATGCTACTAGGGTACCCTAACGTCTGCCACTTTGGTGATGCTCCTAATTTTTGTGACTTTCCATTTGTTTAGCATGTCATACGTAGTCATTAATTACAATTCCCATGAATATGTCAATTACCACCACAACCGGTAATCACAGTATCAGCAACCTCGTTGTTGCTAATAAACTACTATGTAGTTTATTATTCAATCACATCCCGACATTACAGAGGATGTCGGGAAACCGACAAGATAATTACATATTAACTGTATTGAATAGCTTGTAGTATGCGATCAGTTTATCTGAGTGTATAGCCTGTCGGGACAGATACTCGTAGTGTGCAATTATAATTGATGAACAACTCTACTGTTAACTTTGAATTAGTGAAAAGGAAAAATGACAATAATCTTTATTGAATATTTTGATATGGCAACTTAACAATTGTGTTTGTTGATCTTTGATGATTGTGGTAGGTATCGTAAAAATACGTAAGGATTCTCATGACGTCTGTAAAGCTTCGCTATTTAAAACAATTTGTAATTTAATTATTACAATAAGATTTATTGAATGATAAATATTTTTATACTGTAAGTAGTTTTGTACAAACACTTTTACACGTCAATCATATTTAAAAAACTAGATGAGGTCTTCTTATAGTTTCCAGAGAAATTATCCATCCATTCTTGTTTCTGATATCAAGCAGTATTTCTTTGTTCCGGTTCACAGTTGTGTGGTAAGGTGCCGTGAAACTTAAAACCACATGAAACTTGGAAAGTTTGCTTTAAAGGTTAGTAGTGTATTAATAGTTTAACTTCACATTCACCTTGGAAGTTGAAATTGTACCTACATAAGCTGCTTTTTCCTACATATCTCCTATATATCTGCCTAGCCTTTTCCCAAAATCCTTGTTGGGGTTGGCTTCCAGTCTAACCGAATGCAGCTGGATTTTGGCGATGAAGGTCAGATTCCAACTAAGTCAGATTTTGGGTTGGTAATGTATACAATACAGTCAGTACCATAATTTTCCGACATGAAATTAAGCCATGTAAATAAGAAATCAAATATTTTTATCCGTAGTAAGTTTTCATAATTATATTACGAAACCAGTTAAAAGATACGGTACCTACTTTGGCTTTCAATTGAAGATAAAGTTGAATCACTTTCTGATTCGCTACCAGAACTGTCTCCGATATCTTCTGTTCTGTATTTTCTCCTGTAACTTAATTTGGATGCTCTTCTTAAAAATTCGGATACAGTTATGTGCCCGTTTTTGCACTCTTCATTTAAAAATTTCAATGAATCATCAAACGGCTTATGTACCTCTGCATCTTTTATTTTTAAATCATTACTACTTGATTCTTTTTTCAATTGGTAAACGAATAGTCATTTTTTTTTTTCAATTTGTCATCATTTCTAACCTGTATAGTCCGTGCCACTAAAGAAGTCTCGCAGACGTGATGCGATGAATATAATGTGAGTAAGTGTACCAGAAACCATTACTAACTCAAAATCTGACCTAGTTGGAAAATGTCCTAGCTGGAAAATGACGTACATGGTATCTCACCTACTTGAAATCTGACGTCCATTACCGCTTTCTGCAGCTGAATACCATTATTTTACATGGAGCGACTGCCTATCTGACCTCCACAATCCATGAACCCAGTTACTGGGTATATATAATACGATACCCCTTGGTAAGACTGGTTGTCAGACTTTCGGGCTTCTGACGACACGTAACGACTGTCAAAGATCCAAGAATGACCGAGACCAACGGCTTAACGTGCATTCAGTGCATTCCCACTGGGCTCAAACAATATAAAGAAATCAAATGTTCCCATTGATGGGGCACAGGCCTCTCTGCTTTGAGAGGGAATGGGCGGCGTAACATTTACATTTACTTACATGATGCAGTCTACTTAAACATGAACCTCTCAGCAACATCATTTATGACTACAATCCCTAGTAGCATTTTTTGTTGGCATTTGCCAACAAAAAATGCTACTAGGGATATCAAATCGTACGTATATTTTCTAGATATTTTTTTCAAAGTTCTAAGATATTTTCTCATCCTAGCATCAAAATACCAAACCTATATACTCCATTTATTTCATTTATTTTAGAAATAAAATAATGTTCTCACCCTTTCGTTATTTCGATGTAAATGTTTAATAAACTCCGTTATTTCACGATAAATACAAAGCACTGTTATCTATTTACCATTTAAATTTAAAAAAATATAACTCTAAAGTGCAGTAATTTCAACAATATTACACAATAATTGTCGTTATTTAACCGTTATTGGTCTAATAAATAGAGTATAGTTATACTCCATTTATTATAACATTAGACAAATAACTGTTCTCACCCTTTCGTTATTTCGATGTAAACGTTTAATAAACTCCGTTATTTCACGATAAATAGAACGTACTGTAATCTGTTTACCATTTACATTAAAAAATAACTCTAAAGTGCTGTAATTTCAACAATATTACACAATAACTGTCGTTATTTAACCGTTATTTGTCTAATAAATGGAGTATAGTTAGAACAAAACCAACTTTGTCAACTTATTCCAGGGACTTAGAAAACCAGATCAGTTGCCACTCGGGAACATAATAAATGGTAGTTTAGTTCAGTTCACTGCTTCCGCAGCTACTTTCACTTTAAATCCCTGGGAATTAAAAGAAGTTAGGTCTCCAAAGGTATTTTTCAGCGAAACGGATGCGGAATTTTAAGCGCTTTTTACGCTAACGACTCTTTAAGCATTGTTCAGGTATTTGTACTGTTAAGAGCGGAAATTCTGGTACTTTAAAATTGTATGACGCTCATGACGTACGATTTTAATTTTGAGCAGATTTCCTGACTTGAGATATTATAAATAGATTTTTGATGAATTTGTTGTCATTTTAATCGTGTAATTCTCGTGTTTACCGTGTGATGCCGGACGTAAAGAATAGCACCACCCCATTTCCTCCTATGGGTGTCGTAAAAGGCGACTAAGGGACATACTAGAGAATGGGCAGCAGCGTTCTCTATGCATTTTAACACCATACTGTGATCGCCAACCCGTCTGCCAAGCGTGGCGATTATGGCAAAACCCCCCAATCGGGGGAGGCCTATGTTCAGCAGTGGACGTTTTTCAGCTGAAATTATTTCGAATTACGCCTGACTTTGCCTAGGGTGATGCAAAGAAATAACTCGTAAGTACGACCACTCTTACTGGTTTTTTAGAAACCATGGGAAACATAAAATATGTGTTATTAAATTTTGAAAAAAAAATAACATAAATTTTATTTAAGGATCTGGCGGACATGCAATCACTTTTAATAAAATGATTAGATTAACTTTGCTGCATAGAAAAAATCCCAAAGTTACCCCTTTTTAGGGCTCCGTAGCCAAATGGCAAAAAACTGAACCCTTATGGCTTCGTCATGTCTGTCTGTCTGCCCGTCCATATGTCACAGCCACTTTTTTCCGAAAGGAAGTAAAAAGTAAGTAGATGTATTCTGTAAACCGCTTTAAGATTTTCACACAAAAATAGAAAAAAAAAAAAAACAATAAATTTTGGGGGTTCCCCATACTTAGAACTGAAACTCAATTTTTTTTCCCATCAAACCCATACGTTTGGGGTATCTATGGATAGGTCTTCAAAAATGATATATATCATTTTTTTCTAACCTGAATAGTTTGCGCGAGAGACACTTCCAAAGTGGTAATTTGTGTGTCCCCCTGTAACTTCTAGTTTGTCTTGATAAAATTATTAAAACAATGACTATGTTTAAAAAAATATGTAAACTTACCAAATGCGCGAGGCCACTCGCGACTTCATGACTGTTTTTAAGACCTTTGTTACTAACATTACATGGATTTTTTAAAATTATGTCTGAAATAAATGTGTTTATTTACCAATCAACACTAAGAACGAACCTACGAAGAGATCCGCAGGAGAACCAGGGTAACCGACATAACTCGGAGAATTGCCAAACTTAAGTGGCAATGGGCAGGGCACATTGCGTGCAGAATAGATGGCCGATGGGGCTGAAAGGTTCTGGAGTGGCGGCCGCGTACCGGAAGACGTAGCGTAGGAAGGTGGACTGATGACCTTGTGAAAGTCGCAGCAATCCACTGGATGCGGAAAGCACGGAACCGGTCGAGATGGCGGTGCTTGGGGGAGGCCTATGTCCAACAGTGGACGTCTTTCGGCTAAAATGATAACCAATCAACACTGCTTGGGAATATGACTCAAGACCTCAAACCAAACACTTTGTCTCTGCCATGAGTTATCATAAAGGTTCACAGATTGAGTTCCATTCTTGAACATTATTTGTATCACTTTTAGCCACACAAAGAATGTTTAAGAAACATTTTTCAGAAATGGAACAGTGAATAAATTCTTAATACACTTGGCTATTCAAATAGGCTATTTCCTTTGGGAATATTCTTATCAGTGGGTGCATCGAGGAATACGTTCAGGAATAAGCATGCAGTCTTCGGTTAAAGGGAATTGTACACTTTTATTGTGTTGCTTATTTTTTACATTGTTAATTTATTTAACAGTTTATGTAAACACATCTAAGCGAACAAAAAGAAAGTAACAGAAAAATACGTACATAGGTACTCAAAGGAGATGTTTATTTTTAAAACAAACTTTTCCAGCACACCTGTTTTTTTTTTGGGTGGTAATTTATCAACTAACTTCTCAGACTTTTACTGACTAAAACCCACCCGTGTTCCTTCAGTTGCCTGTGTGCCGGCCACGGTATCCCTTTCGGAAAAAATTATCCCTTTCTTTTCCAGCGAACACATGCCATAGGAAAGTAGATAAAGAGATGTAGAAAGAAAGAAAGAAAGACATTTATTCGTCGGATATGGTAGGTACAAGTTGGTTAGTGCAATTAAGTTCCACACATTCCGCCGCTAAAAGCGGCATACAAATATGGAGAAGCCATTTTTTTTTATCTAGGGCATCTTATATCGATATAACCGACATCCACGCGGGCGGAGCCGCGGGCAAAAGCTAGTCTATAATATATACATTAATAAATAAAAGTGAAATGCTGTTCGTTGCTGAGCATATCACTTGAGAACGACTAGACCGATTTGTCTGTTTTTTGTTTTACGAGTATAATGTTCGTAATAGTCCAAATTCGGTTTTTATGTATAAACTAGCTTTTGCCCGCGGCTCCGCCCGCGTGGATGTCGGTTATCGCGTAAAAAAGTAGCCTATGTCTTTCTCCATATCCCAGGCTATATCTCTGCCAAATTTCATGACGAACGGTTCAGCGGTTTAGTCGTGAAAACGTAACAAACGAGTACGTGAGTACATGTGAGTTACTTTCACATTTATAATATTAGTATGGATGTAGATATGTGTATTTTAATGTCTAAATAAATGTATTTTCTTCCTTTCTTATGGAAATAAATATTGGAAAAGTTTCACGGCAAATTTTACAATTCGGGTAAAACTGAAAGTTTCGGTTTTATTCTACGGGATTTTAATATGAGTCATTAAAATTTGGACTGGACGACGTTTATCGGGTCAGCTAATGTAAAATATAACTGTCGAATCTTATCACTTAAGAGTCATTTCAAGTAAGTACTTTTAAAGTTATCTTATTTTCATTACAGGCCCCATTCAAAATTATTGTTTCAAAATAACAGTCATTTCTTAAGGGGTCGTGCATGAAATCGACTGATTTTGATCAATTTTGTTCATTGTTTGTGAGAAAGGTAAAAATAATTTAAACAATATTATTTGTGATTTGAAAAGTCATGTTCTTTGTTTTGCATTTGGCTTAAAGGGATTTTTCAAATAAATTCAGTATTCACGATAAATCACTAATATTCGCAACAAGTTTTCCGAAAAATGACGCGAGACTGACGTTTGAACATCTTTATACAAGAAACTGCTTTTGATTTGGAACATTTAAAATATCATCAAGATCATAATATGGTCTACTTGCATAGAACACTTGTAGCGTCAATTTCACCAATGAAATTGAACGCGATCAGTACATCTATAGATAAGGTAATTTAAATATCGAAGCTTAAGTTCTGTATCGCTCTTCTTTTACTTCCGAAACAGAAATCGAAACTTCATCGTCAGAACTATTAAAAGCAATTCATTGAATTCTATCCGGCCAGCAGTGTAAAAGAGTCTTCATATTTCACGTCTCAGATTCTGCGCTCCCTTTGATTCCTCCGTGGAAATGGAAGCGATTTCGTCCCATTCAGCCGACATGTGTGGGCTATTCAGCAGCGTGCGTTCTAAAGTACCCCTTTGGAGTAATGGTATAATATTTTAGAATTGTGGTGGCTGGTTTGGTGATGAAAGTAAGGAATGGCTACTGATATTTTTGGTTGATATTAATTTATTAACTGTTTATTTCTATACAAATCATTAAGATTGAAGTGTCTGTTTGTAATTTCAAAATAACAGCTGCCTACTAAATGCATATGAACGAAAACGGTATATATAACATGGTTTTATAACCGTTTGTTCCGGCTGATCTCCAAAACAGCTGGCCGATTTTGACGGAACTCTCACTGGCAGATAGCTGATGTTATAAGACTACTTTTGTTTTAGAAAAAGCCACGCGGGCGCAGCCAATGGCAGCAACTAGTCTATAATAAAGCCACAGATAATAACGAGTGATGGTCATTTTGGTGACTTAAAATCATTGTTTGTTGCAATTATTACTGAATCGCAAAGTATAATACATACCGGCAGACTTAAGGAGTGAAACAAATAAAAATAGATTTAAAAGTAAATTAAAAAAATATTATTTGGATATATAAATGTGATTAAGTATTATTGTCTAGAGATTCACTGACCCCACAGTCAAACCATTGCAATGGTTTTGTGGGGCTAAGTTTATAAGTAAGGTACATACCATGTTAAATAAATAAATAATACTTAAGCTCCATTTACTATAGCATTAGACAAATACAAAATACTCACACAAACACAATTCAATTGATAAATAACGACAGTTATTGTGTAATATTGTTGAAATTACTGCCCTTTAGAGTTATTTTTTTTAATGTAAATGGTAAATAGATTGACTAATTGATTGATTGATAGATTGGTAATAGATTGGCTTTGTATTTATCGTGAAATAACGGATTATAATAATCATTGACATCGATATAACGAAAGTGTGAGAACGGTTATTTGTCTAATGTTATAATATAATAAATGGAGTATAGCTTATGAAACTGCCTTGATTTTTCACACTTGTTAGATAGCTGTTTGAGTCAAATGATAGATGATCTAGGTTAAAAAACTAAAAAAACTTGTGTGAATCTATAAGTCAAACGAGTGGAATATAAATAAATGCAATGAAAATTTATTTCACTGCAGTTATGATGACTAAATAATTTAATTTCAGTCATTACATCATACATCATCTCTAGATTAATCATATATCATTCTGTGAGGGCATTCAAATAAAATTAAATAGTCGTTTCGCCGTAAATCTTTCAACAGTATAATAGCTGTGCGCAATAATATTCAGCTGTTTATCTATATCTATACTTAATATCGTCGACGTCATCACGTCAACGCCGGCTGTCGCTGAAAACCAGCGCTGTGGCTCTGTCTCGCATAGGGTCGCAGCATTATGCTGAGCGATGGCCGTTTTGCGTGGATGTGACGCATATTTACCCCAAACTTATTTTTTTTTGTGTTGTGTTCTTTTTTTGCGTCATGTTTACCGCAAATAAACGTTTTTTCTTTCTTTGTTTCTTCTTCTATATAAAGCTGAAGAGTTTGTTTGTTTCTTTGTTTGATTGAACGCGCTAATCTCAGGAACTACTAGTTGGAATTGAAAAAATCTTTTTGCATTTTACAGCCCGATTCTTGAGGAAGAATAACATTCCTATTAACTAGGACACATTTTTTTCTAATGAAAGTTTATGCGAAAATGAAGTAAAATCACGGGCAGGCAATGTGTTGCGACGGGGTGGGTCGGGGGAACAAAAAATTTAACGCGGACGAAGTCGCGGGCAGAAGCTAGTTTTGAGATAAAGTTATTAAAGTTGTTAACTGTTTATTATTATTATTTTTTGTTCGAATGCTTTATTTGCACTAATTTAAGATGAATAAAAATACCACTGTGCTCGCGTTGTTGATTGTTGGCCCGCATGGTGGATACTGGACCCGAGTGGTGTTTTAACATCCACTCCTCTTCTAATGATTTATTTTGCACTAATATAAAATGAATAAAAGTACTACTGGGCCCACATTGTTGATAGGTGGCCCGCGTTGTGGATACTGGGCCCGAGTGGTATCTTGTCATCCATTCCTCTTCTTACTTTATTGTGCACTAAGATTAATAAAAATATTACTTGGCCCGCTTTGTTGATAGTGGGCCCGCGTGGTGGATACTGGACTCGCTTGGTGGATACTGGACCCGAGTGGTGTCTTCTCATCCACTTCTCTTCTAATGCTTTATTGTGTACTAATATAAGATGAATAAAAATACTACTGGGCCCGCGTTGATGAGTTGGCCCGCATGGTGGATACTGGACCAGAGTGGTATCTTATCATCCACTCCGCTTCAAATGCTTTCTCCTGTAAAGTTACTAAATATTAGTTACAATGTTATTCCTTGCAGGTGTCGATATATAAAAATCAATTGCAGTTCCTTTGTCTCGCTAAAACTTGAGAACGGCTGGGCTGATTTAGCTGATTTTGATTTTGAAATGTTTGTCGTAGTCCAGGGAAGGTTTAAACGGTGAGAAAATATGGAAAAATTGCGAGGAAGATAGTAAAAACAACAATTTCATTTTCCCATATAAACTGTTTCACCTACTTTCCTGTCAAACATTTGACGTTCGTCCCTTCGGTACGGTAGACTCGGGTCCACTCGAATTGAAGCACGTATTAAATTAAGGGTTTTGAATCGACAACATATATCCTCATTACTCGGATTATCGCGTACTTAAATTTTAATCTATTTATACAAAAATTAATCCCTATTCCCTTGGTCACGGCATCACGCGTGAACGGCTGGACCGATTACGCAAATTATTTTTTTTTGTTGAGTTTGTTATTGTCAGGAGAATGTTCGTATGTAAGAAAAAAAAAAGTAAAAAAATAATGAAAAAAGAAAACGACCATAGCTATTAACTTTTCTAATGTAATCTTATGTAACTATCTTTTAATGTAACTTTATGGCGTTTGACATAACGTGTCAGTCATCATTTGGTAGGTTTTTACATATACTTTTTTGAAGGTTTTAGGTAGGTAGCTAGGGTAAGGTAGGGTAGGGTAGGGTAGGTAGGTAGGTAGGGTAGGGTAGGGTGGGGTAGGGTAGGGTAGGGTAGGGTAGGTAGGTAGGTAGAGTAGAGAAGTGGAGTTTATACTATAATTCCTTTGCGCGTAGACAACTGCCACAGTCAAATAGCTTTTGACAGAACGAAGTCTGTCGGGTCAGATATTGGTGCCGATTCTCTTGTACACCGAACTAAACTAACTAAACTATCACTAAAATTCCTTACTTTTGGCTATGAGAATCTTAAAGCTATTCTGCAAACAAAATTCTCTAAATTTAAAAATAAGTTTGACACAACTAAATCGAATTTGACAATCGTGACTCCACGTGGTATTTTTTTTTTGGCTTCGCAACGTTGTACTTGTTTGCCTATGATTTATTTTAGAGCCGGAGGCGCACATGGGGGGCAGCCGCGACGTGTTTTTTTATGGAATTTTCCACTTTTTGTGTGGAAAATAAAAAAAATATTACCAACATGTAGAGTAATAGTCGTTTAAGGGTTACTAAAAGGGGGTCGAAATTTTCATTATTTTTGCGATAGGACGCACCATTTTGGAGATATAAGCAAAAGAAAAGAAAAAAAATATATAGGGATAAACACGAAATATTTTAAGTGGTAAAGAAGCCATGGAAATGATTTTCTTTTTTATTCCGAGTATATTATTTAAAAAATTAAATAATTTAAAATTACTTATCAAAATTCACCGCGCTCGTGCCGCCACCCCACCGCACCGTTCGGCGTCACCGCGTCGAGGCGGGTCATTCATAGAATAAGTAAATAAAGGATTTTTTCGCTTTTTTACGACATAAAGATGTTTCTCTTAAAATATTTCGTGTATGGATAGATACACCTTATATACAGTACTGGTTTTGCACCAGAAGACGAGGTGATTGGTGTGAATTTTAGTTCATGAAAACTAATTTTATTCCACACCTTTTTAATCGCGATTAAAAATAGTCAGGTTTAGTTAGAAAATCTAAATTTTAGTTTAAAAACGTCAAATTCAGAATAGCAAAATTGCCATTTTCACTAATTTTAAAAACTCAGTACTATCTTAGAGCTGTCAAACTAAAATATAGTCAAGTTGTGTCACTTTAGTCAATTTCAGAATAGGAAATGGTCGTTTGACAGGAATAAACTAAATTTTGGTGATTTTTAGTCTAGTTTAGAGAATTTTGTGACAAGAGAATCGGCACCAATGTCTAATATTTGCCATCTTTTTAGGTGAGTTACATCTTCCTATCGAGTTAATAGGTTCTTAGCCAATTCATTTGTGTGTTTATTGAGTCTTTCTTTGTATCTCTTGCTTATTTTACAGTCGGTATCTGATACTCTGAGATACCGAATGTAAAGAAATTAAAGTTAAAATTATGTTTCCTAAAAAAACATAATTTGTTTTCATGTTTGGAAACTAAATCGCGAACGCAATATACTAATATTAATTACTCTGTGGTACTTTCAATCGAGCAGTCGCAATTGATACATGTTTGTTTGATATCCCTGAACAGGTGCTTAGGGATTTGTTCATAATGTTAGCTAATTGGACAAGTTAAGTGGTTTTGCCAGTAAGTGGTGTAGCATATTCTATGTTCTGAGTAATTGGCTATCATATCAAAGGAACGGTTTCATGCATAAAAGAGTCCACTGCTGGACATAGGCCTCTCCCAGGTTGCATCAGAATACGCTGTCCTTCACCTTCCGCATTCAGTCTGACCCAGCCACCTTACGTAGCTGGGTATTTTAAACTATGTCATGCGTCATAATTAATAAAAAAAAAAAAAACAAATGTTATTAAAAAAAATACACGAATGATTAGTAGTCATTGGATACATGAAGTGGACTGTCTTTGTAAGACGACTAAAATGCCACGGTGTATAATCAAGAGATAAGTGAACTTTTGAGACGGGGCGGTAAGCCCTACCTTATCCGTTATAGTTACAGAAAAACGGTTTCAGGAGACTGTGCATAATTTTTTGAGAAATTTTAATCCGCATTCACAGATTTTCAAATTACAGTCAGCAAGAAAATGGGCCGTTTTCACAAAAACTTTTTTGATGCCAATCGTTCCTGATTCATTTATGGACAAAAAAAAATATATCGGACCAACTGAGGTTTGACTACCAGAAAAGTCAAAAATCGCAAAAAACTTTACCGTAACCGGGTTGACGTTAACGGGTAAACGTTCTAAACTATTAAAGATTTTTTTTTTTTTCAGAAATACCTAAATCAAAAGCAACAAACTATCTAAATTCTGTTCTCAAATTAAATAACAACGCGTTTTCGTTCGAAAACCGAAGTTAATTTTATTTTTGTTCATTTTCGGCCAGTTTTTATTGTGGCGGCCATACAGTCTATCCATAGTTAAAAAGTAAGTTGGGAGTCTCTTTCCTACGAAATGTATTGGAAAAGTTTTATCATATTCTATAACCAAACATCGCTAGACGCTTCACCTGTCAGTAAACAAAAGAAGTAGGTATTCGACGTTCACTGGCAAGCGGTATGATTTACATAATTCCTATATTATTCCTTCCTACGTGTAAGGTATAATACCGCACCGGAGGTGTTCATAACCAAGATTTATGGGGAGCTTATGTCCAGGAGCGGACGGCTTGTGGATGATAATATCATGATAGCAATGATGAATATCTTTCACATCGGTGGGTGAATAGGGAATCTGAAGCAAGGTGTTTGTGAAAAATACTCGTGGCAAGTAATAAGAGATGATTCTGAGATGCATCTATTTAAGGCGCTACCCCGAGCAAAACCTTGCTATAGTGCGTTTTTCAGAGGCTATTCATTCATTCATAAATTAACACAAATTACTAAAATTATTGATCGCATGCATCTTTTGCTAAAAGGTATGTTCTATTAATTTGTGGATAACACTAATGGATAGATCATTTAAAAATCTTAATAATTTTGTTTTATTTTATTTCAGAAGATAGCTTTTCTTTTTTTATAAAAATGATTCTAAAAATTGTGTTTTTTCGGCGTGCGCAGAGAGCGGGACAGAGCGGCCCCACCTCGGGATGACAGAAAAGGACTGAATGCACAAGAACGTTCGCTAAGGCAAGCGCCTTAAAAAAGTGATCAAAGCTGGTGGAACCTTTTTAGGGTATTTTATGAACATGGGTGACAAAAAAAGGAGGCAACGTAGATTGAATATGGTTACCGGTGCCTATACAGTATGTATCTACTACAGAGACAACTATTACAGAGTACAACGCTGACAAAAATGCTTGGCTCAATGCTGGTCCTGCTCCATAAGGGCGCATAAACTTAATTAGCATTTGAAAATATTATTGGAGCTGCTGAAGATTGTAAGACTATCTTTGCATTGTATAAACTCAATGTCCTTGAATTATATAATTGCATAGCACAGGTGTGAGTACTATGTACTATAGAGCTACCATTTACCGGGTAATATGTCTTTTATTGACTTGAATGTGCCCTGGCGGCTGAGAGTATGTCATGCTCACTCAAATGTCTCGCTGGTAGTGGCGTGTGTGTTGGATCATTAAGTTCCCTTCATAATGGTTGAGCTAAGTGGTGCTGATCCATGCGTCATGTTCGTGAACGGGCGCCGTCAGTTGGGACTGGTCATCTCTTAGCTGCCACGGCTTATTTTGAATTTTTGAATTGTTTTAATTACGGACGCTTCTAACGTGCACGTCTTTCTACATTGTTCTCACATGTATAACTTTAACATGAATGATGTAACCCATATTTTGTAACAATATTTTGTTTTAAAAGAGTGTCCGTGGAGTTTCTTGTCCATTCTTCTCCATAGGTACCTACTACCCTTTGGAATGGGCAACTAGCTTCATCTTTCTGACTGACCGACCCCTTGACAATTCAAAAGTACCTGTATTTGGTTTATTTGAAATAAATGCTTTGAGTTTGAGTTTTTGAGTTTGAGAAATATTTGATATGCCTGTAACAAACACCGGCGGCACTCTGAAGCTGGACGATCTCCGTCACAAAAAGCTCTACTACTATAATTAGGGATGTCATAAAGTCTGTGTGGGTTGCGTTACAGAACATACTATTAATACTCTATGCACTAGTATTAAATCATAAACGATTTTTTTTTTTAAACCTTGCCCCCCATTGTGGGTGCGTTTACAAACATTTACACTCACATACACAAACAGCCAGACCCGGAACAAATACTCGTAGGTCATACAAATATTTCTTCCGTGCGGGAATCGAACCCGCGACACGCAGCGCAGCAGTCAATCGCTTAACCACTGCGCCAACCGAGATTGTGATTTCTTTTAGTAGGGTTGTACAAACACTTTTTCACGTCAATCATATTTCTAAAACTAGATGAGGTTGTGTGTTGCTGCGTTTCCTATCTGACTACTCTGAGAAGAAAGGCATATTATTGCCAGTGTATTCCCTTTTTGACGTATACAGACGTACGTCCCCACATGGTATACATAGGACTCTTCAAACTATCAAGAACTGTAACGGACTGATTGGCCAAGTGGTCAAGTAATTAACTCCTCCTCTACGTGTCGCGGTTTGGCGCATGGCTCAAATATTTGTGTAGTGTACAAATAGTTTGTTCCGGGTTTGGGTGTTTGACTGTTTGTGTAGGTTAGAGTTGCGTCTGGAAATATAAGATAACCCATCTCCTAATACAACCGACGGCACATCAGCGGTGATACGGTGGTTTTCGTAATACAGGTGTGCAACCACAGAAGTGAGGTTGTCTGTACCTACACTCTTAAACAAAATGGTAATTCATAATATTCGTTGACCTCCAGAAGACTAGGTAAAAATGTTTGTTGACTCGCACAATCATGGGGTTTTAGATAGATTATTATCGCACACCCTAAAAATTTCAGATTTATATGTAGAAAATTTGACAGGGAGTGACACAATGGGTGGTCTTATCGCTAAAAGCGATCTTTTAAAGACAACCTTTGGATGAGTTTCCAGTAAATTGTGGATTTTATCTTAAGTAGGGTGACCTGTTCAACAGTTAACCACTTGTACGCAGTTAGCCATACCTATAATTGATAAATGCGACGTTCCCAAGTCGTGCAACAAAACGACATAGACTGCAAAGCAACTACCCGCCCCGTTCCTCTGTTGGTGGCGAGCTGGCGCTCACGACTTTGAGGTATTCCACTCAGAGCACTGATTTCAACAGCACTTGGACGAACCGCACCTGAGCTCTTCCACTAACCGTACTAAAACAATTTTTTTTTCAGTACGTGGTAGTTGCTTTGCAGTCTATGCCGCTTGGTTGCACGAATTTGAAACGTGAAAGTGCTCAGGTGCACTGAGTGGAATACCTCACGACTGTCGGGTAACAGGTGATTGTTTGAAAACACGTAGTAAAACTTAAAAAAAAAAAACTAAGTATTTTTCGTTTTGTATCTTTTTGTTAAATATTACAAGAATCGTAATATGTTGACGCTTTATGTATACTAAACAAGCTTCTTTAGACATATATGTATTGTGTGTGTAGTGTTTTAAAATAAAAAGTTATATTAACCGACTTATGTTGTATCAATTTGAAAAACTCAATCTGATAAAACAGCAAACTAAAACTGATATTTTATCATAACTGTTATACAGCACCTGTTTGTAGTCTTCAGGATCAATCTGGCCCAATTTCAGTTTATAATAAAGAAAGCATATTAATCAGACATAATAAAACATACATAATAAATACTCTCAAATAACCGTGAAAACTGAAAACATGACAAATATATCGAAGCAAAACTCAAGACAATTTATTTCGTCGGATTTGTAAAATTGTCATAGTTTACTTCCTCTATTTTATCATTCCGCACATTTGGCTTGTGGCCACAGAGGTAAATACATCGCCACGTCCTTGATCCTTATTTATAGGACGTTAAGGTTCATAATGGGCTGTGTAACGGCTTACATTGTAGGAAGTCAACACAAATTAGATTTATTGCCACGCAACGTTTCGGTGTGGGCTTGCCTACGTTGATGCGGATAATAGGTGTCTTGTATAATGTTCTGTTTTATAACCTGTTGAGAACGAATGACTATGTTTTCACATAGATTAAGGTACCCTAGTAGCATTTTCCGTTGGCATTTAGTTGGGCCACCTTCAGAGGTATGTGGCCCAACCAAACGCCAACAAAAATGCTACTAGGGTAAGCACTTATAACTACCAACTTTCCAGAAAAACGTTTTTTTTTTTTTTTTCAGATTATAATGTTCCCACTGCTGGGACACAGGCCCTCTTCTCTGTGTTATTATTATTTATTTATTATTCAGATAACATGATCCATTATAACCGATGCAGCGATGGTAACAACAACAGGAGCTTATAAACTATGTAGGTCGAGAATATAAATATAAATAATATATAAAAATAGCATGTCTATTTACCGTCCCGACTACGATGCTTACCCAGAGCGAGTGCATCGGACACTGATATTTACTCGAAACTATCCTCAGAATGTCGTTGCTGCTGCCGCGTACTCTGCTCAACAGCGATCACACGCTTGCGTCTTATTTTTATGTCTGACGCGGATAAAAAACTGAGAATCACGCAAAATCTATCAGGCCTATTTTTCTGAAACCTTCACCTTTTTTAAGATAATTTAATTATTGATATTTTATTATACGTGTTTTATTAAAATACCTTTTGTTTTATGTATAATTAAATAATAATGCGTCTTATTTGGGACAGCGCTCCTGTATGGGCGAATCTTATTACTGGCTAGACGTACAACGCGTTGCGTGAGCTCAGTACAAAACACGCGAGCTAACTACTCAAGGTCACTGGTATATATCTGGGCCTTAAGTTATCATAAAACATCGTTAAAATAATACTAGATAATGCCAAATTGTATACTTATTATAATAATATTATTATTTCCGTGTACGTTTTAGCTAACGATCGCAAACGTTCCAACATTTGAAGCCAAATTGCTTTGTTTATTATTTTAAATGTTTAATTTAATGTTGGAACATTGTAAATATATTGCAGTACTTATATAAATAGTTCATTAATTTTATTTTAATTAAATTCATTGCATCTCCATTTTGACAACTTTTATTATTCATGTTGTCTCAGAAAATAAATTTCGTAATTACATTCATACTTATTATTAAAATCAAGTTCTAAAAATTATACGATTTTAACTTTTAAATGCATTAATTTTCTTTTTTACTTTGAGTAAGTGTTTATTTTTATTTTAAGTTTAAATATAGATAGGTGTACAATCATATTATTTGCAAGCAAAACATGTTCAATATATACTTAAAATAAAATCGTAAATGAGTCAAAACTCTACACTAAATATTTATTTAAAAAAGTGTAATTGCTACGAGATCTGGAATCGATTCTAATGCCGAGCATAATTGATATTTTACTTAATTTTCATCTGTTTCAGCATCAAGAAAATTCTACCGGGTAGATTATGTTAAAATTTTGCATATATATTCCTTATAAGTCTGATCAATCGGTAGGCTATATCAAGCTTTTTGTTATGGGGAATGAGCAATATTGCAATATATTTAAACGTATTCCTCTATATGTAATTTACAGCAAATTCTAAAAAGACGAGCTAAGTGGTTAGAACATAGGAGATAGTTACAGATTTAACCTTTTAAATGATTATCATCACGCTTTATCTATATGGAGCTAACAGGGCTTTAAATACTCATAAATTTTCATAACTTTACCTTATATTGACAGAGTTAACGTTATTATTAAAATAACGGTAGTCGATTTAACGTTATTTATGCCACTATTAATTTTATCGTTATTTTAAACGGGTAAGATGTAAGTAGTGGGGCCTGAGGCGTGCGGCGCGGCAGGATTTCGCCCTCGCGCCTCTCTGATGCCGTGCCGATCAAAACGTTGCCTGAATCTGCCTGATTCATACCCATAGAATGCCAACGTAGCTAAATTAACGTCAGTTATCGTATTTTTGTTAATGTTATTTAACGTTATATTACTGGTAATGTTATCAAGTAACGTTAAATTTTTGTAACGTTAGTAGGCATAACATTGAAATTTAACGTTATTAACGGTTATTATTTTGTTATTTGATAACGTTAACAAGCCCTGGGGGCTAAGCACAGGGTGGGTTTTCGAGTTGGGAAAGTAAGGGCAGGTAGGTACTCGTACTTCAACCGTTGTAGCTAGGTACACGAAATTGGTCTTAGTAGGAGACTGTCGTTAACTTTTTCAGATACTGATCTGCAAACACAGATTTTGAAAAAAAAAAAACATAAAAAAAAGTTTTACACACTGTACCGAGTTTGTAAAACTTTTTTTTTATAATTTTCTTATTTTATTCCCAAAAGTGACCCATTTATTCAAAATTAATTTATTTACGTTACACGACACGTCTGTGTTTGGTTCACAGAAATTGATATGTGTACCAAAAGACATCGTCGAAAATGGCCCCAGGACCAACAAACATCTGACCTACGTAATAATTATAAATATATTTTATTAGACTAATTGCGAATATCTGTATGAAACGGACATTCTGCGTTCCATAATGAACAATTAAAAGAGCGACTATCGACATACCAGAAAATATGCCGCCATCTTTGAATGACAATTAAGGCCTCTGCACACAGCGGGCGCGGCGCGGCGGGACGGGACGCCGACGCGACGCTGAGCAGTTGTAATGTACTAGATATTACGGACGATGCCACACAGAGCCGTCCGGCTCGACGCGACGTGACGCGACGCTCTGTGTGGCGTCGTCCGTAATATCTAGTACATTACAACTACTCAGCGACCTTTAGTGATGTCCAATCTTTCAATAACATGACTAACATACATCAGGTCACATGAGGTAAAATGACATCCTACCTAAGTATAAATAAATAATATCAAAAAAAACATTAGGATAAAGTCGTTTGCATTGTAGTTAAAATAATAAGTACTTATTTACCTACCTACCTATTTTAATACAAAAACTAGAAGATTTACCAAATACCTAATAGGTACTTAGGTAAGTACTTAAATGTTTTTCTGATTCTCTTAGCTTAACTAACCACATACAGGCAATATAAATAACAGTGACATGCATTTATTAGCATGTATTTCGAAGTATTGAAAGGATTGTTTCTTACTAAATATAACCTCAAAATCTTAGTTTTCTTTTGAAATAAATCCTTTCTGCAAGTTGTCCGTCATCAAACTTTGTCTTCATGGGCATATACATGTAATTTAGAACACGCAAAGTAGTTTTCCTTTGCTGTTGGTTCTGGGGCGAACGATGTATGGATGCAGAACAATCTCCTTTCAACTTATTCGGTCCATTAGATTGAGAGAAAATTGGCTGTGACAGGCAGACAGACACATAACTGATCCTATAAGGGTTCCGTTTTTCCCTTTTAAGGTACGGAGCCCTAAAAAAATTAGTTACAAGTCAATAAAATCGAAGTCTCGAAGCAAACTTCAAACGACATGTGTTCCCAAGCAAACACCAAAAGAACAAGATAATTGCCGTGTATTTGCACACAATGTTTGTTCAAATGGCTCGTGTTAGAAAAAGATTGCAATATTTTCATAGATTGCCTTTTCTCTGCTCATAACCCTTCTTCATATTTATTCAGGACCTCTGGGTGCCTCAACATTTGATAAAAGTCTTTCTAGGTTCGCAAAGTAAAACTATTATTTTGACAGCTGAGGCTTTTATCTATCTTTTTAGATAAAATTCTTCTGTGCGTGTGTATGTGACTGAACTCCTCATAAACGGCTGGACCAATTTTGATGATTGTTTTGTGTTTATTTGAGTGGGTCCCTGGATGGTTTAGATTTACAATTGGATCCGGTAGGTGGCGGTGCGATCGAGTTCTAGGAAACAGGATAACTTCTATCTGGTCAGATAGTCCATATAATAAAAATCAATTGCAGTCTATCAAAAATTCGAAAATGGCTTGACCGATAATTTTTTTTTTAATGTTTTGATCGCCTCATTACTGGGTGGTTTAGGAAAAACCCGAAGGAAAAGCCGAAAAATCCAAATTTTGTATCGATCTCACGTGAACGGAGTTCACCGGGTCATTTAGTACTAAAAATTATTTGGACTTCGTAACCGTTAAGTTCATCATAAGAGGGTTTATGATTTCTGTAGTAATCGTGTATTACTCTGTGGGAAAAATTATCATCATCACAGTTCTAACAATTATATAGTTGCTTTTTGTAAACCTTTTATTCAATTAAATTATTTATTATAGTTAATTAATTTATAAGTAATTTTAATATGTACAAGTATATAAAAAACAGGGAGGGGAAAAAATCAAAGGGCATCATAAAACTCGTCCGCATCGCTGTCAACAGGATAAGTGCCCAAAAGGCTGGCAGCATTGCTACGTTGTATGGCAATACTGATTCTTTGGCCAAGAAATAGGTCAGCCTTCTGGGCACGTGATGAGTCGACCAACCGCTTTTTGACGTTCAAAAGTGCCATTTATGTGCCTATTTGAAATAAATGCTTTGACTTTGACTTTGCTTGGCGATGTCTCGAAAAACTAAGTGGGCACTCGGACCCCATGGTCCTAGAGTTTCAACTCCAAACGTCTCAAACATGTAGCTCCCAATAAGGTTGTTATATTTGCGCCGTTTGAGGTTTTCTGCAACTGCAGCAGCTATAGTTCTATAGTTGCTTCATTTAAAAGAGAAGAACAATAACGTGACTCTTCATCACAGACTTGAACAGGCAGGCATTATTGTCTTCATGTAAATACATATACATAAAAATATCCAAATAAAAAAAATGGAAGCGTCTGTTATTAATGTCAAAATAACAACTCTTTACTCAATGCATATTAAAGAATAAACGGTACTTATATTAAAAAAAAAAAAACAAAGTCTTTCAGTCTGTCTCTCTGTCTGAACATACCGGCTAATCTCCAAAGCGGCTGGACGGATTTTTACGGGAATTTTACTGGCAGATAGCTGATGTTATTATAAGGAGTAATTTGCTTTTATTGAAGAAAAATATAAGACGAAAGAAGTCCGCAGTTTGACATTGGCCTCCTGCAAGCATCCCCAATCGCCACAGAGGTATTTCAATTTAGAGAGCTCACGAAATGAAGGAAAATTAGTCTATACCCAAAGTCTCTAATTCAGATAATTTATGTAAACAAAGTAATGTCAAGAAATGTCACTGTCAATATGACAGGACAGTGGTGCAAAACATTTTATCATTAAATGTTTTTGTAAATAATCATCGATAAAATTAAAGTGAATTAATTATAAGAACTATGCAAACGAAATACCGTTGCCAAACAATGTTTTTTGTAGTGTGTCGAAGACACGGTATATGATAGTCATAATCAGCCCTTTTAAGCCCAGTGCGAGGCGTAGGCGTCCCAAAATCGATTTCCAACAGAAACAGTTTACAGCCGTTTTCATCCAAAATGTGGCTAGATATGCTACTTACAGTATGAATCTATTTATGAGAGTTGTAATATTAGTGTTGTTGAAGATGTAAAAAATTTGAAAATGTTTGGATCTCCTGCATTGTTACCAGTATCATAAAATATGTTATACCAGAAAATCTCCTTTTATTAATAACTTTGTTTAAAACAGAAATTTTATAAAAATTATTACGGTATGATTACTTTTTAATTATTGTTTCTTAAAATCAGTACTTAAAGAAAATAGAACCGCTTTTTTCGCAATCTTATGCGAATTACCATTATGAAGATAATTTTTTGTTATGTTATCCCCTTTTTTTACTTAAATTATCTGAATTTGAGACTTTGGGTATAGGTCGCTGTAACCGAACACGAAGAAGTAAATGTATTTTTCAAAATTTATTATTCCTTAGTCAAAAACCCTTATGTTAAGGTCTTCAAGTTTACGCAACGTAACTTGAAGCAAATCGTTACCATCGGTAGAAATGACGATCTACCACACAAACTTTTCAAAATGTACCCGTTAAACGGGTTAAATATTTAGCCCGTTTAAGGGGTACATTTTGAAAAATTCATCCAAACTGTTCACTTTCACTATACATATGTAGTATATTGAACTGTTGCTGTACTTTGTATTAGTATGTGTATTTTGTCTATTTTGCATGTATTGTGCGTCTTGTTTGTGCAGAATAAACAACAATGTTAACAGCATTTGTTGTGTTTCGGCAGTTAGAGGTAAGATAGCCAGTTCCTCTGTGATTGAGGACTGCGGGTGAAGCTCGCTTCCATCTTCGGCTTTATCATCACTTACCATCAGGTGAGATGAAGGCCAAGAGATTCCCCATTGTGTGTAAAAAAAAAAAAAAAGAATAAACAATTTTTCTTTCTTCTTTCTTTCTTTGTTGTGCAAAATTTCTATGATTCTAGACCCAACGGTTTAGACTGCGTTATCTGGCAGTGAATGAATGAATTTAATTTGATAGACCACCTGCCTATCTATCTACAATGCTTCATAAACGAACCCCGGAAGGCCAAGAAAATACCAAAATATACGTAAAATTAATTACTGTTAATTACCAACAATTCACATAGCAATGTAACAATAAACCCGCTGTAAGTGCGAGAAACAAATACAGGTTTGTGCAAATATGTACGAGTTATGAAACTCCTCATTAGAGAGCTCTTAGGGGTTCGAGGGTTTAGGTGAAACTTCACAGGTAAAGCAACAATACAATTTGAGATGGGTATGTTACCTAAAATGTTTAAGTTAGTGCCAGTAGCTATGAAATAATTACTGTCTTTATACTACACAAATCGCACATTATAAAGTAAAAATCAAATACACACACTAAAACAGAGAAGCCGAAAGCCTAGTATTCTACAAATTAAAAAAAAACCGGGCAAGTGCGAGTCTGACTCGCGCACCGTACGAAGTAGTTGAAAAAATGTTCGCACATACATCGATATACATGACGGTCAATTCTCCAACTGCAAATTTAACTTTGTAAATGCAAAAACGATTTTTTTATGTGATAAAACTACAAATTAACAATTTTCGGACTTTTTCCTTTACTTGTGCTGTGAGACCTTGCTTCTTGCTAAATTTCAAGATTTTAGGTCAACGGGAAGTACCTTAAAGGTTTTGATTTACTTGCGAATATCGCATAAATGTCGCATAAATGGCTGTATCTTTTTATTGCGTTGATTTAGAAGCTTGATTTTTTCATAGCTCCAAGAGAGCATAATCTTTCGTATTTGATATTAATTTCAACTTGATATCTCCACGTGTTCCTGAGAAAACGGTCTTGACAGACAGACAGACAGACGTACAACGAAGTGATCCTATAAGGGTTCCATTTTTTCCTTTTGAGGTACGGAACCCTAATTATAAAAACAAAGAAGAAGAGAAGTTAAAGAGTTCACAGTCCAATGCTTTTCATAGGCTTTTGCACAGTTGCACGACCACACACATTCCACTTTCTACAACCAGCCTGCCCTCAGCACCTTTTGAACCACCCATGCAGCTAAGTGAGTGGTCCCACGCTCTTGTAATGTCCAATAACCATCTACGATCTTCTAGCAAATAGAACTTTAGTTAGATTTATAGTGATAATAAAATATTTATTTTCTCTTTGATAAGAATAATATATCGGAGATTATACAAATGCAAAGTACTTTAAGTCTAGTAAGTCTTACATTTATAATGATCAATTTTGTTTGTTTAATAATATTTCACTAATAGATATCCATTTAAAAGACACGGTAAAAAATGAAAAAAAAAAAAATTAGTTTAAGGCAACAAAATACCTTTGCATGACAACACCAAAACCTTTCACATGGTAACATTGGATTTTGAGAGAAGGCTGCATAAATAGTGAAATACCCTGCCTCCTAAACTAGGGGAACCCTGTGACCTAGGAGTCAGTGTTTTACTGTAACTTCGTGTACAAAAGAAACCTTTATTTATGTGTGTTAATAAACCCATAATGACCTGATTTAACTATGAATATGAATGGGTGTCCTTTGTCTACCACCCAGCTATGTAGAAAATAAAGAACATTACCCAATACAACAACACACATCAGTTATTTTGACCACTACACTAACGAACAAATACAGTATAGTTTAAAATTATGAAGTATTGACAGACACAATAGATACGCGTTGTACGAAATTGAAAACAAAAAAGTCCTAAGTATGGAGGTTGAAGAAATGAACTATTAACAATGGTCAGATAGTGGCAGCCATTTTCGCCACTTGAATCTTTTCGTACGCTCCTGAGAGCCTATACTCTATTTACTATAGCATTAGAAAAATAACGGCTAAATAACGACAGTTATTGTGTAATATTGTTGAAATTACTGCACTTTAGAGCTATTTTTAAACGGTAACGGTTTTTTAAACGGTTTTATTTGTAAATGGTAAATAGATTACAGTGCTTTGTATTTATCGTGAAATAACGGAGTTTATTAAACGTTTACATCGAAATAACGAAAGGGTGAGAACAGTTATTTGTCTAATGTTATAATAAATGGAGTATAGATAAAGTAACATTCTGTCAGCGATAACGATGATAGAAAAGTCAATAATGTATTGGATTGACATTAGCTACCAAGAAACTTTCCTAGGTCAAACCTGGTAAAAGACGTTGTAGGTATACGAAAATAGTTTCTTCTATTCCTTGTCATCGATACAACATCAGTATGGCGAGACTGAACTACCCAAAATTTAGGTCACTAGCCATTGTTTCTATCTTGTTAGAGAAGGTATAATCCTGTGACTTTGTACTCGTACAAGTACTATACCCAAAGTCTCTAATTCAGATAATTTATGTAAACAAAGTAATGTCAAGAAATGTCACTGTCAAAATGACAGGACAGTGGTACAAAACATTTTATATATATATATACATTTTTTTTTTGTTGTTGTAAATAATCATCTCTGAAATTAAAGTGAATTAATTATAAGAACTATGCAAACAAAATACCGTTGCCAAACAAAGCTTTATGTAGTGTGTCGGAGACACGGCCTATGATCGTCATAAGCCCAGTGCTAGACGTAGGCCTCCCAAAATCGATTTCCACTCGAAACAGTTTACAGCCGTTTTCATCCAAAATGTGGTAAGATATGCTACATACAATATGAATCTATGAATGGGAGTTGTAATATTAATGTTGTTGAAGATGTAAAAAATTTGAAAATGTTTGTACCTCCCGCATTGTTACCAGTATCATAAAATATTTTATACTATAAAATCTCCTTTTTTTTAAATAACTTTGTTTGAAACCGAAAACTTATAAAAATAATTACGGTATGATTTTTTTTAAATTATTATTTCTTAAATTCAGTAGGTACTTTAAATAAAATGGAACCTTTTTTTCGCCATTTTATCTGAATTAGCATTACGAAGATATTTTTTTGATATGTTATCCCCTTTGTTTACATAAATGATCTGAATTTGAGACTTTGGGTATACCTTCTTGAAGTTCTGTGTGTACTTTGGTGTAGCGATGCAAGGTGACCATGCGGAGGTAGAGGGGTGACTGTATTCATCTCCATTTTGACAGCTGTCATTAATTTACTGTCTTATAAAGTAAAGCAGGCCTTAGCAGTCTATTTTACAACTTCATGCAATTGAGGCGTCTAATTTCAAACCCCGCTCAAACGATTTTTCCTTGAAACCGACCTTATTCTCTCTTTTCTCAATTCTGTACTAAGTGACAAACTCATTTCCGAACAAATCCCTCTATAACAGTACTAAATTGAGCCTAAAATCACTTCACTACATATTATAAAACAAAGTCCTCCGCCGCGTCTGTCTGTCTGTCTGTCTGTCTGTTCGCGATAAACTCAAATACTACTGCACCGATTCTCATGCTGTTTTCACTAATGGATAGCTTGGTTCTCGAGGAAGGTTTTAGTATATAATTTGTTATGTTTTTGTATGCATTTTTGTATGAATTAACGATATTTGTTGGAGGTGTCGGAAAAAAATAAGCCGTCTGGGAGCTTTCAACGAAAACGCTGTCTAAACCCTTTGAGATATAACAAAATAATGTATGGTGGAATTATGTATCATAAAAAGGTCTTCAAAAAAGTCCGCGATGGCATATGTCTATCTCTTAAGGATAACATACTATATCCATTTTATTGACTTTTTGTAGGTATTTGTTTGCCGAATTTTACTCTTGGAAATACGATTACGATAACAATACGCTATAATATCAGTAGCTATTAGCCAAATTATGTTCGTAGATAAATAAGCTGGCTACTTACGTGTATTTCAAACAGTATACAAAAATATTTATCATAAAAACATTACTAAACACGGCGGCCTTATGATCAAAATTTGTGCATTCCAAAACTTTCGTTACTTTTTCACTGACATATTTATCACTTTTCGATAAACTAACACTCAATACGAAATCTACACTTATTTCTCAGTAATTCTGTATAAGATTCTTCTAAGATTAAACCGTTTTCTCATTTAATCCATTACTTTACGCACGTATAACCTTGATGAATGTTTACATTAAGCAACGCGTCACACCGCCACACGACCACAGAGTATAGACGTATTTTGTTTTCTTTTTTTTTTTCGTTCGTTTAGTGGTGTTCCCGCTAAAATGTCAACTGGTCAAGTATTAGTCGATTAATCGAATTCTACATCCAGATCGTGTTGCAAGTACAAAATAAATGTCAAATATTTCGTCCAATTGCGAACGTGACCCTGAGAAAAGTTATGCATCAATGGTGTTCATTAGACATTTCGAGCGTTTTCTCAGGACAAACGGTGTACGATGTACCATACTTACGTGAATTATTCTAAAATTATTATTTGTGTCGCATTTTTTATTTCGTGTTATATTTGGTACAATTGATTGCTTTAAGAATTTAAGTGAAATTTCGTATTTTGATTTTGTGTTTGTTATCTTTAGGTAAAGACTCATTCACGTTCAGAACATAAGTACTTTTACTATATTAAATCATTTGTTTCGGTTTCTATTCACATAGTGAGTCACATTAAAATTAATATTAAGTTAGAATTTTGAGATATAGCCTGGGATATGGAGGACATAGGGTACTTTTTTATGCGATAACCGACATCCACGCGGGCGAAGCCGCGGGCAAAAGCTAGTACACTATAAATGGCGTAGGTAAAATTCAAATTCCTCTACAATGAAAACAACCAATCACAGCGCTCGCTTTTGCACCAAGTGACCTTACGAATAGTATGGCGGACCAATGGAGACTTGTGTAAATGTGTCGTGCACCAAGGAGTGCGATTACATTTTATTGAATTTAAAACTCATCAATAACTCAATATCCAGAAAAATCGTTTTAGCGGGGTTTGAAATTAGACGCCTCAATTAAAGATAAAAAAATTCGCGGAGGTAGAGGGGATGACTGAATTCATCTCCATTTTGACAGGTGTCATTAACTTGATGTCTTACAATGTTACGCAGGCCTTAGCAGTCTGTTTTTACAACTTCATGTAATTAAGGATTTATATGTTCACTATCTAATCCATGTGCAGAGGCGGCGAAGGGCAAATAAAGTTGAAGTTTTGTTATAAATTACTAACCTTACATGCAGTGAGAACGTCCTGTACCATTGGTAACTCGATAGAACTACACTTTACTACAAAATAAAATTTACCAATGTAGAGGACGTAGGTCCTCTACATTGGTAAATTTTCGTGAAGATCAACGAACAAACAGCACAAATGGCGCAAGTTGTTAAATGTGTGACCCATATTTATGTATTTTTATATGTATAATATTGTTTGGTCTTCAAATAAAAATCGGACTACCCAACGAGAATGGTATAACGTTGAAATGAGTTGCTGTATTGCAAATGAGCGCTCATGACCCCTTCTACGTATAGAGCTAAGTTTAAATTATCACAAATAAAAACGCATAAAAGTATACACAAAAATAGTTAAAAATTGACAATAAAAGGTTTATCAAAATCTCCCATTAAAACCTTAAAAAAATACTTGAAAAAATGAGATTTACTTACTTATTTTTTTTACTTTTTAATTGATTAAAAAAAAAAAAAAAAAACTAGTCAGTTATCATATTTTTTTTTGCTTTTTAGGTTCACTAAGATAATACCTAAAAAACAGCAAAAAATATGCAAAATGCTTTATTATGGTAGATTTGTCGATAAAATTGATCGTATTGGAAGCTTGTAATTAGCAATTGTCAGATGTTTACTACTTCGTTACCATTTACGTGTATTAGTCTGTAAGCTTTCTTAAAATTGTATAAATAAATAAATAAATAAATTGCTCCGCTTAAGAGGGTTGTCACCGGTCCACTAGCGCCACGTCTTTAAAAACATATTATCTCGTGATTGAGAAGAAATTATGAAAAACGGCTCAATCAACTAAATCGGTAAGTGTGTCTAGAATTTTCTAATACCTTTTATAAAGTTTCATATTGAGACACGAAGCAACAAAATACGATCTAGATGAATGTGGCCGCTTTTATTTAGATCGGATTTTGTTGCTTCGTGTCTCAATAAGATTTCATAATTGTTGATTTTGACAAGTTTGGTAATCTACTAATATAATGGCGTCATATGTAAAAATATATATAATTTAGTCTGGCATGAATAAATGTTCAAAATGCCATTGTAATACAATTCTATTACGAGACCATTGACCGACCAATGATCGACCATTATGATTTTAGCAGATTACGAACTTTTAGCAAAATGACAATGGGATCATGTTGGAGTGACGAATTTATAAAAATAGCAGACTTGGGCCCCTGATACTATGACAACTGACACATCATAAAACGGATTGATGTGGATGCACCACTGGGCGCATACCAAGCATGACTAAAGAAGGTTAACACAAACGATTCTGAATGTCAGTAATGGACAGATAGCATCATAGAAAAAGAAAAAAAAGATTTTGAACTTACGTTTTTAATGTTGGGGCTTGAACACTAGGTTCAAGCCCCAACAAAAACTTAAAAAATCTGAAAAACTTGAGCGACAATTTAGTATCTACAACGAGTTCCCGTAGTAAATACAGAGTAAGCTAAACTTATATCGTTAATACATGAAAGTGTAGTGTGGCTTCAGTGTTCTCAACGCGGCTTTAGAAATAATTAGAAGAGTATTAACGCTTTGAGAGTTTAGCTGTTATAAGTTCTTCTGCATATTACAGGGTATGCGAGATAGATTACGTGTAGGCTTTGGGGAACATTCCTCTAAGGTACTTATACTAAAAAAAAAAAACAATTATATTTTTTTTTGTCTGTCTGTCTTTTTGTGCCAAGTAATATCCGAAACGGCTCGACCGATTTTGACAGGACTATCACTGGCATATTTCTGATGTTATAAGAACTCTTAGGTTTAACATACTTTTATTTTAGGAAAAGCTACGCGGACGAAGCCGCGGGCTGCAGCTTGTTTTGTAATATAAATAAAATAGGAGGCCTCGTTGGTCTAGTGGTCGCAAGAACTACTGCTGAGCATGAGGTCCTGGGTTCGATTCCCAGGTCGGGCAAAATGTTATTGGGTTTTTCCAGAAATTTATCAGTATCAGCCCGAAGTCTGGATGTATGCCCGGTTGATGGCAATAGGCTCGGCTCCTATTATGTGGGACTTAAACATATAAACTGGCGAAATGTAGCAATACTATAGTTACACCTCTGCTTAACCCTTTGGAGGTTACAGGCGTGACGAAATGTTATAAAATACGATGAAAATCTTGACTTTTCACATCATGAACGTCTTGATCTTTGTATGAAAGTTGAAATCTCGGTCACCATATTTGTTTATCTTACGACACAAGTAGGCAAACAAAAAGAAGGGTTCCGTAATTGGAATGAATTTATCCCAAGAAGAAACTTAACATATATAACTTGTTGAGAAACATGTTCTCCCATAATATTCCAAGTGCAAAGATAAGTATATAGGGTGTATCTATTCAAACACGAAATATTTTAAGAGATACACCTAAAGGTGGTAAAGAAGCCATGGAAACGATTTTTTTTTTAATCTGATTATAATTATTTGAAAAATTTAATAATTTCAAATTACTTGATATGATGATTAATATTATCAAAATTATCACTTCGGCTGGGCGCAAAATAAATGTGGAGGAGAAGCGCTGAGTACGACTGGACGGGATATCAACTAAGTGCGCATGATACCTTGGACCTCATTTCTGATCTCGGTAGGTTTTATGTATAGTAAATATAGTTTGCTTGTTACCTTAAGGCGGTATGATCCGATAGAGACCGCGCTTACTAGTTTTTTTGAATCCAAGGGAAACAAAAAAATTCTGATAAAATTCTGAAAAACAGATTTACCTTTAACGTATTTAATGATCTGGCTGACATGTCAAAGTCAAAGTCAGATCATTTATTTCAAATAGGCACTTATAAGGCACTTTTGAAAAAAAAGAGTCTAGTTGCCCCTTCCAAAAGGTAGTTACGTATGGAGAAGAATGGGCAAGAAACTCCATAGTTAATCTTTTAAAATGCAATTGCTTGTAATAACAGGAAAATATTAACTTTGCTGGATAGAAAAAATCCCAAAGTTCGTATTGTTTAATCAATCTCAGCTACAAAACACACGTTCTCTTCCTATTTTTTATATAAATAAAAGGTAGTAAGATTGTTTAGCACAATTCGCTGAGTTTGTCTTGATAAAATGATTAAAATAATTACTTTTTAAATACCTCCCAAATGCGCGAGGCAACCACTCACGATTCCGCGAGCCTTCTTCAGTCGGCTCGAGCACCGGATCATATCGCCTCAGAAATGAATATGAATAAAAGATTATTTCATTGATTATTTATTGGTAAGGCTGACAATCATTACCCTTATCACTTTACAAACAAAACTGACAAAGGACCCCTCTGAAACTAAGGAGACAACCTAATGAATTCCCGAATTGCACAAGTTTATCTGAAGTTTGTATTGATTCAAGTTCGGTTAGAATGCAAATTTATAATCAGACTTTATTTGTATGTTTGTTCAGCTGATCACCTACGGGGGTTTGGACCTTTGAGTTTGTTGGTGATACTAGAACTTATTTTGAGTTTCAAAATATACAGGGTTAATTTTATATGTAAATTTAAGCTATATAAATGATTTCGTGATGAACAATTGCATCGATCAATGACGTGAAAATAGAATCTGTTTTTATAGAGCGGGGTGATCTCTTCTTCTTCAATCGGTCCTTCATTACTGAGGATCATGGTCACTGGACCCCTTTAAGCGGACAATCCGCCTCCATCGACTCCGGTCCAACGTTGCCATCACCACCTGCTGAAGTTTGCTTGAGGACGTAGCTTCTTTTACTTGGTCGGACCAACGTGTTAGCGACCGGCCTCGTGCTCTCTTTCCCTCGGTATTGCCAACAATGACCAACTTTTCAAGGTTAAAGGGGTATGATCCTTAGTACTGAGGGACCGATTGAAGAAGAGATACGGAGGGGTAATTGCAGACCATACAAACTTTTTTTTTTTTATCGCATCTGCGAAGCCTTTGGCTTTCATCTCACCTGATGTTAAATGATGATCATGCTGAAGGTGAAAGCAAGCTTCTCCCGAAATCTTCAATCACAAAGGAACTGGTTTCCTTAACTGTAACGGTATAAATACAACAATGCTGTTACCATTGTTGTTATGGCGGCAGATTCGGATAAGATGGTGGTAGCTAGCCAGGCGGACTTAGAACAAGCCCTACCACCAACCAAACCGAGAAAATTTTGCCCCCGCTGGTAGTTGAAGCCGGAACCTCGGGGACTGAGACAGGTGGTCTTACCAACACCACAGAGGCGGTTAAGCCTTACAATGCCTTTCAGTTTGAGAAATGAACAAGTCTTTGCGTTATTTGCGTTGAATTTTTCAAACATATGAAGCAAATGGTGATGAAAAGTCCTAGAACCAAAAATTCGAAGCCATGTAACATCTACTTAACAACCCGAACTTTTTTCACATGGATGTCCTCTGCCCTGGGGTGGGCGGAGGGGTCTGTTAGACTCTTGCTGACTAAATACCACCCCGGTGTTCCATCTCACACCTACGCCGGGGGTCGCAAGAACGTAGTTAACGTTAGTTAGTTCACACCAAACCACTGTTAAGGTTAAATAAACATTTATGGAAATAGTTAAAAGTTATGTTTGTTTTGTTATCTGAGCTGCAATTATTGTTAGGTATGTTATTATTGATCGACTCGCACCTTAGCGCGTGATGGAGTTTTAGTTACGACTGAATTTACGTTCATATTAATTAGGTATGCATAAACGACTAGACGTACTTTTGCTGTATGAGCATTATTGGCTCGTACAATCGATTTTTTTAAATAACGTAAAAGTTTTATTTTAATATTATAAAAAAAGTTGAGACCCTCACAGGACGCCCTTTCATTTAATGAATCACACGGTGTTTTTTTTTATAATTTTCTAATGACGTCACACGTCCGTGTTTGGGTCACAAAAATTCATATGTCATATATTCATATTTCCTACCTTTCAACTTAATCAGTCCATTAGATTCGGAGCAAAGATTCCGTTTTTTTCATTCGGACGTCATCATCATCATCTTCCTGCCCTTGTCCCATGTTACTTGGGGTCGGCGCAACATGTTTTCTTTTTCCATTCTCCCCTGTCAACCGCCACTCTATCATTCACTCCTTTCTCTTTCATATCATTCTTCACACAATCCACCCATCTTTTTTTTGACCTTCCTCTCCCTCTCCATCTATCCACATTTATATTCATCCCTCTCCTCGTCATTTTTCATTCGGACGTACGGAACCCTAAAAACAATTTCCGTAAACTATTTTATTTTTGTAACAAACCATGGTTTTCTTACATCCATGTCCTATGTTGTTTTTTGTAACACTTGCTCTCTGCTTACACTTTCTGAGATTATCTACACTTATGACGTGTGAGTCTAAAAATAGGGATGCAAAAACAGCAAATTATTGTCTGTCATTTCATTTTGTATTCATGCAGCATCACGATGACTATGCAATTAATAAACAGGTACGACGATTCTAAGTAGGTACCTACTCAACAATTACTAACTGATAAATAACATTGATAGAACCGGTAGGCCGGCTGGACAGCCTCCGGAATGGGAGACCGTGGTATGTCGAGCGGCCTTTCAAACTCAAACTCAAAGCATTAATTTCAAATAAACCAATTATAGGCAGTTTCGAATTGTCAAGGGGTCGGTCAGTCAGAAAGATGAAGCTAGTTGCCCATTCCAAAGCGTAATAGGTTCCTATGGAGAAGAACGGACAAGAAACTCCACGGACACTCTTTTAAAACAAAATATTGTTACAAAATATGGGTTACATCATTCATGTTGAAGTTATACATGTGAGAACAATGTAGAAAGACGTGCACGTTAGAAGCGTCCGTAATAAAAACAATTAAAAAACTTAAAATAAGCCGTGGCAGCTAAGAGATGACCAGTCCCAACTGACGGTGCCCATTCACGAACAAGACGCATGGATTAGCACCATTTAGCTCAACCATTTAGAAGGGAACTTAATGATCCAACACACACGCCACCACCAGCGAGACATTTGAGTGAGCATGACATACTCTCAGCCGCCAGAGTACATTCAAGTCAATAAAAGACATAATACCCGGTAAATGGTGGCTCTATAGTACATACTCGTAGAACTTACACCTGTGCTATGCAATTATATAATTCAAGGAGATTGAGTTTATACAATGCAAAGATAGTCTTCCAATCTTCAGCAGCTTTAATAATATTTTCAAATGCCAATCAATTAGTTTATGCGCCCATAAGGAGCAAGATCACCATTGAGCCAAGCATTTTTGTCAGTGATGTAATCCCCCAACTTATAATATGCTTGGCTGCATAGTGTGTTATATAAGATTTAAATTTAGTTTCGATCAATTGGAGTATGTGGGGAGGTATTTTATTGTAACATTTTAAACAGTACCCCATGAAGGATGAGTCTACTTTAGCCAGTCTGAAACCTGGTTGAACTAATTGATCCCTATTTCTAGTACTATAATTGTGTCTTTCACCTCTTTTGCTGAAAATATTTAAATTTTTCCTGTGGGTTATACTATTTTATGGGTTATTTTACTTCGATAGTCCTAGTTTATCATTTATGTTACAGGTATATGAAAATAATCCAATAATCCATCCCTTCATGCTAGGAGAGTTTCTGTGCGTCCTGTGAAAACTGATACATCTCGAAAATGTCAACTTTACAATATAGTAGTTTTTGTGTGTAAAAAATTATAAAATTTTGTTAGGATAATAATTTTACAAAAATAGTGACATAATTTGTATTTAGTGTCGTATTGTTTACAACCTATTATGTTCCAGCTCAAAAGGCGTTACTGCAGGAAGAGATATTTAAAAAAAGCTATATGTTGTATCAAAACACACCAAATGAATGATCGTGTATAATGATTCTAAATGAGTTGTATCGCTTTACACTTTGTGTGAAGCTTTGGTGAAAGGTGATATTGTTGCATTGTCAGGTAGTTTTATACGAAACTAAATCAACTCCTGTTCAAAGCTGTCAAACAAACGAGTAATATTTTTCAGTCGGCAGAAGCACTGTAAACACAAAACTCGTATTCTTCAAAACTTAGTGTTGTCTTCATTATATTTTTTCATTATAAAGTTTTGTTTAAAAAAAAAAGTGTAACGTAATAAATATATGTGAATAATGATATGACTTGAGATACATCTTAAAACACAATTATTTATTTCATAACTTGAATATTGTGAACGATACATGTCAATATGTATTTACTTACACAAAAATATTTATCAAAACACGCCATTTCGTCTTAGATGTACCATACGATCTTGAAAACTAATAGACGTATCAAAATGTTAATTAGACAGAATAATAGAGCATTTTTTTCTGATGAAGGTGCAACAATAATATCACATTCGATATAAGTTGACTTATAGCACTTTTCACAGGACGCACAGGTTTTATTTAGGTATTAAGTCTTGAAAAAAAAAAAAAATTGCTAGTTTTTATTGTATTTGCTGGTGTATTGGCGTGTGCTAGCTGACATATGGAAAATATTTTAATTTACCGTTTTATGTCTCGTAATGATAATTACTTTGCATACCTACTATTGTATAGAATCAAGTGTTTTTAACTAAACAGACAGCTATGCTGCTCGGGAGTTTGTTGCGCCACTTCATCTTTCCAGCTAAAGCACTAGGAATTGGTGAACGGCGGACGTTTTAGAGGACTGCCTTTATTAAGAAATAATATTAATATTAATCTTTATTAATTCTTGGCTTATTAGCCAAGCAATTTTGTAACGCACATTCGCCTGTACGTTAGCCATTTATGGTATTGTTGTAAATTCAATATAAAAAAATTAAATCATTTCTGCTTTTGCATTTTTCGCAAAATGAGATATATATACATCCAACATTTTTTAAATTAAGCGCCAAATCTTCCCATTGATTACTCGTAATGCACAAAACATGTGGGTTACGAGTTGTCAACGTATGACCATCGATATGCTATATTTTTATTATAAAAAATAAAATAAAAATGTTTTTTATTTAATGAAAAAAATAAAAAACAAACCTTTTTCCACAAAAAGGAAAAACTCTTATATAAACACAAGCGACTGCGACCGTCGCGGGCGGTCAGCTCGACGCATTCCTTCATCCCTCCCCTTGCACCCCACCCCTACTCCACCGGCGTAAATGAATCGCCTATGAGTGTGTAGCTAAAGATCGTAGCTGCACAATGCAATAAACACCGATCACGACAGCAGGTCGTATTTTCAAAATAAACTCAAGGAGTTCCAATGAACATCCGGGGTCGTGATTGGCGCACGGAGGAAAACTGAGCGTCACGACCCAGGGTCGTTATCGGCTGTCAAAGTGTTAAGTAATTTTGAAGTTCGAAAAGTGCTGATACGCAACGAGCCTACAACGTCCTGCGTGTTCAATCTAATAATGTTTTCAGAATGCTGTTGGGGTTGCCTCGGCATTGTTCTGCATCGCAAGTGTTCGCAAATGCACGCGTTGACGGTTTTCATGCTATAGTGCGTAAGAAAGTGGCGATGGCGTCGCTATTCCAAAGAAAGTGCGGTAGCACCATTTTGCAAATGATTGCAGCACAATTTACTCAAATACTCAAATCTTTATTGCATTCCACAATGTATAAGCTTAGGTGGTAAACATAAATTAAGAAACAATGCAACGGTGCAAATGATTGCATCCCGAAGTAACTATTCCCACCTAGTGTGCCTGTATGGGACATACAGGCACACTGGGTGGGAATAGTTACGGGGAAATGATTTTATTTTTTCTTGTGTAGGTACCATTTCGTAAAGATTGCATCCCGAAGTGACTGTCCCATAAAGGCACACTAGGTGGGTATAGTTTTTTTTTTTTTTGGGTGGCTACATGCGGCCACAAATCAAGCTATACATTTCCAGTTTAGGCTGATCTCGCATTGTATAGGATTTCCGTGTAATAAGAGGTCAGCTTGTACTGAAAATGTATAGCTTGATTTGTGGCCGTGTGTACCTAATAACATAGATCTTAAGAAAATTGTAATTAACACTTATATGGCTTCTTTCATAAATAAATGATTATTGATTGATTGATTACAAGGCGCAACTTGGAAGAGGACTTTACCCAACATAGGACTACCTACTATAGCTAAAGTATTAAGAAAGGGAGATAACACAAGCCTTAGAAACCACTGAAATCAAACAAATACCGTCTCATTACAAAACAAGTCCCAACTTTTGGCGGTATGATCCGACAGAAACATAAATACAGAGATAAAAATTCTGAAAAAAAAAAGTCTTATTTCAGGATCTGGTGGACATGCAATTGCTTTTAATAACACGATCAGATTAACTTTGCTGGATAGAAAAAAAAACCCCAAAGTTATTTATAAAAAAAAAAAAAAAACTAACACTTCAAAATATACAATGGGTGGCCATTTCGTAATATTTAATCAGTCTCATAGCTACAAAATAGATGTTTTATTCTTATTTTTTTATCATAAACTAAAAGGTAGTAATATTGTTTAGGAAAATTCACTGAGTTTATCTTGAGAAAATGATTAAAATAATTACTATGTTTAAATACTTCGGGAGCCTACTTCAGTGGGCTCGAGCCGGGCCGGATCATAGCGCCTTTGGTTCAAGCATTTGACTTCGGGCCAGTTTTTGTATTTCTAATCTTATTCCAACGGGAGTAAAGTTGTTAATAGAAAATTGAAAACTCAATCGGTTTTACAGTCCATTTTGTAATTAGAACTTTAACTTTGTCGAAAGAACCGCCTCTGTGGTCTAGTGGTAAAACCACCTGTCTCAGACCCAGAGGTCCCGGGTTCGATTCCCAGCGGGGGCTAAAATTTCTGCTCGGTTTGGTTGGTGGTAGGGCTTGTTCTAAGTCCGCCTGGCTAGCTACCACCATCTTATCTAAGTCTGTCGCCAAACAACAATGTTAACAGCATTTGTTGTGTTTCGGCAGTTAGAGTTAGAGGTAAGATAGCCAGTTCCTCTGTGGTTGAGGATACCGGGTGAAGCTCGCTTCCATCTTCGGCCTTATCATCACTTTCCATCAGGTGAGATGAAGGCCAAGAGCTTCCCCGTTGTATGTAAAAAAAAAATACGAAATTAAAAAATGGCTTGATGGTTTGAACCAGAGTCAAAAGATAAACTTTGTTTTGTAATAAATCCGATAATAATTTGAATACCTAAATGTTTCCTAGATCATGTTGATCGGCCCAATTATAATTTTTTTGACTTCTTAGCCACATTTTCGCAAAATGAAGTATTATATAGATAATAAATATATATCGTCACCAGAAAGCGCCATTTTGGCCAAAATGAGTTACACATATCGCTGGATTGGATTTTTTACTGGTTTCCAGCGATATATATAACTCATTTTGGCCAAAATGACGCTTAAGTAGTATTGGCTTTCCGGTTACGATATATACTTATTATCTATATATAGGGGCAGTGGGAAAATGATAGACTGATTATGACTATGACCTTGACCTTGTAAAATTTTCTACTTGTAATTTTATGGTGTATAATAAAGAGTAATCTATCTATCTGTCTATGACCATGATAACAAACACAATGAAGTCGTTGGTAATACATACCTCTACTTCAATAAATTAGTAGGTAAGACAATTGTTAATTAATCATAATAAGACTTCATTAAAGGCGTCTGCATACCTATGTCTTAATTAGATGCGTTTGAAGAAGATGTTGTTATAATTGAAGAATATCATAGAAATCGTCTAGACAAGACCGTAGTAAATATAAATGTGAAATTAATTATAATGACAGTCGTTTGAAAATAGTTATCATTTCCGAGTACTGTGGAATGAGATAAAGAATTTTATCCAACGTCTATTTATATTCAGTGATTTTTTAGCCAGTGGAAGCGACATTTAACGGGTTGTTGAGCTCTCTAAATAAAATAGAGTGGAGCTACACGTCGGGACAGGTGAACTTAAAGATGCAATGACTCTTTCTTCAAAAGGCCCTTCTGGATATGGCCCTGCATTGTTATACTCGCATAAAATCATAATAATGTAATGTATGGACTTTAAAGAGACCAGAACCTCTGAATTTGTTTCGGCATTTCTTCTCAGGGATTAGTCAGCTAGGAAATGCCGGTGCTATCTAGATGTAAATATTTACGACCAAAAAATTTACGTGCGAAAGTGTCTTAAAAAAACTATTAACAGAAATAAAAATCATATCATTATCATTTCATTTCATTTGATCATTTCATTACATCATTTCATTTCGTCATTTTATCTAAATTTAATTTTGTTTTTAAGAATCAGAATGCATGTTGTCCTAAAATCCAAGGATAAAAACTTACACTTCTCGGTATGACACTGGTCAAATATTAAAAAAATTGGGATTCTCCGACGCTTAAATTATTATTGATAACATCTAGAATTCAAGATATTTTCATCATCTTAAAGTAAATAATCCTGCAACAGCTAATCTAACCCGTGTGAGAATCGAACGTTATATAAACATTTTCACAAATAGACTCCAATCGATCTTTATTTATATGCATTTCTATTCAAAATAAACTGTAAATAGAATTTCGTGTGCAATATATTACTTGTTGAAAGAATTCTGTGTAGAAAATGAGGGAAAAGCTAGTTAAATTGTTATAAACAAAATATAAGAAAGGCATAAAAATGCAAAAAATAGTAACCTGCAGCTAATATTAAAATAAACAATTCTTACATGAAAAAATATTCAGGTACAAACACGATTCAGACAAAGATGGATGATGATAATCTACAAATAGCCGTCATGGTGCCGATTCCCTTGTTCACAAACTGAACAAAATTTAAGTTCAGTGCATCTTTTTCTTTCCATTTCATTAAGAAAAGGACAGAAGATAAATTTTAGTTTAGTCCTGTCAAATTAATCAGCGCTTGATGTAAATTGACGTAATTTTAGTAGGCAAGTTTTTAATCACGTCTGAACTTGTATGGAGTAGTGACAGGCGCTGATTAATTTGACAGGACTAAACTAAACTTTATCTTCTCTCCTTTACTTAATGAAATAGAAAGAAAAAGATGCACTGAACATAAATTTAGTTTAGTTTGTGAACGAGGGAATCGGCACCAATAACAGTAATTACAGAACAAGGATCACTAAATACAAGTTCGAAAAAGGGGACCCAGAAATGTGGTGGTTTATAAGTAGGTACAGACGCCAGCAGATCAAGCTACCTGAAACTGTAAAATTTTCGCAATCAACCTTGAACCTTATACTGTTAGTAGTGATAAAGTTGAAAATCTATTAAAGAAATTTGACAGATTGTAGTAGCTTGATGTGCTGGCGTCTGTACATAAACCAACATCCATTTTTATAAATAAATATATTTATATATTTTAAATCTTTTTTAAAGATTCGTTTCTATATTGTGAATGTGTGAATATTGCAGGCCTAGTAGACTGTAGATTTGTTAACCATTTTTATTTTATTTTGATAAGTGCTTGGTACTTGTTTACAGGCCTAGACTGTTCTCCCATACCTATTAACATTGTTAATTTAAAATATTGTAAAAGCCAATTATTATTTTTTAAGAATAACCGCGAAGTTTCTTGCCAGCTCTTCTTTATAGGAAACGACCAATTGGAACCGTGAACCTAGCTTCTGACGTTTCATTAGTGCCCATGTAGGCTCATGTGAAATAAAATATTTTGATTTGATTTGATACAGGGTTAAATATAATTAGCTAGCGAAACTGAGCAGACGTGATGGTTTATCTAAAGACAATAAAGCAAAAAAAAAACAAAAGTCCTTAATTCTGTTAATATCATTGTCATCGGCCTTCGTCAGTGTAGTTACTCGAAATTAGGAGATTAGGATTTCAAAAGAATTGTTGAACCGTCATCTGATATTATAGAGGTATAAGGAGCAGGGTGTAAAGTTCACTCATCCTCTTTTGAAAAGGGAGGATCCTCTGACCAGACGGGTGTTGTGTTTGGAAGGCAACTGACCGACGATGTTGTATACATACCAGTCGCGCGGCAAACTCTGCTTGCGCGATGCAGGATTTGTGTGACGTCAGGTCTTTAATGCGTAAGTTCACATGTGGCATGTGGCATCTACAACGGTAGATGCCGCCACAATATCGATACCCATCACATTTACGGAGTTTCGGTAGCTAATTTAATTTGACCCTGTAATATCCAGCTTAGTAGACGGAAAGTACTCGTAATTAAAGTTTTAGTACGATTTCGTCAATCCGATGATCACAGCGATCCTATATACTGCTACTAATAAATAAAATAGACAGCTAACATGGTGTCCATACATAAGGGTTATTTACGTTCGTGTAATTTTTTATAGACGAAAAAGGAGGAGGTTCTCATGTCGACGCGAATATATTTTTTATTACAAAACAATCTTCGTCTCCAATCATTAATTAAAAAAGTCTTTTAAAATTCGTATTAAGATAATTAAACACTATAAACCTGTGCAAATATCATCTCATTTACATTGAATGGCAAATAATAATACCTAACTACACATCATATTAAATTGTGTGTTTATTTGTTCAGTTGCTATGTGAGGAAGATAAAACTAGTACATTATTTTGCGTTCGCAAAAAATTTGTCTTCATTCTGTGGCAGACATTCACACGTCATTATTAAATTAATTATAAGTAATAGTTAAGTATCTTTACTTCTCTATTAATGTTATAAGAAGGTAAAATTTGTTTGTAAGTTTGTATGTAGGGGGTAATCTCTGAAACTACTGAACGGATTCTGAAAATTCTTTCACTAATATGTAGCTGCTTTATCGATGATTGGTAATAGGTTGTAATTTATCTTTATAACTTGCACATTAGCAGAGCTATCACAATTTTTGTCAAGCAAGTCGGAAAATAATACCTCTTAAAACAGAATTATTTACATGTGCATCCCCTAAACAGTTGCGTATAATTGAAAAGTTGAAAACAATGTATCGCAGCCTGGTCCGCCATAAAAAATATTACAAAAATGTCGCCGACACCATATTTCTATATTTAATATTTTAGCAGATATAGGATGATTTATGATAAAAAAAAAGAGATTTATTATTATTTTTATTATCGTTTATTTCATCGATATCACAATATATGTTGTTGAAATATTACATCACAATAAATTAAATTAAAATTAAACATTATTAAAATTAAATTCATTTCAGCCGAAAGACTTTCACTGCTGGACATAGGCCTCCCCCAATTGGGAGGAAAATTAAATTACATTATTAAACTTAAAATTAAATTACATTAAAATAAATTTAAATTACGGGTACAAAATTACATATTTCAGCTTATTAGCGTCTTAGCAGATACACACAGCGAAATAACACAGACACTATTTGATTAGTACATGCACATAATCGAGTCAGGAAAGATGCCTTGAGTCTCGTCAAGAGCCCGTAAAAATCAGTAACTCTTTTTCATTTTTTCAACGTGGACGTTTGGATGATTATTTAAACAAGAAAACATTCTTTATCAAAATAAATTATTGCATGACTACAAGCACATCATAGAGATAAGATTTGCTAGTAACAGTATGTCAATTGGTTGTAAAGTTTCAGAGATAACATAAAATTACTGAAACGCTAAATGCCGCTTAAATTTGTTTATATGTAGGGGGTAATCTCTGGAACTACCAGTCGGAATAGAAAAAATATTTTTGCGTTTGATAGGCCTATTCTTGAGGAAGGCTATAAGCTATTTAACATTACGCTGTGACCCTTAGGAGCCAAGTCAAAGAAAAAAGTCAGAAAAAACGCTAAGTGAAAATAAAATATTATCACGGGCGGGCTATGGGTCGGAGGAACAAGAAATTTCAATTTATCTCAAGAACAAACTGATCATTGTAGTTCACAAACAAGTTCTCCCATTTAATCCAACTGCAAATGTAAGTTTGTACGCACAATATTGAGAGATTTACCATGTTATTTTAAGACAACAGACTTCTTATATATTTTCCTGTATTAAGTAAAGACCTACTTTCTGTATTTTTTTTTCTTCAAAATTTTAGGCTTTATATTTTCGGAGATAAGGGTCCAATTCAGCCTATCGCAGTCCACTGCTGAACATGGGTCTCTCCCATGCTGCGCCACAACACCCTGTCCTCCGCCTTCCGCGTCCAGTCTGTCCCAACCACCTTTTTGAGGTCGTCGGTCCATCTAGCTAGGGGGTGTCCCACACTACGCTTGCCGAGACGCGGTCTGCACTCCAGGACTCGTCTGCTTCACGGGCCATCGGTCCTTCGACAAACATGGCCAGCCCAATGCCACTTCAGCTTGCTTACTCTACAAGCTATGAACTCCGGTTCTCTTCCGGATAATTTAATTCCTGATTTTATCCTTCAAAGAAACTCCGAGCATAGCCCGCTCCATAGCGCGCTGAGCGACTTCATATTTTATAGACCAGTCCGACTGTCAGTGTCCACGTTTCGGCACCGTATGTCATAACGGGCAGGAAGCACTGGTTGAAGACTTTAGTCTTCAAATATTGCGGTCATAGTGCGGCTAGGTTTAACCTTCTAAATGTCGTGACAACATCGAAAAAACAGGGGCCTTACTCCCGACAGCATCGAGTTTTGAATCAATCGAATTGGATTCGAATTAAATGCCGATCCATACTCTTGAATCCAACACTAGCGCACGATCGTGCGGTGGTTCAAAGCGAAACTAACTTCGATCGAAAAATCGAAAAGTTCGTACTCCGCACGCCATCTGACAGATAGATATCGAGTTGTTGGATCAAAACTAAACGTCAAATTACACGATATCAAAGAAGCTACTTTATTCAGATCGAGTGAGACTACCTAAAAGACATAGAGCACTTGACGATGACGTAATCCGCCGGATACGCATAAAACGACGCTGATATTACTCGAACCTATGTCGATCTTGATTTACGATTCGAATAGTTAGTTTATTCGAATAGTCGGGAGTAAAGTTTTAAATCGAGTTCGAATCGGAAACAAAATAAAACTCGAAACGTTTTCGGGAGTAAGGCCCCAGGTTTGAAGTAACAAACTGGACGACCGGATATGATGCAGAACCAATATTTTTAAAACACATTACTTATTATTTCAAATAGCTATTTCTATGATGTCAAAACATGCGCGGTTTGTAAAAGAGAATGTTTCATAACATTTCCTGTGTTATATTTTTAATGTTGCCTATAATTATTTGGTATTAGATCATGCGGTTTGATTTAGTAATCGATAATTTTATTTATGTTTTGTTTATCTTGGACATTACTGACATCGGTGAAGGTGATGTCAGTAATGGTCTTGTATAGGTAAGTCCAGGGACTTACCTACACAAATAAATAAAATTGCAGTGTCTGTTTGTAATGTTAAATTAACAGCTTTTTACTAAATACATATATTATGAAAGTTTGACGACACGGTTGGCGCAGTGATTAAGCGATTGACTGCTGCGCTGCGTGTCGCGGGTTCGATTCCCGCACGGAACAAATATTTGTATGACCTACTAGTAGTTGTTCCGGGTCTGGCTGTTTGTATATGTGAGTTTAAATGTTTGTAAACGCACCCACAATACAGGAGAAATGCCTAGTGTGGGGCAACGTTTGAAAAAAAAAAAAAGCGTATGTAGGTACGGTATTTATATATTTTTTTACTTCTGTTTGTTCCGGCTAATCTCCGAAACGGCTAGACCGATTTTGACGGGATTTTCACTGCCAGATAGCTGATATTATAAGAAGTAACTAAGGCTACTTTTATTTAGAAAAAAGCCACGCGGGCGAAGTCGCGGTCTGCAGTTAGTAGTTAATGCAGGTCTGAAATCGTTAACCCGTCTTAAGCAAGCGTGGTTATCAATGCTCGTGCATTCTCTGTATGAGAAGAGGCCTTTGCCCTGCAGTGAAACGTCTGTGCGATGTGGGATTATCCCCTCGTTAGCAAGTCACCAGATTCTCATCTCACCAGATTCTCAACTAACCAAATTCGCAACTTACCAGATTCGCAACTTACCAAATTCGCAACTCATCAGATAATGTACTATCCAACACATAAATTATTAAAATATAATTTTATATTAAATTAAATGAAATTTACTATAAAAATTTATTTTATTTCAAAACTTTGACTTCTAATATTTTAGGAGAAATTGAAATTTTAAAAGTGTGGTACTAAGTTTTGAAGGCATACATTATCCAAACAAACTTGGTAGGCGTACATCAAGAATTCCGTGTTTTAACTCATTTTTGTTTTGGCGTATAAAGTATCTACCTATTCTGTTATTTTTTTGTAACTTTGTGTTTCATTGTACATTTGGTGAGTTGCGAATCTGGTGAATTGCGAATCTGGTTAGTTGAGAATCTGGTGAGTTGAGAATCTGGTGACTTGCTAACGAGGGGAATTATCCGTAACTCTGTTTATTTCAAGCTCCTGGAGGGGCTTGTGGCTAAGTAATAACAGTTGCGCGGCTGCACAGCCGTTCATTATATTTACTGTATCTTTGACATATCTCGGGACCCAGGGGTCCTGGACCTTTGGGGCTTCGTACGAGAGGGCGAAGCCAACTCACAGAGGCCTGTTATGGCTCATTTACATAAGGTCGTTTTGGCCGACTCGGTTGCAGCCCGTATTCGCAAAATAGCCAAAAGCCTCGTATTTAATCAGTAAAAGTTGGACAATTTAGTCAATTGCTTGACGTCAAGAACTCAGGTCCAAAGAAAATTTACATTGCATAATTAAAAACTTATTTACGGACAGAAGCTGGTTTAAGTTTAAAATAGACGTACATAGCACTATTATACTACATTTTTTCAGACCATGTAGGGACAATACAGACAAATCATAATATTCTAAAGAATCCATCATACGAAGTGCACTAGACCGATTTATAGACGTCCTAAATTACCTATATCTACACAAGTGAACCTAAATCGATTCAAATATTCAATGTCTATTGTACCCGTCAGGCCTTTCAAGCCTGCCATTCGAATAATGTCACTCGACCATACACTATTTTATCTTCAAGATGTATTGTCTGAATTATAAGGGGACGGTACCTGCTGGTGACCTTGTGCGACTGGGTGGTTTCCATAACTCCGCGCGGCCACGTATAATAGAGATGAAAACTGAAAAAAAAAATTTTTTGTTCGTCACGTAGATTATTAAAAAATATTGGACACGTATTTTTTTTTCTTTTTTTACATAATCAAAACATTACGGCGATACATTGAGTTTAAATTTGGCATAACGTCACTGCTCGGTAGATTTTATACGTAGCTGTGACATAACGAGCCCCCACTCCCCAAGATAAAGCTAAAAATATAAAGCAAAAAATACGTGTCTAATATTTTTTTATTACCTGTTTGACGGACTAATCAATTTTTCTTTTTTTTTTTACCCAGGACACATCTCTATTGCCACCAATGTTTATTTTTAGTAACGAAAATATGAATATTGAAAAAATAAATAAGTTAGTCCAAAAAAAAAAAAAACTGAACTAGTTAGAAAGTAATATCGTTTTTATGTTTTGGGTAGACATTAGTTTCAGAATTTATTTCATAAAGTATTTTACTACAATATTTAAATATTCATATAGAATTGATATGTACGCGTTCTAGTTTAACATAAATTTTTTCAACAATTTACTGGCTTTCTTTGAAGGAGTAATAACAGATTTAAAGACATTAAAATCATATATCTGCTGTCTTAGGGTGAAGACAGACGAGCGTAATTTTTTGAGTTGTGAGTCGCGTAATTTCGGTCGCGTAATTTCTGCTCGGCAGAAATTCTGTTGGGCTGCCAGACGAGCGTAATTTATTCAGTTGCTTTTCAACACTTGTATTGGGTGTTTGTGTAGTGCAATGGATACGAGTCGCCCCCCTCTCGCCGCAAACTCAATTCGGTCCGAATAATGCGTGTGAGTCGGCAGACAACTCATTTTGTATGAAACCAAATGCAGCAGAATTTCTGCGACCGAAATTCTGCAACTCACGACTCACAAAAATACGTTCGTTTGGCCTCATACTTAATGTTCGTGACAAAGTAATAACAGCCGCACAGCTCGATCGATCAGGTTAAGCTACGCTTGACAGTCCGTGGATGGGTGACCATCTTTACATACCGATACCCCTCCGTGCCTCGGAAAGCATGTTAAAAACTATGCAAGCCTTGTTTTAACTTTGTATACAGCCACTCTGTTAAATTGCGGCGTAAAATTGTAATAAAAAAATATTATCAACAATTTTGCAAAATGACTGCACAATTTACTTTTCACAAAATTATTATTTAATTTACATAGATTTGAGCTTAATATCTACCATCATCAATGATAAAAATACTGGCTGGTACACCCAAAGTCTAATAATAAGATAATTCATGTAAACAAAGTAATGTCAAGAAATGTCACTGTCAAAATGACAGGACAGTAGTGAAAAGCATTTTTTTTTAAATAATCATCTATAAAATTAAAATTAATTAATTTTAAGAACTATGCAAACAAAATACCGTTGCCAAACAATGTTTTGTGTAGTTTGCCGGAGACACGGCATATGATCGTCATAATCAGCCCTTTTAAGTCCACTGCTAGACGTAGGCCTCCCAAAATCGATTTCCACTCAAAACAGTTTTCATCCAAAATGTGGCTAGTTATGCTACTTACGATATGAATCTATGAATGAGAGTTGTAACATTAGTGTCGTTGAAGATGTAAAAATTTGAAAATGTTTGGATCTCCTGCATTGTTACCAGTATTCATAAAATATTTTATACCAGAAAATTTCCTTTTTTTAATAACTTTGTTTAAAACCGAAAATTTATAAAAGTAATTATTACGGTATGATTATTTTTTAGATATTATTTCTTAAAATCGGTAAGTACTTTAAAAAAATGGTACCTTTTATTTCGCCATTTGTGAATTACCATTACGAAGATATTTGTTTGATATGTTATCCCCTTTGTTTACATAAATGATCTGAATTTCAGACTGAATATAGAATGCCACAGAAAAGAAACATAAAAAAGACGGGAATGCGGCAGTTCGATCTTCAGTTGTTTTGTCGAGTGCTAATTATTTACATAAACAGATATTTGTATAAAATAAGTTCATCAGATTCAGAAACGTATTTGTTTAACTAATCAGGTTTTTATTTACTTTGCTCATATTCGAAATGAAAAGCAGAGCGTTTACCTCGGGTGAAAGAACCTATTTAGGCACTCGAACTATTAGCGCCCTCGCTATCTCGTGCCTGAATATGTCCCTTTCATCCCTTGTATAATAATCTACTGTTAAATGTTGCAGTGTTAAACGGAAAATGACATGACTGTGTAAAAAAAAGAAAACAGTTGTCATGTCATTTTCCATTTTACACTGCAAAATTTAAACTAATATCATTTTCCACCACGAAGTTGTAAGCGTGTGCAACAACGTTTTCAGCATGACCATTATTGCTGAGTCACGGACGTGATGGATTTTCTATGAAATTACATTTCACAGGCGACCACTCCCAGCTCTGCATAAGTACTATACCCCTGTTGTAACTATTAATAGATAATATGAGATATCCGTTGTTTTGGGTGATTGGCAACGGAATTCATCCATTACGAACCTTAATTGGCTCTATGTTTCATATACAATTGTTATTCATCTGTTATAGCTGTTGGTTCTCCTATAAATAAATAATAAATAAATTACAGGTACGTATTTGTTATTTTTGTATCTGTATCACACGCAGGTACCACAATCAGGAGTGCGGTATACAAATTAGCGTCCATACACGTGTTGTTGTTATGGTGATAACCGACCGCTAACCGATCGTCATGAAATTTGGCAGAGATATATCCTGGGATATGGATAAGGACATAGGCTACTTATTTACGCGATAACCCACATCCACGCGGGCGGAGCTGCGGGCAAAAGCTAGTTATTTATATTTTGCAGTGCCCTGACAGGGTTCATGTATAAAACCGACAGTAATCTATTGTTAAATGTGTGATATGCATGACAGCAAATAATTAAATAAAACAATAAGTAAGGCGGTGCCGAAAACTAATTTAAAATCAGATGTAATTGCCCTTCAATATAATTATCTCCAATGTATTGAAAACGTTTATTTATCGAAATAGAAAGAAAGAAAAAAAGTTTATTGGGAGTCACACAGGAAGATCACAAACCAAACTGAACACAATCATAAATGAGAAAAAAAAAGTCCTGTAAGAGTTCTGTAAGAGAGAAAAAAAAGTCCTGTAAGGCAGCATACTGCGACATTTAAAAATAAGTGTCGCAGCGCTGGTATTCTGATAGCTATATATACAGTGTGAGTCTTTATAATGTGCACATATCGAAATGAGGGAATCTATGCTTAATTTTATCTACGGAAAAAATACAAAAAAAACTTTTTTTTTTTAATTTAATTTTTATTTTATAATTTTTATTTCAAAATTTCTCAATAAGACGCCCCCTTATTGAGAAATTTTACAATTATTGTAAAAAATTATGAAAAAGAAAACAAATTTTTGCTAAAAAAAAAAACATGTTTCTTATCAATTGAGGGTAGTTTTTTCCCCAATTTTTATTATATGAGGACGCCTAATTACTTCCAATCATTATGGAGTTTGTTTCATCGTGATAGATCATTTAGTTTAAAAGTTACACTGGGAACAATTTTTTTTTTAATAAAAAAAAAAGTTTTTTATTTTTGCCGTAGGTATAATATACAGAAATCTATACAAATAAATAAAAATTTAAGTGTCTGTTTGCATTGTCACTAAAACAGATTTTCACTAAATGCGTAATGAAATGTATACGATCCATAAAAATAAAAAATAAAACAATTTTAAAATTTAGTCTGGCTGTCTATTTCTCTGTTCGTTCCAGCTAGTCTCTGAAACGGCTGTACCGATTTTGATGGGACTTTCACTGGCAGAAAGCTGATGCTATAAGGAGTAACTTAGGTTACTTTTATTTTAGAAAAAGCCACGCGGCCGAAGCCTCGAGCAGCAGCTAGTCAATAATAATGTCTTATAATAATAATCATCATTTATTCAAGCAACAAGACTCAAAGTGTTAGTAACAATATACTTACAAACTATATTAGTAAACATTAACGGACACAATTTTGAAATCACTGCTGCAAGGTAACAGGCCCAGCTGATACCCTGCAGCAGTGGTTCACAAACGCACAATCCAGCTTACTTGCTACCATAGATAGGATGCTATTGGTACCGCCCCGCACCCTACTAACCAGGGATGCGCACCGCTTCCGCATCACAGTGTAGAGTGTAGAAGCAGTCAACGCGAGCTTCCGCAAACATCCCAGATGCGCTGCAATATCGGGGCAACCCCAACAGCACCCTGAATGCGTTATTGTACTGAACGCGAAGGGCGCTGTATGATTTCTGAGTATAATGAGCCCACAGACTGCAAAAGTAAAAAGACGTGCAGTAAGCACTAAATATAGTGCTTAAGATTTAAAAAGTAGATTGTTCTTTTTTTTACATACAACGGCGAAGCTCTTGGCCTTCATCTCACCTGATGGTAAGTGATGATAAGGCCGAAGATGGAAGCGAGCTTCACCCGGAATCCTCAAACACAGAGGAACTGGCTATCTTACCTCTAACTGCCGAAACACAACAAATGCTGTTAACATTGTTGTTTTGGCGACAGACTTAGATAAGATGGTGGTAGCTAGCCAGGCGGACTTAGAACAAGGCCTACCACCAACCAAACCGAGCAGAATTTTTTGCCCCCGCTGGGAATCGAACCCGGAACCTCTGGATCTGAGACAGGTGGTTTTACCACTAGACCACAGAGGCGGTTCTTTGCATGGTCTCTTGGTTTCAACCAACATTTTAATACATATCACGAGTTTCTTGCTTCTAATTCAGTTTACCATCGTAACTAAGCTTGAATGTAGTCAGCCGAATTAATCGTGCAGTTTTTATGAAGTCTACCGAATGGGTTTGCTAACAATTTGTTTAGTAGAAACATTAAGTGCGACTGACTCACCGTTGAATGTTGAATTGCTCTGCTTAAGGATCCTACAAACGGGCGTGACACGCGACGCGACACAAAGGCGTCCGTCGCGCGACAAGCTGTGCCTTTGTGTCGCGTCGTATGTCGCGCCTTTTTGTAGGAGCCTTAAATCGCAATATGAAGCAGCCTGAAGCTAGTACAATCAGGCAAAGCGTCTGTCATGCTCAAAATGTAGGCACAACCGACGGACATGACACGACCATGATCGGTCATTTTCAGTTCTGTTCGCGAATGCATAGGATTAACCCCTGTCAATCAAAGACTGAACATGTTGTTCTTACTGCTGTGATTGGTTCAAAATAACGAGAACTAAGCTTTGTTAAAGCTAAAGCGCCACGGTAGTCCACGAAATTTAAATTTTCTTTTAGAGGATAAGTTTTTGTCCAGTGCCTTCCGATACTTCTTAGTAAGAATAGTTGTCAGACTTTCGGGCTTCTGACTTCCCGAAACGACTGTCAAAGATCCACGAATGACAACCGGGACCAACGGCTTAATGTACTTTCCGAGGCACGGAGGGTTCTTTGTATGTAAAGATGGTCACCCATCCACGGACCAACCGCGGAAAGCGTAGCTTAACCTGATCAATAGAGCTAGAGATCGTGTAGCTGTTATTATTTAGGTACAATCACCTCCGGAACCCTAACGGAAAAACTATTAATAATGAATGCAAGAATAAATTACCTCACCGAATATTATTGTAGGTACTTATGTGTAACACTTACTTGCGTGCCGCTTCGCTCTTATTCACAAGAAAAGCGACAGAATAATGTAAATAGCCGATCTCGTCAGATTTTCATGATCCACACAGAGTGCTCCGATCGTAAAACAGTCACGAATAAGTTACAGTTCGACTATAAATTTGATTTGGTCCTCTGCGATCGAAACGTATATTCAGTAATATTAAATTTGATCGAAACTCGAATCGTTTTCGAGTTTGATTTTTTTCAGATTCGAACTCGCTTCTGGGGTCTTACTACCGACAGCATCGAGTTCTGAATCAATTGAATTGGGTTCGAATTAAATGCCGATCCATACTCTTGAATCCAACACTAGCGCACGATCGTGCGGTGGTTCGAAGCGAAGCTAACTTCGGTCAGTTTTAAATTTTAAATCGAGTTCGGATCAGAAACGAAATCGAATCGGCATCAAAATCAAACTCGAATCGTTTTCGGGAGTAAGGCCCCTGATCCGAACTCGATTTAAAACTTAAAACTGACCGCAGTTAGTTTCGCTTCGAACCAACGCACGATCGTGCGCTAGTGTCGGATTCAAGAAAACGGATCAGCATTTAATTCGAAACCAATTCGATTGATTCAGAACTCGATGCTGTCGGGAGTAAGGCCCCAGAAACGAGTTCGAATCGGAATCAAAATCAAACTCGAATCGTTTTCTGGAGCAAGGCCCCTGTTCTAGATATGGATAACATCTCTATATTATATTGACAGGGCGTCCCACGACTTTGCCACATGGAGGGAAAGTACCATAAATACTGTAAATAGAAAATTGTACTGAATGAAGACTTCATTTTTATTTTAAAAACAATACAAACTACATTCAAGGAATTTTAAATAATCGCCTGTCTAAACCGGGAATCGAATATCAGTATCATTTCATGCGGAGGAATGATGACCATTTCGTGAGCAAAGTTTGCAGTTTGAATGTAAATAATTAGATGAAGGAGAGCGGCCAAAGAAATTATTAATAAATTGTCTGATATGCTAGAATGGGGTTCAATACTAAGATAACGGCTGATATATGTATGGATGAAGAAAACATGCTACGCCGAACCCAAATAAAGGATAAGGGCAGAAGAATAATGACGTTAGTTTTCATAATGCTCTGAACTTAAATAAAATATTAATGTTGTATATTTTTAAGAAATATAATAAAAATAACGAATATTAATGACTGAAGTTCATCGCATCAATTTATATTATTCAGTGTATCTCACCGACACTTTGACGGCGCCTTTTAAAATATTATTGCTAAATGTTGTTTTTTTTTTATCACTCCAGTGGCGGCCATTAAAGGGTGTCGCGTTAAATTCGGAGATCGTTTGCCAGGCTCCAAGTTATTTTTAATTTACTATAAAAGTGCCTCGTAGCTGAAATTAATGTAACATTTTTGCTGAAAGGTCAATTGTATTTATTTTTGAGACAAGTATTTAACACTTTTACTGGCTACAAAGTAGACACAATAATTAAGTAACCTGAAACATTCTAATTTAAAATTACGGGTTCAACGAAAAAAATAAACGCGTCGAACGAATTAAAAGTTCCTATTAATAACTTTTATAATACCTACGGTAGTCTATATTAACTGAAAAATTAAAATTTACTTATATTTGAATTACTCAATCATTGAGCTATTGTAATTTGCATTTGAAGTAACAATTGCGCAATAACATTGAAATCAAATCCAAAACACAGTTAGGCGGCCCCTCATTATTATCATCATCATTTCAGCCGAAAGACGTCCACTGGTGGACATAGGCCTCCCACAAAGGGAGGGTTTGCCTTAATCGCCACGCTTGGCAGGCAGATTGGCGATCGCAGTATGATGTTAAAAATGGATAGAGAACGCTGCTGCCCATTCCCTAGTAAGTCCGTTAGTCGCCTTTTACGACAACCACGGGAGGAAATAGGGTGCTATTCTTTACATCCGGCATCACACGGCACACACACCAACAATAAGTTTACGCAATATGATTGAATCAGCCTTCGCACTCAAACTATACATTATTTTCACACAATAACATTGACGGCCCATATGCTTCATTGTTTTCGAGTGAGCAAGACCTGCGCTATACTTATACTGCACGGTGCAATTAAAATATGGAGCAAGAAAAATTTAACTCGCTCAAACTTTTCTCAATCACTGCGCAATCTTCAATATTAAGGTGAAACTAGTCGATACTTTTTCCATACAAATTTCGGGGGGGTATTACTCCACTGGTTGATATTGTACAGACGCCAGTAGGTCAAGCTACCCGAAACTATCAAATTTTCGCATTCAACCTTGAACCTTATACTGTAGAGATAAAGTCGAAAATCTATTAAAGAAATTTGACAAATTGTAGTAGCTTGATGTGCTGGCGTCTGTACAACCAAAGTTAAACATGACATTGTTTTGTATTATTATTAATTTTGTCTGTACGGAAGCAGAATAATAAAATAAAAAGCCATTAAAAAGTTATGAGCCAACAAACATTCGTTTTTCCTGCTAATTTTAACGCAACTTTGGGCGTAAATAAGTAATAAAAGAAGTATAAAATGTCCAAAACAAAGTCTGCACCAAAAAAGCTCAATTATTGGAGATTTCAATAAAATTTATTAGTAATTAATAATTATCCAGTAGGTTTTTCATAAAACTCAACCTTCCAAAGGACTTTACGTAATTTTGACGCGCGCAGTTTACTATGAATTATCGTGCATTTCAGTCAACACACGATGACGGTCACGATGCTAGGTGAGACAGTGTGCTTTTTGGCCACGCTCACCAGTGAGTTCGAGCCCGCGACTAGTTGGCTCTTAACTCAAAACGGTCAAAACCATTGCGCAATTCGTGATACGGTGCAATATAATTGATCATACCGCCTTACAGAATTTATTCAGAATTTTCAGTAGGTAGATATATAAATAGACTATACTAACGTATTATGGAATGCATTGATTCAAAATTATACAATACGTTTACGTACGAAAGCCAAACTTAATTCTGCTTTGACTGATATCCGACATGAGGACGGCTCGTACTGTAAGAGGGAAGCGAGAATCACGAAAGACTGAAAAAGATTGAAGAAGACATTTGTTTAGGTTTCCATAGCCAAATGGAAAACAGAACTAAATACATTGTATAAGATTAAACCATAACAGTATAATATATAAGTAGTGGCTATGCACGTAAGGTGGTTCGTTGTTACGAAAAAGAGCGCCTCTCGCCATCAAACGCAAAAATTTGGCGAGTTTAGAATTAAGTAACATCTCTGTATTATAATTTATAAAAAATAAAAAATAAACGGAACCTGTATAAGTTTCATCATGTCCGTCTGTTCGTCTATGTCTCCGTCCGTGTGGGTGCTACATAGCCATTTTATACGCATAGACATTATTTGCGCTATATTTATTTATTTATAATAAGCACACCAACAGTACAGTCACTTACAATTCAAATAAAAATAACATCCTAAATTGTCGTTTTAGTAACCATGCAAATAACAGGTATGCATGACATTAGTATATGAATATTAGAGACAAAAAAGAACAATAAAAAGTGTTTATATTAGACCTAAATCTAGAATCTAGAACACTACAAACCAAAACAATTTGAGCTACAAAGAAGTGCACTCGTCGTGCTATTTATATAGGGAGGGATATCCAGTAGGTCCCATAGACACGGCCGCTCCCCGACCCTTGACTGTAAGTGAAGCGCCAGCACGCGCTTTAGCTGAGCAGCATGTAATCCAAAATCCCCCTGATAACAATCAAAACACTGATTTTATAGGGACCGTCGTCTCGTTCCCTAATCCGAGTTCGTACCCCACAGGGGGTGCCCGTAGGGAGCAGCAGTCGTTTAGTTTATAAGTTTTTACGCCCTGACTGGAGACATCAAGTTTCGTTAGGAGCTTAAGGCAGCCACAGGAAAGTCCGGTTAAAGAGTCGGAACCTTAGTGGTTACACTATGAGATGCCCTAGATAAAAAAAAAAAATGACACGGCCAGTTTGTTTTTCTTACCGGCTATCTTTTTTTTTTTCATTTATTTACCATTTAAAAATTAATTACTTTTGTTTAAGCAGAATAGCATTTTTAAACCACTAAGGTTTGTACGAGTACTTAATGCTACATGTAATTCTACATCGTAGTAAAACCAAATCAAGGTAAACAATAAATACAACATAATTCCTTATTTCGAAATTTGGTAACTTCATCTCAGGTGATATGCTAGTTACTACGTAAACCGCATTTCACATTGAGCATTCAATGTGTTGTAGGTAGTGGGACTTAAGTTTTGATTCAATAAGTAAGTAATTTTGATGATTTTTTTTTATATTTTTTATTTTTTTATTCTAGGTACATATGTACCTAGAATAAAAAAATCAATATTCTTCACCTATAAATATTAATTAATGTATACAAACTATTGTTAACATTTTAAAAGAGTAAGTATGGAGTTTTTTGCCCATTCTTCTCCATACATAACTACATTTTGAAGGCGCAACTAGAATCAATTAACTATTCATGTAATTTTTGACGTTCAAAAGTGCATCTTCGTGCCTATTTGAAATAAATTATTTGACTTTGACTTTGACTTTGAATATTTCTTGGCGGAAATCATCAATCGGAAGGTAGGTTGTTAATTAACCGAGGAACTAGGTAAGAAGATGTCCGCTCGCCATAGGTGTTGTTTGCCCGAACCCTGCATAGCTGGTTACGTGCGACGGCCCGCGTGAATACAGGATGTTGAACTTCTTGCTCTAAGTAGCCGTTGAAATATGTATCTGTCACCTTCCTTACTATTGTGCCATTCAAGGGGACTTGTAGAGTGTTAAATAATGATAATTATGTCTTTTTGCGCGTGGAAATCAACATGAATGCCCCTATCTTGAGGCGGGCAGAGGGGTCTGTCAGACTCATACTGACAATGTGTTCTTCTGAAATGAAATGAAATCGTTTATTCTGTAAATAGGATATCGGAATCACTTTTACACGTCATATTAAATTAATATAGAAAAACCGGGCAAGTGCGAGTCTGACTCGCGCACCGAGGGTTCCGTACAAAGTAGTTGAAAAAATGTTCTCCCATACATCGATATACGGTCTTGACAGACTGACAGATAGACAAACGGACAACGAAGTGATCCTATAAGGGTTCCGTTTTTTTCCTTTTGAGGTACGGAACCCGAAAAATAAGCTAGATGAAGTCGACACCACCAGTGTTCTTCAACTCAAAGTCAAACTCAAAGCATTTATTTCAAATAAACCAATTACAGGCACTTTTGAATTGTCAAGGGGTCGGTCAATCAGAAAGATGAAGCTAGTTGCCCATTCCAAAGCGTAGTAGGTTCCTATGGAGAAGAACGGACAAGAAACTCCATGGACACTCTTTTAAAACAAAATATTGTTACAAAATATGGGTTACATCATTCATGTTGAAGTTATACATGTGAGAACAATGTAGAAAGATGTGCACGTTAGAAGCGTCCGTAATAGAAACAATTCAAAAATTAAAATAAGCCGTGGCAGCTAAGAGATGACCAGTCCCAACTGACGGCGCCCGTTCACGAACATGACGCATGGATCAGCACCATTTAGCTCAACTATCTTTGGCTGGGGCGCTGGGGTACTTACGCAATTCGACACCCTTCCCCGTCTAGGAAATATTAGTTATGCTTCCTGTTACAAGCACAAAGCAATATTAGTATTTTGTTAGTCCATTTTTGATTCTGAACATTTACGGGATGATTATTGATTCTACTTTCCAATTTTTCCTAAAAATCAAATTCCATAAGTTGGCAAAAATACTTATAATTTTCTTTAATTCTAACTTCAGTATACATGGAATACAAATCGACTAGTTGCGGAGTAAAGAAGCTACATTCGTTGATAGTTATACGATTGTAGAAGAGTTACTGTATACACGTACCACGCTAGAACATTTTAATCGTTTACATTTCGCGTATTTTCGACGTGAGTAAATTAAACAGTACGTATTGATTGTTATTTTCAACGTTTATGTGGTAAAAATATTTATAATCAGACAATGTTTGCAGTTCGTACAAACTGAATATTGTGAAGACCAACTTGCACTTTCATAGGACATACATTGTATCATTTATATTTACGTTTAACGTTAACGTTAACGTTATTAACGTTTTATTTTAAAGCACGCACCTAATAAATTACTCTAGCACTTCGAATTTTAAATTAGTGCCGGGATTGTCTCAAAACCATTTAAGCCAAAACAAAAGAACATCATGTTTCAGATACCATGATTGTGACTGAAACATTATAATATGTCATACAAAATGAATTGGTTATGGTTGGGTTACGAATTGGTGGTAGACGTGTTCTTGAGTTGAGACCGCGAATCGGTAAACGTAAGGTAGGACATTCTCAGGATAGGTGGAGCGACGATCTTCTCAGGGTGGTGGTTGAGAGTTGCAGACAATCGAACTAAATGGCGTGCAATTAGAGAGGCCTATGTCCAGCAGTGGACTGATATAGGCTGATGATTATGATGATGAATTGGTAGGTATATGTACCCGAATATGTACGTGGTTGCTTGTCGTATCGGTATACATCGACACGCTTCTCAGAGATGCGCAATTACTTTTGCCTATAGGGCACTGCCAGCCCACAAATAAAAGAAAAACAAAAGGTAACTTCATTACTAGTTTTATCACAACTTTTACGAGACTAGTTAAAGTTGCTGTGCAAAAGATAAGCCAGTAATATTGCTCATTGACACTTTGCATGCACTCAAAAACAGTGGCCAAAAATACAGCTGACTTAGTACAAAAATGAGTATCTACTTTCAGTGCTACGTAGTTTGTAGAGGTACTGCATACGTTGAATATAATCAAAACAAAGTAACACAATGTCAGCACAATTCAGTTTTACGAACTATCTGAAACGGACATACAGAGTGCAACTATTTCGTTACTTTATTGTTTCGCCGAGCGTAAACTTCCAAGTGCTTTTTCACTGAAACAATGTTTCATTGTAATTGATAGAGTAAGAGCTTGTGGGCTATACAAATCGAAGCATATATACGATTTACAATTATTTATAGGTGCTATGAATGAGAATTGCAAGATTCTTTAGTAGCTCTTCATTGATCTTAAAAAGCTTGTAAGACTATTATTATGCATGCGTAAAGCCGAAAACCAGGTGTTGTAGCATAATTTGAAGAAAGGTCTAAGCCCAGTAATGACTGGGTATAAGTTTTTTCAAATTTAGATCACCGACTGCCACAAGCTAGGTTGATTATCTAAACTTATATCTTTAATATTATCATCATCTTTCTGCCGTGGTCCCATGTTTCTTGGGGTCAACGCAACACGTGTTCTTCTTCCATTCTCACCTGACAACCGCCACGCTATCATTCACTCACTTCTCTTTCATTATGTCGGAGACGGATTGTATCCGCTAGCGCCATCTAGTAGCGTTCGATGAAGTTATTGAAGTTCGCGCCATCGAGCCTGACTAATCGGGACGCCAGTGCTGTTTAGCGGCGCATGACAGAGTACAACATAACGTTCGACCGGCGACAAGCGATCGCCGCACATTCGACAAACAACGGTGCAACGGTGCGGTGCGGTGGTGCGGTGCGGAGCATCGGTAGCGGTCAAGCAGTGAAGACGTCTAGAAACTGTCGCGCGTTCGGTAAGTTGTGTCGTGTTCCAACATTAATTACTTTGCATACCCATTATTGTATAGAATCAAGTTCTTCTAACTAAATAGAAAGATGTGCTGCTGGGGAGTTTGTTCCACTACTTCTTCTTTCCAGCTAAAGCACTAGGAAGTGGTGAAGGGCCGGACGTTTTGGGGGACTGTCTTATATAATTTTGATTCTCATCTTAGATAGAATAAATGACTTTTGAGTTTAATTCGGTTTTTCTATTGCGCAATAACCAACACTACCCACAGTACGCCCACAGTAGTTAAAATATGGCTGATGATAACGAGAGAAATCTTCCGTTCTCCGACATATATATCATTCCTCTCCTTGTCCATACATCAACATTTATATTCATCACTCCTATATTCACATGCCCAATTGCCCATACCAAGCGCCAAACGATTTCCTTTCAGCTTTTCTGTCACCGGCGCCACTTTCAAACCTCCCCTTATATACTCATTTCTTACTTTTTCCATTTTCGTCACTCCACACATCCATGTCAACATTCTCATCTCCGCTGCATGCAATCTTATTTCATGCATCTTCTTCACGACCCAGCATTCCGATCCATACAGTACGACAGGCCTTATCACGAACTTCTAGATTTCACCTTTTCCTTGAGTTCCGTTTCCATCCGTGATTCGCAAGTTATTCCTGTGACCTGTCGCCATTGTATCTATCCTGAGTTGATCCAGCGCGACACGTCTCGGTCTATTTCGACATACCCTTAGACAAGCAACCCGAGGTACTGAAAGTCTGAGCAGATCGGTAAGGGCGTTCCGGCGAGAGATATGGGCACAGGACTGGAGAGACCGCCAAAATCACAAAACAAGTACTCTGTTTTGGTCCGACTTAATCTCAGACCAACGGTCTTCAGTCTTTCCCACCACACCTCCAATCGGCTCTGGACCTCTAGGCCGCTTTTGGCAACCAGTACAATATCTTTGGCGAACGGCATACACCAGGGAGGCTTTTTCTGGATGCCAGATGTAAGACCGGCCATTATCACCATATAATTGTTTGTTTGTTTGTAAGAGGTAATTTCTGGAAGTACTCCTATTACAAAAATTCTTTCTCTAGTTGAAAGCTAAAATATTTCCAATTAAAAAAAAAAAAAAAAAACTATTTATTTCTTATAAAAAATTTCACGATTTTTACACAAAACATAACGCTTAATCTAAGTAACAAATAAGATTATGTGCGCTATCAGCTAAAAATTAGAGTTGCTCACTTATGGTTATAGGCTGAGAACCTACACGCTGACCTCATCCATTCCATACTTTCCCACAGTAAAGTGAGCTTTTAAAATATTTTTAATTTGTTGAGGTTTTTTGTCTTCTATTTTTTTGGCAATTTTCTTGGGAAGTTTATTTAGAATGTCAGGAAGGGCGTACGTCCAGGTTCTCTTACCATATTCATTATTAATCTTTGGCAATTTATTTGTTGTTTTTTTTTGTTTAGTTTAGTTTCATTGCTATAGGATATGTGTACAGTTGACTGCCACGTGGACGGAAAACACAAGCTCTCATATAATTAACTAGCTAAGAGGCCTAAGTTACTCCCTATAACATCAGCTATCTGACAGTGAAAGTCCTGTCGGATCCTGTCGAAAATTGGTCCAGCCGTTTCGGAGATTTACCGAAACTAACAGGCACACAAACACAGACAAAAAAAATTAAAATCGTTTTTTTTTTTTTTGTTATATGTACCGTATATACTTTCATATGCATTTAGATATATTATATAGATTTGCAGTAAAACTGCAATAAATCGCTCAGAAGCTCCTCGCTAATCGCTCACAAATGCATCTTACTTTACCCTACTAAGTATTTATTGATCTTGGAGCGAGCTCCAACTGATTGAAGGAGATTGATGTACCCACACACATACACATACGATCTTATAATATCCCTAGACTCGTGAATGAATCAGTCTGTTACATTTTAAACACTATTTGTACATGTTTTTGATAAATAAAATTACGTAAAATATACAGACGCTTACCGCAAGCTAATGTGATGTTTTTAGACTAAGTTAGTTATAATTTTGTTATGGCTTGTAGTATCTGTACGACTTAAACGAGTTATACTTAATGTTATAATAGTCTCCAACTGCTACTCTGCATGGAAAACAAAGGCCTCTTCTTATCCACCGTAAGTCAATATTGTCCAAAATTAACTTGCAAAAACCACTGTCTTCTCAAGTCTATAGTTTTGGTAGTAGGGCTTACTGTTTACGGGGTTAGTATAGGTTAATTCTTTTAGAGTATCCCACCAGCCCCTCATGGTTGTTAATATGAACGGATAACGAGAAAAAGGATTGGTCAGATGGTTTTCAAATTAGGCCATATGCCCAGGTGTTAGAGTAACACTAATAATATTTTATAGTGGTAACTTTGAAATGTTCTAGAACCTAAGTTCTAGAACATTTCATTTTTCATTTCATTTCATTTCAGCCATCTTAGCTAGTCAGTCACGTAACTAATTACGTGACTGACTAGCTAAGATGGCTTCTACCTACCAATTGGTAATCATGTGCTCTGTATCGTGTTTCATCCTAAATATACGTGATGCAAAAAACCTGCTTTCATCATCATTATTTCAACCGAAAGACGTCCACTGCTGGACATAAAGCTCTCCCAATTGGGGGGGGGGGGGGGTTGCCATAATCACCACGCTTGGCAGACGGGTTGGCGACCAAGAACGTGCTTTATTTTCTTCAAAAGTCCTCCCTAGTAGCATTTTCCGTTGGCATTTAGTTAGGCCACCTTCAGAGGTATGTGGCCCAACCAAACGCCAACAAAAATGCTACTAGGGCTAATACCAGGTACTTTTGAAAGGCGTACGAGGGGCCGAAACTAAATCGCAGCCGTCCGTTAGACGCTTTCAATTAAATGTAGCACCAACCGACGGTTATCCCTATTCGAAATATGCAAGTGCACCCAAATACAACCCCAGTTGGTGTAGGACTATTGCAGGATATGGAAACCAAGATATTAGACTCCGGATTTGGTTGGCTAAAGTGGACTGGTTATCTAAAATTATGGAAGCACTTTGGCCTCTGCCTGACCAATATTTTATACATACAATAAAATATGCTTGCTTGCTTGCTAAATGGGCTATGCTTGAAGTTTCCCTACGTGATCGAATCAGAAATGAAGAGATCCGCAGGAGAACCAAGGTAACCGACATAGCTCGAAGAATTGCCAAACTTAAGTGGCAATGGGCAGGGCACATTGCGCGCAGAACAGATGGCCATTGGGGCCAAAAGGTTTTGGAGTGGCGACCGCGTACCGGAAGACGTAGCGTTGGAAGGCCTCCCACAAGGTGGACCAATGACCTTATGAAAGCCGCAGGAATCCGCTGGATGCGGGAAGCACAGAACCGGTCGAAGTGGTGGTGCTTGGGGGAGGCCGATGTCCAGCAGTGGACGTCTTTTGGCTGAAATGATGATGATTATGATGACAATAAAATAAAATGGCAGGGGGTGACTTGTACACTCAGAAACGGTCACTAGCATATAGTGACGTAGCGACAAGGGGGCAATATTAACCTGAGGTGCTTGAGGAGTGGAGAGATGTACGGCTAATCAATTTAAGAAATTAACAGCAGCTATCCTTTTCACAATAGCATACATTCATTATTGCTACGTACAATATTGTCTGTTTGGCGTTATCATTAGCCCTCCCCCGCCCTCCCGATACGACGACGCTTGAAGCAAAATATTACCTACAACTTATATTAAATTTAAAGGGCCAATACATATCTAATATTTTTTTACTTTTTAGAAGTTTGTTTGTGTCGGGGGTTTTTTAAATATTAAATTGAACTTTTATTTCCTGCTTTTTAAACTTTATATACTAGTAGGCACGCTACGACCGACACGTGCCTCGCAGACCTTGCTACTTTATCATCAGACCCTGATCACCTATTCATTGAGACCATTCCAATGAGCCCAAACACGCTACTTCTGCTGTAAGTTGCTCAGGGAGTTAGGTATCCTGCAAATTCCAGATGAAGCTGCAGCATCAGTTCATGGTTACCATGTTCTAACATCATTGAAATATCAGAATACCAAATTTGCAAACATTCATTCATCAACTTGAAAAGAGCTGATAATCTTCAAACGGCTGCACCGATTTTTTTGAATCATAGCTAAAAACACTCTCAATCAAGTAACCATTCAAACAAAACAAAATCAGTTCAGCCGTTTGGGAGCTTCGATGACGCAGACAGAAACACAAATATTCAGACACACAGTTACACAGATATACACGATAAACTTATAACCCCTCTCTATTTCCGTCAGGAGTTAAAAATTAAAGTCATCTATGGAACTTCACAGAGTCAATATTGCATGTATCAACCAAGCTCTATTCGTTCTAAAAACAGTAAAAGAAAAAATAATCAGTGTCACTGAATAAAACAACTCCTCCAAATCATGACAAATCATTTGGAATTAATGTTAAAGTAAAATGAAAACCAAAATACACGACCCCAAGTTACGCGTGCTCATTGGCCACATTGATCAAAGGTGAATAGGCACGCGTCAATTTGTCACGTCGTTGGTTGCGTATGGTGTTACCAATCTGTTTCCAGCTGAAAGCGGTTTTTGAACGTGAATCTCTCAAAATCAATGCAATTAACGATGTAAAGATTTTATTTGAGAGCACAAAGTTGTGCTGCTGTTGGAAATGATGCTATCTCGAGAGTGTACAAAAAAATCAAAAGAAATAGCATTAAAAAATTGGTGCTATACATGCGATTATGACCAACCAATCGATGTCCAAAAAGGCTCGACTGGCTGTTCACAATGTTGTGCTGGTGCCTGCCTACGCTTATACAGGTAAGACACTAACAACTTCTGAGGACTATATATATTTCACTAGCTCAGAAGAAACAATTTCGTACGGCGTCGGGCAGGGGAGTGTCCTTGGGCCGACATTGTTCGTTATTTATATTAATAACCTATGCAGCATGAGTATTGACGGGGGTCACGTTTTCTCTTACGCGGATGACACCGCCATAGTCTTTGCTAAAACATGTGGAGGCCTAATTAATAATGACACATGTTGTAATAGATATAAGACAGGAGGATTTTTAATAAATATGTACTAGTCACTAATGTAACAATAAATGTAATAATCAACGTAATAATATCAACATAATAACAAATGTAATAATATCAATATGATAATATAATTGTAATGACACAAATGTAAAAATAGCAATGTAATAGATGATTATAGTACCATAAATTCTACAATAATAAAGAATGATATTAAAGGTCTCGGATCATGTCCGAGGAAATTAGCTCGCAGACTCCGCCTTGCGCGGAGAGAATATTTTTTTTTTTTTAATGGGTCACCCTGTAGGGTACGAACCTCGGCTTAGGGCAGCATCGGGGGGAGGACAGCAAGGGACAGGTGGTGGCTGGATCAGATCAGGGTTATTATTATTTTATGGGGAATTTAAAGCTACAGGCTCAGTTACGGCGCGGGCTGGCGCTTCGTCGAGCAAGGGTCGGGGGGGATGGTAGTGTTGTACCAATAACCCTGTATATACCAGTTGCGCGGTAAACTCAGCTTGCGCGATGCAGGATTTCTGTGATGACAGGTTTTTTTGATGTGAAGTTCGCATGTAGAAGCTACCACAGCAGAATAAGATAGATTGCATTTCTAAATTCGCTAAGCCTATCATTTGCGTCACTTGAAAATACTATTGCTCTACCTCTGAAAAATTGTCAAAATACAGCTTATCGAAGCAGTAACAAACACTTCCTAGAATACACAAATTTTACAGCAAATAAATCTATAAACGTCGGGTAGCTTCACAAAAAAGTCGTTTTTATGAAAAAGTATTCATTCCTGAAAGTTGGAACTTCGGCAAAGATCGGGGCATATCAGTCTCCTATAAATGCTTTTGAGGCACTATTAATTTTGATAGGAACCTACTACTGTAATCATATTCACAAAAAACTCGCTTTCAAAACTAATTTGCGCTAAGAGCCAATTTTCCTACATGAATAAGAGTAGTTAGATGAAAATTGTCGCGAAATTTTATGCGAGTAATACTCGTAATAGTAGTAGAAGCCATGTCGTTTTTCAGGACTGAGTATACATTTTTATGGCACTAGATAAGCGGCGGAATGTCGGAAGAAATAACCGTTTATCAGTCAGTTCGCGTTTCGATTTCGGCTTGCAAAAATGGTGAACTTGAACTTGAAATATGAATGGACCGTTTCGTAAATAGGAATGGAGGAACACGTCACTAGTGCCCTTGGAAACGGTTTTTGCTATGCCAAAATGTAGGATACATTAATCTGGGCACAGCAAAAACTAGATCGTTTAATCAATAATGTTCGCTTAGATTTTAAGCCGGCTTGTGCTTGTGTAGCAAGCTTACTTTATTATTGTATATATTATATATATTTATGTTCCGTGTGGTGCCGGACGTAAAGAATAGCACTACCCCATTTCCTCCCTTGGGTGTCGTAAAAGGCGACTGAGGGACTTATTAGAGAATGGGCAGCAGCGTTCTCATTGCATTTTTACACCATACTGCGATCGCCAACTCGCCTACCAAGCGTGGCGATTATGGCAAAACTCCCCCATTTGGGGGAGGCCTATGTCCAGCAGTGGACTTCTTTCGGCTGAAATGATGAATGAATGATGATGTATCCATACTAATATTATAAATGTTAAAGTAACTCTGTCTGTCTGTCTGTCTGTATGTTACCTTTTCACGCCTAAACCGCTGAACAGATCGTCATGAAATTTGGCAGAGATATAGCCTGGGTTATGGAGACGGACATAGGCTACTTTTTTACGAGATAACCGACATGTACGCGGGCGGAGCCGCGGGCAACCTTAACATAACCTTTTTTGTTCCGTACCTCGAAAGTAAAAAACGAATCCCTATAGGATCACTCATGTGTGTGTGTGTGTCTGTCTGCCCGTCCCTCGGTCCCAGTCGATTTGCTCCGAATCTACTGGGCCAATAAAGTTGAAATTTCAGTAACTCAAATAAATAAATTTTGAATATGAAGGTCACTTTTGGAGTGCAAATTAGAAAATCATAAAAAAAAATTGCGAAGTGTACCATGTGACATATTAAATGAAAGGGCTTATTGTAAGAATTTGAGGTATATTTTTTAATAATTTTATTACAAATACTATTAAAGTTATTTAAGAAAATTGATGAAAATTGACCATAATCTACAAAACTACTGACATAATTTTTTTTTAATTACAGAAAATAGTTCTTTACTTAAAGATTACAAGAAAACTTATAAGAAGTCTATGGTCTTAATATAACATAGTAAATCACTCAATATTGTGCGTACAAACTTACATTTACAGTTTGAATTTATAGAACTTTTTTTTCAACTACACATGTTATGTTTGTTCCTGGGATAAATTCATCCCAACTACGGAACTCTTCATTGTTTGTGGTCCAACACGCGCCTCGGCGGTTTTTTTTTTTAAAAAGGTTACTGCTAACTCTTTTTTTTTGTTAGCCTATACTCTTCTACTGCTGGGCAAAGGCCTCCCCCAAATCCTTCCAAGAACTCTTTTTCCGCGCTACCTTGAAGCAGCCCTCACGATACGCGTCCAGATAATCTCGCCATCTTTTTTTGGGGCGTCCTCGGTGGCGCCGACCATCTTCAGGCACCCATTGTGTGGAGACTTTTGTCCAGCGGTCTTTAATTATTGTATTTTATTAAAATTAATTTGACATATTTAACTCCATTACGATAGATATAAGAAATATTCTAACATCAAAAATAATGAGTTTAATGATCTTGCAAAACAAATTGTACGATGCTCTTAATTATTACAGAATCATTTATGGTACAATTTTTCGTTGAAGTTTAGTTTTTGCCACAAAGCTTGATGCCCTTAAAAATAAAAATGAACTAAAAAATAATTTGAGTTTTTGGTCGACAAAGGTACTTAACAACATGACCAAACATGAAGCAATTGACTCGCTTAGCAAACGATATAATAGTACTAATGACTAGAGTCCCTTAACCTTAAACAAGCACAATAGTAGTAATATAGATCAAGGTAATATTTTGTTTGTTAGTCGTGTTTCGGAAATAATCATAGGACATACGGATAATGTTTCCGGAATGAGTCGGATAACACATTGAATGGAATTTATCGTGAAAGATAATAATGACAAGAGTAAGGACATCTGTTATAATGATTTGTTTTTCTGTTAACTTAATTAAATAGGGACGTGTCCTGGGTAAAAAAAAAGAAAGACTGTTTAGTCCGTCAATCAGATAATAAAAAAATATATTAGATACGTATTTTTAGCTTTAGCATTATTAATAAAAAAATACTTAGATAAAACACATTAAACTTGGGGAGTGGGGGGCTAGTTACGTCACAGCAACTTATAAAATCTAGTGAGAAGTGACGTCATGCCACATTTGAACTCAATGTATTGCCGTAATGTTTCAATTAGGTAAAAAAAGGAAAAATACTTGTCCAATATTTTTTAATAAACTACATGATGGACAAAAAAAATTTGTCATTATCCCTATTCTCTGGAATTTTCATTCGACAAGCAATATCACAGCAGTGGTCCTAGCGGTAACGGCTCCGCTTACGAGTTGCAGGTCGTTGGTTTGAACCCAGGCAGGCTTTACTTATTGTAATTTTCATCACCACTGATCTCAAAACTGTGAAGAAAAACATTGCGAGGAAACCGGCATGTCCTAGAACCAAAAATTCGAAGACATGGGACATCTACCAACCCGCACTGAGGCTCGCGTGGTGGATTACGGAGCACTCCTTCCCACAGAGAAGAGCTCTGTGTCCCAGTATTGCAAGTGGGAACATTATTACACGCACACATTACACACATTATCACATTATTTTTGTCTCATTATTTATGCTGCACCGGGTAACGTCATCACGTCAGCGCCGGCTGTCGCTGAAAACCAGCGCTGGGGCTCTGTCTCGCAAAGGGTCGCAGCATTATGCTGAGCGATGGCCGTTTTGCGTGGATGTGGCGCATATTTTCCCCCAACTTATTATTTTCGAGTTTGTGTTCTTTCCCTGCGTCATGTTTGCCGCAAATAAACGTATTTTCTTTCCTTCTTTCTTCTTTCCATTATAGGCTGTTTCTAGTAGGTTATCCCAAGTTTTCAGGTTAATGACGGTCTATAAAAGAAATTATCGCTGAGATACTAGTAAAACAGTATCAGAATGCAATAAATATCTTGTTTTGTCATTAGAACAAATTGCTCTGTCTTTGAAATACAAAATTGTTTTGTTTCTACTACAGAAAATGTCTTAATAGTTTATATGTTCGTAGTTCGTATTTTTATCTCCCATAGTTTCGGGATTGTGTTTAGGTTTCACATTATTTACTGCTAGAAAATTGGCAGTAGTAAATTACTGGTCAGCCTTGGAATAGCGAGATTAGGAACAATAAAAACATTCAATAAGCTGAGACTACGAGAAATTATTTGAAGAGTAGGTAATAAAAAAATTAAAAAAACTTTATTTCAGACCATGGTGTCCATTTTGTTAGTAACAAATTTTTATAGACTAGTGTTAGTAATACTTAAAACTACAAAGAACAAAACATATAAAAGAAAGTAAACTCAACAATCACACACAACATGACAAATAGCGCAGCAATGACCGATGTAAGCACGATCTAGCCTACTAGCGATCATGCTCAGGATGCTGTTGGCGCTGCCACACACTCTACGCACCAGGGATGCGCACCTTTTACGCATCGTAGCGTATAAGCAGTCTACGCGATGTTCAGCAAACATCCCTGATGTAATGTATCGATAGAATATCGAATCGAATGCGTACACAGGACCACATATCAAGCTATATTATTAACTGATCCCGCAATCCGTATAGTGAGAGGTCAGCTTATACTGGAAATATGATGACTTGATATGTCAACGTGTGTACTATACAGCATGTATCAGAAAGATGTGGTCATATTTAAGGGTGTGATACAGGCCATCAAACTGAACAACTTTCTCCATGAGACCAACATTGTAAACGAGAAAAAATAATCAGTCATCCCATACATTTATGTGTGTGAATTTGAATGAGTATAATGAGTTATATCGAATTTTTCAATAATTGTGAATTGAACATAATGTAAGGCGTTTTGATTGAGTACTAATATATATATATTTTTTTCATTATTAAAATGAAAATGTTTAAGAATACGTAAATATGTTGATTTACTTTAAATTTTTTTTTTTTTTGAAACAAATTAAAATTATTAAAAAAAGATATATATTTTATTTTTGGATGCGGAAGCGGTTCCTCCCCGACCCTTGACTCCTCCCCGACCCTTGACTGTAAGTGAAGCGCCAGCACGCGTTCTAGCTGAGCAGCAAGTAATCCAAACTCCCCAGGATAATAATCAAAACACTGATTTTATCCAGCCACCGTCGGTCCCTTGCCACCCTCCCTCCGACTCAGCTGCCCTAAGCCGAGGTTCGTACCACACAGGGGGTGCCCTTAGCGAGCAGCAGTCATTTAGTTTGTAGTTTTTTACGCCCTGGCTGGAGGCATTAAGTTTCGTTAGGAGCTTAAGGCAACCACAGGATAGCCCGGTTAAAGAGTCGGAACCTTAGTGGTTACACTCTGAGATGCCCTAGATAAAAAAAAAAAAAAAAAAAAAAATGCGGAAGCGGTGCGCATCCCTGGTTAGTAGGGTGCGGGGCGGTACCAATAGCATCCAATCTATGGTAGCAAGTAGGCTGGATTGTGAGTTTGTGAACCACTGCTGCAGGGTATCAGCTGGGCCTGTTACCTTGCAGCATTGATGTCACAAATTGTGTCTGTTAATGTTTACTAATATAGTTTGTAAGTATATTGTTACTAACGATACGATGATCTTGAATAAATGATTATTATTATTTATTTATTTATTTCTGTAATTTTTTTTTACATTGTATTGAAATTTTACACTACATTTTATAACAAGTAAAAATGATTATATATTAATAATTAACATAAACAAATTTAAATATTTAATAAAAAACTGCAAAAAAAAGTCTAGTTAGAGTAAGTACACAATCTGATTTAAGCTTATCTAAATCAGCTTCCGAATTTATACTAATACGATTATCTCCTTAATTTTTCCGAATAAATATCATGCAGTGCGTGGCCAAACAATATGCAAAGTTATTATTTATTTATTTATTTATAGTTAACTAACACGGTACAATACCAATTACATTAATTAACATAGAAAATTAAACAATTGTGTCATAAACAATTATTCGCTACTTAGGTACTAACATGGAACAGTGGACATCAGACATACGCGCTTAATTTTATTCCATTCGTTCGCAAACACATCACATTCAGGGTTGGCCATCATAATATATTTGGCCATTATAGGTCTTAGCAGTCACGCGCTAAGAAAAATGTTGGTCCCATGGAGAAAGTTGCTCAGTTTGATGGTTTGTTCCACGCTCTTACATATGACCACACCTTTATGATACATGCTGTATTTATCGTAAGAGTATCGTATCGGAAGACGTATGCACGTAGAATAATCAAGCTATACTTACATATCCATAATAAACTGACCTCTCTTTGTACGGAAAGCCTATAGAACGCGAGATCAGCTTATACTGGAAATCAAATATCTTGACATTATGTGTTAAATAGTCGTGTATTCTAGTATAGGCACAATATAAATCGACATTAGATTTTGTAGATAGATAAGATTTCAATCCTAAATCTCTATAGCAACATACAATATCTATATACCTACATTTCTAATAAATCGTTCTACTTATCTTGAGTCAACGATAAAAACGATAAATTACTGTAAATATACGAGTGCCCTAAACTCGAGTTTTCATTTGGTCTATAAAAAAATGTCGCGTAATTTTACTACCTAATATTCCTGTAGGAAGAATTTCTTTTTTATTGCCTGAGTATTTTTGCTAAAGATAGTAGAATTTTATAGGAGGACTTATGACTCGGCAGATAATTTTCAATTTCAAAACATACGCGTCGATAATATATTCTTTCAAGTAATGAAAACAGGCGAAACGATATTCTAAGTATGGTCTAACTTAGTATTCTATAACTATTCCCAGCTCTTTTATTTAGGGTTCCAAGATTGTAGGTGGATTATATCCAAGATAAGAATGCTTGGAAACACACTCGTTCTTGCTCCATAGGACAATGCAGAGTCTAGACAAACTCAAACAGGTTGATTATTTACACTGTAAAATGTATTGTTTTTATGATATTAATTTAACATTCCGTGATAAGTTGAACTTGCACAGTGACTTTCTGTTAAAATTTTAGTTAAATCGTCTACTTTAGCAATATTTGTAAATATGTGAGCACCATGTATTTAACACATAATTAATTTATCCGTCATTGCTTCATTTTTTGGTTTTACCTTTTGTGGTATAGTAATTTTATTCTAGGTACATCGTTTTCACATTTAATGACAACTGATGTCTACAAAGTATTGTGAAATAATTAAAAAGAATAAGTATGTAGTTTCTTGCCCATTCTTCTCCATGCGAAACTACCTTTTGGAGGGGCAACTAGAATCAATTTTATTTCCGTGTAAATTTTGACGTTCAAAAGTGCCATTTATGTGCCTATTTGAAATAAATGCTTTGCTTTTGACTTTGTTTCATACGTTCAAATGAAAAAACGAAACCCTTATAGGATCACTCGTGTGTCTGTCCGTCTCTCCGACTGTCACAGTTAATTTGCTCCGAATCGGTTGAGTTGAAATTTGGTATATATATAAATGTATGTGGATCAAACACGATGTGTAACGTATTTTTTATTTTTTTTTAATATAAACGTTGCCCCACACTAGGAATTTCTCCTGTATCATGAGTGCGTTTACAAACATTTAAACTCACATACACAAACAGCCAGACCCGGAACAACTACTTGTAGGTAATACAAAAATTTGTTCCGTGCGGGAATCGAACCCGAGATACGCAGCGCAGCAGTCAATCGCTTAACCACTTCGTCAACCGTCAACAGTAAATTTTACATATAGGGTTAGTTTTGGGGGCAAATTAGAAAACTTAAAAAAAAAAGTTTTATGAACTGTACCGTGTTACACATTTAATGAAAGGGCTTACTATGAGGGCCTCAATATTTTTTTTTATAATTTCAAAATGCACTGTTTTTAAGTTATTTGAGAAAATAGATTAAAATTTACCATTCCTTTCCTTTATCTGAGAAACTACTGAGCCTAATATAAAAAATCGTTCTATTCTTCGAGTATTAATCTAATAGTTCAATACATAGAGATAACAGGAAAACCAAGAAGTCGAAGATGAAGAAGTGTATATAGAATAGAAGTCTATGGTCTTAAAATAACATGGTCAATCTCACAATATTGGGCGTACAAAATTACACTTGCAGTTGGAATGGGAGAATATTTATATATTTTATATTTTTAATATTTTTTTTTTTTTTTTTATATTTTGTAACTTGTTAAGGTTGTTTTTGGGATAAATTCATCTCAACTACGGGACCCTTCATTATGCGTGGTCCGACATGCACTTGACCAGTTTTTAGGGTTTTGTAGTCAACAAGGAACCCTTATAGTTTCGCCATGTCTGTCTGTCTGTCTGTCCGCGGCTTAGCTCAGAGACCCTTAGTACCTACTAGAAAGCAGTAATTTGGCATGGCCGAAAAAGTGGTAAAATAAAATCTTGAATTTTTTTTTAGAGTAACTCTCCTTCTCGCAAAGTGGGGATGATATGTTTTTTCTCGTCTATCCCATGTTATGGGGTATCGTTGGATAGGCCGTTCAAAAATTTGACGGGTTTGTGAAAACCATTTTTCGATTCAGGGATCCGTTTGCGTAATATTAAGCGTTGAAGTGCAAATTTTTGTTAGATTCAAGTGTCTCCCCCCCCCCCTCGCTCTATCGGCGGTCGGTCGTTTGACAGACATGACAAGCTTTGCCACTTCAGCTTGCATAAAATCACTTCAATACCTACTTGTTTATCAATCAAACGTTTACTCTATCTACTTCTAATGACGTCATAAAACTGAAGTGGGTTATTCTAAGTTACAGACGACACGTCTATTCAATATTCACAATTAATTTCATGTCCAACAAAAAAAAAACCAAAAAAAAAAAAACCAACCACGTATCAAAATAATCAAAATCATATCTATCATAGTCCAGAGCCTGACCTCTTTTATTTAATCATTTAATCAACGTTGCGTGTTGACAGTTAAATTCGAATTCATTGGACTGATACATTCATTTTCATGTTAACAGAATTCCGTGCTCAATTTGGAAAAACTAAATTTGATTATTTTGAGCTTGACTTTGTAGGTGACTAATAACCGAAAGTTTGAAAGTATTGATTTCATTATAGAGATAAACTCGTCATAATCGTAGAACAGTGACGGATCTGAAATTTATGTTGAACTCTGCCGCGCGTTACTGTTATTGCACGCGCGGCAGAGTTCAACATAAATTTCAGATCCGTCACTGTTCTACGATTATGACGAACTATTCTTTATTTAAAGGCACCTCTAAACGGGCAATATTTTACTGCAATATGTGGCTGCAACACAGTGGCCGGCTACATTGCCAGTAATACCAGCAATACTATGCAATATTGCAGTAATATCTCGGCCAAGTAGCCACACATATTTGGTATGGACATGCATTTTCACGTGTATCCTGCAATATTGCCGAACGATCGCTTTACATTCTAAAATACAGATTTTTTTTTAATCTAGGGCATCTCAGAGTTGACCTTTAGAGATCGTGACTCTTTAACCGGACTTTCTTGTGGTTGCCTTAAACTCCTAAAAATTTAAAGCCAGCGCGTAAAACTTATAAACTAAACGACTGCGCGCTAAGGGCACCCCCTGTGGGGTACGAACCATGGCTTAGGACAGAGTCGGAGGGAGGACGGCAAAGGACCGACGGTGGTGGCTGGATAAAATCAGGGTTATGATTATTATCAGGGGAATTTAAAGCTTCATCGAGCAAGGGTCGGGGAAGACTATTGAGTCGGGGATTTCGCGATGGACCTCGGCGGCGCGGTGGGAATGAAAATACTGAAATATTGGCGGGGCAGTTATATCGTTGTTTCGATTTCCTGTATAAGTGCATCCCTTTCCGACTTTTTATGTTTGGTACAATTTTGTTTAAAAGAAACTCGAAGTCACTCATGGAATGGCCGGGAACACCTGGCCATTCCCGTCCGACACTGGTGGAGGCTTGTGCAATACAGGCAAGGGTGCCCCCGCACCCGTTGCCTGCTGGCCTCCACCTGGGACCCCGCGCCAGACGACCCCGCGTCCAGACGCCCCTGGTCACCCCGCGACAGGTCAGGTCAGGTCAGTAGCCCCGCCGCCTACCACTTTTCGGCCGCAAATGATAGGGAGAACGGCCAACGCAATACCGACACTCCTCTTCCTCTGCGGCCCCACTGCGTCCGCCATCCAACGGTGGCGACCCCGTCACGGCAGCGGAAGGTAGGGAGAACGGCTCACCGCAATACCGGCCGAAAACAAGAAGTAAATAAACAAAAGTGAAGCGTAGAATATCAGCATTAAGTGTTTAATTGCAAACTAAGTAACACTGCCCTGGGGTATCCCTCAACTTTACAGTTTGAGAATACATTTAATTTGAAAACAGAATCTGAAGACGGTGATTCTGTTTTGGTTTGATATAATATTTTTTGGCTCTGAAATTCCGAAGCTGTTATCATACATGGAAAGCTTTTGGAAGACTGTTATAAAACTGAAAGATGCAATGATTTTCATAGTAATTTTTACTATTGATAAATAATTAATATTATATTGAGACAAGAAGCAACAAAGCGAAGCGAAGCGTTTTCAATCTGCGTAAATATGATTATGTCTCTGCGCATCGGTCGCTTCTAAAGTGGTTGCCCATACACCAGCACAGAGAGCAAAGGGCGCTGACCACCTTGTTTTCATTTCTTGACTCTCCATCTTCCCCTCGTTACCTAGCCCCCACTTTCAGTACATTTGCGCCAACCACAATAGAAATCTTCGTTCATCTCACAATCGTCTTCTTCAATGTCCCACTCACCGCACAGACTTCATTCACTCTTCCTTCTTTATACAGTCTATCTCTCTGTGGAATGCGCTCCCCCAGGAAATCAGGATGGCAACCAACCGATTATCTTTTAAAGTAAAAGTTCGTGAGCATATTCGCAAGAAGCTGGCAGTATCATCATAACGGTAATGTTTTCCTATTGTTTGTCTTATTTGTTTTAGTATACATATTTAAGTGTATTTATTTGTGCTTATATTTATATATAATAAGATTTATATATTGAATTTATAGTTTGTAATAGGTTTATGTATATCTTTATATTTAAATGAATATTTATTCCTCAATTTTCGCTATTGCACCAACTACTATTTGTCTCTGCATCACCCAAGGGTTGACTGGTAGAAAATGCCTATGGCATTAAGTCCGCCTCTGTACATTTTTTGTGCTTAAAGTATTAAATAAATAAATAAAATACGATCTAGAGGAATGTGGCCGTTTTTCTTTAAATCGAATTTTATTGCTTCGTGTCTCAATATGAAACTTTATAAAAGGTATTAGAAAATTCTAGACACACAGCTGATAGAGCTGTTTTTCATAGTTCCTTCTCAGTCACGAGATAATCTTTTTCTAAAGGAGTGGCGCTAGTGGACCCGAGATAGCACTCTTAAACAAAACCCGGAGAACAAAAAAATAATCGAGTCCCGTTTTGATTTTATTAAAAAGTGCTTTAAAAATAAAATCGCTTCATCAATGTGGAAATTATTGGTAACATGTAGTGCCTTATCATACAGTTGAGTTGGTAGCTCTTTTTATGTTGGTTACAAAAGTTCAAATAACGTTATACTATTATAAAAATTTACAGAACATTAATCGTATGCTCAAAGGTCAAATGTTCCTAACATTAACGCTTACAGTTATTTATAATGAAAATGACTGATTTTATTTTGATAATAGATGTAAACTGTGACTTAATATCGCTATTGCATGTCCATTGTTGTCGTTCGGTCAACTCATAATTTGGTGAGTACTTTCACAAAAACTTCCTTTTGTAATCACTTCTCTGGTTGATCGATTGACAGTTTCAAAATTTTGAAAATAATGCAAAAATTCAAGGTCTGTAGCCTCATTTGCGGTAAGAGATAAGTCATCATCATCATCATTTCAGCCGAAAGACGTCCACTGCTGGACATAGGCCTCCCCCAAGCACCGCCACCTCGACCGCTCAATCCGCTGGATGCGGGAAGAGATAAGTATCTACCTACAAACATTGATTCCAAACAATTATGTTGATAAATAGTGTTTATTCTATTTTTGAACGAGATGCAGTTTTTGGAATGTTATTAAAAGCTGTCAATGTTCGGCACAATAGTTGGTGATTGTCGCAAACATAGCTTAAAAAACTTTATTTTTGGTTATTTTCAGTCAATTTTAATGTTTGTGATAGTTTTATTTTATGTAAAAAAAAACTTTTTTCCAATAACTTATTTAACGAAAGACATATGTATCTTTAGATTATCGTCCTTCAAAGTCTCGTTACCATTCTGCCATGCATATAAAAATTTATCAGAGAACTGACATTTGTAAAGCTTAGCTTTGTTTTAATTCTACATATGTATGATGCTAACAATAGATTAATCTATGTATCCACCGTTTCATATTGCTATAAGTACGAAACACGATTACATTCAAATGAAACTCGAAAATGAAAAATGGTTCTCAACGGTACCTAAATGTTTTACGACAACTTTTCCATTTTTGTTTTAATTAGACATCGTCCGTGCCGGGCCGGGCAGAGGTCACTCTAGCGAAATATAATGTTAAGTTTCAGGTTTCAGCGGACTTTTGTTCGCCGAGCTATACAGAGTATCCCAGAAATCGACGAACATACTGTGGGTGGTAATAGCTTTGGTCAAACGCTCCCAAAATAACAAAACATTATGTTCAGCAAAATCCACATTATTATTTTTTTCGTCACCACAGTTTCAAATTTATTAATCACCAAAGAATGTTATTAATTAGGCATCAATCATCTTTTGATAATAATTATTCTGATAAGATAAGAAAAACTTGTGTAGGTATCTTGTACTTGTTTAAAAGACTTAACGAGAGATTAGTTTGTTCACCTCCTATTAGGTCCTATTGCAGAGCACTGTATTCCATTTGAAATAAGATTAGACATTTAAATAAAACTTTTTTACATTAAATGTTATAACGTGCTTATTTTCGCATTTTTAGTCTAAAATAAAAGAAATCACTAAAAAAACGATGAGGGCGCCACTGCGCGCTCGGCATCCTCATAACACACTATCAGTAATAATGGGTTTCATTTTGACAGTACAACAACATTCATTGAGTTTTTCACGTTGTTGTGCAGATTTTTTTTTTCGAATATGTGAATCAATGTATTAGCAATCTGCTTCAAAATCATTCAGATTGTGATTGATAATGTGTGCAATTATAGGGTGCCGATTACTTTGCTTCTTCTTCAATCGGTCCCTCGTTACTGAGGATCGTGGTCACTGGACCCCTTTAAGCGGACAATCCGCCTCCATCGACTCCGGTCCAACGTTGCCATGACCACCTGCTGAAGTTTGCTTGAGGACGTAGCTTCTTTTACTTGGTCGGACCATTGTGTTGGCGATCGACCTCGTGCTCTCTTTCCCTCGGTATTGCCAACAATGACCAGCTTTTTAAGGTTGCTATCTCCCTTTGCACTTATCGTGAAATAAACGAGTTTATTATACATTTATATCGAAATAACGAAAGAGTGAAAACCATATTTTTTTCGAGTATAACTCGAGTATGATAAATGGAGTATGAGGTGCCTACTAAGAATTTTCACGCTCAATTAGTAAAGTTCATACACTCTTTAGGTGTCAAAGGTAAAAATTTTAGTGAAATTAATTGAAGACTAAACTTATAGTTAAACAAATTAAATTAATTACCGAGATCATTCACATTATAGCAAATAAATACAATTTTTGAAATTCATATCTATTGTAATGAGAAATTGCCACATTATTCAGAACATTATTTACAAAACAAATGACTGAAATTCTTAACTTAGTGCAGCAATTAGTAACACAAAATGAAATATTTGACTAGTATATCAAATGCTTAATTTTGTTTTGCTAATTGCTGACACACATTTAACTTTCGAAATTAGAATTAAAATTAATTTCGAAAACATAATTCAAATTCTAATTACGAAAGTCGCTGATGAAAAATCGATAGGACATTATCGCTGAAAGTAATTAGATAAAAAGAGCGAAAATATCACCGAAATCGAGTCGAGAGCTACAGGTGAAGAACGGTCGGCACGCGTAGTCTACAATGGCGTCAGTTGGCCCGCGAACACTGTTTCGAACGGACGTCCCGCGGCCCGTCTCACGAACACACCGATATGTACACGAACACGAAGAATATAAGTGATTGTAAATAAAAAAAAACAACGTGAAGTGCTGTGGTCAAGACAGTGTTACAAAAAAAAAAAAAAAATTGTAGAACATAAGTTTTTTGTTTTCGTTGTTTTAGTAAAGTTATCTTATCTATAAAGTGCGTCAGACGAACAAATTCGAAAGAATTGACTTTGATAAGATTGAATAATAGTAAATTAAAATAAAATAGTTTTATTAATAATACTGTAAGTGTGATCAGTTTTAATATTAGTGAGTTATTGAACGAATTTGTGAAAAGCTTTGTGGACAAAGAGTTAATGCAGTTTTTTGAAGAAATGTAAGTACTAAGATTAAACTTCATAAATACTTCTCCTGAGGTCACATTGGATAAAAAAATTAATGAACAGAAAGTGTTAAACAAAAACTGATCGCAAAAATTCTTATCGAAGAAGAATAGATAAAATTATATCCAAATTCAAATATCAAGAAGCACGCTTAATGCCATTTTAAATTAATTTATCTGTTTAAATTGCCGTTTGATTACGTAAGTAATCCCAATTATTACAACTAAAACCTACTCATTAAGAAATGCGGAACTTTCTTAAGCAACATAATTACCTACAATCATCCGTTATCATTATCGTACTTCCAAATACAAAATTCATGACGTATCTAGTGTAACAGAACAGCAAACACTGGAACAGACTACGATTGCTTTCGCACATATTTGTTAAGAATTTAAGCAAAGATTGTCCCTTTTGAGGCATTCGATACATCTAATCGCAAGAATTTTAAGAACAGTTATCATTGGAGTCGTATATAGTAAAATTCCATTCTTGAAGTTCAATGGTATGTGAGGTCATGATAGTTTTTTATGATGTAATGTACTTAGGTAAAGAAATGTCGTCATAGCTAAAAAAAAGCGCTGAGGCAGCGCTAATACAGCGGCGCAAATGGTGTTCGAATCGATAATTTTAAGAACAGATATTTTGAGTATTGGTGTCTCTCAAGGTAAAACTTTGGTCCTGATTTGTTAAATCAAAGATAATTTTCTTTGTTTAATTTCTATTATATTCTATTTCTTATTATGGCAAGCAAAGCCGATGTCGACTATTGTGCCAATGTCTAAAGTGAATTGGAAATCAAGTGTGCATTGTATTAAAAATAAAACTCAAAATAAAAACAAATATCCACGACGATATGGTTGAACTTAATGTAAATCTTGTGAGGTTAGTACGGGACTGAAACAAACGAAAAGAAAAAACGTACAATGTTAAAATTGTTAAAACATTAAAATACGTATACCACACCCACACAGAATATTTGGGGAAACAAACCATAATTTTATATTATTGTGACGGATTAAGATCATCTGCACCACAAGCAGTTCAGAAGAGGGATATGTTAAAAGGGAGGAGAAATTAATTGGTAGAGGAATTTTAAATTTAGGGAGACGGCTATATAGATCTAGAGGTGGGGTGTTGTTAGTGCATTCAAAAAATATGTGTTCCAGGGTGCCTTCCTCCAACCCGCACTCGCATAGAGTTTTGTTTATTTTAATATTATCTTAAACCCTTATATTTATAAATGTAAAAATTTATTAAGTAATGATTAACGTCTGTTTAACCATATATTTTTATAAAACCATATAGCATAATCAGCATATAATGTTCTAGTTTTTTGGTTCTAGGACATAGCGGGTTTCCTCACGATGTTTTCCTTCAACGTTTTGAGAGTATTGGTGATGAAATCATTCACACTAGGTAAAGCGCCTACCTGGGTTCGAGCCCACGACCTACAACTCGTAAGTCGGGGCAGTTAACGTTGGGCTACTGCAAACCATAATAAATTAAAGTAAAATAAATTGTTTATTCAATATATTACTTTAAGGAAGACGAGTGCCTCAGTCGCTTCCGTTTTCGGAAATTGGGTTATAAATTTATAACAATGAGGCAGTTTTTTTGCAGCTTTAAGTAAAACTAACAATATTGAGTAACATGTTGTAGCAGGTGTATATTCAATATTGTCTCGTTGTCAAGTCGAACAGATTTTTTATCTAATGACGCATTATTCGAGTTGCCAATCTTATTCAAATACGAGAGAAAATCTCAGGAGACGTTGTCAAACAAACTTCAATTTATATTTAGTTAAAGATGCTCAAACATTGTTAATGTCTTCAGGACTTTTTAGGTCTCAATTCGTGTATGTTTATGATATTGTTTTGTGTTTATCGTTATCATTATTTTTATCTTTAAAGTCTTCATGATTCTTGATTAAAGGATAATGTTGTTGTTGTTGTTGTACTCTTTTGTTATTGTTGCTGCAATAATAATAATAATAATAAGAATCATAATATTTCAGGAAGTTATTCCCATATTAAGCATTACAAATTATAGAGGAAATTATAGAAATATACATAAGGATTTATAATACATTAATACCATTGCATCAAAAATAAATTTAAGTTATAGTACAATATTATAGATATTACGTTAAAATACATTCGATAACATTAAAATTTAATTATAATAATAGATCAATAATTATTTAATAAAAGGTGACGAACTGGCATGCAGGTGCATCCACCTCTCCAACAACACCGAGTCCCACCGCTCGGACAATACGCTCAGGACAATGCGCAATGACTAATCCATATTTTTTGGGATGCTACAAAATGCCCGATAATTTCATTAATTATCAACACATTTTCCTTCTTTAAACCGGACGTCCATTAACGTTCGATAATTTCAAGCGTCACTGTCATTTTCTCTTCAATAACTTAAGGGAATTATCGAAAATTTTAGATCTTTTGAATTTGGAGAATATTTTGATGGACTAGGGAGAAACTTTTCAGGAAAATTCAATTCGGGTAGCCAAAAGTTTGTAAACCTATCTTCTTAATAAAGGGTAAACGTGTCACCTTGCGACTGGGTTGTGGATTTGGAGGTTATATAGGCAGTTCCTCCATGAAAAATACTGGTATTAAGATGCGTTTGGAAAAGGCTTGGCAGATGACAACAAAAAATATGGTTTTTTATTCAAATTCTGCTCGGAATTGTATACTAAAGTTTCTTTGGCTCGAAAAATGCAACTGCAAAATGATTATTCGTTCCTTACCCGTGGTCCCTCCTGTAGTCCCTGGAAGGTACCACGAGTATTTTTTTTTTACCCGTGGTCCCTCCGAGAATGCTGCTGAAATAAAATGTGTGGTGGTGGAATTGCATTAGATCATGCCCTGGACAAACTACGAAAATTTAAACTATTAAATAAGACTAAAGAGATGACGCTCCAAGGTTTTTATTGAACAACTTCTTGTATGTTACAAATATTTCCTTGATTTTTTCATCATGTGATTCTTTATTTATATTAATTACTAGCTTTTGTTGCCCGCGGCTCGGCCCGCGTGGATGTCGGTTATCGCGTAAAAAAGTAGCCTATGTCCTTCTCCATATCCCAGGCTATATCATGACAATCGGCTCAGCAGTTTAGGCGTGAAAACGTAACATACAGACAGACAGAGTTACTTTCACATTTATAATATTAGTATGCGATTCTTTATTTATATTTTTTAATTATGAATAATGCTTTGACTGTATTATGACTCGACTTAGGTACAATTTAATTAGGCAGCATTGTGTTTCTCGTGAGGACCATGGGAAAAGAAAATACCCGTAGTACTTATCAGGGACTACGGCAGGGACCACGGGTAAGGAACGTGATTATTTACCAACATTATTTCTAATAATCAAGGTAAATTCCTAGTGTACAGAATACAGCGAAATATTCTTGAAATGTTTTGTCGTATCGGTCTAAAGGAAGTCCTTATGCACAATCGTGAGCGTGTCACGAAGTAGGTAATTGTATGGACAGATAGAATACTTGGAATAGTAAGTGGTCTGTATTATCTTATTCTATTCTGTATCTTATAGTACTTACCTTTCCTCGTTTAAATCTTATAGCGTGGTTTCTGTGATAATATTACCTGATAATGCACTTATCTCTAAATATACAGGGTTATTACAAAACATAATACATTTATCATAAACAAATATATTTTTAATTTTAATTTTGTTTTACGATGGGTTTGCTCTTGACTCTAGTCTAGGTGAGAAGTGACAGAGACAAAATCGACGATGGAGTGAGCATACCCAGAAGAAGCGTGATCACTCTCACTTTGAATTCATTAGGCTTGTATGCGTTCGGAAACACAGACATTCAAGATTTCGATGTTCTATACATTTAGAGCGCTGAATTTAAATATTTTTGTTATGTAATGAATTATTAAAATTCATCTAATAGAACAAAAGTTGTTGTATATGATGTAAGTAAAATAGTCCTGAGAGATTTGTTAGTGTTTTTTGAAATAACCCTGTATAGTAAAAAACAACGTCGTTTGTCTGTGTTTTACTTACGTCTTCTTAATTGCTTGGTGGATTTTGACACGATTTTCATAAGTATTAAAATAATGTCTTATTTATTTATTTAATACTTCAAGCACACAAAATATACAGAAGCGGACTTAATGCCATAGGCATTTTCTACCAGTCAACCTTTGGGACAAGCAGAGACAAACAGTAGTCGGTGCAATAGCGAGAATTGAGGAATAAATATTCATTTAAATATAAAGTTACATATACCTATTAAAAACTATAAATTTAATATTTACATCTTATTATTAAAAATATAAGCACAAATAAATACACATAAATATGTATACTAAAACAAATATGACAAACAATGGGAAAACATTACCGTTGTGATGATACTGCCAGCTTCTTGCGAATATACTCGCGAACTTTTACTTTAAAAGATAATCGGTTGGTTGCCATCCTGATTTCCTGGGGGAGCGCATTCCACAGAGAGATAGACTGTATGAAGAAGGAAGAGTGAATAAAGTCTTTGCGGTGAGTGGGACATTGAAGAAGACGATTGTGAGAAGAACAAAGATTTATATTGTGACTGGCGCAAATGTACTGAAAGTGCGGGGTTAAATAACGAGGGGAAGATGGAGAGTCAAGAAATGAAAACAAACGTTTAAGGCCACGCAGGTCACTATCCATTACGAGTACTAAATCTTCTGTTTACCTATAACAAATTATTTTATTAAGAATATAACATCGCGCTTTATTTCCCCGAAAGGTTAGGTAGGGTGTACCCATAGTAGGAACACTCTCATTTCACCAATTATATTTAAGTCCCATGTAAAAGGGGGCGAATCAACCGAGCACAAACAGAACAGACTCCGGGCTCCTACTGAGAAATTCCAGATTGCAAAACTTATACTGTATTACAGGTTACGTATATTCTTTTTACCAATCAGTCATAAACATAAAAGCTACTGTTAAAGATAAAATACCTCGTAAAAGTATGACATAGAAATGTGCAATGATGCAGCTAATCCCGTTTTGATTTGGAATAGAGAGCTTTCATCCAATCAATGCCTATTGAGCTGCGCCAGATATAAGTTTCAATCAAGAGAAAATAAAGGAACTAGGTCAAATTTAAGCGATTCCCAACCCCTTTATAACATACATTTTAACAAATATGTAGCTTTATCCGTTATTTTATTAATAATACGTTGTTCACATACACACACATACGACGAACACACTACGACGGCGTTAACGAGAGACGCGGCACGGCGTGGGGACCGGGGACGCAACCGCGTCGCAGTATTGCATTGTACGACACGACCGCGCTCGGACGTACCTTTTTGATTCAGTACTTAGGTTGCTATAATTGTCACAATTATAGCAACCTAAGTGCAAGTGCAAGTGAACTGTATTTTATATATACATATAAAATACAGTCGCGGGCGTATAACCTATACAGGTTTACTAGCTTTTGCCCGCGGCTCCGCCCGCGTGGATGTCGGTTATCGCGTAAAAAAGTAGCCTATGTCCTTCTCCATATCCCAGGCTATATCTCTGCCAAATTTCATGACGATCGGTTCAGCGGTTTAGGCATGAAAATGTAACATACAGACAGACAGACAGACATACAGAGTTACTTTCACATTTATAATATTAGTATGGATTAGGTTAAACCTATATAAAATACAGTCCACTTGCTTTACTTACCTGGGCCTATACATACGTTAATATTGTAAAAAAATAAAGGAAATTCCCACTTACAACACCTATGGTACACCCACCACATTTCGCCGATTATGTTTAAGACGAGGTTCTTCAAGTGAACCTCTAGGAAATGTAATTTTATTTAGACTGTAATGATTAAACACGTGAAAAAATTATATGTTGCTTTTGAAATCTTTCTGTAGGTATGTCGGGTACACAACTGGACAAAGTTTCATCGATAGAAAAAAAATCCAAACATACCCTTATTTTGTAGATTAAAACTCATTTTATTTCAATTGTACACTACTTTATGTACTGAAAATCACGTCAAAGTAAATGTCTATGATGATGTAATGTCCGTTGGGTTTAACATTGTTAATATCGTAAAACATATAGGGGTTTATTTATAAACGCTGCTTAAAGTTAAGTAATGATTAGCGACTGTTTAACCATACATTTTTGACGTTTGAACGTTACTTAACTTTAAGCAATGTTTATGAATAAACCCCATAATTTTCAACCCAAAATTAACGAAGTTCACGGCACAATTTACTCGCGCCCCGCTACCACATCAAGAACAATAATGCACGCGCGAAGAACCCCGCCTTAAGTCCCATATAATAGGGGGCGAGCCTATTGCCATCAACCGGGTACACATCCAGTCTCTGGGCTGCTTCTGAGAAAGTTCAGATGGAAAAACACAATAACACTTTGCCCGACCTGGGAATCAAACCCAGGACCTCATGCTTAGCAGTGGCGAATGCAACCACGTCTAGACCAACGAGAGATTTTAACATAACTCTATTTGAAATAAGATTAGACATTAAAAGAAACCTTTTTTTGCAGTCCGTTCAACCGATTTTGACTTCTATTCCGTAGGTACAAAGATGGCATTAAAAGCAACAAAGTGGTTACAATACCAACTGTTTACTGCAGCTGCCATTTGTCACGCCGCCAACGCAATAGAAGACAAAATCAGTTGAAAGGACTTAAAAAAAAAAAAACTGCTAAGTGCGTGTTGGACCACGCATAATAAAGGGTTCCGTAGTTGGGATGAATTTATTCCAAGAACAAACTTAACATTGTAGTTGAGAAACATGCTCTCCTATACAGATTGTATGGGGGAACATGTTTTTCAACTGCGAATTTAAGTTGGTCGACTATTACTCGTGAACTTGAAAAGCCTACTTAACTGTGATAGTTTTCCTTTTTACTTTGTTTTATATGTACTACTATCGTGATTTTTTTCATCTGTGCAAAACTAACCGTTTAGTTGGCGGGGGGAGGGACACTTGACTAACAAAAATTAACATTTTAAAGCCTAATATTTCAGAAACGGATTCCTTAATCGAAAAATTGTTTTAACAAACCCGCAATATTTTTGAAAGACCCATCCAACAATACCCCACACCATAGGGTAGGCGAAAAAAAAAAAAACATCCCCGCTTTACATGTACAGGAGGTACCCTAAATAACAATTTACGGACAGACGGACGGACGGACGGACATAGCGAAACTATAAGGGTTCCTTGTTGACTACGGAACCCTAAAAAGGTTTACTTAAATGTCTATTCTTATTTCAAACGGAGTGAAGCTTTATCCGTTATATCAACTTTGATATGTGAATACTGTGAAATAATGAAGGAAATTGCCACATCCATCTAAATAATTTGATCCAAACACACTTAGACACCATCTTGGCCTCCAAGATCCGGTAGTAACATCAAACTGATAGACATAACCATGAAAATCCATTACGAAGTTCAGTAAACAAAACAATAAAGTTACATTCAGCCATTAGTCAAACAAATGACGATAATGGGTAGAACTATCATGGTTGTCACCATTTTAGTAAATTCGACTATGTTTAACTATGTTGGGGTCGGCTTCCAGTCTTAACGGATGCAGTCCCTCTGCAGCAGAAGGACAGATAAGCTTAATCCCGGAATAGCAAAATCCCAGATTAGCAGAAGGATAGATTTGCATAAAGGCAGATAATGTAATGTCGTCGTCAAAAAAGATACGAACCCCATTTGTGACCTCTCTACTTTATTTATCTAAATGGCCACTTTTAATTGTCATAAATAGTCAAGAAAATCTATTTATACAAGTCAATGTGACATGCATTTGTTTTTTCTCATAAATAAGACATTTTCTCATAAATAAAATAATTACTTAAATATTACGTTAATATGGAACAAGCTGGAGAGAAGACCAATACTTAAAGGCCAATTTAAAATGAATATTACAGTCTACAAATGTGATTTCGAATTGGCAACCATAAATGCTGTCAAATATGTTTATCCACAAGCCTACTTCTATTCAACACAAGAGTTACTTCTATTGCCACCAATTCTGATTCCGGAAACCTATTTCGATGTGATATTTGTCCCGAAAAAACAGAATTTAACGACTTTCAAAACTCGTCATAATCGTAGAACAGTGACGGATCTGACATTTATGTTAAACTCTGTCGTGCATGCAATAACAGCAGTAAGTATAATTTTTGTCCAAATATAGTTGAGCATTGATTCGGAATCCGCTCATTGCGCTGATTCCGAATCTATGTTTAACTCAATTTGGACAAAAATTATACTTACTGATGTCTGATGTTATTGCACGCGCGGTACAGTTTAACATAAATGTCAGATCCGTCACTGTTCTACGATTATGACGAACTATTTTAATAACCAGTGGATCCTCAGAAATACAAAGGACATCTTAGCTGTTTTAAAGAAAATTTTCGAACAACGAATGGTGGAGAGAGATACAAAAATACCTTCACTTTTCCTTTTTATTCAACTGTTAAAAAAAGAAGCATATTTTCAAATATCTCAAGTTAACCGACAATAGCAAACCATAAAAGTATTCTTATCTTATTACACTAAAATATAAAAACATTGATCAAGTTACCACGAGTTTATTCAATGACAATATTTCTGCAATAGAATGTTTGATAAGTTTGGCCAAAGTTACAAAGACGAATTAATTCGTCTTAAGCTATCTATAATTTGAAATAAAATTTTACGAATTGTAACTATTCAATTTTATTTTTGTTTTCTGTGTGGTCTGTACTTCTGCCTTTATACAAATATGTCCTTCTAATAATCTGGGATTTTGCTATTCCTGGATTACGCTTATCTGTCCTTCTGCTGCAAAGGGGATGCAGCTGAATACAAATATTTTTCATGGAACGACTGCTTATCTGACCCCCACAATCCAGTAACTAACTCTCAAGGATCTAAAAAGCCGGGACCAACGTGCTTTTCGAGGTACGGAGGGGTGCCTCTAAAAGCACGTTGTAAAGATGGCCACCCATTCACGGACCAATCGCGGCAAGCGTAGCTTAACCTGGATCGACCCGTGCATCTGTTATTACTTAACCACAAGCCCCTCTCTCTTTAGTAAATTCAACACCACATATTGAAATTCCTATTTTTTCCTTATCTTCAAACGAAGACGGCTACCTTACGAGTATAACATCATGTATATTATAGGTAATATTCTGCCGCACTAACGAAAAATGCAATAACTCGATTTTACCGCTTCCGAGGATTGTATTTTTGATTATTGAATTTGTTATGAAGTTTTAGTTATTCCATTCTTGCTTACTGAAAAACCGAGTTCCTGAAGGATCAATAAAAAGTTTCTTAGAGAGAGTTAATAGATTTCGATTCGCTGACTCCAAATAACTCAACGAATATATAACTCAAAATCGTCCAAAATCGAGTTATTGCATTCTTCGTTAGCGCGGCAGTATTTATATGTGTATGTATTTGTATGTATGTTTATTTTGGGATCCTGCCGTTTTGCCGAAAAGATTTTGCCAAATTTTCATTACCCAAACAAATTTTAGCAACCTTTTTTTATACCAATACTGTGACCTCCTACGCACGAGCCGAGCGAGCGAAGCGAGCGGTGCCGCGGCAGCGGCCGGCGAGTGTCAGAAACAACTTGCATTAATAGAAAAAAGAGCCCGGAACTGAACTATTTAGATTAGGTTAATTACTTATTTACTGACTATACTAAATATTTAACTTATTTGATTTTGAGTAAAAACTGTTATTCCAACTGAAATATTTGACTAAATAAAAAAAGGTAAAAGTACTAGTTGGTAAACAAGTTATAGTTTAAACGTTCATTTGCCAAACATTAGGTTTGCGTTACAGTTTTTTGTGAATAGATTTTTTGTTAAGTAATAATTTGGCAAATGAAATTATGCGAAAATTTGTTTGGGAAGTGATAATTTGGCAATTTCTTTTCGGTAAAACAAGGGAGACCCATGTTTATTTTATATAGTTATAATTTTAAGTGTTTTAAATTTTCTTGTGTAACTTTTCTACACACTGTGTCTACATTTCTTATCGAACTTTCCTCTCGCAGGTCTGCTGGAAGAAATTTCTTTTGAAATAAGCAGTACCTTTGTGCTCTTCTATGTTAATATATTGTCCTGTCAAGTATTTTGCGTGTACATAAATAAATAAATAAAAAAATCATTCTGCGTGAGCGTGCGTGATCCATCGCCACCCGTTCGATGTCGACCGCGCACAGGATGGATGAAATGCAGCACATAAAGTAATTTTTTGCTCCGTTGGTATAAATTGCTGTTTGGCGTTCCAGTGGGAGGATAAATAAATAAATCAATCAATCACTTTTTTTACCGTCTGTGTGTGTGAAAGAATTTGAATTCTGGTATAATGCTAGATCTCGATGAAGCATACACAGATCGCCAATAATAATTCAGTAGTATAAGTCCGAAACAATATTTTAGAGCTAGCGCAGGTTTGTCAATTATGCGGTAAACAGTAATTATGGCTGAACAGCGACCGTTCTATAAATAAATAAAATTAAATCATTTTATTTCGGACCACTAAAAGATCCATAAATTGTTAGTAACAGTTTTGCACTTAAAATACTATTGTTAGTAAAAACTGGACACCCAGAAACGAAATATGGTATTAGTTTTCGTACAAACTGCCTTATCGTGGCGTTGGAAGTATCTGCTGCCGCAGCCGGAGCCTTAAATCTGCAAGTCCGACTTCCCCTAGCCGGATTTTATTGTTTTAATACTTAGCACATGACATATGACACTGAAACGTGGTCGCTCACAATGGGCCTTATTAGAAGGCTAAAAGTCACGCAAAGGGCAATGGAGAGGGCTATGCTTGGAGTTTCCCTACGTGATCGAATCAGAAATGAACAGATCCGCAGGAGAACCAAGGTAACCGCCATAGCTCGAAGAATTGCCAAACTTAAGTGGCAATGGGCAGGGCACATTGCGCGCAGAACAGATGACCATTGGGGCCGAAAGTTCTGGAGTGGCGTCCGCGTACCGGAAGACGTAGCGTTGGAAGGCCTCCCACAGGGTGGACCGATGACCTTATGAATGCCGGGAAGCACAAAACCGGTCGAGGTGGCGGTGCTTGGGGGAGGCCTATGTCTAACAGTGGACGTCTTTCGGCTGAAATGATGATGATGAATACTAAGCACCTTGTTGAGAAGATTGCAATACAATAATAACGTCTTTTTTATGATAGTTTGTTTGGACATACGTCGCACTGTGAGAGAAGAATATTTCATGTTCTTTGTCCCTTTGGTAGACGATGTTCTAAGAAAATTCAATGCTATTTGAGTCATCATCTTGTTGGGTACTACATCATTGTTCTATATGAGGGGCAATTTATTTTAAACCGTTCACACATAAATCTGAAGATGCTGAAGGTTTTCTTAGGAAACATTTTTATTCTAACACTTTGCTATCATTACTTACAAAATTGATGTTGGAATTTTAGATATCCGCATTAGGGGCAATTACTTCAATATATTTAGTAACATAGCATAACATAATATGCCTGTAATCCCCGAAGATTTAGGCAGAGGAGTTCCTATATCATATCCACATTTCGCCAGCTACGAGTACATACGTTTAAAGGCTCCTACAAACAAGCGCGACACGCGACGCGATACAAAGATACCGCGTGCCGTGCGAAGAGCGGTCTCTATGTGTCGCGTCGCGTGTCGCGCCTGTTTGTAAGAGCCTTAAGCCCCATGTAATGGGGGGCGAGCCTATTGCTATTAAAAAACTTGACAATATAACACCATAATAATAATGCAGAGAACTTTAATACAATAAAACATTGATCAGGCAGGGGCAGTCCTTCCATAGTTTTAGGTAACCAGTCCATTTTAATACCCAAACCCATAGTTCAATATCTTTGTTTCCATATACTGCAATAGTCCTACGCTAACCGAGGGTTGTCCTTGGGCGCACTTGCATAGTGCGTGCAGGGATAATCGTCGGTTGGTGCTTCATTTCATTGAAAGCGTCTAACAAGCCTCTGTGAGTTGTCTTCGGCCCCTCATACGCCTTCCAAAGGTCCGGAACCCTAGGGTCCCGAGATATTTCAAAGGAAAAAAAAAATGCAGTGAATTTTACATAAATCTTTATTTGTACGTTGACCGCATCATTGCATAACATAACGACGGCTCCTAAGTATACTGAGTCAACTAACAAATTTCGGCAATTGTACTTTTTAGGATATTACAAACAATTAAATCATTTACTATCCTCCTGTGTTAAAAACGTTCATATTATTAGAAGTACAGTTGACTCAGTATACTTGGGAGCCGTCGATAAGGTCAAATCAAACGCGAGTATATCCTTCCAAAACTATTAATTATGATTTGGTAAAAGAATATTAATACACCGCCCAAAAAAAAGGCTGTGTCTTGATTTATTGCTTCTTTAATTGATACTCGTAGTTCTATATCCATAAAAACATTTTGACAGTATTCTTATTAATTCCAAAATTATGATGACTGTTATTAGTTTTTTTTTTTTTTCTATTTGGCATCTCACAGGTCATTCTAGGAGTTTGTCGACTGCTTAACCGGACTTTTCTGTGGGTGTCTCAAAAAATAAAGGCCTCCAGTCAGGGCAAAAAACTTATAAACTAAGCGTCTACACGCTAAGGGCACCCCTGTGGGGTACGGACCTCGGCTTAGGGCGTCGCTGCGGGAGGATAGCAAGGGCCAGGCTGGATAGGATTTAGTTTTTGTACAATATAATGCAGTCTTATATACCTGATCCCAGTTGTTTTAAGGCAAAGAAGGAAGTCAAAAAAAACCCTATTACAGTTAATTTCTTCTTGATTATCAGTTGGTAGATTTACGAAGATTTTTTTATCAAAAATACTAGATATTGCGCTATTATCATTAATGTTATGTGATGTCGAAGCGGCTGGAGCGTGTGAAATTGTGACCACAATGCATTAATATTGCGCAAAATGCTGCAACAATCATAATAAATGGTTTTAATGGAAATGTGGTAATACAACTTCTACGTCAGTTTTAATTGACATGAGTATATTTGTGTTTATATGAAGAATTTAACGGGTGAAAAACGTTTAAAATACACTTAACGAAGCTGAGAGTCACTTGTTCTTCCCGTGATTATAATATATTATTTGTGCTGGACCATGCCGGGGAACCTTCTCGTTACGGAGTTATTAAAGGTCAAAGTTTCAACAGTTTCAAAGGTCAAGGTTTTAGTTGCTTTTTTTTAATAAAAACTAGTTTTAAATGTCGTAACTTAAGGGTGCACATAGAAAACGATACGCAATTGCGTTCGTTTGATCCCTTGCTGCATCGTTATTGCTTAACCTTTAGTTATGTAATTAATATGGTTATATTTAAGTATCCACTCTATAAATCATATACTTTAGAAACACGATTAATTGTAGTTTCCTCTATAGAAAAAAAATCCAAAGTAATCGCTAACCAACAAAATAAACCCTTAGTACGTTGTAAATACTCCACGGAAAGTCATAAGTATTTTTTTTTTTTATAATAACAAAATTCCATGTCTTCCATAACGTATCATCATTTCAGCCGAAGACGTCCACTGCTGGACATAAGCCTCTCCCAATTGGGCGGTTTTCCATAATCGCCACGCTTGGCAGGCGGGTTGGCGATCGTAGTATGGTGTTAAAAGTGCATAGAGAATGCTGCTGCCCATTCTCTAATAAGTCCCTTAGTTGCCTTTTATGACACCCACGGGAAGAAATGGGGAAATGGGAAATACATAACGTATACATTTAACATTTTCAAAATGTGTATTTGTTTTAATAATACGATGGAAATACCTAAATTTGGCAGAGTCGCCACGCTTCCCCTACCATCAATTAGCGCCAAAAGATCGGTGCGCCCTTAACTGTAAATCCCATGATCCCTGCACGTTACATGCATGTTTCCCAGCAATTATTTTTGCACAAAGTTGCGTAGTTCGATGTACAGAATGCGTAGATTTCGACTTCTTGAAGGAACTTTTTACTCCCCGTACAATTCGCGTCACGTAATAAGACCGCTGGCCAACCGCACAACTGTAACGTTGTAGATCGTGTCACGTAATAAGAGAGAGTAATGTGCGTTTGGTTAGCGCACTTTTTACGTGACACGATCTACAACGTTACAGTTGTTCGGTTGGCCAGCGGTCTTATTACGTGACGCAAACTATATGTAGATAGAACATAAATAATTGTAGCAGTATTATGGTATCGCATCGTTTGTTGTCGATTTACAAAACGGTGGCTTTGTGACTACATATGCACCTATTTCAGTTTCAGCCTTACCGAGTAGATATTTTTAGATATTGTAATTACTTGTTCCATACGTAGGCAGTAGTATCTTTGGGTTGATGAGTTCATACTCATTTTGTATAAGTGTACAATGAGCAAATTAGAGCTACCGTGACATCTGACCCAAGACTGTTAACTACAGATATTTGGCAAAATTGAACAAGATAAAATATCTTTAAGGCACCATGGATAAAACCAGCATAATACTAGATAAAAATTCAGGAACAAAAAGAGCCTGAAATGAAAACCCGAAAATATAAAGTACCTATTCCACGTTGACTGATAAAGAATAATTAAAAGGACATGACCAAATAAAGGTAGCTTCTTTTAAGAAACAAAGTGTCTGGTGACGTGACCCTGATCATAAATGAATATTAATTTTATGTCTCAGACAGAGCTGTCAGGCTAAAACGGAAACCATTCATAATATATTTAAACAACTGTTCAATGAGTTGCTGTTTTGTCTATTCATATTTATTGGTTCTTTTTACTCATTTGTATGCCCGGTTGATGGCAATAGGCTCGCCCCTAATTACATGGGACTTAAACATAACTGGCGTAATGTGGGTGTAGTATATGTACCTATTTATTTATTTATAAGGTAGCTACCTCTGCCTAGCCCTTTGGGGAAACAAGGTGTGATATTATGCTATGTTATGTTATTGGTCCTTTTGTCCGCAACTTCGTCTGCAAAGATTTTGATTTTGTTCTACACAAACTACAACACCAACTGAAATGGATTCACCCCAATAGGAGCTGATTAAAAAAAGAACAAAATCTGTTAAGAAGGCACTCACAGGTCCACTAGTGCCACTCCTTTAAAAAAATATTATCTCGTGACTGAGAAGGAATTATGAAAAATGACTCAATCAGCAACCTCGGTAAATGTGTCTAGAATTTTCTAATACCTTTTATAAAGTTTGATATTGAGACACGAAGCAACAAAATACGATATATAGGAATGTGGACGTTTTTATTTAAATTTAATTTGTTAAAAAAAAAAAAAACAAAATGGCCGAAGTACCTACTATGCTAGACCCTCATAATATGTGTGCGACTGTATGCGTGCGCACATTTGTAATGTTACCACAATTTTTTTCTCACAATCAGTATAACTAATTCAATAAATAAACAATGTTTTTTACTACAATGTATGTATTATGATTTTAATATAATATTCTAATTGGGGTATTTGGTGGTGTGTGTTAATTCCGGGAAATGTTGTTTACAAGTGTATAAAAAATATTTAATTGACTCTAATAAGGAAAAGATAATTAAATTAATTAAAATTATGTTTATTTATCTCCACAAATTGGGTCCATATTGGCTCACCTAAAGTTCTTTCCCCGAAATTGTTCTTCCTAATGATTTGTAATCCGAATGATCACTCTTCCTAAAATTTTTCATCCTAAAGTTTTCATTCATACTATTTGTAGTGCTACCGGCGATGTTCATAACACTCATGCTTCCGAAAATTGTAATTAATAATATCATTAATGTAAATATATTTAAACTCCTACTGTTTTTTATCTTAACGCTTTTATCCCTAAACATAATTACCATAATATTCATTCAGGTCAGAGTGTCGTCTTGGGGGCACTATGAAAAAAATACTTAGAAAAATTTCGCGACCAATTTCGAGGTAGTTGGTCACAGTTCTAACCTAACCTAACCTATGGATATCTTTGCAGGTACACACTGCTATAAATAATAATAAGTATTTTATTTCTTTCTTTTTTAAATAAAATTAAAGAAGACGCTTTAATTAATAAAACCAAAAAACCAATTCATATAATTAGTGAGTGCGAAACAAGCACTTGATTATTATGAATAAAAAGAAATCTAAACAAAAAAGATATGACTGAATAATACTGTAAAAGATGGTTATGTTGAGAAAATATAGGAAAACAAATAAAAGTATAATAGATGTTTATTGCTACTGACATTATGAAGTTGAATGCTTCGGAATTATGAACATTAGAGACAGAGTAGTTAGGAATTGTGATTGTTAGGATGAAAAATGTTAGGAAGAACATTTTCGGATTTCCAATTATCGGAGTTGAAAATTTAGGTGAACTTTGGCGCACCCCCACAAATTACATTCTTACACTAGTTATACATATTAAGTTGACAGGTATTTAGACAAAATTTTGTAATTTGTGGGAGATTTGGAGTCTAAAAACTATGCCTAAGCCTGTATTTTAGAACTCCGGGACCCCTATTATATCACACAGTAGAGGTTGTCAACGTGGTACAATTGCCAGTGACTGATGGCGTATTAGTATATTATGTGTGGGCGAGTATTTGTGTGTGAGAGGGTGTGTGTGTGATAATGAAAGACGAAATTCAGACGATACCAGTACTCATTGCCTTTATAGAAAACAAGAATTTCATTAAGAATTTATATTTTCGTAATATCGAAACACTGCCCGAAAATTGTGAAATCATTTGTATATTATTTTCTGACAGGCATCAGATATTTAGTTACAGATAATTGATAAACACTTTGTAAACAAAAGCCTCTTGATACAGCTCTTCAAAATGTAATATTGAATTTCCTTTTTCACAAAACGTTAATTTATTGAAATAAACCTAATCTTAGGAATTCTCAAATCTCTTCAAAGATTATGTGACACCTCTTGTTCTGAAATATTTAATCTGTACATAAATTAGAGCCCCTTTCCGCATCTGACCGTGTGGCCGCGTTATTCTTCTAAACTACGCCACGGATTTTGATCTTTCACCATCATTTAGAGAATTTCTTCCGAACGGTTTATGTGTATTACACATTGATAATATTTTGTCAAGCTGAAAAAACCGTGCCAAGCAGGGGTGGGTCGCTTATGACAATATATTATATTTTACTTCGCCTTTTCAAACTTAACAATCACGGCACAAGTTCTAATTAATTTGAAAATGGAAGGATATGATGAATGGATATTTCAAAGTGAATCTCGGCATTTTTTTTTAGATTTTAGAAACAGTAGTTCAATACTGAAGTAATATAAAAAGTAATATCTACTTACTGGGTCAAAGAAAGCGGTAATTTAAGCCAATTCAGCAATGTCTGGAAACTGAAAAGATCCTAGTTTTAATTTAATTTCCTTATTTTAACATTTCAATTTTATTTATTTTTTTGCATTTTCGTAAAAATTACGTTTCTTCAAAAGTCTGTTACTTTTCCGATCTTCTTCTCCTTAAAAAGAAAAGTACCTGTTCTACGAGTAGGTATATCAAGCAATAATGTTTTGTAGTAGAATAAATATCCTCATGGGATTTTGTTAAGCCTTTAAACATATTTACCTGCCCTCACTCATCCATACTTAATTCTTACATAGCAGAAATATCAACATTAAAATCTTAAGATTCTCGTCGATAAAATTGTCGAACATTTTGAAATATTTCAGTGAATTTTATGTAGCAAAGACATTTCGGTTTCAAAATTCACGACGCTTCTTAAATCCACCCACACCTATATTGAGGAAGAATATAAAATGCATACCGTTTTCGCTTTACAGCTATTTCTGCATTGTTCGAAATATTGTTAAGATCGAAAATTTATCATCCCAGTTTTATGTGTCGTCATATTTCTAGTGGCTTACAATATTTTAGGACTCAATTTTGGAATGGCCGTCATTTTGAAATACTTATGCAATTGTATATTTTCTGAACATTTATATATTACAAACAGAATGATCATAATAAAGCTTTTCAATAATAAATATGCGCAAATACTTGTGTCATCAGCGGTTTGCTCATAAATTAATATTATTATGATCATTAACCACTATCTCAACCTAGTATATAATAGGAAATTCTGCTAGCACTCACGGAAGCTAGATGATGTAGTATTACATACTTGTTCGGTCGCCAGACGCCAAATGGCGTCTGGGGACGCAATATATGTGCACTAACACGTATGTTTATATCAGTAGGTATTATAAGTTTAACACTTTGCGATCCATCTTCGATCTATCTCGATCTTTCTATCAATCTGTTATCTACAATATTAGTATTTTGTTCATTTTTAATCAACATAATCATTTTATTATATGGAGTATTTTTAGCTAAAATTATATTAGCCACCAGTAGCGTTGGCGGTGGCTTAGTTGAGGTGTACGATTAATTTTTATTTGCACATCTTCACCACTGATTATTCCGATACAAAAAAAAAGACCCATAACTATCCATCCAGTGAAATAGATGCTGTAATAGTCAGCACCACGGTCGTCTAAATAGAGGAAGAGTCAATTGATCTGTTAAGATCTCGTAAATTGAAACAACCACATAACTGCGTTTGAGTTGCGCGTTTCCATCAATTCTGTGTACTGTGTTTGGTGCAGTCATGCTATGAACACGATAATAATAAACAGATAGTCATCGCTAAATTACCATTTTATTGTGTTTTATGGGTGTAGTAATAACAGTATGACACTGCATGAAACGGATTTTGACACGGAATATGGTGCGTCAACAGTATCTTGGATTTAAGCGACATTTTGGCAGTGAATCGCGAGATATTATTGGTATTGGTAGCGTCAATGTGACACTAAATTAGTAAGGTTACATAATTATGGTATCTGTTGGTATTGGCGATGAAGATAATGCTAATATTGAACAATTTAATGAAACAGGCAAAGTGTGTGTTAAAGAGGATCCAGAATGTAAAATTTCTAGTAAGCCTACCCCTGCTTTGTTTAAACTACTCAGATTAGTCAAACTAGCTACACAACACATTTTATCTACAGACAAAGTTTTGAGGAAATTATTAATTGAAAGTGGAATAACACGATGATTAATTCTTTGTTTAAGAGATTATGTTAATAGAAGCAATTTTATAACTAATTCCTATGCGAAGGTAAGCCTTTGTCTTTTATTATACCTCGCGACAGATAAACAATTAATAATAAATTATAACAACAAGAACAGTTATTTCCTTAAGGAAATATTTCTACAGAGTATAATGACTTCGTATCACAAAAACATTATCTGAGATATCGCTATCATCAGATAAACGTGTTGATTTAATCGTATCCAATGGTAAGTGTTGTTTTCTATTATCTATTTGTATATCTTTTAATTAAGCTGATTATATCTTAACGTGTGTTTTGAAAATGATGATTGAGACGATAGTATTATATTGTGTTAGGTGTAACATTTAGAATTCCGTAATCATCTCTACCTGACTTCCTCGTTGGTCTATTGCTCGTAAGCGCTATTGGTCCTGGGTTCAATTCTCAGGTCGGGAAATGTGTTATTGGGTTTTTCCATCAGGAATTTCTCAGTAACATTCCGGAGTCTGGGTTTGTACCTGGTCGATGGCAATAGGCTCGCCAATAGAACTTAAATAAGTAATATAATAACTTAAGTACTGTAAATTTATTAAATACTGTAAGTAAATAGAAAAAATTTACTGAATGAAGACTTCATTTTTATTTTAAAACAATACGAATATCGAACTCACTAAATGTGAAAAAAATACCTGTAATTTTACTGTACCGATCGAAAGGTACAATCATATAAGTGGTTACCTAGTAATTAATATATTTTAAGTAAAACTTGTACTATTGCATGCTAAATATTGGCCAAATGTGTGTTACTAAATATTTCATATAAGATCTTCATGTACCTACCATATTTGATGCAATAAATGAATTGAATTGAATAGGACATATACATAACTGGTGAAATGTGGGTTTACACTGTACCGTATAGGTACTCTTTTGCCTAATCCATCGGAGATTACAGGCGTGATGAAAAAAGCATTATTATTAACATAAGCGGGATATTTACCATGTTTATTCATTGTTCTGAGTTCCCGATATTTCGGCGTTGTTAATAATAATGTTAGTGACCATGACAGTTTAAAAACTTATATTGAAAAAAGCATGTCTGTCTGTGAGAACTATTTTGGCTCACGACCTTTATATGTGGTCTTATTTTCTAATTACAGAAATTTTTGGGATAAACATTATTGTTGGCAAATCTAAGTGCTGAGTTTCGCAAAGTACCACGGTTGCCTTGAGAGATTAATTTGAGTGACACTTCCTTCTGAGTGATCTTTGAGAAAATCTGTTATGAAATTGTTTTGTTCTTGTTAGATGTCATTAGCATTATGCTGAGGTTGTTTTAATCTCGCTATGTAACAGTCATATTTAGCATTATCTATAAAGGCATAGCCATAGACAAAGAAGCCACACTTTATATATATGGAAGCGAATTGAAAAGCTAATCGCGATATTCTCGAAGCTGTTGATTCGTATCCATAAAAAGTATCTTTTTATGTCCTTCATGGCATTAGAGGTTGAGTTGATTTATGTAACTCATGATATGAACTGCTTTTATTTCGAAGTGTTTTAACACTCAATCAACATTTTTTGATGTTAACTCAGGTAAATGATTGACAAAAATTTACAAATCCTTTATATTATATTTCATTAAACTCATAACCCGCACATAATTCATTCAGATATTTAATTTACATATCCTATACAAACATCCTTTGATGTCTCATATTAGTTTATTACTCTTTAAACAGATTCAATCCAGTTTCTGTTTGGGTTATGAGTATCAAACAACTTTATAAAAGAATTTATTGATTTTGATTACAGTTAAAGATGATTTATGGAAAATTAAAATGTTTGTTTCTTTAGTCACTTCTGTAAAGATCAGCGCCCTTAGCCAAGTTGACAATCTACAATCGATAACGCTAATAGAGAACTAATCAAATGTATAGGAATGACATCATCTCAACTTTAATTCACGTGGTCAGAACAAACGAATAGAAAATTCGTAGACAAGTTTACAACTTATCAGATCATTCAAAATGTTAGATTGAAATCTGATCCTTTCTACAACGTCGATCGCTACATCCCATATAATGATTGGAATAAATGACCGCGCATTAAGTAGGTACACAATTGTAACTTTGAGGCGTCAACGATTGTAGAAAGAGATTCGATATGAAAAGTTTGTAACTTGGCTAGGCCTACTGATACGGTCTAGGTTATTCATTGACTTGTAGGCTATATTTTATATATCGTACTTCTCGAACCCAAGCAGTAGTTTCACATATATCTGGTCTATAAATAACGAATTAAGGATTTTTCATTGAGTATATTTATGTTGTTGTTGAGTTTTAGAAGATTATTTAAAAAATACTATGTTTTGCTTTAGAAATGTTTTCTAGAACTTATTCATTGATTTATTCTTCACATTTTCCAAAGCCGTATTTTAGTATTTATGGTAAAGGCATTGCTTAAAACGCGTGATTTTCAAGAGTTTCTCAATAGATAAGTATTCTACTATTCTTATAACCGTTCTACAATTTGAACCCCAAACAGCTTAGCTTACAACATTTCTTTGCTTTTTAATATTAATATCCGAAACGTCTTCAGTATTCCTTTAGGCAGATTTCTCGTCAAGTCCAAGTATATATTTTTCATTACGCTTGAAATGATCACGATAACGAAGCTGTGCATCTTTAAGAACGTACTCTCAGATTCTTATATTTATTTTCTGTGTATTAGACAGCTTTGGCTTGTGTGTGACTTTTAGAGGATAACGAACGAGGTCTGGATTTATTTAGAGGATGTTCTTCTAGCACCACTTAGTAGGGCCCTAATTTTCTGTCCCGAAGTAGATTATAATATCTTACTCGCTCTTCACAACAGAAAAGAAATGGAATATAATAATTAACACAAATTTGTTTTTGGACATGAACCGAAGACTATTATGGCTTTGTAAACTTATGAAAAGCAAGCAAAATATTTTTTTTTAAATGAACTGAAGTATTTTTTATTTTTTTCATATTTATACGTGTATTTGCACTTTTAAAATCTTCCTTTTTTCTAACTTATCTCTATATATATATCTAATCTTGATTTTTTAAACAAAAAATCCTATACAAAATTTCTTAAAATCAAAGCAAGCAAAATATAACTCGATTAGTAATTCGAATATGTAGGAAACTATGCAAATATAGAGTCGAGCCGGATACTAGATAATATTTAATTATCATGTTTGGTTATCATTGTGTATTTAAATGTCATAAGGTAAGCGTCTATGACTGAATTTACACTATAGTGCCGATTGGACCATATTTGTTTACCATACATATACTTGGAGGAAACAATGAAAATATTCATACTATGAATGATAAGATAAGGAAAAGACTGTCAAACCAATCAATCATAGGAAAACAGTTACTGTATAGCTACCTATTTATTTATTATCTCTAACAAAAGATATACACAATAACATGACAAATAAATAATGGGCAACATCAGGTATGAAATAGGTGAATTACTTCACTTATAAGGGACGATAGCGTGCATAATAAAGTTAACAACTATGATAATAAAGTTAAAATAATAATAATAGAGAAATCGAAACAATTTTAGTAACAAGTTAAAGGTTAGATTTCCTTATATACGCTGACTTGAATCCATTGACAATTTTTTAAAGGATGAAAGTACTCATGAATACGGCTTTTGGTATGGAACGAACGCGTATATAAAAATAAAAATAAAACATCTGTTTCATACATTTTATTTTTTCAAATTTCCTGTAAAACCTGTGTGGTAAAAATAACTGGCAAATTTTGGTAAACTTGGTAATAGTTATAAATATATCCAGAACGGAAAACAAATTGTAGGTATTTTAAAATTCAAGAAATAACATTATTTTTATTGTTCAGCGACACATTGTCTTGGCCTTCAACCAGCTCGAATGTTCGTATGATTTGCTATTTAAATTTATTTAACACAAATCCACATTTTAAAGTGAAATCGTCTATTATTGAATTCTGGTCTGTGTTATTTCCAAAATAGTAACTACTGATATTAGAAAGTCTGCATAGTCATCAAATGTCAATATTTAATTCATTTCACAAGGTTGACTGACCTTGTGAAGGCCGCAGGAATTCGCTGGATGCGAGAAGCACAGAACCGGTCGCAGTGGTGGTGCTTGGGGGAGGCTTATGTCCAGTAGTAGACGTCTTTTGGCTGAAATGATGATGATGATGATATGGTTGATTCAAGTCCTGCCTACAAAGAATTTGGTTGAATCATTTATTAATAATACCTATGTCTAATCGGCTTGTGAGTGAAATAATACTGTTTTAACTGTTATCGTAACTGACACAGTTGGGAGAATCATTGATCCATAATTTTGATATTGCGTGATTTTGTGTTGTCCAGTAATAAAACTACCTCTCTCCTGAAAATTCATCGCTTATAGTTACTCTGGTTTCAGATAGAATACATCTTGCAATATAGGTACAATCAAAATAATCATCTCATGTCTAACATAGTTTTCTTCTGGACTGTAAGCCTCTTCAAAGTTACGTTCCTTCACCTTCCGCATAACAAAGAGTTCATATTTTTTTCTATACTTAATGATTGTTCCTTTATTTATACAACGCAGTACATCCTCAAGGTGCTTCTTTACATTAATTAATTATTTGAATAAATTATTATTTTAATACCTACTTACACCTTTGGCCTCTTGGTTTTTTAGAGTTCCGTAGTCAAAACAAGGAACCCTTATAGTTGCTATGTCAATCTGTCCGCGGCTTAGCTCAGAGACCCTTAAGTTAGTACTAGAAATTGTAATTAATTGATATGTAATTTGGTTTGGGTATACATATTAATCACGCCGTCAAAGTGGTAAAATAAAATCTTGAAAAATAATTGTTTTTAGGGTACATTTCCCTAATCTTTTATCATTCACGAAAAATTCCCATCTGACTCATTCCGGAAATATATATCCATATGTCCAATGACATTTCCGAAACAGGACTGACAATTTTTTTTTAAGCTATTGCATAGCTTCTATCGCGGGCCTTGAGCGCGGGGACCGAATCCAGAAATTCCGTAACGAAAAAACCTCACGCTCCCCACTCCGACAGTTTTACTACACCAGTACCCTCTAGTGATCTAATAATTTCTGGCAGTTTGTTTTTTCTGTGTACTGCGTATTTTATTCTTATAAATATAAGTTTATAAAATTATGATCTTCACAAAAAGCGATTGTTGATAGTGGGGTTTGAACTCTCGACCAGTCGATTACGAGTACATTCAGTTCCCCTGTTGCACCGCAAGGCTACAATGACTTAATTAAAGCTTGCCAAATAGTTGATACCATTCCAGTTGAACAATTTTTAAACTTGACTAGACGGTTGGAAATGACTCATGTACATGGAATTTTTTCGCTGTCAAAACAGTTTGTCACTCTTTTTTTATTTAAAATTACTTTAGGTTCAACACTTTCGTCTATTTTAAAGTTGTTATTATGCTTATATTTGAATAGTATTTGACTTTGTTTACGTAGTTATACACTTTTACGACGTTCAGCACTTATTTATTTTGTTTTTAAGTTATTGCATAGCTTCTATCGCGGGCCTTGAGCGCGGGGACCGAATCCAGAAATTCCGTAACGAAAAAAAAAAAAAAAAAAAAGAAATACTGCATAAATAAAATAAATAAATAATTATAATTGCATAAGTTGATACAAAATGCTATGCAATAGCTTTACCGCGGCAGTCCCCGAGTGCCACACGTCTTTTTACCTTTATCTATATTACTCTATTGTACTTGTAAAATTAAGGGACTCTAGTCATTAGTACTATTATCTCGTTTGCTGTGTCAATTGCTTCATGTTTAGTCATTTTGTTAAGTTATTTTGTCGTCCAGAAACCCAAATTATCTTTTAGTTCTTTTTAGGGTTCCGCAGTAAGCAAGGAACCCTTATAGTTTCGCCATGTCCGTCTGTCTGTCTGTCTATCTGTCCGCGACTTAGCTCAGAGACTCTTGGTGCTAGAAAGCTGTAATTTGGTATGAGTATACATATTAATCACGCCGAAAAAGTGGTAAAATAAAGTCTTGAATTATAATTTTTTAGAGTATCTTCCTACACGTAAATTGTGAATGATATTTTTATGGTGTGGGGTAACGTTAGATAGGCCAAAAATATTTCGGGTTTGTGAAACCCATTTTTCGATGCAGGGATCCGTTTGCATAATATTAAGCGTTGAAGTGCTAATTTTTGTTAGAGTCAAGTGTGTCCCTCTGCCAGCTAAATGGTTGTACTAGGATGTGTGAAAAAATTCACAGCAATAGTATATATAAAAAAGTTAAAAGGAAAACTATCACAGCTATGTAGGCTTTACAAGTTACAAAGTAATTCCGTATCGAAGAACATGTTTTTGTTGTTAAGTTTGTTCGTGAGATAAGTTCATACCAACTAAAGAAACCTTCATTGTGCGTGGTCCGACACACACCTGGCCGGTATATATAATTGTGTATGCAATATGCATGGATGTCTGATTTGAATTTTCGTTAGTATCTACTACTTTTATGCTATTTTGAACTAAGGAATCAATTCAAATAGTTATAATAAAGTTATTTCTGGTTTGAAAATTTTCCTTTGAACGACAAAATAAAAAACAAATTCAAAGCCCAAATAACGTAAAATTCATTAGAATTTGAAAACATTTTATCTTCCGATAACATACACCTAATCTTAAAATCTAAAACCTTGAAAGAGCTATGACGCCTCACACTATCCAAATCCATATCGCTACTTGTATCAATTTACATCAAATAAAGAAATAAACGTGTTTTCCAATGTTTGATTCTCATCTCAGAGATAAGACTTTGCTACCTGTCATTGGTTTGATTTTGATAAAACTCTGATTTTGTGCTTGATGATTGATGGCAATCATTCGGAAATGTCGTCAATGTTATATAAGATTTATATTAGTGTGTATAGTGATGACATATGGCACTGAAACGTGGTCGCTCACAATGGGCCTTATTAGAAGGCTAAAAGTCACCTAAAGGGCAATGGAGAGGGCTATGCTTGGAGTTTCCCTACGTGATCGAATCAGAAATGAAGAGATCCGCAGGAGAACCAAGGTAACCGACATAGCTCGAAGAATTGCCAAACTTAAGTAGCAATAGGCAGGGCACATTTCTCGCAGAACAGATGGCCGTTGGGGCGGAAAGGTTTCTGGAGTGGCGATTGTGTACCGGAAAACGTAGCGTTGGAAGGCCTCCCACAAGGCGGACTGATGACCTTATGAAAGCCGCAGGAATCCGCTGGATGCAGGAAGCACAGAACCGGTCGAGGTGGCGGTGCTTGGTGGAGGCCTATGTCTAGCAGTGGACGTCTTTCGGCTGAAATGATGAGTGTATAGATCATAAATGCTTCCATAGCAAAACTTAATTGTAGGTCCCAGGACTGGGCTGGGTTCACGAAGGCGATCAGCGGCGGCGATCTCTCACGTCCGGCCCCTGGTCCAGGCCATAGTCCGGAGCGAGAGTGCATGGGAGACAGTCACCTCCTTCTGCGAAGCAGTAATGCTCGCGAAGGAGGAGGCGGAACGCATGAGGGAGTGGCAGTCTGTGCGCCCTCACGCCCCTAGTCGCCGCAGGAGAAGCACTGGGCGGCGGGAATCGGTAGCCGATTCTCGGCCACCATAAGCGCGGGCTTGCGGATGACGAGCTATGGGCAGCTCGCCGTCCGGTAAGGACCAGGCCCGCGTCGACGGCGCGTGAAGCTCAACGCGGGCCTCAAAGAGATGTCAGCACGCACTGACGGGGTCGCCTGGACCGATGCCTGTTAGTGTTGCAGGTTTTTCCGAAATGGATACCGCGGCCCTGGCCTGGCGCATGCAACTGAAGGAACACGGGTGGGTTTTAGTCAGTAAAAGTCTGACACGCCCTTCCGCTCCGCCCAGAGCGGGAGAACTTATTTGATAATTTCCCACCCAAAAAAAAGGGTTGGGCTGGGAAGTTAGTTCTACTAACATCTTGCTGATAATTACGTACCGGGGAATGCCCTAGAAGGACATATATAGTGACCTTATTGGTGATGTTCTTCAAAAAGGTCAGGTGCGTAGTACTCGCAACCGGCGTGCGTGTTTGATCAGAGGCCCTAATGTGAGTTTATTTTAACTATCTAGAATTTACGCATCGAGCGCGTTCAGCACTCCGATTGGTGAAGGCCCAATCGGAGGCCAAACTCACACTAGGGCCTCAGATGTATGAACGTAAACGAAGTAAAAGGAGTATGTAACGATCGTAGCAGATGGCGTGTGGCGTTTTGTGTAGTTCCTGCCTACCCCATGTGAAGAAAGCGTGAGTTCATGCATGGATGAAAGTAACTACTCTCTCGAGCCGACACAAAAGTACGCGGTCTATATAAATTGGATTGCTTATTCATTGATCCCTCCGACTATGCCCTAAGCCGAGGTTCGTACCCTACAGGGGGTGCCCTTAACGCGCAGTCGTTTAGTTTATAAGTTTTACGTCCTGGCTGGAGGCTTTAAGTTTTTAGGAGCTTAAGGCAACCACAGGAAAGACCGGTTAAAGAGTCACGATCTCTAATGATCAACTCTGAGATGCCCCAGATAAAAAAAAAATCTTTGATTGTTACTCACGTCACAGATTAATATAGATGGGACACTCCGGTAGGCTTAGGTATGATATTACAAGTACGCGGCGGGCCCATCTCACTGGGACAATTTAGTAGGAGTGACGCGCGCCCCCGGTATAAGAGTTACGCGATAGAAAGAGACGCAACTTGTAGGTGAATATGACTGTAGATAATAAGCGTTGTGCGACCTGAATTGCACTTTATTGTGTCGTAGCAAGAGTCGCTTTTTATTTAAATGATTTTGTGAAATGTCCCAACTGCATTAATCTGTGCTCACGTTTTAATTTGGGCGCCATGTTATTTATTTTGTATTTTTTTATCTTTTACGTTTTTACCAGGCAAAATGATTCAATCATTTGCTTGTCTTTTATAAAAAACAGCCACAAATTATTTTGTTATCTTTAACAATTTTTATACAGCTGAGCTTATCATTAATCTAAACAATAATAAAAATATTATTGTAATGCTCAATTTAAAACGATTCGTTATTGTTATCATTATAGTATATACTTGCAAAATATTACATAACTAAGTTTATTTTTCTTATCATCTCCTTAATCATTACATCAGACCATTAGTCTGATGGCCTTTTTGTTCTAAAATAGATAAACTAAACAAATAAAAAAGACATCACACGACACTTACAAATATAGCGCTCGTGAGAATCTCAAGTTTATCAAGGTCAAGTGCAAAAGCAAATCAATTGATGATTCACGGTCCACAAATTACAAAGTGTCCGAAGTAATCTTTGCAGATTATGATGGCGCTAGTTGCATGTCAATGTCAACTGGAAACTGGAACTGTCAAATTCAGTACAGTGGCAAGCACAACAATCTTGTTGTGCTTCCTGAAAGACAGTTTCGCGGTTTCGCGTATCTACGCGAAACCGCGAAACTGTCAAATTTCTCCAAACGATTTAAAACTTCAAAATGTTGATAATTAAGTTCAAAATCGATCGAGGAAAGACAGTTTGTGGTAACTTGATGTGCTGGCCACCGTACATGAAAAAAATTGTTCCTTAAATTTCATTTTTGATAACATTTTATTATCATATGTGTTTTAGTTATAATTACCTGGTTAAGTGGTTACAGTCACAAAAGGTCATCCTTGAACGTGTTAGTGTAATCTAATCGAGTGATACTTCGTATGAATTTGTGGAATAAAGTCTACTGCCGTTAACACGTTGACTGCCAACCCACGAGTATACTCGTAGTACAATATCTGGGCCCCACTGTTAACTACGAGTATTCTCGTACTTGATTATATGCGATTTCTAACGAATTCTAGAAGAGTAAGTTGAAGGAGGGCGGGGTTAATTTTTTTGGCAGTTCTAGTTTTTATTTTTTGGGTACATCACTGTGAAATCAAGGAAGAGTGATACATGATGACTATACTTTTGTAAATTTCTCCCCTAAAAGATGTTTTACGACTTCGTCTTTAAACCAAAGGGCATCCAGTTTTTTTTCCAGAGAAAGGATGGCGTGTTAGTTGTAGACCATGGAGGCGTTATGAATGTAGATTTCAAAAATGTGTATCGCTAGTTTTTTTGTTTTTTATGGTGGCAATGTGCATATAAAAAAAGTCAATACGAGTATACTGCGCACGTACGCTGCGTACGTGTATGGCAGCCAACGTGTTAAACGGTTGATTGGTTGATCGTAGAATGGTTTCTTAAGATTTGGGTGAAAAAAATCGAACTTTAAATATTACAAGGCTACAAAAAGGATCAGCAGAATCTGTTCCTTTTATGAAGTTTCATATTGAGACACGAAGCAACAAAATACGATCGTACGTTTTTTTTTAGATCGAATTTTGTTGCTTCGTGTCTCAATATGAAACTTTATAAAAGGTATTAGAAAATTCTAGACACACTTACCGAGGTAGCTCATTGAGCCGATTTTCATAACTCCTTCTCAGTCACGAGATACTATGTTTTTAAAGGAGTGTCGGTGGACCGGTGACAGCTATCTTAATACTAATGGTATTAATTTTATGTTTCTGTCAAAGCTCAATTTACTTTTTTATTGCATAAAACTGTTGCTTTTTCGTATGATGCGAGAATTACATGTAAATAGATTCATAGGATTTTATCAATGTTATTCGTTCATTATTTCGTTGTTGCTAAAAGGCAGATGTTTTATATCCGTTTGTAACTTCTTGACCATCTTAGTACGTCATCATCTGCTTAGCCTTATCCCAACTATGTTGGGGTTGGCTTCCAGTCTAACCGGATACAGTGGAATACCAGTATTTTGTATGGTGCTACTGCCTATAAGACCTCCACAACCCAGTAACTGGGTAATACTACATCCCGTGAAAGACTGATTGTCAGACTTTCGGGCTTCTGACGACCCGTAACGACTGTCAAAGATCCACGAATGACAGCCGAGACCAACGGCTTAACGTGCTTTTCGAGGCACGGAGGAATCTCGGTATGTAAAGATACACCAAACCCATCCATGGACCAACCCCGGCAAGCGTAGCTTAACCTGATGGATCGACCCGTCTGGCACTTATTATTACTTAGCCACGAATTCCTCTCGACCATCTTAGTAGGTAATTAGGTATTAATCTTCGTTTATTTTAATTTTATTGCCATTTTATTTTTATTCTGTGACCTTTTTAATTTGTACCTAGAAATACTCTTTGATTTATTTTAATTGCATTGACATTTTATTCAGTTTTATTGGGGCAGTATTGAGGAGCTCGTGGCTAAGTAATAACAGCCGCACGGGTCAATCCGTCAGGTTAAGCTACGCTTGCCGGGGTTGGTCCGTGGATGGGTGACCATCTTTACATACCGAGACTCCTCCGTGCCTCGGGAAGCACGTTAAGCCGTTGGTCCCGGCTGTCATTCGTGGATCTTTGACAGTCGTTACGTGTCGTCAGAAGCCCAAAAGTCTGACAGCCAGTCTTACAAAGGGGTATCGTGTTACCCAGTTACTGGGTTGTGGAGGTCAGATAGGCAGTCGCTCCATGTAAAATACTGGTATTCAGCTGCACCCAGTTAGACTGGAAGCCGACCCCAACATAGTTGGGAAAAGTCTAGGCAGATTGATTGGGGCAGTATTGTGAACTTTTATTTTATTTTATTATTAGGGGTTTTGTCATCATCATCATCATTTCAGCCGTAAGACGTCCACTGCTGGACATAAGCCTCCCCTAATTGGGGGGGTTTGCCATAATCGCCACGATTGGTAGTTGAGTTGGCGATAAAAAGTATGGTGTTAAAAATGCATGGAGAACGCTGCTGCCCATTCTTTAGTAAGTAATGAAATGAAATCGTTTATTCTGTAAATAGGATATCGGAATCACTCTTACACGTCATATAAAAAAAAAAAAAATAAGCTAGGTGCTTGGCAGGCACCGGTCCTAGCGGACCCCGTCAGTGCGTGCTGACATCTCTTTGAGGCGCGCGTGGAACACAACGCGCCTTCGACCCGGGCCTAGTCCTTACCGGACGGCGAATTGCCCATAGCTCGCCGTCCGCAAGCCCGCGCCTACTGTGGCCGGGAATCGGCTACCGATTCCCGCGGCGGCGGGACTAGGGGCGTGAAGGCGCACAGACTGCCGCTCCCTCACGCGTTCCGCCTCCTCCTTCGCGATCATTACTACTTCGCAGAAGGAGGTGACTGCCTCCCACTCTTGCTCCGGACCATGGCCTGGACTAGGGCCGGACGCGAGAGATCGCCGCCGCCAATGGCCTCGGTGAGGACACGGCGGTGCTCTGCCCAAGCTGGGCAGACCTTCACCGTATGTTCCACCGTGCCCTCCGGGCGATCCACACAGTGGTAACATCCGGGCGTTTCCTCCCGCCTAATCCGAAACAGGAACCTCCCGAAGCAACCGTGTCCGATGAGTACCTGTGCCAGGCGAAAGGTGAGGACGCCGTGGCGCCTCTAGCCACTCCTCAAAGAGGGGACTTATGGTCGTAATTGTGGCGTGCCCATTCTGACTACCCCTGAAAGTAAGTCCCATAATCGCCTTTTACGACACCCACGGGAGGAAATTGCCTGAATTATATGAATTTTATTTATGTTATTATATTATTTATTTATTTTTTATTAATCAACTTGTTGATAATTATTGCTAAATGGCCTACTCATCAAAGGTAAGAAAGACTACTTATCTAAAATACTAAAATAGATATTACATAATTGGTCAACCAAGGACAGAAGTGACAGCCTATTATTTTTATATCACAAGTAATATCGTATTATACGTCACTGTTTGAGAGCTCTATGGTCTTATCTGATTATTACAACGCCGTAAACCAAAATATGTGTACGTAGACAGATTAGTAAACATGTGACATTGTTTAGCACTTGTTGTTTGTGATATACTCGTAAACTATTGAGCGGTTGGCATTTGATAATACGAGTATGTCTACACTTCTACAGGTATAATGCTTTAAGGTGAAACTAATCGATACTTTTTCCATACAAATTTCGGGGGGGTATTACTCCACTGTTTGACATTGTACATCCAAAGTTAAACATGATATCGTTTTGTCTTATTATTAATTTTGTCTTCATGGAAGCAGAATAATAAAATAAAGAGCCATTAAAAAGTTATGAGCCAACAAACATTCGTTTTTCCTGCTAATTTTACCGCAAATTTGGGCGTAAATAAGTAATAAAAGAAATGTAAAATCTCCAAAACAAAGTCAGCTCCGACAAAGCACAATTATCGAAGATTTTAATATACTTTATTTGTAATTCATTTATCCAGTAGTTTTTTCATAAAACTCAACCTTCCAAAGGACTTTACGTAATTTTTTACGCGCGCGGTTTACTATGAATTATCGCGCATTTCACTCAACACACGATGACGGACACGATGCTAGGTGAGACAGCGTGCTTTTTGGCCACGCCCACCAGTGAGTTTGAGCCCGCGACTAGTTGGCTCATAAGGTTTCATAACGGATTTTAAAAGTGACACCTTATTTTTAGTTTAAAAACTAAACATGAAGTAGGTACCTAAGTTCATTAATTTTGAAAAAGTGTTTTGATTTTTGTTTTATTTGGGACTATAATTATTTTGCTTTTGATTTATTTTGTATCTTTGAAAGGCTTTTTTTTTTGTATATTTTTTTTTAATAGATTCACTAGCAAATAGACTGAAAAGGGTATGTCAGGATCGTAGCAGGTGGCGTTCTATAGTTTCAACCTACCCCCATTCGAAGATAACGTGAGTTTATGTATGTATGTTAAACATACAACATAATGTTGTGTTTAACTCGGACTAAGCGTTTTCAAACGTCTTTTATAATGCGCAAAGCAAAGGAGTGGAACTCTCTGCCTGCGTCTGTGTTTCCGAACGCATAAAACCCTAATCTGTTCAAAGTGAGAGTGAACAGGCTTCTTCTGGGTAAGCTCACTCCATCGTAGACTTTGTCACTGTTACCCAGACCTAGACTAGAGTCAAGAGCAAACACATAGTAAAAAAAATAAAAAAAATATAGTGTATAGATTTATTAACAAACGCGACATGGAACATAAAGTACTTACTTAGTAAGTGAACTTAAACGAACAAATTCATTACTTTGCCGTATCTTAAAAGAGCTTTTTAAAACAGCCATTCCGCACCTATGAACTAAACTTAAAAAGTAGAAAGCTTAAAAGCATTCCTCTTCACTACACTATCGTTGTACAAAACACAAACAACAAAGTTGCTAGACTACAAAGTTTCTTTCATATCTTCAGACATTCTAATCTTTATCTGCATCGGATTTTCCTGCAAAATCTTCACAAACAATGTGTCAACCACCTTGTATCTTATTGTGCATCTGTTAACATTGCACCTCCCTATTTACAAGTCACAAGTGCAACACGAATCGATTTTGCATTTGAAACAGTTTTCTCAGTAATTCGCAGCATCTTCCTTGAGACATTTTGCATAATAATTGTTTGTGTCATGTGATCGTGGTGGAGATTTAAATAATGTTGTGTGGTTATATAACTAAAGTAGTTTGTATGGGTGCATTTTAGTTTTAATTAAGTAGAATAGAATAGAATAGAATACTCTTTATTGCACACCATAAAAATTACAGATTTATATGTAGATAATTTGAAAAGGGGTGACACAATGGGCGGTCTTATCGCTAAAAGCGATCTTTTAAAGACAACCTTTGGATGGATTAAGGGAGAACGAGACACATTACTGCATGTAGTTTGTGGTGTACCATTTACTTATATACAATAAATACATACATACATACATAAAACATGTTATACTTATCTATATAAATATATATAATAACTAGCTGACCCGACAGACTTCATTCTGTCAAAAGCTATGTAATTGACAGTGGCATTTTGTCTACGCGCAAGGAAAATATAGTATAAACTCCACTACTTTACTCTACCCTACCCTAGCCTACCTATCTACTTACCCTACCCTACCCTACCTACCTACCCTACCCTACCCTACCTACCTACCCTACCCTACTTACCCTACCTACCCTACCTATCTACTCTACCTATCTACCCTACACCCTACCTATCTACCCTACTCTACCCTACCCTAACTAGGTACCTAACTACATAAAAGCTTCAAAAAAAAAAATTATTGATAAAAACCTATTCTCAGATCTACCAAATGATGACTGACACGTTATGTCAAACGCCATAAAGTTACATTGACGAACGTCAAATGTTTGACAGGAAAGTAGGTAGAACAGTTTATAAGGGTAAATAAAATTGTTGTTTTTACTATCTTCCTCGCAATTTTTTCCATATTTTCTCACCGTTTAAACCTTCCCTGGACTGCGACAAACATTCCAAAACCAAAATCAGCTAAATCGGCCCAGCCGTTCTCGGGTTTTAGCGAGACTAACGAACAGCAATTGATTTTTATATACATATATAGATAATTATGAAGCAAGTGCAAATAACAGAACAAAAAAAAGAAAACTAACTACATACTTACATGAGTAGAACTGAGATTAAATTCACAGGAACACACTGTAAGTATAGACCGGCCACAGCGCGATCCTATATAAGCTGTAACTAAAATGGTGTTGGGTGTTGAATTTTTATTATGAGAACAAACCTGCAATCGGAAAAAAAAAACTGCTGCTCCATAAGTTAGTTACTCCGCTATTGCAACGCATCAGGGATTTTCGCGGACGCACATGTGGATTGTTTCTTTGCCACAATGCGTAAGCACTGTGCTTTCCTGGTGTTCTCTGGAGTGTTGGACAGCAACGACAGTATCCTGGCTCTAATTTCAAACAGGCTGGACTGTCCGTACGTAAAGCGCTGCTTCGCCATTTTAAATGGAATGGTGCAGCCGCGGTGATGCGTCGGACAGGACTTCTGCTGTATATATTATACCGGAATTTGTTTAAGATACAGATTAAATTATCTTGATTACTAACACAAGTTTACTAACAAATGAATCATGGTTTCTTGAATAAATAAAATTGAATTGAATTTGTATGTTTATATGAATCTAAATTCAATATAACTCGACAAAATAAAGGGAACAGTAGACTTTTATTCAGCGAGTATTAATGACCCTTTTCAGGTCCAACACCAGTTTAATTACACTTTGTATATTGTCTCTTCACATGATCTTACCAAGATTATGTCTGGAATTTAAAAAGACTGAGTTTGTTTCGGCCTTTCTGCTCAGAGTAGTCAGATAGAAAACGCTACCTCATCTAGTGTTTAAAATATGATTGAGGTGTAAAATTGTTTGTACAAACCTACTTACAGAAATAAAATAATTTATCATTATGATTTATAAGAAAGAAGAAAAGAAAAAAGAAAATACGTTTAAGACGCAGAGAAATAACATAAACACGAAAATAAAAAGTTGGGGGAAAATATGCGCCACATCCACGCAAAACGGCCATCGCTCAGCATAATGCTGCGATCCCATGCGAGGCAGAGCTCCAGCGCTGCTTTTCAGCGACAGCCGGCGCTGACGTGATGACGTCAACCGGTGCAGCATATAATGAGACAAAAATAACAAAATAAGAAGTCAAATAAATACAATATTTCTAAAAGTTTAAATAAATATAATATTTAAAATGATTATAATTATGCTATATTGTCATTTATTCAAATTAGGGTGAAAATTACCACTTTTTGAGCGTCAACCGGGGCTTAGGTAATGAAATCATCGATCAATGTTTTAGATGCACCTTTGCGATCAATTTTAATCAAGGCAAAGATGCGACGCCGATCGTATATGAACGCTTTTGTGTGTAAAGCTTTGTCTCTGTTAGACATCCCGTCTCTGTCCTTTCATACTTCGTGACACAATGTAGAAAAGTTTAATATTAAGGTGGAGCAAACTTGCTTCTTGGTTTAACGAGAACAGTATTTAATTTCTGAACGTTGTCTCTTGTTCCTTGTCTTCATAATGCATACGTTTTGGTACGGAAAGTTTTTAATACGTTTTCTTTGCGCTGGAAATAAAAGCCAAGTGGCAGCTGCGTTGTAAGATAAAATAAAATTCTGCTGAGGTTTTTTTACCAACTACACAACTATACAGGAAAAGTTTTCAATCAATGCGCAAATTTTTACAAATTAAACTTAAACGTGTTTTTTTATACACCTATTTCTTATTTTGATATGTTTTAGTGCAAAAAAATGAAGTTATCGTTAACGAAAGATGTTTATTTTGAAACTGGTATAATGGATACTCGTCGCGCAACGCGCAACGCGCCGGCGCAGTGGCAAGGTCAGTGAAGCGGAACGCAGTAGTAGGTACATATCAGCTGTGTGCGCTCGCCCATTGATATTATTACGAATAGATTGTATCCATATTTTGCTGACTTCAAGTAGGGCCAAAAAAAAAAAGTATTGAACAAATAATAGAAATGAATTATTGAACTATTACTGAAAACGAACCACCAAAAAAAATTGCGCATTGATTAATAACTTATCCTGTATATTCGAAAAATGTATCTGTTCAGCAACGAATGTTTTTGAACTGTTAAAATAAAACCCGTTGCACGTCATTGCACAATTCTGTTACGCAATTACCCTTTGAAAAATCTATTTGTTTGTGTGTAAATAATTCAATTTATAAATCATGTAGGTAGATTTGGTAAAGTTTTCTTACAAACCACCATCATTTTACCTGCACCGTAGGTACTTCGAATAAGTATTTTATTAGAAGAATAAAAAAACATATAAAAGTTAATATTTTTCAGTCACAAAAAATGACTTCTAATCAAGTATTATTACTATCAACAATTATTTTGTAAAGCACCTTAAAATGACCACAAGGGGAAAACCATTGAATGTCAGAATGACACAGATTTAAATAAATATTTGGCTGAGTTTTACTAGGCGTCAATTGGCAGTAGGATGTTAGATCAAACATACTAATATGAGATGCTAATTGACGTATTTTACGGATGTAAACTAGGCAGTTAATAGTACTATGGTTTATTAGTGATAAATAAAAGCTTTATTTTTATTTCTTTTTCTATATAGCCCGGTATACTTCGTTCTATGTGCCTCAATATTTTTTTTCGTATTTTCGGCTGTTCCTTTGAATTTCTCAGGATTTTAATTTTTCCTAAACCACCCCAATATTTAGGCGAAGGAAACAAAAACAAAATATTCATATCGGTCGAGCCATTTTCGAGATTGCACGGCCATTAGTAAACACTAACACTCAGGGGCCTACGTCTACTAATTTACAAAGGTTGCAATAATAAGAATCTTTAATAATAATAATCTTTATTGACATAATATGAGTTACAAAGTTATATGAAGCCTCTGAATCCCAAACTAGGAAAAACCTGTATGTCAGGAATCAGCGCCTTCTCCCATTTCCATTACATAAATTTTTATGCCAAAAATACATTTTAGATTGACTCTCAAATAAAGAAAAATAAAAGAAAAACTATGATTAAGGATGAGAGCATGCAAACATACAAAAAAATTATAAAAAAAGAATTCTTGAATTCTTAATATTTAGCTAAGGTAGGGTGAAAATGAATGGGTGGGTGGGCGTGTGTGAGTAGGATGTGAGAGTGCGTGATGTGTATTGTAATGTGTGAGGGTGTGTGTGCGTGTGCAATGGTCTCGCGATTGTGAATATTTGACAGTGTTTGTACGAGTATGGCAAATCTGTCAAAAACTCACAATGAAGAGACCATTGCAACGTTTGTACATTAGTAGACTTGGCCCTCTGGACTACATTACTAACATCATAAACAACAACTTTTTGACTTTTAATAATACGTATGTATAATAATAATACGTACAGTAGGTATTGAACTTTTGTGTGGAACTGTTGATATTTTTTTCGCGATTTCAATTTGGGTTCCATGGAGAAAGTTGTTCAGTTTAATCCACACCCTTTCCAGTATACGCTGTATACATGCAAAAATATCGGGTTTTTGTTCCAATGCCTCGTTGGTCTAGTGGTCGGAAGCGCTAGTGCTGAGCAAAAGGTCTTGGGTTTAATTCCCAGGTCGGGCAGTATTATTGGGTTTTTCCATCTGGAATTTCTTAGTAGCAGCCCGGAGTCTGGATTTATGCCCGGTTAATGGCAATAGGCTAGCGCCTATTAAATGGGACTTAAACATAACTAGCGAAATGTGGGTGTACTTTTGGGACACCTCTGCCTAACCTTTCGGGGAAACAAGGCGGTATGTTATGTTTATATTCCAATGTAAAGAAAACCTTATTTAGGTAAACATTTCGTGGGGCCATAGACGTGTGGGTCTATAGGGAATCCTCCAATAGGCTTCTGTCATGAATCTATTTTTAAATTAGATAATTAGACAGATCAATAAGTAGGTAGGTACGGTTTAGGCATGAGAATCCAGGACAAAAAATAATTGAAATTGAGACTGAAGTTTGTTAATTCGATTCTAAACGAATGAACTTACCATTACTTTTCGCCAACGGCTTCGCTCTCGCTTAAATAAAAATAAACTCTTAACACACTACTAAAGTTTCTTTAATAATATAATTCAATCATGATAAGAAAGACACGTGGCGCCATCTATTATCATAAGAGCGTTATTGTTGTTTTTCTCGGGAACAGTACTTTTTTTCGGGATGAAAGGTACCCTATGTCCGTTTCTGTACACCTGACAACGTACATATATGCAAAATTTCAGGATGATCGATTCAGTGATGTAGGCGTGAAAAGGTACCAAACAAACAAACAAACTTATTTCTCATTTATAATATTAGTTAGGATATAATTTTATCCTATACTTTAATTTACACCAGATTATACATTACAAAAAATAAAAAATATACACTACAAAATATACAATTTGGGCAACCTACTGCGATCTCTTCCAGGCAACCTTGGAATGGACGGTGAATCTTTGCTAACACTAAGTTATTTTTATACATCGTCCTAAGATGTTCATTAGCCGCACAAACATTGGATGTTTTTTCTAGCTCTTCAATGACGCACTAAGAACTTTTTACACCTACAACGGATATATCGTCTCGCACTTAATCGCACAAATACGTTACTAAGTAGCAGAATAAGGTTAATCAAAGGTTTCTGAACTCAGACTAAGTAATTAAATAGTTAACAAATAAAACGTATTTGTTTTCCGTCAAAATGTAGGTATGCCAGTAAACATTATTTTAGCCGTAAAGATAACAGAAATTCTTGATCCAAACCGATAAAATCTTCAGTTCAACAAGCATTGATTATAATAATTGATAGAGATTTGAATGAATGAATAAAAGTCTGTGAAACTGAAAGAAACTTGAACAGAGTTTTAAAAGACTTATCGTATTTAAAACATTTAAAAGTCTTATTCCAGTCCATTGGTCAGGGCCGGCTATTAAATGATTTTCTCTATTTAGGTTGAATTTTTAAACAGGTATATTAAAGACATTAGGGAAATTATTATGATTAGTAAAAATTGAAAGGAAATTGACGGGATATGATAGTGACTAGTCTATTTATAATTTTAATCGAAACTATGGATGAGTCAATAGTTTCATAATGAGTTTGCAAAATACATATACTGTTGTTCCTAAAGGTAGATACTCTGTTTATTTCACGATGATTTGCATAAAAATAACATTACAACATTTTTTACATGTTACAAAAATCAAGGACATAAAAAAAAATCTATACTGTTTTTAACATTTATAAGTAATTTGTTTTATTTTATATCGAGATAGTAACTAAAATATTATTAATATTTATATAATTTGAAAGCTAATATTCTTAAAATAATAATAACAATATGTACAATAATATAAAAAAGGGAGAGGAAATAATCAAAGGGCATCAAAAAATTCGTCCGCAACGCTGTCAACAGGAAAAGTGCCGAAAAGGCTGGCAGAATTGCCACGTTGTATGGCAATGCTAATTCTTTGGCCAAGAAATAGGCCAGCCCTCTGAGTAAAGCAAGTAAAGAATCTACTAACCGCTAGGCGCTGTCTCGAAATACTAAGTGGACACTCGGACCCCATGGTTCTAATATTTCAACTCCAAACGGCTCAAATATAATATATAATTCCCAATAAGGTTGTTATATTTTTTATTGTATATTAGTTCAATAACAACAAAAAAATATCAACATAATTGAATATCGAATAGTTCTGTGTGGCGCTGGACGTAAAGAATAGCACCATCCCATTCCCTCCCGTGGGTGTCGTAAAAGGCAACTAAGGGACTTACTAGAGAATGGGCAGCAGCGTGCTCTATGCATTTTTAACAGCATACTGCGATCGCCAATCCGCCTGCCAAGCGTGGCGATTACGGCAAACCCCCCAATTGCGGGAGGCCTATGTCCAGCAGTGGACGTCTTTCGGCTGAAATGATGATGACGATAATTGAATACCATCTTTCATTTTCCAAGATAACCGTTTGTCATGATGTACACACATACTGCTACATAATTATCAAGCTATATATTTCCAGTATAATCTGATCTCGCATTATACGTATAGTACCTATTTCAGTACCATGAGAGGTCTGCTTGTACATAATGTCAATCTTTACACGCAATTTTTCTAAGTATAAAATCATCTTCCGTTTTGAACCAGTTACGAGTACGTAAGTATTAGGTACCATTTAAGGCTCCTACAAACAGGCGCGACACGCGATGCGACACAAAGACACCGCGTGCCGCGCGACGAGCGGTCTCTTTGTGTCGCGTCGCGTGTCGTGCCTGTTTGTACAGGAGGAGCCTTTATACGTAACATCATTCTATCCTCAAAGTAATTAGTGTTAATATCCAATATTCCTAAATTACTTAACAAGTACCTACCACAATCCATTATCAGATATACCTATCTGGTTCTATATAAAGACCACAAGTAAAGCGGATTATATAATAAACCTTTTGTTCCAAGCCCGATTATCAAGCATAAAATTATAATTTATAGCCAAAGTTCAGTAGCTCCGTAGTTTTTATAATGTCTACGTCAGAGGCTATAAAGTATAAAAATGGCTGGTTTATAGCCCATCCTGTGATGCCATGTTTTTAGACTGTGGAAGTATCGTAAATTCTAGCCTACATTAGCCTGGTACGGTTTCTTAATTAGCGCAGATTTCTTCTGTATCCGGCAATGACTGAGTTTTGTAAAAAAAAAACTTACTTTTACAAACATGCATGGTATTTTGATTATAAAATTTGTCTTGAATCAGACTTGTACTCCATTTATTATAATATTAGAGAAATAACTGTTCTCACCCTTTCGTTATTTCGATGTAAACGTTTAATAAACTCCGTTATTTCACGATAAATACAAAGCACTGTAATCTATTTACCATTTACATTAAAAAAATAACTCTAAAGTGTAGTAATTTCAACAATATTATACAACAACTGTCGTTATTTAGCCATTATTTGTCTAAATGGAAAAAGTAATAATAATAATAATTGTGTAAATGGAGTATAGCTTTTTAATACGGATTGGGCTTACTCTTGACCTTGATATCGCCTGATAGAAAGCGATGGATGGTGAAGTCTATGATGAAACGACCGTGCCCAGAAGATGCCTGTTCACTCTTGATTTGAAGGCATACAGGTTATATATGGTAGGGAACAGACGCTGGCAGAGATTTCCAAACTTTGACTGTGCGTAAAATAAATGTTTAGGAGAAGCGCTGAGTATGACTGGACGGGATATCAACCAAGTGCGGATGGTACCCTGCAGTATGTAGGTAGTCTGGTAATAAAAGGGCGGTGGTGGGATCAGGTCAAGAGAGTATGATAAAGAATGGATAAAGTCAGAAATGAGTATATAAGGGGAAGTTTGAAAGTGGCGCCGGTGACAGAAAAGTTGAAAGGACGTCGTTTGGCATGGTATGGGCATGTGATGAGGAGGGAGGAAATGCATGTGACGAGGAGAGTGATGAAGATAAATGTGGATGGATGGAGAGGGAGAGGAAGGCCAAAACAAAGATAAATAGTGAATGATAGAGTGACGGTTGACAGGGGAGAATGGAAAAAGAAAACGTGTTGCACCGACCCCAAGTATCATGAGACAAGGGCAGGAAGATGATGGTGGGATCAGATCCTGAAGCTCCTGCGCACATTCTCCAAAGAACAGTCTGTAGAAGACCGACAGGCAAACAACATTACGCCGATAAGCTAGGCTGTGAAGCCTAACCACCAACGTTTCCTCGCCTATAAACCTTTTTTCTTTGTGTTCCACCGAGTCAAATGCAGCAAGTTTGTATTTTTAATTTTTACTTCTACTTATACTTAGAATTGATAACGATTGAGAGCTTGTCCGTTTTAATCTTCGGTTTCTTAACAAAGTGGTGAACGGTCACACAAAATATACAGCGTTTTTTTTTTTTTCGCACCTTACCTTTATGACCAAAACTTTATTTAATTCGGAAAATAAACAGTTACACATATATCTTAATAAATAGGTAGTGAGAAAAATAAGAGGTTTCATAAAATATGTGTAGCTCATGATCTCCAGATCTTAAATACTACATATTGTTAAGGAACTATTTGCACACGAGTGAAACTTTAACGGTATTTTATTTTTAAACATTAATAAACAAAGAAAATATCAAAACTACAGTTCTTATTTAAAAAATCTGAATATACTGGTGAAATGACGGATTTTCATTACGGCTGTTATAATATGACGGAACCGCTTTCCTGAGAAACCCAAACTTTAGAAAATGTTTTTGCAGAGATCGTCTTAAGACGGCTGTCTCGGGTCCACTAGCGCTAATCCTTTAAAAACATATTATCTCGTGACTGAGAAGGAATTATGAAAAACGGCTCAATCAACTATATCGGTAAGTGTGTCTAAAATTTTGTGATACCTTTTATAAAGTTTCATATTCTCGATCTAAATAAAAATGGCCACATTCCTCTAGATCGTATTTTGTTGCTTCGTGTCTCACTAATAATAATAATAATCTGCGAATAGTCTGCGAATTGCATCATTGATGCGTTGGGTGCGCGGCAGCCCCAACAGCCTCGTGACTACTGTATCCGGCAGGGTGGATGGTCAAATAATATGCCACTGGATAGCGGCACACAGACCGTCATTCAGTTAAGTGACGTAAAAACAAGCCGACGGCGGGGTGGTTTGTTTTAGTTTGGTTATTATTATTTTATTATATTAAGTAACACACACATGTTATACATTTATGGATCTCTGGTCTGAAAATAAAGATTATATTATTATTATTAAACAAAATATCGAAACCGCCCAGTCTCCTTTGATATGCCTGGTGAGTGGTGACGCGTATAAGTAATCTATAGGCGATATGATCAGCTCAAGCCGACTGAAGTAGACTCGTGAAGTTGCGCGAGTGTTTGCCCATTTGATAGGTAGGTTTAAAACATAGTAAATTATTTTAATCATTCATCAAGACAAACTCATCGAATTGTACTAAACAATCTTACTATCTTTTCAGTTATATAAAAAAAAGAAAAGAAAAAAAAAAGTCTGTTTTGTAGCTATGAGAATGATTAAACATTACTAAAAGGGGTAACTTTGGGATATTTTTCTATCCAGCAAAGTAAATCTAATCGTGTTATTAAAAGCGATTGCATGTCCTCCAGATCTTTAATTGAGATATATATTTTATTCACAATGGATTTTTTTTTTAAATGTAGGAAGCGCCGTCTCTGTCGGATTATACCGCCGTAATGATGAATCATCCTCAGTTTATATGAGATTTTGATACATACATTACTTCACTTCTTAAACCCGAAGCAAGCAATAAGCTTCTTGATCTACTTTGAAGGAAAACTTGAAAAGACAAAGATAGACGTAGCAGTATTTGTATTGAGTACACAATGTTACATATTTTTGTTCCTTTATTATTAGCTTGATCGATGGAAATATAGGGTAGTATGTATGTGATGGAGAGGTTTATTGTTATAAGGCTACTGACACGAAGTCAGCGAGTGCGGGTGCGGGGTGGCGGCGGCGGCGGTGCAGGGAGCGGCGCATTTAAATGCATAGATTTATATTTTTTTTATTTTACAATGGGTTTGCTCTTGACTTTGGTCTAGGTCTGGGTGACAGAGACAAAGTCTACGATGGAGTGAGCTTACCCAGTAGAAGCCTGTTCACTCTCACTTTGAATAGATTAGGGTTGTATGCGTTCGGAAACAGACGCAGGCAGAGAGTTCCACTCCTTTGCTGTGCGCATTATAAAAGACGTTTGAAAACGCTTAGTGCGAGTTGGTGGAATATCAACTAGGTAGGGGTAGTAACTTGCAGTGCATCAAGATGTCCGATGTTAGAAGGGGTCCGGTGGAATGAGGTCGTGGAGTTCATGGGCACACTCGCCGAAGTACAATCTGTAGAAGACCGACAAGCAGGCAACCTTGCAGCGATGAGCCAAGCTGTGAAGCTTGGCATCCACCAGTTTTACGTCGCCAATAAGCCTCTTTGCTCTGCGTTCAACCGAGTCAAGCGCAGCAAGTTGGTACTTTGCTGAGCCATCCCAAAGATGACTGCACTACTCCATGCAGGAACGGACTTGTGCTTTGTAAAGGGTTAAAAGCTGTCCAGGCCTAAAAAGTATCGCTTCACCCTATTTAGGACGCCCAGTTTCTTGGCCGCAGTTTGTGCTTTGCACTCGATGGTGGAGCCGAAGTTGAGACCAGATGTCAACTCCATGCCTAGGAGGAACTGGCCTCGAAGTCAGCTGCGCGGGGAGCGGCGTACGAGTGATGTGCACCAGTCAATGTAGCGTCTGCACTGACGTAGTTTCCTTGCCTATTTGTAAAAATTCACATCTTATTTTGCTCACAATAAATCTAAGTTTACGAAGAAATTTTTATCAAAAAGATGTTTTCGTCGCTGTTTAGACATTTCGTTCGTGAATAAAGACACTAATTACTCATAGCACAACACTGCGCCGCTCTAGCGTCGCGCGATCTGTTCGCTGGCTTTAAGGCCTCTGCCTTGAATCTTGCGGGCAGCAGAGCGGCGGCGGCGGCGGCGGCGGCGCGGGAGCGGCATGATCTAATGCGTAAAATCAAATGGACCGGCCTTCGAAAACAGCGGCGCGGAGGCGGGCAACCAGCAGTGCACTCCAGTCAAGCGGTAACCGCCCGCGCGTCTGCATTGCAGTGTTGTGCAATTTATTTTTGTGACTATAGAAATGAATTTGAACCAAAAAGATGTTGTTGCCGTTGTTCAGACATTTCGTTCGCGAATAAAAACAAATATCTCGACGATATAACCACGAACACAACACTACGCCGCTATAGTGACGCGCGATCTGCCCGCTGGTTTCGAGAACGGGTCTGCGTTACCCGCGCCGCTACCGCGCCGCCGCCGCCGCCGCTCGCTGCCCGCAAGATTCGAGGCAGAAGCCTTAGACCGGGTCTGCGTTGCCGCGCTGTTCCCCACGCCGCCACCGCCCCATCCCCGTAATCGTTGACTTCGAGACCGAGACCTACACTCAAATTCCGTGTTCCTTTACAAACTCACGAACTGAAAGAAGCGGATAACGTTTTCTTGGAAAAGATCAAATGTTTTGATACGTATTCATCTTTTATTTTTGTCTCCTAGATTCGTTTGACTCATTGGTATAGTGGTCGTAAGCGTTACCTCTGAGCATGAGGTCTTCGGTACGATTCCCGGGTCGAGCAAAGCGTTATTGAATTTTTCCATCTGGAATTTTTCAGTAGAAGCCCGGAGTCTGGATTTGTGCGCGGTTGATGGCAATAGGCTCGCCCCCTGTTACATGGGACTTAAAAATAACTGGTGAAATGTGGGTGTAGATACTTTAGGTACACCTCTGCTTAATACTTTGGGGAATACAGGCGTTATGTTGTGTAATTTTTATCTTTCGCAATCAGTTGCGAGTTCACAGCAAAAATTTCTATGTTCTAAAATATTTTATTGTTATTAATGATTGGGTTCATCTAACAGACATTTAAATTAATGACAATAATTAGTTTCCTAAAAAATGATTTTTTTTTCTGCAAATTAATCATAGGATGCAAAATGATTTAGAATCATTGTTATGTAGTAGGTACTTTTCAAGAGAATGAAGATGTATTTGTTTATGTCCACATTTTACCATCCCTGAATTACCTACTGCACACAGCAACGGAATCCTTTGTAGAAATGTACTTATTAGGTATAGCTGCGCCCCGCGGTTTCACCCGCATAAGTCTCGATCCCGTAATAATATTGGGATAAAAAGTATATTTTGTCCTAACCCAAGTCATGGACTACCCATGTGCCAAATTCATTCAAATCCATTCAGCCGTTTTAGCGTGAAAGCGTAACAAACAAGCATACAAAAAATCAAATCAAAATAATTATAATATATAATATATATGTCGGTTCAGGACAGCGAGGAGGGGTCATGCTTCCGTCCTCTGACATTGTTGTGGGCACTTTGTGGATCTCAGGCAATTAAAGATGATAACAGCTTTTTACACTTAGTTTATGAACACTTAGTTTCTATGGTAACACCAATCACATTTAATAACGAATGTCCTAATTAATATTGTCCAATAATAATAATTCGAGAAATAAAATAATAAAAACTTTGGAAGATTAATGTGCGCACGCGTCTCATGAACGTGTGACAGTTCCTAGGGCTGAAGGGTGACTGGCGCTCCTGTTGTTTCCCGCGCCCTCGCCCGTAGGTCCTTAGACTCCGTCATAGCGCACCGACTGAAAGTACTTCAGTCAGCAACACTGTATTTCATGCGACACGGCCATCCTGTGCGACACACGACCTCGTGTGTTCATTCTGAAACAATATTGCACAGAGCACAGTACATCTCTTTCACGCTCGGCAATCCTGCCACAAATGAGATACTTATTCAGACTCAAACTCAAGTTCAACATTTCCACTTTAGGAATCACCATAGCGTCACAGAATTCGATAACATAATACAACGATTTCAAGTTGCATTATCAAACAATTTAAACAAACCGTTTAAACAAACTATTAAAACAATCCGCAGCGGGTCCAAACGTAACAATAACCAGTTCACTTCCTGACGGCTACACATAGCCCAGCAATAACCATTGCTTACGTGAACCTGCGCACAGGAACACCGAGTCGTCACATGACTCTACGGTCATAAACATGACCCGGCCCCCAGCCAGAGCCACCAGCGTACCGCGTATCCACGGTGTACCCACACAGTGGGACATGCCGACTTCTAACAGACTACGGTTACTGCGTGACCTCTGCCGTGGCCAATTCGGTCGTGAACTCTGGACGGACCCCGGAGGTCCCGGACTCTCGCTCGGTATCCGCGTTATCTTCATTCATCTCTTCAATGACACTTTGGTTATCCGGCATTTTTCTAACTCTGTCATGAGCATACTTGTATGTACGATTTGAATCTAATGCCATTAATTTATAACGGTCTCCTGGTAGTTTCAATTATTTTAAAAGGACCTTTAAACTTTGAGTCTAGCTTAGTCTGATTACGTTCCTCATTTTCAATCAAAACAAAATCACCTAAAGAAAATTTGTTAAGTTTTGCCTTAGTAGAATCAAATCTTTGCTTTTCATATTCAGCAGCGCGTTTTATTCTATTCACTGCCTCATTCCTAACCTCGGAAATATCAACCGCAGTCTCCTGATCATCTGCCATCAGGGACAATGGACGCGTTACTTTGCCGACCATAAGTTCTAAGGGACTAGATTTAGTAGTTCGATTGACTGTACAGTTAATTGCAAGCTGAATTTCTCCTAGAGCGTCTTGCCATGACCGATCTTTGTTAGTCTCTATTGCTGTCAGCATAGGTTTTAACACACCCATCACACGCTCTACTTGTCCGTTTGCACGCGATGATCCCGTAGCGATAAGATGAAGTTCGATGTTTTTACTTTCACAAAACTCTTTAAAATCTTTACTCGCGAAACAACGTCCTTGGTCCGCTATAATTCGCGTTGGAGAACCAAAAAGGGCTACGCTGTTTTTAACCGCTCTGATACTACTTTTACTGTCAATATTGGTAGTATGGAACAAAAGGACGAACTTTGTAAATGCGTCTATTAAAACAAAAACGTACTCTTTCTTGTCATTCTTTCCGCTTAGCTTTCCTGTTGCGTCTATGTGAATGGTATGCCAGGGAATAGGCACTTTTGGAATGGGATGAAGTTCCGCTTGAACTTTACCCGAATGAGGTTTTGCAACTTTGCATGTTATGCAATTTTCAATGAATTTTTTCACAAAACGAGCCATTCCATCGAACCAGTAATAATCGTACAATTTTTCTAAAGTTTTATCATATCCAAGGTGAATTAAAGATTCGTGAATATTATTTACTACTGACCATTTTAAAGACCTAGGTACAATTGGAAGACATTTTGTCCGGCCCTTTCTCTGAATTTTACGGTGTAAAATTTTAGATCGGACTTCGTATGAACTAGTTAAATTTTCATCCAACTGAGAATTATTTAAATCAGATATGATTTTTAAAATTTCTGAATCACGTTGCTGTTCTGCGTAAAGCCAGTTATTTGAAAGCTCTGCTAAGTCTACACGTTTTTGCTCTACTCTAATTTCTGATTGACGTGGGACTGAGTCAAGTGTATTTCTAAGTGGGTTTCGTGAAAAGAAATCGGCATGAGCCATACACTTACCACTGTTGTATTTTACGTCGAAGTCAAATGATTGAAGATAAGCCCACCATCTGTGCACCCTTGGCGTTAAATCAACCTTTTTAAGAGAGCACTTAAGAGAATTACAGTCGGTTACTACGGTAAACTTTTTACCGTGTAGGTATTGACGGAAATGCTTAACTGCGTTGACGACGGCAAGTGTTTCTAACTCGTATGAGTGGTATCGTGATTCAGCTGGCGATGTTCGCTTGCTATAGTATGCAATGACGCATGGTTTGCCATCTACAATATGAAAAAGAATCCCGCCATAACCTTCAGCACTCGCATCGGTATGTAACTCGACTGGGTACTGAGGATCGAATATCATGAGGACAGGCTCTTTAGTCAGTATAGAAATAATTTTTTGACGAATTTCTTCGTGATACGTTTTCCAGATAAGTGTGCATTTTTGCGATGTCATTTTATGCAGGGGTGCCATTAGTCGCGAAAATCCAGGTATAAACTGGCGAAAGTATGATGCCAGGCCTATAAACTGTCTCAGTTTCGTTGTTGTGTGTGGTGGAGGTAAAGTAGTTAAAGCTTCAATTTTACGTCGGTTGGGTTGAATTTGACCAGCTTTTACTTCATAGCCTAGGAACTCGATTTGTGTTTTAAGAAAGGAACACTTCTTCAGATTCAGTGAAAATCCTGCTTTTGTCAGTACGTCTAGAACAGTACGGAGCCTCTCTAGCCCTTGTTCTATGGTTTCCGATAGGATTAAAATGTCATCAACGTATACTACTGCATACGTATGTGCGAGGTTGCCTAGAGCATTAATAATCGCTCGTTGAAAAACAGAGATGGCATTACGTAAACCGAATGGCATAGTAAGATACTCGTACTGCCCATCTGGCGTTATAAATGCAGTACGCTCGATTGACTCTTTCTGAACTGGAATTAAATGAAAGCCACTTGCGCAATCTAACTTTGTGAAATAATTAGCTCCATGAAGCCTAGAAACCTGGTCAGATATTAATGGCAACGGGTAGCGATCCGCAATAGTATTATTATTTAACTCTCTATAGTCTATACACATGCGATCAGACCCGTCATGTTTCTTCACTAAAAGCGCAGGACTAGCAAACGGCGAATTACTGGACCTGATTATTCCTGCATGCAATAGTTCATCAACCCGCTCACGCATGATTTTTCGTTGGTCCTGAGATAACCTATACGGTCGTCGCTGCACTGTACGACTCGGATCGATCAATCTTATTTCTAATTCGCCTGTATTGACACGGGTGACGGGAAAACCATCGATGTAATAATCAGAATAACTATCTAAAATGTTCACAAGATCGGGTTTACTGCCCGGTAAAATGTCGGTGTTAATGCAATTAAAATCACGATTAGGTACCTTAACTTCATGTACACTACATGTATTTACAACAATATCTTTCGATAAAACAAACTCCGTAGCACTCATGGTCACACAGAAACCGTTACTTAAAATCTCACGACCTATCATGATATTACTTCGCATATTAACGTCAGGCAAAACATGTAACAAAATTTCCATTACGTGGTCATTTATTTCAATTTTACATAGAATTTGTAGGGTGCTGACTGCTCTCTCTGGCCCAATGCCTTTTAAATAAACAACTTCGTTTATTCGTTTACCACTGAACTTTCTAGCAATGCTTTCTTTAATCAACGAACATTCAGCACCTGAATCATAGTGAAACATAAAACCCTTACCATTATGCTTCAGTATTCCCGTAGGCGGTTCGACTACACACACGTTGACTCGCCGCTCGCTCTGATTCGCACCACTGCCGCCGCGGGCACCTGCGCCGCCACTGTTGCTGCTGCTGGCGCTGGGGCACCGGGTGGAAATGTGACCTGACTCGCCACATTTGTAGCAGACTATGGAGCTGGATGGTGGATGTTTCTGGTCCGACTTTGTTGATGCAGTGTTTGTTGATTTTAGGTTGCTTCTTTTGTTCATTTCTCTTTTTGCACGGCATTCTGATTGTTTATGTCCGGATTTTCCGCAGTGAAAACATTTCATTAAACTTGGCTGTGTCCTATGACGTTTTTCAGGTACATTGTTTGAATCTTGCTCTCTGTTCACTTTTCGTTTCAAATACGATAACGCTTGCAACTCTTGTTGTAATTTCTGTCGTGATGTGATTTCGGTTGTAAAAGCAAGCCTTTGTACTCGAGTATCAAATTGCGATACGTGTGTAAGTACAGTCGACAAAGCCACTTGTTCTAAAGTTGCATTCTTCCAACTATTCATTAATGACGTCACCAAACGGCTCGAGTATGCGGCTAAGCTTTCGTTATCGCTCGGTTTGTTGTTTTTTAGATTTATGAGTGTGGCCGCTATAGTCTCGGTACTCACATATCTCGCTTTAAATAGTTCTTTAAATTCGGTCCATGTTATTCCTGGGTAGGATATTTGTGATAGCCAGGTAGATGCGGATCCCTTCAAGGCCTTACTGATCACAACAATAAGTTGACTGCCTTCTACTGGGTTATCACCAAAACATAATTCCGTAGTTGAACACCAAGATAAAGCATCCGAATCTTGTTTTTCGGGGTTAAATTCAGGCAAGGCTAAATTATTACTCACATTTGGGCTCTTCAGTGTTTGAATCAGACTTTCCATTTGCTTGTTCTGCATTTCAAATAGTAATCTCCATTTCGTATCTTCATCAGTGACACCTCTCATATTTCTAGTTGCCCGAGGTGATCCCACTTCTGATGTCGGTTCAGGACAGCGAGGAGGGGTCATGCTTCCGTCCTCTGACATTGTTGTGGGCACTTTGTGGATCTCAGGCAATTAAAGATGATAACAGCTTTTTACACTTAGTTTATGAACACTTAGTTTCTATGGTAACACCAATCACATTTAATAACGAATGTCCTAATTAATATTGTCCAATAATAATAATTCGAGAAATAAAATAATAAAAACTTTGGAAGATTAATGTGCGCACGCGTCTCATGAACGTGTGACAGTTCCTAGGGCTGAAGGGTGACTGGCGCTCCTGTTGTTTCCCGCGCCCTCGCCCGTAGGTCCTTAGACTCCGTCATAGCGCACCGACTGAAAGTACTTCAGTCAGCAACACTGTATTTCATGCGACATATATATTATTCTCTTTACATAAATTAGTTTAGATTCATTTGCAACATAGTGTTAAGGAAATCGCTTTTCATTCTTCTTTTTTTCACGAGCTCTAGACAGGTACAGGATCTACTTCTTTCCATTTCTAACATTCTGCAGGTCTGCCATTTTGTTGCAAATGAAAAAAAGTGGACCCTGTTTTCACGAAAAGTATATTCAAAGTGTAAAATTGATGACATTAAGTCGAAAAAAGGATATCAGTCAAATGACCCACTCTGTTAACTTTCAAGACATGCAAGGTTTTTGGATTGTTGCGGTAAACGCGAGATTTCAAAAAAGACTCAAAGGAAGAAGTCGGGCGCCCGTCAGATCTGGCAATCTGACAGGGCAGTTCAAATCGCCGAAACGGAAGATCACACTGCCCGGATATTGGTGTTTTAATCTCCATCGTTGCCGAGTCCTGTGTATCGCTCCATTCTATTGTCAACTAATTCTCTATCTGTCTAAAACATAAGTATCAAATCACAATAGCATTATGACGCCATTTGCTAATAAAAAATAAAAAATCTTTGACCCGAACTTGTTTGTGAATAGCTCATGCCGAAGTAAAATTAAGTTAGCTAGCCATCAAGGTTCCTGCAGACAGACGCGACGCGACGGTTCGAAGCGGTTCTGGTGGAACAATTTTCATGAAGTTTTCATAGAAATTGTTCTACTAGTCTCGTCGCGTTGTCGCGTCGCACCTGGCTCCGCCTTGATGGTTGTGACCCAAGATGTGTCGAATTAAGAGCATAATTAATAAACAGACAGCTAAATACAATAGGTACATAATTATCCATTACAATGCATAATGCTTAAATATTAAAACAAAATAGCACCTAACTGCGCATTCTCCCCAGGTTGCACCTATTCCATTCAAAACAACCATTGTCTGATCAAATGAACCAATGACGCACTTGACTAGTTAGACGCAAATTGGTCTTTTGTACCTAATACTAGGCAATGACATAAATAATCTACAGAGCTACCTACTCTTCTTAAGAATTAATTGCTAATTAAAAAGCGTGAGAATTCTGTACGTAATATGACTTTCGTGTATTGTCTATTATATTTCTATTTTCTATATAATTATTTGTGTAAGCTATGACGCTCTTATGCTGTTTTTTATATGTCATTGTTCGATAATATTTATTCATAAATCTTTAAATTTTATTAAATATTTTATTAGCCATCATCAACCATTGTCATCATCATCAGTCAAAAGCAATTTGGGACATAGGCATCTGAAATTGTACACCATTTAACTCGATGCTTGGTTACCAGGGCTTGTTAACGTTACCAAATAACAAAATAATAACCGTTACGTAACGTTAAATTTCAATGTTAAACCTTACTAACGTTACAAAAATTTAACGTTATTTGATAACATTACCAGTAATATAACGTTAATTAACATTAACAAAAATACGATAACTAACGTTTATTTAGCTACGTTGCCGTTCTGTAGGTAAGAATCAGGCAGATTCAGGCAACGTTTTGATAGGCACGGCATCAGCGAGGCGCGAGGGCGGGCTGCCACCGCGCCGCGCCACTCAGGCCCCACTACTTACATCTCACCCGTTTTAAATATCGATAAAATAAAATGTAGCATAAATATCGTTAAATCGATTACCGTTATTCTAATATAATAACGTTAACTCTGTCAATAAATATTGGTATTTGGTATATATGGTATGGTATAATAATGGTATTCTCTAATTAAAGGTATACACTCTATATTACTACCTTCCTTGAAGTTTAGGTAAATAAACTTTACCTATTCCGATCTCTGCATATTATATGGACATAAATAATCACCCACTTGTTTAGCTGTCAGGATAGGATGCTACCAATCTTTTTTGCCCAAAAGCCTTTTACGACAACCATTAGTGAACGAGATGGTGCCTAGATAACTTTTTCTTGATTTGTAACGCATTCGCCCCACATCAAAATTCCTTGTTCGCCCCAATATTATTCTTTCATTTAACTTGAGTTTGAACCTTGGAATAAAATCTTTTGAAATATCTGAGCAGTCCGTCTTCTATACTAACAATAAGACGATTAGGTAATAACATCTCACCCTGACCTCGAGCGAGCATCTACATAATAATACAGATTACAGCCCCAAGCTCATCGGCAGTTCAATATTGGCACCAAACTTCATAGATTAATGTACAGGCACGTAATAATAATAATCGACTAGACATTGCAAGTATTCTCGTTTTTATAATCTTGTTTTATTAACCTGTTATGAAAGATGCAGCTTCTTTTCTTAATATAAACGTTGATTGATGTGTAGCTTTTGAGAAAAAATCATTTAGTATAGAGCTATAGACTACTCAATTTTATGTAGGTGCCACTGTGCATTGGTATTTATATAATGGTATTGATAATTAATAATAATTTGTCATAAATGCATCTTTTTCGGACGCTCAGCCCGCGTAACATAATCATTCTTTCTTTTTTCTACGAATAATAGACATTAATGAGTCATATTGGTTTATAGGCAGCAACATCCTATTTTTCAACGATAGCAACTTGGATGAAGATTTGACATTGACAGCCTGCAGCTGTCAAAGTCAAATTAGCTTCTTTGTTTGACATAACAAGTTTGTAGCAAAAACAACAACATCTCATAAATAGCAATATCCAATAGTAATTGCAGTACTTTGAAATCAAAAATATTGTTTACATACATTTTGGTATCACTGGATGTTCATAACTTAGCATCTATACAACATGTCCCGAAATTAACGCACGCCACTAAACACCCCAATTAGAATAATTATGTTATAATCATAATTATATACACGGATGTTTTACTTTTATGTATAAAACATTGTATATTTATTAAATTAGTTGTACTGATTGTGGGACAAAATTGTGGTCACATTACAAATCTACGCACGCACGCAGTCGCACACATATAAGGGTCTAGGGTAGTAGGTAGGTACTTCGTCCATTTTGGTTTCTTTTGACTGTACAGTGGAAGTGTGACTGTAATTTACGAAACTTTAATTATTATTGGGATAAAACATTACCTACATATATATATTGATGAAAGGCCTACACTGCCCTCCCATACCTATTAACACTGTTATTTGATAATATTGTAAAGCCAATTATTTTTAAAAGAGTAACCGTGGAGTTTCTTGCCGGCTCTTCTCCATAGGAAAATACTAATTGGAACCGTACACCTAGCTTATGACGTTTCATAAGTGTCCATGTAGGTTTATGTGAAATAAAATATTTTGATTTTGATTAAAAACAAACAAATTACACAATATGCATTAATTCTGTTACACATTGTTTAAGACTCATTTATTTTCTTAATTTTTGACATCGCGCCGTAGAAATCTTTCTGTATTCTGGTAATGAATAATAATAATATAATACCTTTCGTTTCTTCCATTTCTATGGTAGTAATTTAATATCAAAACTTTGTTATCTGTAAGAGAAGTCAGTAACTAAATGGGTCAATTCATATCTTAAGCGGTAGTCAGACATAGGCATAAAATATCAAGGATAACACCAAATTAGGCTGTGGCAAAGTTCAAAGATAAGAGACTCGACATAAGTTTAGATGAACGAACAAACGAAAACGTCTGCAGACTAGGTTTTTCAACTTTAATGGCTAGATGGTTGTATGATACGGAGACCGACGGTTTTACCATTTTGTGGGAGACTGAACGAGATGCAACAGAAGTTTTATTGTTACAATAAAGAGCATTCTATCTATCTATTACGTCTGGGGGCGCTTAGTGTCCCGCAAAGTACGTACTCTCTGAGACACGGAAAGAATTAAACGCTGAGACAATTCTCACCCAACTTTAGCTAACCTAATAAGGTTATCTTCAAAGGCGTTTAAATTGATCAACCTTCTTAAATGATAAATGATTTTATTTCAAGTCGAAACACAACAAATTGCCGTTAACATTGATGTTATGGTGACAGACTTAGATAAGATGGTGGTAGGTAGCCAGGTGGACTTAGAACAAGCCCTACCACCAACCAAACCGAGCAGAAAATAAGCATTCAAAGAAGAAAAAAATATGTATAAAGAGAATACTAAGGTTTGTATAGAATAGAATAGAATATAATGTTTTTATATGCAAAGAAAGAAGGTATTATATACATAAGATATTACAATTATTAGGGTTTCTTATACATTCTACCTTTAAGGCATGCAAAAATTCAGAATAATAGAAAAAAAAACTAGGTTTAAATTAACCATAGCTAAGTAATTAATCGGCAAAAACAATCTGTTATAGAATAATAACATTTATATCTATGTAGTTTTGTGAGCTGATTTTTAAATATTCTAAATGGTTGCTCTTTAATATTGTTATGAATTTTATTATAAATATTATAGGTGCCATACAAATAGAACTTTTTCCAACAGCGATGTCTTATATGCACCTGTATACAAGGTGTTTTGGTACTGAGATCTCAAACTTGTAGTTATTTTTCTATATAGAATCGCTCAAAGAAGGAAATAAATATGGAATAGTTTTAACAAATATGGCTAATTCTGATGTATAAATACACGGAAATGTTAAAACTTTATGAGATTTAAAAACGGGAATGTACACTATGCTCTCAGTTTAATATCCGTAGCAAATAGAAGTCAGTAAAAGTAAGCTGAATATTTAATACGGATCGACAGCCGAGTAGTTATTAAAATTATTTATGCCCTGACCTTCTAAAGTTCTTACCATTCAAGGTTTTAAAACTTAGAATGAAACGTTGAATTTTTTTCTTCTTTTCTTTCGAACGGAAACAGATGTTCAATTGTTTTTTTTTTTAGTTTTGACTTGTATTTTATTACTGAGCCTGTTGGGAGAAACTACATCATCATTTCCCTAGCATTTTGCCAACTATGTTCGGATAAGCTTCCAGTCTAACTGGTATTTTTACATAAAGTGGCTGCCTAGTCTGTAGCAGTGACTGGTTGTCAGACTTTCGGGCTTCTGACGACCTATAACAACTGTCAAAGATCAAACTCAAACTGAAATCATTTATTTCAATTAAACCATTTACAGCCACTTTTGAATTGTCAAGGAGTACCTAGGTCAGTTAGAAAAATGAAGCTACATGCCCATTCCAAAGCGTAGTAGGTGCCTATGAAGAAGAACGGGCAAGACACTCCAAGGACACTCTTTTAAATTAAATTGTTACAAAATATTAGTTACATCTATAATGTTCAATTTATGACTAAATGCGAGAACGATGTAAAAATAAAAATTAAAAACATACACTTTAAAAGCGTCCAGAGTAAGTACAAACAAAATTAAACATAAAAAAAAAAAAAACAATCAATACAAAAAATAATAGTAATTAAAATAAGTCGTGGCAGCTAAGAGATGACCAGTCCCAACTGACGGCGCCCTGCCCGTTCACGAACATGACGCATGGATTAGCACCATTCAGCTCAACTATTTTGAAGGGAGTTAATCCACGAATGACAGCCGTTACCAACGGCTTAACGTACTTTCCGAGGCACGGAGGGGTCGGGTATGTAGAGATGGTCACCCATCCACAAATCAACCGCGGCAAGCGTAGCTTAACCTGATTGCTCAACCCGTGCGTCTGTTATTACTTAGCAACAAGCCCCTCAATGCAACGTTATTATAAGATAATTTTATCAACTGTTTAAGAAAGAAAAACGTGACTTAAGAATGTATTGATCTTTTTTTAAACCAATGTTATGTCTAAATAATTTATTTGTATACCACAAAAATGTTTAAACTACATTATCATTTAGTATACGGCGCCTTCGTCAGAATATAAAATTTCATGCAGTTTCGATATTGAACGCGTCATTCAACCGATAGTGGGGAGTTGAGCACCACTTCACACCTTAGCCTGAACTTGTAATAAGCAGACGTATGTAATGTAGGTCATTCAGAAGCAATATCAGTTTAAACTATATCGTGGAAGTAATAATAATAGTCCTCCAGACCGAATTTCGGCCATGGCAACCAGCCTCAGCGGACACCAGCCTTCGTCGCGGGAGATATTAAAGAGCACAAGTGTGTGCGCGAACACAGGTGCCCTCTCTCTTCCCTCACTCTCATAGTCTGATGGGACGACAATTCGACACGACTGGAGAGAGATCAGGTGCAGGGCCAACAGCTTAAGAGTCCTGTCATCAGTCCACTAACGCCACTCCTATAAAAACATATTATATCGTGACTGAGAAGGAATTATGAAAAACGACTCAATCAACTGTATCGGTAAGTGTGTCTAGAATTTTTTAATACCATTTATAAAGTTTCATATTGAGACACGAAGCAACAAAATACGATCTAGAGGAGTGTGGCCGTTTTTATTTAGAGCGAATTTTGTTGCTTCGTGTCTCAATATGAAACTTTAAAAACGGTATTAGAAAATTCTAGACACACTTATCGATAAATTTGATTGAGCCGTTTTTCATAATTCCTTCAGTCACGAGATAATATGTTTTTAAGTGTGTGTGGCGCTAGTGGACCGCTGACACCCTCATAACGTTCTTTCCGAGGCACGGGAACAGCGGAAGTTGCAAAGTATTAAAAGAGGCTCTTTATAACTTAAGACTGCACCGAGCGCACAGTGGCGCCCTCATCGTTATTTTGGTGATTTCTTTTATTTTAGAATGAAAATGCGGAAAATAAGCTCGTCAAGTTGTGCTTCACAAGACTATACGTTATTATTACTACAAACAGTAGTTTTAAATTGTTATGTTTTATTGTAATCATTAAAACTGAGCTTAGTGGCCACTATTTTCCGTTTTAATGATTACAATAAAACATAACAATTTAAAACTCCTGTTTGTAGTAATAATAACGTATAGTCTTGTGAAGCACAACTTGACGAGCTTATTTTCCGCAATTTCATTCTAAAATAAAATAAATCACCGAAATAACGATGAGGGCGCCACTGTGCACTCGGCGCAGTCTTAAGTGCTTTCGACGACTGACGATGTATCCCTGGACTGTCACTTCATGAACTAACAATAGTGAAGAGCTATTTTAGTATAACCTGTGCCATCACGACTTCACGAGGAAGAACGCAGTTTTATTATAATAAACAAAATTGATCCCCACGCTTGCCCAGGACGGGTTGGCAATTTCAGACTAATATGAACGGTATAGATCAGACTGTCTAACATTCAATTCATCTACGAAGCAAAATGCCTAAAATTAATACACAGCAATTTACAAATCGCCTAGAGATCAAAATGTTTAACAAGCAAAATGCCTAAAATGCAATAATTTCTAAGTAGTCGAGATGGTTAAAATAAACTCACACTAGGGCCTCTGAGCGTAGCGAGTTTGCCTCGGCAGCAGCCGGCGAGTGCCAGAAACGGTACTCCCTTTCTTCTCCTAAAATAATAGACATATTGCGTGGTAGGCATTTTGGTTCATAGTCAGAATAAGGTTTAGTTCAAAATACTGTATAGACATATTGCAAAGTAGGCATTGTGCTTCCTAGTCAATATAAGGTGTAGGAGATACTTGGCATAGACGTTTTGATTTCTAGTCAGCATTATTATAAAGGCCCAACTGTCACTGTTCACGTTTCGACTTTGGTTTTAACATTGGTACTTAATTTCTAATTATACAGCAACTGAACAACTAAGATTTTTTCACGATTACGATTTTGGTCTCATGGAAAAAGTTGTACAGTTTGATGGTCACACACCTTTAAACCCAAACCTTTCTAATACATACTTTTTATCCCGTTATACATAATTCTAAATGAATTCAATAAATGATTATTCATCGCCGGGAAAGTAGGTAGTTCTCAGTTTATTTCAAGAGTATTCTTCACACTGATAAATCGGGCTATCGGCTGACACCTACTGAGATCGTTAATATCGAGAGATGTTCCTATTTCTCATCTTACATGAGAATAATAGAATTAATACATACTAAATCTCACCAAATTGATCGCCTGGCCTTGGCGTTTAGTTAAGATCTGCATTTGCATATGCATGTATAATTATGAATGGCGCTCGTGTATAATATTATGTATACTGCATGTTTGAATGCTTCATTTTACATAACTTCACGCCTGTGAACTTCGAAGAGTGTGGCAGATGTACACCCAAACTCCGCCAGTACCTAATGCTATAAGCCACTTGTAATAGGAGAAAAGCTTGTTGCCATGTGCATCAATCCAGGCTTCTTCTAAGTATTTACCATTGGAAATACCCTCTTTAATACTTTGTCCGACCCGGAATTAAACAATACGGACTGGAGCAATACGGTAACTCGGTAGTCTTTACTTAAAGATTTAGCAAGTCTTTCCATATAACGAAGTGATTCAAATAACGTAACAACGTGACCCTCAAAAAATCCGGACCCCCTATCAAATTAGTCTCCCGCATTGGAGGTCTTTAAGGACTCTTAAGTCCTATAGATATAAGCAGAGATTGTACCGAGAGTGTCGCGAATGACCCTTGATGTGTCCGCAACGGAATTCGCACCACTTATGTCGGATCCCGACCTCCTATATTGTTTGATAGCACATCTTCGGACAACGAATGACTTCATAGATTTATGTGGCAGATATAAATCTATATTGTGTGGGTGTACCATAGATCACATCTTTCATGTGAAGAAGGATATTGACTTTTGTTTTTATAGTCTTAGAGTAGATATTTCCTTATCTGGAGGGATTTGTGGCTAAGTAATAACAGTCGCACGGGTCGATCGATAAGAAGCTACGCTTTCCACGGATGGGTGACCATCTTTACATACTTCCGTGCCTTGGAAAGTACGTTAAGCCGTTGGTCGGCTGTCATTCGTGGATCTTTGACAGTCGTTACGAGTCGTCAGAAACTCTGACATCCAGTCTTACCAAGGGGTATCGTTTTACCCGTTTGTAACTGGGATGTGGAGGTCAGATAGGCAGTTGCTCCATGTAAAATACTGATAGTCAGCTGTATCTGATTTGATTGGAAGCTGACCCCAACATAGTTGGGAAAAGGCTAGGCATTTGATGAGCAGGTATGTCCTTATCTGGGTTGCAGCATACACTGAAGAAAAAAAAGTAGTTGCCATAATCAAGATTTGGTTTAGATTGACGTAACTTGTTAGCATCTGAGCCTATCAAGCACAATGATCACAGCTACTACTTTTATTTGATTGAGATTTGAAACGGGATATTGATTGGAGTTATCACAAAACCTATTTGCAGCAATCAAGTCAAAATATAGTTGCTTCAACCAAGAGTATTAGATTAAAGTTTCAATGATCTTTATTGAAGTAGTCAAAATGCTTGATTGACACAACTAACTTACTTTGTTACAGTTAACATTTTTTTTACTTGTCTCTTTTTAACTCTTCTACAATGATGTCATGTTAAGGGTAATCGAGAAACTTGTTTGAGCGTTCAATCATTCGAACTAGTATTGCTGCAATCATGTCAAAGTCACTTGATTGGAGTGCATTTTTTTTAGTGACTACACTGAAAAAAATGCACTCCAATCAAGTGACTTTTTAGCTTGACTGACGATATCTTGTTCAGATTAATCAAAATCTCAGTTAAGTTGATCATCACGAAAGAAAAAGAAAGTGAGGAGGACGTTTAAACTATTAAACGTCCTCCTCACTTTCTTTTTCTTTCGTGATGATTAAGGCTGGTTTTATTGTTACGCGTTTCGGCAGTGCTGTTACAGCGCGCGCGTTCGATGTTGTATGGGGTAGTAGTTGCGTTTCAAAGTCGCGCACTTGAGCAGCGCCGTTCGGAAAACGCGCGCTGTTCGCCAGCGCTGCCGAAGCGCGCGCCGCTCGTGCGCTTCTACGGCTAGTATGTGACACCGTTGAGACGCGCCGTAAGATATTTGTTTACAAAATGAATTACATCGATACGCATTAGCGTCCATATGTACACGACTGTCTCATAGCAGCGGAACGCGCGGTACTAAACTGCTAATCTCGTTTCATAGTGCACCGCTGTTCAAGCGCGCACTGTTAAAGCTCCGTGCATGAAAAAATCTCTCTTGTTTTCTTATCTAATTGTGAGAAAACTTGAAATGATCGAAACATTAAGTCTGTGTAACTATAAAAGTACAGTTTCATATTGAGAAACGAAGCAACAAAATTCGATCTAAATAAAAACTGCGACGTTCCTTTATATCGTATTTTGTTGCATGGTGTCTTAATATGAAACTTTAAAAAAGGTATTAGAAAATTCTAGACACACTTACTGATATAGTTGATTGAGCCGTTTTTCATAATTCCTTCTCAGTCACGAGATAATATGTTTTTTAAAGGAGTGGCGCTAGTGGACCGGTGACAACCCTCTTAAAAGTTTGAAGACTCGTTTATTATTTGACTTAATAAAACTGAATAATTAAATAAAATAAAAAATAATAATAAAATAATCTATAAAATCTAACACAAAAATATTTATAATAAGTACACAAAAAAAGAGGAAGAGCTCATTGGGCATCAAAAAATTCCTCCAAATCGCTGTCAGTGGGAAAAGTGCCCAAAGGCTGTCAGCGATGCCACGTTGGATCACAATGCTGATTCATTGGCCTAAAAATAAGCCAAAAAATAAATTATTTGTAAGTATCGGATGTTGAAACGAAAATAAATTCTAGGATTATGTAGGTAGCCTTCATCTCAAAGTCAAAATCAAATTCAAAGTCAAATAATTTATTTCAAATAGGCACCTAAAAGGAACTTTTGAACGTCAAAAATTACAAAAATAATTAATTGATTCTAGTTGCCCCTTCCAAAAGGTAGGTACGTATGGAGAAGAACAGGCAAGAAACTCCATATTTACTCTTTTAAAATGTTAGCAATATTTTGTATACATTAATTATTAATTATATGTGAAGACGATGCACTTATCTAGAATAAAATTACTATACCACAATAGGTAAAAAGAATGAAAGGTGAAGCAATGACAGACAAATTAATTATGCGTTAGATACATGGTGCTCACATATTTACAAAAGTAGATGATTTCCCTAAAATTTTAACATTTAATAACATAAGTCAGTGTGTGAGTTAAAGTATTTGAATCACAAATTAATATCATAAAAATTAGAAATCATACAATTAAAGTAGCAACCAGTTTGATTTTGTCTACAGCCAGGAGACAGTAACCCGCCGTAAGAAAACGTTCAAAGCCTATTAAGAGTCTATACAACCTCAGCACCACCTCACTCTGTATCTCGCTCGCACACTATTGCTACCGGTCACGCGAGCAAGCGAGACAGGGCGGCAGGGAAAAGGCTCCAAGGCGCCGATAGTTTAGGTACTTTCGTTTTACGGTGAAAATAATGGTCATTTAAAAAAAGTAAATAACATAAGACCTGCTTTATAGTTAGTTCAGTTAATATGCAAAGTTTCATTATCTAACTTGAAGTATTTTTTTAATACCAGCGGTTTATTGTTCGGTTTGGAGGTAATTTGGATTTTTTTTCTATAGAGAAAATTTTATGGAATCGTGTTTTCGGCTAACATAGTACTTAACATTAATCCTCAACTTTACTATATATTTATTTAAAATTAATTCTGCAGTATTTTCGACATAACGGAGGATCATGCTAAGCCATTTGAGGTAGTTAAGTTAAGTTTATTTATTTATTTATTTATTTAACAATTTATGTACACACATATAAACAGACAAGAAGAAAGGAACAGAAAAATACGTACAAAGGTGATGCTTATTTCTAATGAAATCTCTTCCAGCATACCTGCATAGTTTAAGTTTTCTGTCGCCTACGTAACCATTTCAAACAATTTCCAAAATCGTCCCCAAAAATTACTTCCATAATTGAATCCCCTTCAAAAACCATTAAAGAACAAAGGTCCTTAAACACAGTCTCCATTTACGCCCTATTAAAGTAATATTTTCCGCCTTGTTTACTGCGTAATAATCGATTAGTTCCTTTCTCTACGTTGTGTTGCAGAGTTTCTCAAAGTTAGCCTACCCCCAGGCATAGTATAATACCACAGGGGTATGTCTGTTAGTTGCAGACGGTACATGACTAGATTAACGTTTTAGCGGCAGGCTGGCTTATTTCTACACTTGATTATGATAAAAATGAAATATACTGGAAATTGACTTGATTCTGAGTTAGAATTACAAGTCACACCGACTAAAATTGCCACAATATATGCGAAAAGAAACCAACCCACCCATCATAAGTCTATACATTGGTCACATTAATTTTTTTTCTTTATTTATCTGCAATAAAAACCTTATGTTTACTGGCCTTGTTATATGATGAATGAGTTCCAATTTCACCCATGTAACTGAACGCGAAAAGCAAAGCTAAACTGCGTTCAAGAGTTGTCAGTGTCAATATTCCACCACAATGATGACTCTAAAGGTCACACAGCAAGCGTGGCTAGCGCGGTGGCATCGGTCACACGGCGGGCGCGATCACGTCCGCCGCGCCCATTCACGCCGACCGTGTCGCGACGCGATGCATTCATCAAAAGATGTGGAGCGGTTCAGACGTAGCAACACTCTTGCTCTTATTTGCGCTAGCTAAGAAAAAACAACGTAAACGGAAATGGGTGCATGAAATACCGGCGTGGCGACGGTGGCGTGGCGCGACGGTTACCGTCGCGTCGAGCGGGACGGCTCTGTGTGGCGTCGTCCGTAAGTGCCAACCCACACGATGCGGTGCGGCGCCGCACCACAGGTCATCTCTCTTGCTCACTCACCGTGTGGTTGGTCATCTCTCTTGCTCACTCACCGTATGTTCGCTAGTCCGGTGAGATGAGTGGCTCGCCGCGCCGGAGCCGCACCGCATCGTGTGACCTCTCCCAGATATGTACATTACAACTGCTTAGCGTGACGTCGCCGTCCCGTCCCGCCGCGCCGCGCCTGTTGTGTGCAGAGACCTTTAAGGCTCGTAAAGACTCGCGCGATATCGCGGGCGCGACAGGCAGCGACAAAGAAATTGTACTACTAGTGTCGCGTCGCGCCCGTGGTATCGCACTAGTCTGTACGAGCCTTTACTCTATGTTTTATTTAATTGAATAAACAAAAACATGTGACAAGTGTGTTGTTGTGTGTTATATCTACATACATATACAGGGTTATTGGAAAAACAATAAAAAGCTTGCAGGACTGTAGTACTAACATCATCCTTCAAGAGCTGTTAAGGTTTCTGCTTGAACGCGGTTTAGATGTGTTGATCGCGATCAGTTTCATTGAGTAAGTACCTACGCACCGCGCACTCGGCTGACTACGAAATTGAATAGTGGGACGCGATCACGTGACACTAATAGTATCAGTTCGAGCAACACTGTTCTATTGTTTACCGTAGTGTCTCGTTCCATGATCATATTCTACGTCATCATCCAATCTGCTCTTGACCGTGGTTTATTTTAGATGCTGATGGTATTTCTAGATTTCGTTCAGTTTGTTTGGGTTTCAAAGAATGCAGTGCTTTGATCTGGTGCAAGATTTTGATAAGTGGTGTTAGATCCGGGGATATTGTTTGTAAAGAGATGATTGTACTTATTGTATGCTAGTTAGGTTTACATGATCTCCAAAATAAGTAAAGAAACATGCTATGCCATTTGTTCGAGAATTTTTATAAGCTGCTTATTGATTTCGACCTTTTCGAAAACCGAATTTTCATAAAAAATTGTATTGCATTAAAATTAGAAGCGTTTTAAAATTTAAAGCCAATTTGGACATAAAAATATTACTGTAAAATATTACTTCAATTTGTAGACTAGATTTATAGAAATCACGTGAGGAATTAGCTTTTTAGAAGCTCCTTCTCAGCTATCTTTAATTTAATTATAAATTATATAAATATTTATCCATCATTTGTATGTACGTTTGTGCAAAAAATAAATATTAATTCTCTTTCATCAGGAATCAGGAAGAGAACTATGATATACGCGCTGACAATGAAAGCCAAACAGTAATAAACTAACAAACTTACTTGCAATAATATCTGAGACTTTACTCGTTCATAACTCTTCATAGAATAAAATTGTATGCAGTTCTTTGAGGAAAATTGTTATACTCGTATGCTATTTGGCAGTTCTTCTCTTCACAATGTTGACGTCATTGATGTTCGCTTTTGTTTTATTTGAAGTCTAATAAAATTGCTTTCCTCTGTGTCTTTTGTTTTTAGAAAGAATAGCAAATAGTTTTTCAGGAACATGCATTTTGATTTTAACCTACGTGTTCTTGAAATCACGAGTTTTGTACGACAAACAAAATGAAATCAAAATACCGCTGTCAGAATCAGACTGATAGATGATGAATCTAAAAGAAATCCGACTAAGAATAAAACTACAGAAAAGTAATACATGCATTATCATGATGGATATTATACTTTCCAAAGTCACCTTAATATTTCTTGAAGTCGTTGTAGAAGTATTGATTTTCTATGTGTCTTTTGTTTTTAGAAATAATAGCAAATCGTTTTTCGGGAACATGCATTAATTTGATTTAAACCTATGTATTCTTGAGTTATTAATAAATAGTTATTATTATTATTAATCACGAGTTTTGTACACTAACAAAATAAAATCAAAGTACCGACTCCGACTTAGAATAAAATTACAGAAAAGTAATCATGCATTATTTATGATTGATAGCCCAGTCTATTTTACAAAGTCACCATAATATTACCTGAAATTGACGTAGTAATTTATGCGTACATTTTTAGCCTGTGAGAATTAAAACCCTTCTGGCCGTGTAGACGAGTAAAGAAAAAAAAAAAACAATATTCCAATTTCAAATATGAATTTAGCGAATCAAAGGAGTCTGTATAACCTAAGGCGGGAACCAACCTTCGCATCTTAATATCGAAGGAAATTAAAAACGTAACAGAACATGGAAAATATTTCTAATCATTGTGGTTATTGCTTTCCAAAATATGAATTCAATGCAGGATATTAAACATTTCTGCGATTCCTGTTTCAATTTTCGACATCGTCTTCGGGGTTGAATTTGTAAAACATAAATGAACATTACGCCAAGGGGAAGGGAGAGCTGTACATACGCACATTGCACCGGTTATGTTTAAGTGTCTTGTGGTAGGGGCCGGGCTAATAATAATTTATTTATCCTTCGGAAAGCTTAAAGCCTAATGTCTAGGTAAATAATGTACTATTAGTGCTAACAGTTGCCATTTACAAGCTTCCACAAATATCAATCGGGTACAAATTCTAATACGTCCATACGTCTTCGCCGGAATTCGCATATCTTATTTCAGCTCTACAGTATTCTATTCAATCCTAAAACCCCCTCTTATCTTAAAGAACGTTTCAAGTTCCTTCATGAAACACATAATAGATATCTGAAGTCATCGGAAAACTTGAGACTAGAGATGCCAATGCATTCCACTTGTTTTTATGACAAGTCTTTTACAGTTCAAGCAGTACGGTTATGGAATGCCTTGCCCGTCTCGATAAGGCGTGCTCAATCTTTGTCCACTTTTAAAATTCTGGTTAAAAATCACTTCCTCTCTCCTTAAACATCATCATTACTTAAAGTTCCTTGCTCTTGTATCATGTTTATAATTGTATGTATATATATATATTGTATTGCATATATATATTTGTATGGATAAACATCTATATGCTTTATGTATGTATGTATTTATGTAAATGGTACACCACTGACTACCTGCAGTATTGTTCTTCTACTTTTTGATTCATCCAAAGGTTGTCTGTAAAAGATCGCTTTTAGCGATAAGACCGCCCATTGTGACACCCTATGTAACAGTTCTACATTTAAAACTTTTTACAGGATAGCAAACAGAACTAAATACATTTTTTAAGATTAAACCATAACAGTATAAAATATTAGGAGTGGCTATGCACGTAAGGTGGTTCATTGTTATGAAAAAGAGCGCCTCTCACCATCGAACGTAAAAGTTTGGCGAGTTTAGAATTAAGTAACACCTCTGTATTATAATTTCTTTAAATAAATTTAAAAAAAAAATATATATATATATATATCTGTAATTTTTATGGTGTACATAATAAAGAGTATTCTATCTATCTATCTATCTATCTACCGAGGAATGACAAATGAATAATTAATTTAAATTAATTAAAAAAAACAAAAACAAAAAACATTATCGACCTTTTTAATAAATCCGACAGATAATTTTTATTCATTGTTCTAGTGCAAATAATTCTTGTCATGTAAGTTGATGTAACATCATTAGTTATATATTGCAGGGTCATTGGTAAAACACTAACAACCTTTGAAGACTATAATTATAATATACTAGCTTTTGCCCGCGACTCCGCCCGCGTGGATGTCGGTTATCGCTTCAAAAAGTAGCCTATGTCCTTCTCCATATCCCAGGCTATATCTCTGTCAAATTTCATGACGATCGGTTCAGCCGTTTAGGCGTGAAAACGTAACATACAGACAGACAGACAGACAGACAGAGTTACTTTCACATTTATAATATTAATATGGATGTATATAGAGGAGGCCCAATCACTACATAGTATAAAACAAAGTCGCTTCCCGTTGTCTATCTGTCCCTATGTATGCTTAGATCTTTAAAACTACGCAACGGATTTTGATGCGGTTTTATATATTTAATAGATAGAGTGAGAGAGAGTGAGAGGATACATGCATAGTAGAGAAACACTGATAATTATAGAGGTTTCTAATGTGATGTCATAAATAAACACATTTTTTTGCGCATATATTGCAAATGCTGGCTGAACCCTACAAAATAGATTAAAAAAAATGTACTACTGTATTGTATACCTTAAAAAGGTCAAAAAAAAACCGTGATGGTATATGTCTATCTCTTAGGGATAAAACACAATAACCATTTTTTATCCTTTACTTTTTACGAGAAATAATGGCTTATTTATGAAGCGATTTTAAGCAATACAGCATTAATCCTTATGCAATTAAGTACCTTATATACATTGTACATTAAATATAGATCAATATGGCTCTTTAAAGCATGTAATTAAAATTAATATTTTGGAAGATATTACAGATTTAAAATGCAGGGACATAGCGGTTGCGGCGGTACCGGCCGGGGATATGTCGCTCTTTCAAGAGTAACCTCTAAAGAAAACATATTTGTATTGTCTAAAGACAAAAAAGCTGTGAACGTTGTATATAAAAACATTCTGTAGTATATTTATTATCAGAATTGCACCCGTGCGAAGTCGGGGCGGGTCGCTATTTAGTAATAAAAATAAAAATAAAAAATATATATAAGAACCTCTCAGAACTATATTTCTAACATCATAAACAACAACGTTTGTTCTATCACTTTTAATAATTCATCAGACTTTCATACAAAAATAAAAATATTCAAATTCAACGCTCTAAATGTATAAGAACAACGAAATGTTGAAGGTTTGTTTTTGGTAAATGTATTATGTTTTGTAAAAAGTCATAATACAAAAGTTGTTACCAATAACCCTGTATATATAACTGCCCCGTTGTCGGATTAAGAGAGTGAGGGAATCTGTGTCTGCGCACACACTTGTGCACTATAATATCTCTCGCGCGTAGTTGGCCAGTCTCCGTTGAGATTGGTCCTTAAGGATCTCCCTTCCTTAGCAGTTGAGTGTGCCCAAGAACTTTACGACCTCATTCCACCGGCCCCCTTCTACCATCGGACATCTAGACGCATTGCAAGTTACCACCCCTACCTAGTTGATATTCCACCAACTCCCACTAAGCGTTTTCAAACGTCTTTTATAATGCGCACAGCAAATGAGTGGAACTCTCTGCCTGCGTCTGTGTTTCCGAACGCATACAACCCTAATCTATTCAAAGTGAGAGTGAACAGGCTTCTTCTGGGTAAGCTCACTCTATCGTAGACTTTGTTTCTGTCACCCAGACCTAGATTAGAGTCAAGAGCAAACCCATAGTACAATAAAAATAAAATAAAAAATAGTTGTGCTAGAGCGACCACTTGACTAACTACTTATGTAGTCAAAATCTGCATATTTTTATCATACACACGTTGAATTAGTATGTGTAACATTGATATACAGTAACAATGTACTCGTTAAAAATAATTGTACCAACGTGAGAGGAATAAGTACTGAAGTCAATTATCGTCCGATCGCATCGATAGCGACGGGCGTCCTATTTAAAAGCGATCGTCGCGTCCATATGTTACTTTTTGTTGGGAAATCCGGAAAGCGACCTCTTTTGGCGCGACAACGCGTTCAGATTCACCGGGAAAAAAAAAAAACAATTTATTAAAACAATACGAAAAGTAAAAAAATAAATATCGTACAAAGTCGGACTTTTGCCTGATGCATTTTCTACCAGTCAATCTTAGGGTGCTGCAGAGACAAAACTTGGCAGTAGACCAGGGCTGAAGCCTTTGAAAATGGTAACAAGTAAAAAAATATATAGTAGGATGAAATCCATTGGAAAAGGAAGAGAATATAACAATAAAGGAAAAATAATTTACGGGCGATCTGAGGTCGGGAAGTGGAAGAGAGGGGGTGCAAAAAAAGGGACAGATAACTCGAAAAAGGATAAAAAACTAATACATAGATACATACAATCATACATACATATATATAAACAAAATAAACAGTGCCAGGCAAAATAACGATTGGTAGAAAACGAATCAGAGCTGGGATGATACAGCCAACTTCTTACGAATATGTTCACGTGCCTTCACGAATACTTCTCTCTCTTCTTCTTTTCTTCAATTTAATCTTTTATCTTCATAAAACTAACACATAAGGGGAGAAAAAGGGTTAACAATTAATTACTTAAGTAACTTAGATCCTTATACAAAAAAGACTAACTCCTGACACCCAAACTAAGACGTGTCCTGTGTCTCAAGTATCCAGCGTTCCTTCCTGCCAGGCACATTGTGAAGCCTAACTTATTGTTTAACTGTTTGACAGCTTAAAAATAAAAATAATTTAATTTATAATGTAATTCAAATAATTTAAGTTTTTTTATTTTTATGAAAACGATAGGGAAATAATAAAACTACTATATATTATTACTCATTTTATCTCTGCTTTAATATGTGTGTGGGAGAAGAGAATGTAGTGTGTGTGGTGTAAGAATGAGTGTAGTGTAAAGTATGAGTGTGAGTTGATTGGATGCGGATGTGCGGTTTTAGGTGCGTGCGATATAATGTAGATCAGCCAGTGATCCCAGTCAACAAATCCTATGTTTCCTGATAGTTTAGAGAAGTGAGCCGAGTAAAAAGTGATTTATGAGCGCTACGATCGCATATTCGCGATATTATCGCTTTTGAATAGGACGCGGCCTGAGGCTTATAAATGCCTCGTAAAATGTTGGTACTAAGGCTTCTCTTCCAAAAGCATTCGCGGATCAATTTCTTTTTCATCTTTGTTTGAGCATTGATGAGGTTTTAATGCCTTTTATGTTTATGGGATTAATTTATTTGAATAGAGTCTTGGGCGGAGTCTTTCTTTTTATAATATTGCCTTTGGAATATTGAGCAATTTTTTTTTCATTACTTTCTATATCCTCATGCTGCCGTTATACCAATTTATGTACAGCTTTTTCTTCTACGTAACTATTAGCTGTGATCTCGGTATATATAAAATCTGTACTACTAATTAGAAATTAATGAACAATTAATATTGTTGTAAGAATTAAACTAACCTATTGCAGGACTAATATCCGAAAATTCCACAATCTTTACATAACTATTAGCCGAGATTTCAATATTAATAAAATCTGTACTGCTAATTAGAAATAAATGAACGATTAATAATATTGTAGTAAGAATATAACCAACCTGTTGAAGGATTAATCTTCAAAAATTCCACAATCTTTAGATACATAACTACTAGCCGTGATCTCAGCATTAATAAAATCTGTAAGCACTGGTAATTACAAACGAATGAACGAGTAAGAGTGAAACCAACCTGTAGCTGAACTAATCTCCGAAAATTCCACAATCTTTAGTGTACTCAAGCAAGAATCTAGAACTTTCACCCCAGTAGATCGTTGCCTCAGTGAATATTAGATAAGCACCAAATTCGTGAGATTTCGCTGACTTTCCACCCCTTCACAGCGGCCTATAAATTTTTATTAAGCCCAATTATTGTTGGAGGTCACCGCTGAGGACTGCCGGCTGAGAATCAAGATAAGTACGCTATTGTACTGATTTTAACACGTTTGAATAATTAACTTTGTGTTAGGTAGTAGGTAATAATAAAAAATTCTAATAATTCACATTAATAAGAAATTGGTTATCTGTAAAGTCGGTTTACGGACGATAATTTTATGTGATAATGTCATAAGAAAACATTGCGTCACAAGCCGAACGCTTAGGCCGATTGTGCCTCTCTATCGCTTGTTCCGCGCTCTCGCTTGCACACTCGACTCAGGCGGAACGTGACAATGAGTCATACTTTTTCGTGCGTGCAGCCGGCGTTCATTGATTTATAAGATGTCATCACGTCAAAACAATCTGTTTTAATATGAATTAATACTCATAACATTGTTTGTTTTGGTTGTGACGACTGAGTAATAAAAAAAGTTATTTGATTGAACCGTTTTATTTAAAACTAGCTGCTGCCCGCGGCTTCGCCCGCGTCATTTTTTCTAAAATAAAAGTACCGTAGTACGGGGCTATTTGGATTTTCGAGGGTTATTTGGAACAAAGCAATGAGTTGATATTATAAATTCGAATTGTGATCTTCGTACGAAAAATTGTAAAGTAAACAAGACCAGAAATAAAATAAAAGCTGTACATGGTGTTTTGGTCGAATTTATGTCAACCCAAATCTTACAATTACTTTATTCCAAATAACCCCCGAAAATCCAAATAGCCCCGTTCTACGGTAGTAGGCTACTTTTACGCGAAAAAATAATCAGCTCTTCCCTAAATTTATGTTTTTTTCCGCGATTTGAGTTTTGGTCCCATAGTAAAAGTTGTTCATAATGATGAGTACGATCTCCCACTTCGGTTTGTCGCATATTTTCAATTTCAACCTGTATAAGCAACGAAAATAAATGAAGACTTAAGATAATTACAGATACGGGAACAAGATTACAACGACAAGTAATGTTCCTTCACGAGTCTTTTAAATACAAGCATTGACTGTGCGCGTTTTATTTGAACTGGCAATGCATTCCACAAACGAGCGGCTTGGACAGTAAAGGATTTGTCGAGGATAGTTGTCATCTTACTGCGATAGATACATAAGTTTTAGTCCTAAGAAACGTGTTCATGAAAAACTTGGAAATATTGTCGAAAATATCGGAAAGGGTGACGAAAATTCCACCGTAACTGATGTTTTTTTTTTTTTTTTCTGTATTTTTTATGGCGTACATAATAAAGAGTATTCTATCTATCTATCTATCTATTGAATACTCATCAAACCTATAAAACGAAGAGTTGGATAAAGTAAGCAATAATTAGATGCACGCATTTTGGAGCGCGATTCGGTTCCACGCAAAATATTTCCTGAAACCGTAAATTTGCCTTTTAAAAATACTTATCTACTTTAAAAGTCAAGCCGGGATTAATCAAACTCAACAAAAGAATTTCCCACCAAAAATTGGAGCAAAAAATGAGCTGAAAAACAAGTAATTTACCTTGTTTTTATACTAAACCATCATGAATATGGTAATAGACTACTGAATATTAATTGATAGATTGGTATAATTTATTAGCTAATTTACTTCGATTAACGATCAAAGACTTGAGGAAATAAGTGATAAAAGGAGAAATTAGAAAAACCTTTAAGAGAAATTAAAAAAAAATCGATCTAAAGAAAAGCGGCCACATTCCTCTAGATCGTATTTTTGATGACATTATTATTTTAGTTCTTTGATAAATAAATATTTTAGAGTATAGATTTTTCTGAATGTGAAAAGAAAAATATCTTCTGTTTTTATTGCATCTATAGTGCAATAAAAACAAAGCATCAATGATATTTTATTTATTTATTTTTGTTGCTGTTTTATGGTCCTTGAGTAACTAAACGAGAATTGATAATTGCGTTCTAGCAACAAAAATGTTAAGATTAACATTCACAAAACTAGTAACGATTCACAAAACTATATCAAAAACTATCTAATGGCGAATTTTACCAAAGAAACTGAAAGCGGTCAGCGCATAAACCACGTTTAAAGGCTGTCAGTGTCAATATTCTACAACAAATAATGTCACTGATAGCTCTCTTTTGTCTTTTTGACGCAGATGTGAGCCACACTTTCATGCTAATTTCTTATATCGCACTTTAGATTTTATTTTTTCATCTGCTGTATATTATATTCTGTCACGTGTGCCTTTTAATCTGTGCTAAATAAATGTAGTTTATTTCTTTTCTTTCTTTCTTCCTCAAACACGGTTCAGATGTACTGATCGCGTTCAGTTTCATTGGTGAAATTCGCTGTAAAGAATCGTTGCAAAAAATTGATACCATAGTCAAACTATTGCACTGAACACAGAGAATTGAAACAATTGACAATCCGCATTTGCAACAAAAAAAGGTTTATTCCAATTAATTTCAGAATATTATACAACAATACAGAGTGTTAATTTATACAGAAATACAGGGTGTTTATTTATATAGAGCTCAGTTTGTTAAAACACAACTGATTTGATTGCAGTTCCAGTTTATGGACTATCAATAAAATTTATATCGGTAGTCCATTGGGAACAGATATTTTATATTTTCATGCTTGGATATTTTTGGTGTTGCTGAACGGAAAATATAATGTTTTATATCTCTCGAATTCCAGGGACTTTGGTATTTGTTTATTTTGTGTATCAATTGGAACAGTTTGATAAATACACGAAATTATGTAGGTACGTGCAGGAGCGGCGTTAGGACAGGTGGTGATTGGGCGACCACCCAAGGGCGCTAGGCATGAAGGGGCGCCCCTTCATGTTTGGTTTCCCGTCTCAGTAGCAGAAGCGAGTAGGAAAAGGAGCTTTTTTTAAGCTTGAGCTGATAAAAACCTGACAATATCTCAAACGAGTTTGACAAATTTGGCAACTCTGTCAATCGAAAATGAAATTGCTAGAAACATAGACTTCTGCCCTTAAGAAATGAGTTTGCCAATAGAAAGTTTAGAAAAATATATCGCACCCCCGGTGCAAAACTGTCACTTATGCAAACTATAAAATACTTATGCTTCAGGAGAATTGTATTAATTTTAATTATTTCGTTTCATTTATTTTGTTATAACCTTACAAGAACACGTCAGGTTATAACCTATCCATCTTCCCTAAATCAGGAAGTTTCATCAACTATATTATTATTAAGGATAGGATACTAAAACACAAACTACTACATACTTATATACAGACTCAAACTCAACTCAAACTCAAATCATTTATTTCAATTAAACCATTTACAGGCACTTTTGAATTGTCAAGCAGTCGGTCAGTAAGAAAACAATATTAAAGTCAAATTAAATATATTTTATTTCATAAAAGTATACAGGGTGGAAACAATTTGAGGGCCCTGGAGGGGAACTACCTTAAATCCTTTAGCTAGCTCATTTTACTGAAAGGAAACATTCCTTTATTTTTTAAAGAAACAAAACTGCATTCAGAGATCTTCTAAAATTCGCTTGTCTCACCCGGGAATCGAACCAAATAAAAATTAAAAAATAAACCCTCACTATTTTATTATACGAAACGATAGGATTATTGTTCAGGATAAAATTTGTCTAATGAACATTTGGTCTTTGAAATTAAAAAAAATCCCGGGCGAATTCCCGGCGCCCTTGTAACACAAGGCTCGGACTGCACTCGTAACAGGGTGTTTTAAACTATATCATGCATCATATTTAATCAAATATAAAAATAAAACAAATGTTCATATAATTTTTTTTTTTTAAATGAATGATTAGTAGTCATTGGATACATGAAGTGGGCTGTCTTGTGTGACAACTAAAATGCCACGGTGTATGAGGTGTATCTATTCATACACGAAATATTTTAAGAGATTACACCTATACATATGTGGTAAAGAAGCCATAGACGCGATTTTTTTTTAAATCTTATTTTATTATTTAAAAATAAATTATAACTTAATATTACTTACTTGATATGATGATTTATTATCAAAAGACACCGCGTCTGCGCCGCCACCGTCGTCGCCGCTTCGGAGCGGCTCATTCATAGAATAAATAAGTAAAGGTTTTTTGCTAAATGTCTCCAGCAATTTTAAACCTATTACGTAAAAATAAAAACAAGTAGATAAAAAAAAAAAAATGTTGTTATGGCTTTTTTTGCACCTAAAGATGTTTCTCTTAAAATATTTCGTGTATGAATAGATACACCTTATATACATAATAGTCCTCCAACCCGATTTTCGGCCATGGCGACCCATCTCAATACATCAATACATCTAGATACACCTTACATATATAAAGGCGCTTGTAACCACTTATTCCGAACACATAAAACCCCCTTAGTGACAAGCCCATAAAATATTTTATACGTAATTATTGATGACATAATTTACGTCCCTTCCTCCTCCATAACATTTCCTATAACTACTTGGTTCACGGTTAGCGTACAAAATTATGATAAGACTTACAAGCTAATACAGTTACTATAATAATGTGTAATGTAGTTTTTATATTATAAAATACTATACTTTGACCCCGGATGTGTTTTTGTATGATCGTTGCGTTTACCGTACTTAAGATTGAACTACCGGTAGAATACTTTATATCAGTATTATTAAAATGTTTTTATTTTTTCTGTTTGCCTATCTAGTGCTCCACTGCTGGGCAAATGCGTCGACGTACGTTGCGAGGTTTTTTTCCAAAAAATGTAATAATATAAAAATTACCAAAATTGCATTCCCGAGGTTTTCTCTAAGGCGACGATATTTCAAGTTAGATGCCCGTGGGCGGCATTAAAAACCTGATACCAGTTTAGTCACTAACCACACGTAAAGAAGAAGAATTATTGTTCACACATATACATACAACGAACACACTACGACATCGTCAACGAGCGACGCGGCACGGCGCGGGGACCGAGGACGCAACAGCGTCGCTGCATTGCATCGGCCGACATAGTCCGACATGACCGCGATCGGACGTACCTTTGGATTCAATACTTAGGTTGCTATAATTGTGAACCATCTAATAAACTTTTTCTCAAACATGCATGGAAATATTGTCATTATTTTCGAAAAAAGAACACGCGAGGTATCGAATTTACGGACAAAGAAAATCAAATCCATCGCAAAAGTGTTTTTTTTTTATTTGGAACATTACAACGCTCCAGCAATGTTGTATGAAATGGCGTGCTGGGGTTAATAAATACTCTTTGATTGGATCTCTTATCAGTCTTGGCATACCAAAGTATGTCTCTTTGCTTAGCAAAATTGCGTTCACGTGGCTGTATAGCCATAAATGCGTTTGAATTTCGGCACAGATGACAAATAGAAAATTGGCGGCAAAGCTGAAAATTCGTCTTGATTTGTTATTTACATACTTAATAAATATAAATTTTGTTAAAATGAATTCCCACGGTGGTTCAGAGAGTGAAATGGAGATTGATTATACTCCACCAGATTTAAGATCAGAAGCCAAATTGGCAATGGAAAACCTGCTTCCAGCGAAGTCAAAAGAAAAATACATGAAAGTCCTAAGTCTTATTTCCCTGGATTGTCAAGTATTTTGTGTTAGGAATTACACACAGTTTGTCCATAATATAGAAACCTATATCAATGGAAGATATTGGCCTATATCGGGGCTTCTTGGCGCCCCTCGCTTTATAGAACATAACTGTTTCATGTTCGTAACACTAGTATGTTAATCGTTTTGTTAAGGCCGAATTGATTTTTCTTTGAATCTGGGAAACGGGGCTTGAATGAAGACGTTCAGTTTTGAATTATGATGTCCATGTCCTCCTAACATCGCCTTATAGTTATTATGTTGCGAAATCAATCCTTTTTCTGTTCAGTATGGTGTTTAATAATGCATAGATAACGCTGCTACCCATCCTCTACTAAGCCCTTTAGCCGCCTTTTACGAAACACTTTATTTTTTGTGGGATATTATCAAATAACTTGTCCCGCTCTGGGCGGAATGGAAGGGCGTGTCAGACTTTTACAGACTAAAACCCACCCGTGTTCCTTCAGTTACCTGTGTACCAGGGCCACGGTATCCCTTTCGGACAAACCCGCAACCCTGGCAGGGCTTTCCATAGACCTACGTTCGAAAATTAAATATGGGCCATAGAGAAAGCTCCTTTGTTTATGCATTTAAATCATTTCATCCTAAGTGGACAAAGATAATAAAAAGTGTGCAATGTGCATTGATCATTAGACAGCATAAACAGCCTAAAATGTTCCCACTGTTTGGGATACAGTTGCTCTCTCTTCGTGAGGGAATGGGCTGTAATCTACCACGCGGGCCCAATGCGGGTTGGTAGTCTGTCAGTCGATCTTACCCCCGGCCCCGGGGTGTTTCAGTTCAGTCGCTAACGTAGCGTCACGTTACGAGGGTGTCTTGTTACAAAGTAATTGGCAACTAATAGTCAGAGCGATGCGTGTGGAACCCTGTGCTCGTACCAACCCGTATAGGGTGTCTTTATAAACGGCTGTTGTAAGGGCGTACATACATTATAGGGACCGTAAAGAACACGAATGGTCATAATAATAGCGACACAAGTCAGCTTTTAAGAGCTTAATTACAATAGGGATGAAGACTAAAAAAAAAATTTTTTGTCCGTCATGTAGATTATTTAAAAAATATTGGTCACGTATTTTTTCTTTTTTTTACGTAATCAAAACATTACGGCGATACATTGAGTTCCTATGTGGCATAACGTCACTTCTCAGTAGATTTTATACGTAGCTGTGACGTAAAGAGCCCCCACTCCCCAAGTTTAATGTGTTTTATCTAAATCATTTTTTAATTAATATGATAAAGCAAAAAATACGTGTCTAATATTTTTTTTATTATCTGATTGACGGACTAGACAGTTTTTCTTTTTTTTTTCCCAGCAATCATCCCTATTATCTTAGTCAGTAGGAAAGTGCACATTCTACCTAATAGTATTTCGTTATAAAATACCATTATGAGAATTAAACTTCCTTAAATAATTTACTCTCAGGATACCTTATTTCATAACCAGCATATAATGTTCCCGCTGTTGGGACACATGCCGTCTCTCTTCGAGAGTGAGTGGGCTAATCTACCACGCGAGCCTAGTGATGGTTGGTAGATGTAACTATCTTCGAATTTTTGGTTCTAGGAGATGCCGGTTTCCTCATGTTTTCCTTTACCATTTTGAGAGGAGTGGGGATGAAATTATTTACCCAAGGCCTACATCTCGTAAGTCAGTGCCATTACCACTGGATCACCACTGCTCTAGATAGATATTTCATTAGATAGCATGGATTTATTCACACTCTACCATAGCCTACTTCTACCAAAAACTACGTAGGTAATTACTTAAAAAAAGAAATTATTAAAAACATTAAAAAACACAATATAAGTTTTTATTTACGCCCATACTATAAATCCTCTATAAAAGTTTCTGAAACAGCTTATTGCCAACACTAAAACACCCAGTGTCATAGTACCCTTATTAGCATCCAAACGGGAGTTATAATGTTGTACTGAATTTTATAATGCAACCCTTTACTTTTACGAGGATGATGATCCTTCCTTACTCATCTGTTTGATGAGTAAGGAAGGGATCATCATCCTCCCTTCCATTCTCACTACTCAATTCGTGGTATCTTCATGAATTTCAAAAAAAGAACATTATCACGCACGCGCGTTTCACTATACTACGAGTATACCATAGCGTCGTAACCCGCCATTTTTGTTCGATATTAGTATTGCAAATACTGTTTCAGAACCTTTTATTGAGGATTCATGTCATGGGTGTAGATAAAGTCTTGTATGCAACTGTAATAATTAGGTATTAAAACACTCATGTGAACCCACATTCGTGTTTTAATACCCCTTATTATAAAACAGTTGCATAAATAACTAATAAACTGTCATGGTCACTAATATTATTATTAACACAAATTGAATTGAGTTGCGAGTGACAGTGGTAGCGTACTAAGTGCAAAAAACGAACAAGAAAGAGGGTAGACCGTTTTGTCTGCTCATAAACACCCACCCGCAACGACTTCAGTTTATCCGTGATCATGGTGCTTGCAACAGCGCCGAAATATCGGGAACTCGTAAAAACACAAACGGAATATTTACCATGTTTATAAACATGGTAAATATCCCGTTTGTGTTTTTATAATAATATTAAAAAACACACCTGTCTACTCTGTCTAGTCAAAAAGTGAATAAAAAAATTAAACAATTAAAAACAAGCAAAATGATTTTAGTGTTGAATGGGCACGGGCACAATGGCAGACTTACCTTGTGCCCATTCAACACTGAAATCATTTAGCTTGTTTTTATTTTTTTTGTATAATATTAGTAAGTATAGTAAGCTTCCCTGGTCTGGGCCACGGAAAGCACGTTAAGCTGTTAGTCCCGGCTTTCATTCGTGGATGTTTGACAGTCGTTACGGGTTGTCAAAAGCCTGAAAGTCTGACAGGCAGTCTTACCAAGGGGTATCTTATTACCCAGTTACTGGGTTGTGGCGGTCAGATAGGCAGTCACTCCATGTAAAATACTGGTATTCAACTGCATGCGGTAAGACTGGAAGCCTACCTCAACATAGTTTGGGGAAGGCTAGGCAGATAGATTGCTTCCCTGGTCTGTCCGAGTCTAATCCATGTCTTCCCCGCGATCTTCTGTAGGTTGTCCACCCACGTGGCTATTAGGCTGCCAACGATTGTTGTTTCGATAATAGTGCTTATAGATTTTGTATCGTCATCCTCACAAAATCCTATTTCCAGTCTGAACTTGGATCTATAATTTTCGTCTAGTGACGTAGGTGACCGTAATTACGTTAAATAGACCAAAGTATAGGTATTGGAATGAGCATCGAATTGGCCAAATTAGCAGTATTGCTAACCAGTTACCTGTTCCTTTTTTTTTTTTTGTTAATATTAATTATATTTATAAAATCTGTGTGCAAACGTTAAAGGTTTATAATTAGTAGGTAGTCAAATACAGATACTAGTAGACTAACAGAGTATAAAACAATAAAGATTACTTTTAAAGCAAAGGACAGTCTATTCTGGGCAATTACGTTTCTTTTTCGGTTCGGTTTGTGGAGTTTGTAAAAATACTATGCCAAATGATGTGAAAAATGATGATCTGATTATTGTGATTTTTGGTGATATAACATGTCTTACAGATATTTTATACATACTCAAAAACCTACCCTTTATACACTGTTAATTTAACACTCTTAGAAATTACATATATAACATTTTAAACGATAAAATTATAACAAATTCAATACAACTCTAATAAATCTTTAGATATACATACAACGCCACATGCGAACTATGCATCAAAGACCTGACGTCACACAAATCCTGGATCGCAATCAGTTTACCGCGCGACTAGTAAAGAAAGAAAAAAAGAAAGAAAAAGTATTTATTGGGACTCATACAGGAAGATCACATTTTAAACTAAACACACTCATAGTAACACTAATAAAAAAATAAAAAAAGTAAAATGAAAACAAAGTCCTGTACGGGGCCAAAAGGCTCCTATCTCAGCATGATGCTGCGACATTTAAAAATAAGTGTCGCAGCGCTGGTATTATTATACAGAATAACAAAATATTAGGAATAACAAGACGTAGTAAAATATTAGGCGAAATGGAGTAGGATTTCTTTGAAACCTACAAACCGGTGACCATACAGAAAATAAAAACCCTACATAACTGATATAATAACATAACATCTTTTAATTACACGATTTAAAAGACTTAGTTCGTTTGCCTAATATTCATACTCGTAGTTACTGTAAATGAGGCCGAAGACTACCGAAGGTACGAGTTGAAATAATAATAGTCCTCCAGACCAAATTTCGGCCATGGCGACCAATCGGACATTCGGAGAATCAGAGACGGGTTATGCGCACTTCGTCCCATTCGCACTTCGTCCCGCGTTCGCAGTTGGTCACATTAGCACTTCGTCCTATTCGCACTTGGTCCCATTCGCGGTTGGTCCCATTAGCAGTTATTCGTATTTTATTGTATATACAGATTAACTAATAGAATATGTATTTTACTTTTTAGTTTTGTGTTATTGGCAAACAAGTAGTATATAAAAAAAAAATGTTTATCTCTTTCGTAAAAGTTTTCAAACCTTCCCAGTATTGTAGCAATTGAATAATCTATTTTTTCTTCACTTGCAGATCAGCATGGACACATTCTTCTCAAGCTCATCTGTAACCAACGTTTTGTTTACATCAAGAACATAACCGTATGTATCACTTTAGTACTTATTTTAATTTTATTTTGCAAGGAAACATAGTAGGTTTTTTTACCTATTGTAAAAGAGAAAGAAAGAAAGAAAAATATTTTATTTCGGACACGCACAAGAAATACAACACAAGAAATGCATTTAAAACTAACAAAATTTACATTGTAAACAACAACGAAAAACATAATATTAGAAAAAGACTGTACGAGGCCAAAAAGGCCTCTATCTTAGCATACCTAATGCTGCGATATTTAAAAAATAAATAACGCAGCGCTGGTATTCTGAAGGAAGAGAGTATTGATTTCTGACTCCTATACAGGTTGGCAGGGATATCGACGCGCTGCGTGTTACCATGGATTCAGTACATGATTCTGGAACGCGCGGACGAGCGGAAAATTTCAGCGCAGGGGGCATTGAAATTTTCCATCGGTTATGTATACAAATAAATACAATTGAATTGTCTTTTTGTAATGTCAAAATAACAGCTTTTTACTAAATGCATGTGAAAGTATATACGGTCCTAATGTTAAAAAAAGTCTGTCTATATGTCAATTTGTTCCGGCTAGTCTCCGAAATAGTTGGACCGATTTTGACAGGACTTTCACTGGATGTTATAAGGAGTAATGTAACGTATTTACTATTATGGAAATCATTGAAATGTATAGTGTAAACAATTGTTGGCTAACGTTAATAAATAAATAAAATTAAATAAATAAGGATATTTTAGAAAAAGCCACACTTGCGAAGCCACGGGCAGTAGCTAGTTTAAAAAAAAAAACAGCTGTTTCCCACAGAAGTGCAATACCTATGCGGTCAAAACGTATGGAACAACAATTTTTTTTTTAAATAATCTACAAAATATTTTAACGCGGGGGCGTCCAGAATCATGTACTGAATCCATGGTCACTTCAACAATTTGGAATGTTCTTTTATCGTAGTCGTTATCACGTTCTACCATTTTGAATGTCCATTTTATTATTTATATAAAAAAAAAAAAAAAACGATGTGTTAATAACTTTGATTCTAATGGTAATTTGGATATTAAGTTGGATATTTTTTTAATTCTAATTTCGTTAAGATTCTATTTTTACTTTTGTCTTGTTGTTTTGTTTGATGTTTTGTTCATTGTTTCTAATTAATTTTTCTATCCTCACTACGAGTAAAAAATCTTGTTAAAACATTTTATGTAAGTGCTGTGTACGCCTGTAAGTGACAAATTCACTATAACTTATGGATATGTTATTGTTTATGTTAATGTTTCTAGTGAATAGGTCGTTGGTGTACCATTCAAATGAAATAAAATAAATAATTAAATGGTAACAGGTTGGGCGTCGATATCCCTGCCACCCTGTATACATAACATGTTTCTTTTTAGTGCGAATGCTATTTACCCTGTTTTATATGTCTTCACAGCTTATTTTACCGAAACGATTGTCAGGTTCTATCATGAAATTCTGTAAAAGAGTATTGAGTTCTTCTTTCCCAGAAAAACAAAACGACACAATCAGATAGACGGGCATAAAATAATATTTATTCACTAGCTGGCCCGACAAACGTTGTCCTGTCCTTTCAATAATTTATACAAAATCTCAAAGAAACAGGACGTTCAGTTTTCCCAAGTTTTTAAAATTTCCGGAAAACTTTTCCAATTTTTCTTTGATTTAAAAACCTAAATGGGACTATTGTGAATATTTAAAAACAAAAAATTGCCAAATGGGTCCAGCCGTTATCAAATAATACGCTTACCAACGAACAGCATTTCATTTTTATTTATACACGAGCTGCTGCCCGAGCCATCGCCCGCGGGGATTTTTTAAAATAAAAGTCGGCTTACTTCATACAACATTGGCTATCTGCCAGTGAAAGTGTCAACAAAATTGGTCCAGCCATTTCGGAGATAAGCCGGAACAAACAGACAGACAGACAGAAAGACAAAACAACAAATTTAAAAATTGTTTTGTTGTTATAAATACCGTGTATACTTTCATATTATGCATTTAGTAAAAAACTGTTAATTTGAAATTACAAACAGATACTTCAGTTTTATTTATTTGTATGTATAGATTGAAGAAAGATTAAAAATTGACAACAACGCTTCGTCGGCTTATCGTTGAGGTCGAGTTTAATGTTATTAATAAATTTATAATTTTTGTAGTTACGTATGGAGAAGAATGGGCAAGAAACTCCATACTTACTCTTTTAAAATGTTAATAATATTTTGTATACATTAATTAATAATTACTAGGACATAAAAATTACTAGGAAATTATTAGGATAAAAATTACTAGGTCATCATTACAGCCGAAAGACGTCCACTGCTGGACATAGGCCTCCCCAAAAAGGGGGGAATTAGCCATAATTGCCACGCTTGGCAGGCGGATTGGCGATAGCAGTATGGTGTTAAAAATGCATATAGAACGCTGCTGCCCATTCTCTAGTAAAGGCTCCTACAAACAGGCATGACACGCGATGCGACACCAAGACACTGCGTGTCGCGCCACGAGCGATACCTTTGTGCCGCGTCGCGTGTCGCACCTGTTTTTGTAGGAGCCTGAAGTCCCTTAGTAGCCTTTTACGACACCCACGGGAGAAGATGGGGTGGTGCTATTCTTTGCATCCGGCACCACACGGTACATATAATATTAGTGCGGTCATAATACTCGTATTAGTAAGAAAGACGAAACATTGCTAGGTAGGTGTATCAAAAAAATAAAAAAATTGCTAGGTTGTTGAGCCGTTCTCTCTATCTTCCGCGGCCGTTGGATGGCGGACGCGGTGGGGCCGCAGAGGAAGAGGAGTGTCGGTATTGCGTTGGCCGCTCTCCCTATCCTCTGCGGCCGAAAAGTGGTAGGCGGCGGGGCCACTGACCTGACCCGTCGCGGGGGGACCAGGAGCGCCTGGACGCGGGGTCGTCTGGCGCGGGGTCCCAGGTGGAGGCCAGCAGGCAATGGGTGCGGGGGCACCCTTGCCTGTATTGCACAGGCCTCCACCAGTGTCGGACTGGAATGGCCAGGTGTTCCTGGCCATTCCCGTATCCCCTCCAGCCGGGGGGGCATGCAAAGCCCGCCAGCCGGGCCGGGAGGGTTGTGGCTGTAAAGGCTGAGCCGGTTTCCCATGAGCCTCCCATCAGGGCGATGAGGGAACTTCGCTGAGTTTTGGTGGGTATACTGCCATTTTTGCAGGGAGTCCCACATACCCCGTCTCGTCCCCCGACGAGCGTAATGCATTTCTCAGCGTCAAAAAAAGAAAAAAAAAACGAATTATTTTCTGTTATTTTCATCGTTGCTCGATTGAAGATTGAATCGGATAGAACTGTTAATAACTACAAAACATCAACTTTACACGTCAAGGTCTATACATACATATATTTATCTTTTATAGGCTAGTATAATTACTGTCTACTATCAACCTTCCTATTTAGGTACAGTCAGCCTCAAAAAAATGTAAACATCGACTAGAATTGTAAATAATTCATTTGATTATATTATTTGCAATCTGTGTTCGATAATATTTAATCAATGCTTTATTTAATTAGCTTTAATTAAGTACCCTATATGAACTTTGGGGCAACATATTGAACCATATTTACGGAAAAAAGATTTTCAACATTAAAAAAAAATATATATAATTCACGTAATCCCATAAGAGGTCTTATGGAACGTCAGAAGCTAGGTGCCAATTATTCGTTTCCTATGGACACAAAAGAATGGATAAGAAATATTTGAAGAGAAACATCTCTAAGTGGTAAAAAAGCAACAGCAACAATTTTTTTTTTATTGTTTTTATTTTTACGTAATTATTATAATTTTAAAATTGCTTGAGACATTTTGCAAATACCTTTACTTATCCAAGAATGACCCGCGCGGACGCGGCGTCAGAGGCGGCGCGAGCGTGGTTCCTTTTCACAATTAATCATCATATCAAGGATTGTTTATTTTAATTTTATAATATAATTATATTTAAAAAAAAATATCGTTTTCATGACTTCTTTACCACATATAGGTGTATCTCTTAAAATATTTCGTGTATGAATAGATACATTTTATTTACGTACAGATACCCAATCCCATACAAAGAAACGACACCTCCCTAAGTATGGCTATTGAGCTGGCAATTTTTTTCCATAATTTTTGGCAGCATCAGCGACTCACTAATTAACAGAGACGGTAGTTATACTACGCCATTTTTTTTTTTTTTGTAGAAATAAATTTAACGTTTGTTCGATAGATGTACACATCTTCTTGGAGCTAACTGTACCATCATGAGAACTAACATCTGGTCCAAAGGTTGGTCGGGAATAACCTATCATTAATCGATTCCCGAATGCAAAATTGATGAGTGTTTAGAATACTAATTTATCTTTATTGCTTGAAATTGGTTTGATTGTTTTAACATGGGAGAACCGTGGCTGTACAATTTACCATAGACGATTAGATTATGAACGAGACGATTAGACTAAGTTGAAAACGTCAAGATAGCTCGCGGAACTCAAATTTTCTAACCTCTTTTGTAATTTGTTTTAACAAGATTGGGATGTTATTATGGGTTTTTGCGCATATTTTGTTTTGTTTAAATCACAAGTGGGTCAAAGCTAAAGTCATGAACTTAAACATTATGACATATATACAAGATTATTCGGTTTATTCCACAAATCCCCCCTGAAAATGAAAATCCCCCTTAGGAGGAAAAGTGGAATCTGAAAACAATCTAGAATTCACCTCTGATAATCCCGCTAAGGGGGGAAAACTAGAATTGAAAAAAAAAATATTCCAAGATCCCCCTGATTTGAAGTGATTTTTATACATTAGGGTTCAGTTTTCCCCACTGAGGGGGATTCTCTCAGGGGGGATTACTGGAATAAGCCGATTATTCAATGCTTTGTTCACAAACAAAAATTTTACAAATTTTCATTAAAAGCAATTATAATCATAAGCCATTTATTTAAATTAAGCTGAGAATCAGCACTTTCCGAACGTTAAAATAAGACAGTGCCCTAAAACGCCTTTCACTAATTCCTAGTGCTTTAGCTGGGAAGCAGAAGTGGCGGAACAAACTCCCCAGTTACATAAACCTGATTCTATACAATAATAGGTATGCAAAGTAATTAACATTAGGAGACACAGAACAGTAAATTAAATAATTTGCCACATGTAGGTAGCACACGCCAATACAATGAAAACTATACTCAAGCAAAAACCTAACAATATAAACAAAATTGAATACCTGAATTCTCCAGGCATAAAGGGCGTGCCAGCTTACTTATACAATGCTAGATTATGTTCATATAGCTGTAACAAAAATGATAAACTATATTACCAGGTAATTAAGTAATGTAGAGATAAAACTAAAGATAAGTACGTGATTTAATTTTATTATGATATGGGAATGACATCATCGCTTCGATAAGTGAATACACACCTATGAATGTAACACACTATAATTAAAATCAAAACGCATTTTATGGCCACGCTCACAGAAAATTCATTACAGCGACTACTGCGAGTAATCCAAATATAAGGCTGTTACCAGGCGACTTTTCTCTCATGTATTTTTATTTCAAATATTGCAGCGAAAATACATTCACAATGGCAATAAGGTTGTCAATCCTCTGTACAAAAATAGAAAGAAAAAAGCAGTGACGTAAACAAAGAGCCAACTGCCAATGAACGAACAGTTATTAATTACAGCACTTGTTTTTTTGTTTTGTTTTTATTTCTGCACGGTCACTTGAAACCGCCATCACCAGTCTTTCGCTATTCATGTTAGGTACAGTTTGATATTGTTCGGAATTTCAGTTTTGATTTAAGAACAATAGAATTTGAATTTGAATTGTTCGTTGTAACTGACTCAAACTCAAACTCAAAGCATTTATTTCAAATAAACAAATTACAGGCATTTTTGAATTGTTAAGAAGTCGGTCAGGTCAAGAAAGATGAAGCTAGTTGCCCATTCCAAAGCGTAGTAGGTTCATATAAAGAAGGACGGGCAAGAAACTCCACGGACACTCTTTTAAAACAAAATATTGTTATAGAATATTAGTTTTTTTTTTTTTGCTTGGTCTTCTTAGAGTTAACCTTGAGAGGTCTTTAACCGGTCTTTCCTGTGGTTGCCTTAAGCTCCTAAAAACTTAAAGCCTCCAGCTAGTACACAAAAACTTATAAACTAAACGACTGCGCGCTAAGGGCACCCCCTGTGGGGTACGAACCTCGGCTTAGGGCAGAGTCGGAGGGGGGAAGGCAAGGGACCGACGGTGGCTGGATAGAATCAGGGTTATGATTATTGTCTGGGGGATTTAAAGCTACAGGCTCAGCTATGGCACGGGCTGGGGCTTCGCTTACGAGCAAGGGTCGGGGATTTCGCGATGGGCCTCGGCGGCGACGTCGGAATGACGGTCGTGTATTGTGTTTGCGAGCTGCTGTACTTGTTTCCCTACTGATCTCCTGGAGGAGAGTCGTGGGGTCGTCTGGGTCGGTCAGTGTTATTAGTTACATTATTCATGTTGAAATTATACATCTGAGAACAATGTAGAAAAAAGTGCACGTTAAAAGTGTCCATGATAAATAGATAAATACGAATATAATTAAAAAATTAAGATAAACTTATTGACGGTGCCCGTTCAAGAATATGACGCATGGATCAGGACCATTCAGCTCAACTATTTGGAAGGGAACTTAATGATCCAACTGTTTGTGTCTATATAATGCGAATTTGTAAGGAGTGTTTTATTCAAGGGAAGAACATTCTAGAAATTACACTAATTAAATCGGAATCTTTATAAATAAAGGCATTCATGGTATCAATTAATGTTATTTGATAATTGCTAACCTTCTCTAACAATTCTCATTTAGCTCTAAAAACAAACAAAAAACATCTATAAAACATCTATAAAACAAAAAAAAGCAGTTCTGCCCTCCTAAATTATTAAAGAATCGTAACTCGGAAGTTAGTTCCGAGTGTCCATACTGTAAGTCAGTGAAGACAGTCGTAAAATTAAAAGCACTTAATAATTGAAGTAAACGACATTTCGAACTTCTACCAAAGTTCAAAAGTTTGGTAGGTACCAATTTAATAAACTATTTGGCACAAAAAGCGAAGTTGGCCGGACGAACTGGAGCGATTTGCACCGAGTCACTTAACTCCCATTCTCGGGTATATTTTACAAGTATACTTGAGGTACTTATGAAGTCCTCGCTAGGTTTTTGAGGGTACTTTGTAAAGGGAATCTAGAATAAAATATATTGTTGTGTAGATCAAGGTTTTTTGAGGATAAGTGAAATGTAAAATAAGTAAGGTAACGTTTACAATAATGTAGGCGGACATTTTGAAAGTGCTCTGGCGGTCAAATACAAAGTTCATTCAGAGTACACAAACTCACAACGAAGAAATTAAAGAAATAAACAAGTATTCTGTTAAAGGTCATTCTGTCATGTCACGTTATATGTATAGTCGACGTCGGTAATTGCTTTACCACTTTTGACAACAATTTCCAGTATCTAAATTAAAACTTCATTAAAGTTGAAACTACTACGGTAACCTTCACATTGGTCTTGAAAGCAAAAAAACACTGTCGCTTTATCACGTGCAAGTTAGGTTTCATGGGACCACACATATACGCGAAACTCAATGGTACACACAAAATACTAAAACGGTAGTTTTAGTATTTTGTGTGTACCATTGAGCCAATTTGTTACCGTCACTCAGCATTTTGTTGTGGTAACAACAAAATGCTGAGTGACGGTAACAAATTGGCTTCTTACACTGGACTATAACATGACAGAAAGTTTCTTAGTTTAAGTAAAAACTTACAAATACACGTTCATTCACTAAAATACGTATAACATACAGACACTTACAACACACCACCATGCATACCCTCATAATACACCCATTTTAAGTTAAAAAAATGTACCTTTTGACGTGACAACGTCTAATAAATCGATGAACGCCGGCTGCATGCACGAAAAAGGATGACTCATTGTCTCGTTACGCTCATCATCCCCGTACGCTAATTGTCCCGTTACGCTCATTGTACGCTTGCGCCGCATCAATGTTTTGTTATGACGTTGTCACGTTAAACTATCGTCCGTAAACCAACTTTACAGACAACCAATTTTTTTACATAAAATTATTAACGGAACGAAGGAGCCTGGATCTGACAACACAGGGAATCCTAATGTAAGGTCTAGGAATTAAATCCATTTGAATGTAAACTTAGCGAAATAAATTGATTCATAGGCTTATATTGAACTTTAGGGTGATAAAGCAATTACGAGTTCGATTATACAGGGTGGAATTACAAAACAGTTACACAACATTTAGAAAACATATTTTATTTATTTACCGTTCTTTACGTCTGGAACCGTATGGTGCCGGACGTACAGAATAGCACTAGTAATTAGAACAGATTTGGTTATATATAATTAGGCTCCCATTTCCTCCCGTGGGTGTCGTAAAAGGCGACTAAGGGACTTACTAGAGAATGGGCAGCAGCGTTCTCTATGCATTTTTACCACCATACTGCGATCGCCAACCGTGGTGATTATGGCAAACCCCCCCAATTGGGGAGGCTTATGTCCAGCAGTAGAAGTCTTTCGGCTTAAATGATGATGATGATTTTATTTAATTAGGTAAATTTTTTATGTAAGTGAAAAAGACAATAGAAACTATAATAAAAAAGGATGCCCATGAATTCAATTTCAACCTGTATATGAAACGAAAGGCGGGAGATAGACACTGCAGTTTAGAAGTATTGTAAAGATCTACAGAAGAAATGAAACCGAACAATTTTTTTAACCAGCTACTTTATTTTGATACTCTGTGAAAATGACTTCTCTCGAATCCAAAGCCACCATAACAAGCAAAATGCTTTCATCCATCGATTCCTTTATTTAAACTTGCCAATGAATTGTTCAAGGCCACATAGTCAATTTCCTCGGCTATTCCCCCAAATGGGGATGACATAGCAAAAATAAAATTACGTTTTAATATCCCCCAAGTTTGGACGGAGAACCATCCGCATAACTTACATAGTTCCAAAGTTTTTACGATCTCTTGGGAGTAACAAATAATAATTGAAAAATTTCATTGCTCGAGTTTAGGCTAAATTATATTACTTTTATGATTTTGCAACAGTCTTAGGAAGAGCTTGCTCGTAAAAAAGAAATGGCTGTCCAGTGGTTTAATTATTTTCGTTCTTTTGCTTGCATAAATATTTAAAAAAGTCAAGTTTGTCTCAGTCAAGGCTTCCAAAAGGAAAATGCTGAAGTTCATATACACGCAGTTTCCTTAAAAAAATATCAACTCTCTAAAACCCTTGATTTACTTGACCTGTTTACATAATTTCAACTAAAGTATAACAAAAATGAAAATGTATATTCCCCAAAACGTCATTTTTATAAAAAACACAATGCGTCACATTTTCAAAGGCCCCCAACGAATTTGATGTGGGGCCTGTCATATAAATGACGAAACTCGGTAACATCCGTGTTTGGGGACTAATGGCAATTTTGCTCTTTTGGTGGAAATAAAAGGTATGCCTTCCTCAAAACGGGTGTCCCTTTGAATAATATTATTGTAAACGTTTTCATTTTCATATCGTGAAGCCGTTATTTTATGTTGAATTACGAAAGCCACAGTTATATATTTTAAAGAGTTTTCGCTGCTTTTAAGTATGTTTTTTAGGGTTCCGTAGCCAAATGGCAAAAACGGAACCTTTACGAATTCGTCATGTCTGTCTGTCTGTCTGTCCGTCCGTACGTCACAGCCATTTTTTTCCGAAACTATAAGAACTATACTGTTGAAACTTGGTAAGTGGATGTTTTCTGTGAACCGCATTAAGATTTTCACACAAAAATATAAAAAAAAAAAACAATAAATTTTGGGGGTTCCCCATACTTAGAACTGAAACTCAACATTTTTTTTTTTCTACAAACCCATTCGTGTAGGGTACTGGGGTATCTATGGATAGGTCTTCAAAAATTATATTGAGATTTCTAATATCATTTTTTTCTAAACTGAATAGTTTGCGCGAGAGACACTTCCAAAGTGGTAAAATGTGTATCCCTCACCCCCTGTAACTTCTAAAATAAGAGAAAGATAAAACTAAAACGAATATATGATGTACATTACCATGTAAACTTCCACCGAAAATTAGTTTGAACGAGATCTAGTAAGTAGTTTTTTTTTAATACGTCATAAATCGTAAATCGCGCTTGCTGCTACGGAACCCTTCATGGGCGAGTCCGACTCGCACTTGGCCGGTTTTTTTTATATCCAGTCTCTTTTATTCAAAGCATGCATAATTCATACACAGAATTTCAAATTGCAAAATGTAATTCCAGCAGCTTGAAATAAATATATTTAGCATGTTATAAAATGTTTTAATGTTTAATTTAGATGCGACATCTTTTAAATATTAAGAGCAGCAGTCTGAATTATTTTTAGTAGTTACTGTAGTGTATCTATTTAATAGATAATAATATGTAAATGCTATCTCATTAACATTAGTCTGCAGTGAGATGGCTATTACTAATGACAACTGTCAGTTCACCACGAATGGCGGGAAAAACGAAAGAAGGAAAAATCAAGCATGGCTGCACGAGATACTTGGTGTGGTGATGAGCCCGTGTAGTGATATTATCAGTTTAGATTTCAACAGGATTTTACAGGCACCTGTGAAATTATTTTAGAATGCTGCTCTTAAAAATATATTTTAATGAATTTCTAACGATATCCGAAGCTTGATAAAAAATTTGGATAGCTACCAATCCAAGACGCATACCTACTTTTCATTTTAATATCTGCTTTTATTCGTCTCGTTACTTTCATGTTTTTCTCTCGTTATTAACGTGTTTTATTTAGAACGTTCGGTTCTTTTGAATACTAAAATAAATACATACAATATTTATAAGTCTAATACTTATAAATATTGTATGTATTTCTGATAAATTTACAATTAAATTGCATGTATTTTTTTTTTAATTTCTACATCTAATATGTAGAAATTAAAAAAAATACATGCAATTCAATTTTAAATTTATTGGAAAATATAATTTCGATAAGAAATAATATTTAATGCATTTCAATTTAAATTACAAAATATTATTTAGATAAAAATATATATTTTATAATTTAAATTGACTTGCATATATTCTTTTATATTTGTCTATCTAATACTTATGTCTCATGCTGGATTATATTTAAACGCTGTGTGAACTATTACTGAATAAATTATTTGAAATGAAATATTTAGAAACAAATAGTCTTCGATTTGGTTTACTTTTTTGCCTTTAACCTTTGTACTTTTTTTTAGTTTAAACTGAATCGTTTTGATTACAAAGCAAGATTTGTTATTTGACATAACTTAAACCATCGAGTCAGTTTTTGTAATAAGAACACGTACTCGTAACTGTTATTATTGAAATACTGTTCTTTGAACAACATTGAAAACTTGTTCAGATAGTAAGTTGTCAGTTTTATATTTAGAACTAAGTTCTAAATATAAAACTGACATAACTTAAACCATCGAGTCAGTTTTTGTAATAAGAACACGTACTCGTAACTGTTATTATTGAAATACTGTTCTTTGAACAACATTGAAAACTTGTTCAGATAATAAGTTGTCAGTTTTATATTTAGAACTTAGCCTTAAACGGAATAAAGTTCGAAATTTAAAAACGGCCTATGTTTTACACCTGGTGGGTCTGAAGATAGACCTTGTTTTGTAATAAGACGGAATTAGATTTTCTCGTAATCACTGCAGTTGCCTGTGCTAAATTAAATTCTTCTGGCAGTTTTAAGTCCGTTTGAGAAAAATAATCCCTCTAGGTGAATCCGTTAATTGAAATTCTCTGAGAGATTAAACTATTTACTTTTTTAATCCATGTTAATATTGTTTTGTTTGGGTTTAAATTGTTGGTATTTTTTATAGCCACAAGTAAAATCCAAATTATTACCGAACTGAAATTAGGAAACTGCAGGAATTTATTAGAAAAAAAAAAAAACATAAATACATAATAATAAAAATAATATTAATAAATTAAGAACTAAATATATCGGTTACTCGTAAAAATCAAGGGAAATCATCGACAAAGTTTTTTCCATAATCAGTCTTTAGGCTCGTACAGACTCGTGCGATATCGCGGGCGCGAATTTCTTTGTCGGTGCCTGTCGGGGCCGCGATATCGCGCGAGTCTGTACGAGCCTTTTATTGAAATAGTTTTTGTCATTGTTTTTCATTGATATTATGCTTCGGTAACTAGGGTTACTTAATTCCCTACTTAATATTGTTCTTGTATTTGAGTTAGTTTGGGCTAACTCAAACACAAGAACAAATTAAGCATCTCCACCATTAGCAATCCCCGACCAACTCACAAGATTAAGAAATTCCTTAGTAATAAAAAAATAAATAAACTAAAAGTTCTTCTATAAAATTCATATTTTCATTTTTCCACTAAACTGAGTATTATACTAAGTGAGTATACCAGAGCGAAGTGAATCAAATTTGCACCTCGACGCCATGAGATGAGCGTCTTGAAGATTTAATATTCACTAAAATTGGACTGAAGCGATTTGCCTTTATAGATGGGATCGTTCGCAGACTAAATTCATTGACCTGTCTTTAGGATAAATTAAATCAAGAACGCATTGGTTCGGGCTTTGAGAAAGCTGTTGCATTTGAAGGTACAGTAGGGTCTGAAGCAGAAATGAACAGCTAAAGCCTTGTGTAGAATAAGAATTCCTTTGGTTGTTTCCAATGAAGATGATTCAAGCCATTTTATTTTGTTTTTATGTTCAAAACTAGGACTATAAGGGAAAGCGCATATTACAGCCATATTACACCGCAGCGTTTCGCATTGCAATATAAAAAAGTCCGGTGCAGCCCAACTAGCGACTAGACTGTTTTGTGCGATGCGAGGTTCATACAAAATCTACAAAAGTAATGTAGGAGGATTTTTGCAAAGCGGTGCGGTCAGCCTTAATGTGCACAAGCCCTAACAAGACGTTAAATGGCTCATATTCAACTTCACAACTACGATTATCATACTAAATTGACTGTGAAAAAGAATTTCTGTCTAACTCGACAGTTTGACCTTTGCCAAACTTTTATTCTTCAACGCAATTTTCTTCGAACTAAAACTTTTCTCTCTTCGGTGAGTCACAATCTAATCATCGAAAATAGGATCGAAGTGTTAATTGTTAATTATGTCTGTCTGTCACAGAACCCAGAGATACGCGCGTACTATTTGTTTTTTGAAAAAGTTTATCACATCGTTGCCAACATTACGAAGTGCAAGCTATTTCAGTCATTAAATGAAGGCCAATGTTTGCAATAATTAACAGTTTCAGAGTTACTTTGCTACCACTCAGAAACCCAAGCTCGTTGTTACAAATTTTGTCTCATGCTTGTGGTAACTTTAGAAAGATTTTATTTTACTCCCGAACAATTTTCATATTTCATTTTAATTTTATCAAATTTTCTCATTTCGTCGACGTCGTCTAGAATTGTTTCTTTTTTAACCATTTCTTGAATTCTCTGAAGGCCATCAATACGTTCATTTTTATTTTTTATTTTACGATTGGTTTGCTCTTGACTCTAGTCTAAGTCAGAGGTGACAGAGAAAAAGTCGAGGATGGAGTGAGCTTACCCAGAAGAAGTCTGTTCACTCTCACTTTGAATTGATTAGGCTTGTATGCGTTCGGAAACACAGACGCAGGCAGAGAGTTCCACTCCTTTGCTGTGCGCATTATAAAAGACATTTAAAAACGCTTAGTGCGAGTTGGTGGAATATCAACTAGGTAGAGGTGGTAACTTGCAGTATGTCATGTTAAAAACTCGCTTCTCTCTGCCCAGAACAGGCTCAAGTTTTTAGTTTGTAGTTTATTTTTTATTCTTCTGCCTTATCCCTAGCTATGTCTGTATTGGCTGATCGCTACAGTTAGAAACTATCTGACATTATTTTTAACATGATTTTTTTATGTTTTATTATTTGACAATAATACAGACAGAAAACCTTATCCGCAGTAGTTTTTTCATGATTTTTTATTAAACATTGTATGAACTTCGTCGTCTCCTAATCTCGTCGTTGGATTTCATGACCACTGCTCTCAAAGTGATGAAGGAAAACATCGTGAGAGAAGCGGCATGTACTAGAGCCAATTTGAAGACATGTGACATCTAAGAACCCGCACTGTGCCCGCGTGGTAGATGATGGACCACTCCCTCTCTAAGAGAGCAGACCTAGCAGTGGAACATTATAGGCTAAATATGTCATCATCATCATTTTCAGCCGAAAGACGTCCACTACTGGACATAGGCCTCCCCCAAGCACCACCACCTCGACCGGTTCTGTGCTTCCCGCATCCAGTGGATTCCTGCGGCTTTCATAAGGTCATCGGTCCACCTTGTGGGAGGCCTTCCAACGCTACGTCTTCCGGTACGCAGTCGCCACTCCAGAGCCTTTCGGCCCCAACGGCCATCTGTTCTGCGCGCAATGTGCCCTGCCCATTGCCAGTTAAGTTTGGCAATTCTTCGAGCTATGTCGGTTACCTTGGTTCTACTACGGATCTCTTCATTTCTGATTCGATCACGTAGGGAAACTCCAAGCATAGCCCTCTCCATTGCCCTTTGGTTGACTTTTAGCCTTCTAATAAGGCCCATTGTGAGCGACCACGTTTCAGCTAAATATGCTAAATATGTAATGTATGTTAAATCTCGTCTTCAGTTCCCTACAACATTATTCAGATCGACTCTTTTAGCAACCCGTACCTGACCACTTGTAAAGCTGATTTATTTTATTAAGTGCTCATTAGTTATGCGCACACGCTACAGCGGAAAGACCACTCGAACTTTATTAGAGACAGGCACGATATAGCGTAGAATTGCAGAAACTTTATTAATAGGTGCGCTCGGTAACAATGTTGTAGATTCCTTAACTACGGGAGTGTGACATTATAGAACACTTCGTGTAATAAGTGAAAATTATTTAACGTTCGTTTTTTTTTTTACCATTCGTTAGTACTTGTATTTTGTGGTTGCAACTGAATAATCCAATCAATCTGCCTAGCCTTTTCCCAACTATGATGGGATCGGCTTCCAGTCTAACCGGATGCAGATGAATACAAGTATTTTACATGGAGCGACTGCCTATCTGACCTCCACAACCCAGTAACTGGGTAACACGATACCCCTTGGTAAGACTGGGCTGTCAGACTTTTGGGCTTCTGACAACCCGTAACGACTGTCAAAGATCCACGAATGACAGCCGGGACCAACGGCTTAAAGTGCTTTCCGAGGCACGGAGGAGTCTCGGTATGTAAAGATGGTCACCCATCCACGGACCAACCCTGGCAAGCATAGCTTAACCTGAAGGATCGACTCGTGCGGCTGTTATTACTAAGCCACGAGCTACTCAAACAAATAATAATGAACTGCAAATCAACTGAATAATCTTAATAATAATAATCTTGCAACTGAATAATCCGTTGCGCTATTAAGATGTTTTTGATAGGTCGCAAATCAGCCATGGCTTCATGGTTTCGAACTTTTAAAATAATGTTGTCAGGTCAATTATAAATTCGCTCGTAACTAGGAAGTACTTTACTTTTACATAAAGCGTCACCTAAACGAGCCCGCACCGACTAGCCTGTCCCTTGCTATGCTCCCCCAACGACGCCTTAAGCCAAGGTCCGTACCTAACAGGGAGTGCCCTTAGGGTGTAGTCACTTAGTTTGTAAGTTTTATGCCCTGGCACCCATAGAAAGGTCCGGTTAAGCAGCCGACAATCTCCTAAGTTAATCTGCGAGATGACATATGCGCTCGCAATGGTGAAGGCTCTACTGCCATCGAACCAGGAGTGTGATTTGTTTGCCGCGAGATGGATAGACGTATGTCGAGCATGTTTGAGATTCTGTGAGATGATGGATGAAAGATGAGTTTTTATTTTTTGTGCCATTGTTATGCTTATTGGTTAGTCATTTTTGTGTATCTTTCTTATTGTCATTCCTTCCTTTTTGTAAATATGTCTGTTTTTATGTAAATTTAACTGTGCAATAACTTGGACCTGAGTCTGTAATGTTGTACATGTTTTTACCAAATAAAAAAAAAAATAAAAAAATACTTAGCGCTTTCGCGCGCACTTGGCGTCTATATACATCATATCAATAAAACTTCTATTGTGCCTCGTTAACAATTCGCGAACCGACTAACCGTTATTTTCCAGGAACATTTATTGTATAATGATGTCTTTGATCTCCGTTTGCGAAAGCCAACTTTTTCAGACAATATCGAAAAATAAACAAAAATTTTATTCCATTCACGTTCCAGCCTAAATTCTTTATTCGTTTAAGTCTCAAAATAATTTTAGTATATTCCACTAACATGACCTCATTACCTTCTGTCGATGAATAGAAGAAAAGTAAAAAGGCCTCTTTTACCAAGTTTCTTTATATTATAAAGAAAAATCGATATTGAACAAAGGCCTATCTGGTAAAAGAATTTTTTATCGTATCTATAAAGATTAAATACCTATTCAGAAATAAGCGATATCGCTGTTGCGCTCGGTAGCAATACTGGGGCCTTAATCCCGAAAACGATTCGAGTTTGATTTTGATTCCGATTCGAACTCGCTTCTGGGGCCTTACTCCCGACAGCATAGTGTTCTGAATGAATCGAATTGGGTTCGAATTAAATGCCGATCCATACTCTTGAATCCAACACTACCGCACGATCGTGCGGTGGTTCGAAGCGAAACTAACTTCGGTCAGTTTTAAGTTTTAAATCGAGTTCAGATCAGAAACGAAATCGAATCGGAATCAAAATCAAACTCGAATCGTTTTCGGGAGTAAGGCCCCTGGTCCAAAGTTACTAACCAGAAGGCGCTAAACAAATGTATAGGAATGACATCATCTAAACATCAAGTCACGTGGCCAGAACAAACGAATAGAAAATTCGTAGACAATTTTACAACTTATCAGGGCCTAAAGTCTGCTATTACAATAGTGTCAGAATGGTCTCGCCATTGTGAGTATTTGACAGTGTTTGTATGGCAAATCTGTCAAAAACTCACTATTAAGAGACCATTCTGACACTATTGTAATAGCAGACTTGAGGCCCAGGTCGTTCAAAATGTTAGAATGAAATCTGATCCTTTCTACAACGTTGATCGCTACATCCCATATAAATGATCGGAATAAATAACTGCGCACTAAGTACATAAATGTAACTTTGACGTTAGTATGACGCTTGTAGGAACGCTCACCATAGACTCAAGTATAGATATTTTCTAAATACGTTGTAGAACGAGCGATCGGCTCGGTCGTGTCAACTTGGCTACCAACTTATCGTTTTCTATAGTCGCTTACGACGAGGCGTCAACGATTGTAGAAAGAGATTCGATACGAAACGTTTCTAACTTGGCTAGGCCTACAGTATCGCTACCGAGCGCGACAGAGATATCGCTTATATCTGGATAGGCCTTAAAGCCTATCCAGATATGCGTGGTAACTAGGCACGTTTGTCTAAGGCCCGGACTCCACCAAAGCGGAGATGGGTGGAGATGTGCAAAACGGAGAGGAGAGGAGATGCTTCACAGTTAGTGTGTATCCACAGAAGCTGTGAGATGCGTACTGGCTAGACTGGAGCAGAGATGTGTAATGTCAAGAGCGGGCGGGCGGGTTGTGCAATGTGGGGGCGCTCACATCTCATCGTCTCCGCTGCACGCTGTCGCCAGCTTGCAAGGCACAGCTTATATCTCTTGCGTTTCATGCCATCATGCGGAAGCGTTGTGCGGCTATTATGAAGCGCATGCGGGCCAGCTCGAACAGCCTTCTGAGCGTGTTCATGGGCCGCTGGGACTCTCCGATATGGCGGCACTGGATGCGACTACACACGGTGGGTGGACGCGTCCAGGGCTTGGCTTAAACCGGCACTCCTGTGCGGTGCCACTTTGTGTTTTTTTTTATCCTGTGGCTTTGTTTTTGTATAGACTAACAATAGCTTTATAAGGTGTTTTGTGTTACTAACAGTATATGGACTACGTCTGAAATAAATGTTTTGAATTGAATTGAATAAGTAAATAACGAAATCCTATTGGTTGTTTCCAACAGCTCCTCTCGTCTCCGCTTTGGTAGAGTCCTGGCCTTACAGCGCTATTTTAATAGCCCAGTCGTAAAGTTTAGCAGGCGCAGCTCAACTTTTAATGGTTGGCTTTAATTTATTACGGCATGTATTTAATTGTTCCCCAAATAACTACCAGTTCGATTTCCAAAAAAAAAAAAAAACAACAACATTGATGCGGCGCAAACGTACAATGAGCGTAACGGGACAATGAGTCATCCTTTTTCGTGCATGCAGCCGGCGTTCATCGATTTATTAAACGTAGTGACGTCAAAAAAAAAATTGGTTGTCTGTAAAGTTGGTTTACGGACGATAGTTTAACGTGACAACGTCATAACAAAACACTGATGCGGCGCAAGCGTACAATGAGCGTAACGAAACAATGAGCGTAACGGGACAATGAGTCATCCTTTTTCGTGCATGCAGCCGGCGTTCATCGATTTATTAGACGTTGTCACGTCAAAAATTGAGTAGTCTTTTTATATCAACTGATCGTCTTTTAACCCTTGTAACTGCGATCATATTGAATGAAGCTATAGTGGTTGGTCACAGTTTGGTCCTAACCTGATAAATAGGTTATTTATCAGGTTCACCTAGCTTAGCTTAGCTACGACCAACTTGAACGGTACCTACAAACAATTTTTAAAACGACCACAAAGTTAAAATAAAGATCAATGTGTGAAAAAGGCGACCATCATTAGAAGATCATTACGAATGAATAAAATATTCCATATTTATTATTCCGACTTTCATCTACCGATTACGTGATCAAACAGTATCGATTTATACATTATTGAGTCGCGTAACTACAAACTACGTGCTTCGGCGAATAGTTTTACGTCTACTGTTAGTGTTTAGTTAGCTTTCAACGCAACTTTGTTAATAACATGTTGGACATAAGTGGGATTCTATGGATCCTGTTGGAATACATTATTGTATTAAATTGCTCTTTTGCTTTTTGGTTACCTATTTGCTAAACGCTCTGTGTTGGTTTTATATCGCTTTGGATTTAATTTTCAGTTTATTTTCTTATTTTAACGATTGAACTTCTTTTGAGGTTTACCTAAAGTTTTTGTAGATAACAATGAAAAAATTGAAACATGAATTAGCTTTTGCTAGGTCGTGTCCTAAAATAATAATAATAAAAGATCGATAACCATTAATTTAGATACACATCAAGCTTTCGATTTCTGGTATAAGCTGACCTCTCATTATTTGGAAATCCTATACAAACCGAGATCAGCTTATACTGGATATGTATAGCTTGATAAGTAGCCGTGTGTACCTATGTTTATGTTGCTACATTTTAAAAAAGTCCGGTTGGGAGCAATAGATTTCATTCTACAGTACAATTTTCATGGGGCATAATTGTATATCCTCTTTTTATTAACCGCCTCTGTGGTCTAGTGGTAAAACCACCTGTCTCAGATCCAGAGGTCTCGGGTTCGATTCCCAGCGGGAGCAAAAGTTTCTGCTCGGTTTGGTTGGTGGTAGGGCTTGTTCTAAGTCCGCCTGGCTAGCTACTACCATGTTATCTAAGTCTGTCGTCAAAATAACAATGTTAACATCATTTGTTGTGTTTCGGCAGTTAGAGGTTAGAGGTAAGATAGCCAGTTCCTCTGTGGTTGAAGATTCCGGGTGAAGCTCGCTTCCATTTTCGGCCTTATCATCACTTACCATCAGATGAGATGAAGGCCAAGAGCTTCCCCGTTATATGTAAAAAAAAAGAATTCAATAAATAAAATAGTAATAAAAGTTTCTATTTCGGGACTACTAATGTTCCTTCTGTGTTTTACCGGCCCCGACTAACAAGTTGAACGGTCGTGTGTTCGAACCCAGGCGGGCGCTTTACTTTGTGTAAATAATTTAATCACCACTGCTCTTAAAACGGTAAAGGAAACCATCATGAGGAAACCGGCACGTCCTAGAGCCAAAAAATCAAAGACATGTAACATCTACTAACCCTCATTGGGCCCGCGCAGTTCAGTGCGTGCTGACATCTCTTTGAGGCGCGCGTGGAACACAACACGCCGTCGACTCGGGCCTAGTCCTTAACGGACGGCGAGCTGCCCATAGTTCATCGTCCGCAAGCCCGCGCCTACGGTGGCCGGGAATCGATAGCCTATCGATTCCCGCCGCCCAGGGCGTCTCCTGCGGCGACTAGGGGCATGAGGGCGCACAGACTGCCTCTCCCTCACGCGTTCCGCCTCCTCCTTCGCGAGCAATACTGCTTCGCAGAAGGAGGTGAATGCCTCCCATGCACTCTTGCTCCGTACCATGACCTGGACCAGAGCCGGATGCTCAACCCAAGCCGAGCAAGCATCCACCGTATGCCCCATCGTGTCCTCCGGGCGATCCATAAAATGGTAACACCCCGGCGTTTCCTCCCGCCTTATCCGAAACAGAAATCTCCCGAAACAACCGTGTTCGGTGAGGACCTGTGTCAGGCAGAAGGTGGGAACGTCATGGCGCCTCTCTAGCCACTCATCAAAGAGGGGACTTATCGCCTCAATTGTGGCGTGTCTAATTCAGGAAGCCCCTTTTTTTTTTTTTTTTTTCAGGATGGGAAATCATCAAATGACCCCTTCCGCTCTGGGTGGAGCGGAAGGGAGTGTCAGACTCTTACTGACTAAAACCCACCCGTGTTCCTTCCTTGGCCCTTTATGTTCCAGGGCAGCGGTACCCCTTTCGGACAATCCCGCTGACCCGGCAGGCTTGGGCCCTAATAGGCCCCCTCGTCGTTGCTGACATCTCTTTGAGGCGCGCGTGGAACACATACGCGCCGTCCAGCACGGGCCTGGTCCTGATCGGACGGTGAGCTACCCATTACTCACCGCCCGCAGGCCCGCGCCTACGGTGGCCGGGAGTCGTCACGCGGCTCCCGACGCCCGGAGCGTCTACCGCGGCGGCTACCGCGGCGGCTGGGACGGGAGGCTCTCTCCGCTCTCTCCCTCTCCCATCCCGCCACCTCCTTCGCTAGCATGACTGCTTCGCAGAAGGAGGTGACTGCCTCCCATTTCCTCTCGTCCTGGACCATGGCTTGAACGAGGGCCGGGCGCGAGAGGTCGCCGCCGCTGTCGATCGCCTCTACGAGGGCACGACGGTGCTCCGCCCAAGCAGGGCAGACCGCCACTGTATGCTCCACCGTGTCCTCGGGGCGATCATCGCAGTGGTGACACCCGGGCGTTTCCTCCCGCCTGATAATGTGCAGGAACCTCCCGAAACACCCGTGCCCGGAGAGGACCTGCGTCAGGCGGTAGGTGAGAACGCCGTGACGCCTTCCTAGCCACTCCTCAAAGAGGGGTCTTACCGCCGCTATCGTGGCGTGCCCTGCGCTGGGTTGCGACAGTCGCTCTTTCCATGCCGCCATGAGGTCGCGCCGGAGGTCCGTCCGCTCCGCCGCCATTTGTCGTGGAAGCGGGGTTTCCCCCCGGCGCATTGCCTCCGCACGCCACTCATACAGGCGCGCGAGGACTATTGCCTCCAGGTCCCATGGCGGCAGTCCGGCAAGGAGGCTTGCCGCCTCACCCGAGATCGTCCGGTAGCCCCGGATCAGCCTTACAGCTACCACCTTTTGGGGTGCGTTCAGATAGTGGGCGGCTCTCCGCCGCAGCGAAAGCGCCCACACCGGGGCCCCATATGTTGCCATAGACCGCACGACCCCCGCGTAGAGCCTCCGGCAGGAGGCGTTTGGACCCCTCAGGTTGGGCAGGAGCCGTTTGAGGGCGGCCCCGGTCCGTTCTAGTTTGGGGGCCAAACGACGGAAGTGCTCCACGAAGCTCCACCGGCTGTCGAGGACGAGTCCCAGGTACTTCATCGTGGGCTCGACGCCGATGTGAGCCCCTCCTACCGTTAGTGTTGATCCCGATGGTGGCCTGTTCCGAGGCCCGTGGAAAGACATGGCCTCAGACTTGTGCAGTGCCACCTCGAGACCCAATTGCCGGATCCTCTCCACGACTATCGCAACCCCGCGTGTCATCGCGTCGGCTGCCGCCTGATGCGACCTCCCCTGCGCCAGAACCAGCGTGTCGTCAGCGTAGCACACCACGCTGACGCCATCGGGGAGGTCGGCCCGCAGCACCCAGTCGTAACCGATGTCCCACAGGAGCGGCCCCAGAACCGATCCCTGTGGGACACCGCACGATATCTCTCGCCGGTTCCACTCCCCGTCGCGACCGGGGTAGATGACGGCTCTGTCCGTCAGATATGCCTTGACTATTTGACGGAGGTAGGTCGGCACCCGGTGATATCGGAGTGCCTCCCCAATGCAACTCCAGGGCAGGGTGTTAAATGCGTTGGCGATGTCGAGTGACACGGCCACGACAACCCCGCCTAGAGACACCGCGTCCCCCGTCGTGAGGGCTTTAACGCGCATGATAGCGTCCACCGTCGAGCGCCCCTGGCGGAAGCCGAACTGGCTATTCGCAAGATCCGGCCCCGTCCTCATCAGGTGCCCGACGAGGCGGCCTGCAATCACTCTCTCAAAGAGCTTGCCGACCTCGTCGAGTAGCACAATGGGCCGGTATGCGGACGGAGAGTCCGCGGGGCGCCCTGCCTTCCGAATGAGGACTAGCTTCCCCGTCTTCCAGCGGAGTGGGAATTGGCCTCTCTCCATACATGCGCTTAAGAGCGCCTCCAGTCGAGGCCCGAGAGCCGTCGAAGCGAGGACCCAAGCTTTGCCTGGCAGGCCATCGGGTCCTGGGGCGGTGTTTTTGGCCTTTAGCCTACCTACCGCCACTCTCAAATCTGCCCCGGTCACTTCAGGGATGTCGTCGTCGTCCGCGTGGTCCGCTTCGGGCACCGCAAGCGGCGGAGCCATGGGCGGGGGGGTATGCTCCCCCCGTGAAGGGAACAGAGCGCTCACCACCTCCTCCACCAGCTGGGGGCGGAGACTCTGCGTCAGCGGGGGGGCCCAAGGGCGGAGTTTATTCCGCACCATTTTGTAAGGGCGCCCCCATGGATCTCTGTTAAGAGTCTCAATCATCTCCTCTCGGGCCGTATCCTTGGCCCGCTGGACAGCGTCTTGGAGGGCGCTCTTTGCCGCTCTGTATCCCTCGTACAGCTCCGCCTCCCTGGCTTCCGCATTCAGAGGGCGGATGCGGAGCCTGCGGTGCCTGGAGTACCGGTGTCGCGCTTCGACGCACGCCTTGCGTAACGTCTCCAGCTCCTGCGACCACCAGTACACCTGACGTCGGGCGCTTCCTGGCCGGACTCGGGGCATTGCCACGTCGCAAATCTCGGACATGGCTTCCCGGAACCACTCCGCCTCATCGTCAATATCGGCGGGCCTGTCCGGTGATGACACCCAGGCCTGCACGATCGAGGCTTCCAGAAGGAGCTCCCGGTCCATCTTCTTCAGCGCCCACCGCGGGCCACTCGGGGCCTGTTGGACCAGTGCGCTAGAGGTCTGCGTGGAGACGTCGAAACGGACATACCGGTGGTCGGAGTAGGTCTCCACCTCCTCCATGACGCGCCAATCAATGACACGCTGTGACAGAGTGGGGCTGGCAAACGAGATGTCCACCACAGACTCACCCCGCATCCGCACACACGTGGGGACAGAACCCCGATTTAGTACGACCAGGCCTGCTTCCAGAGCCCAGTCCTCCACCATCCTGCCCCGCACATCTGTGCAACGGGAACCCCAGGCCAGATTTTTGGCGTTGAAGTCTCCGAGCACTAGCACGGGAAAGGGATGGTTTCTGCCGACGACATCGCTCAACTCTGTTAAAGAGTTCTGGAACTCGGCGAGAGTTCGGTTCGGAGAGAAGTACACTCCCACTACTACGATCTCTCCGAACCGTGCCGCTACGCACCCCTGTCCCTTCGTGACACCTTCGAGGGACGGGGTGCCGGCGGCGGTCGACGAGATTATGGTCACTGAACCGCTCAGGTCCTCCACCCAGTCATCCCTGGGCAAGACAAAGTACGGCTCAGCGACAACGGCAATGTTAATCGACCACTGCGCCATGCTCTGGAGCAACAAGTCCTGAGCGCAGGCGCAGTGGTTGATGTTCGCCTGGAGGAGTCGTAATGGAGCCGTTACTCCTCCATTTCATCCTCCTTCCGGGCCCCTTGTGAGGACTCCTCAGCAGTGGCGGCGGCGGCGGCGACGGCGGCAGTGGTGGCAGTGGGAGCGGCGACGGTGGTGGTAACAACGGCGGCGGAGGGCTTGCCTTTCCTACTGGTTCCGGCGGGTGGAGCGCAGGACTTACTTCCCGCCCGGTGATCAGCCGGCTTGCCAGCAGCCGCACATGCTGTGCAGTGCGGCGCGTCTTTGCACGAGCTGGCTTTATGTCCGGGCTGACCGCATTGGAAGCACAGAGTGCTGCGGTCCACCTCCGAGGTGCACTGGGCGCCAAAGTGGTGCCCCACTAGGCATCGGAAGCACCTCAAAGGTCTGGGTTCCAGCAGTTTGACCTGCGCTGACACCCAGCCAACCAGAAGCCTACCGCCCTCAACGACCTTTTAGGCCGCTGTCACGGGGCAGCTTACGGTTACTGTTCGCGTACCCGCGAAGTCAGGACGTATGGTGCCCGCCTTCACCTGTTCGGCCAGACACCCGCCCGTCCTGACGACGGCGGCCACCACCTCTCCCTCCGTTACGGAGTCGTCCAGGCCCAGGACGCGCATGTCTGCGCACTTGACGGGCCTGGAGACTCGAGCCTCGTCCGCATTGAGAGACGCCCTTAGCTTTTCAGCTAGAGCGTCAGCGGTGGGGCCACTCGTCACACCGGGAATCTCCAGCATGCGAGCGCCAGTTGCGGTCACCCTGTGCCGGAGGCCACCGGTGATCCCCAGCTCCTGGAGGTCCACCGTCTCCCTCGCCTTGGTGAGCACGTCGCAGTACGTCATGCCTTTCTTAATCGCGTCCGGCTGTAGCGTGATCACTACAGCCGCGGTCTTTGGGGCGCGGAGCCTTGCCGCGACGGCTCGCTCCTTGCGACGCCGCCTTTGTCCCTTTTTTCTCTCCGCCTTGGCCGCCTTCTTCTTCTCCCCGACCACCTGCCACTCAGCGTCAGTCGTGGGAGATTCTTGGGGGCGGGTAGTAGGCTCTGGGGCCTTCGCCTCCCGTGCCGTCCTACCCTTCTTATTTTGGGCCCCGATTGGTGTTTTGCCGGCCGACGCCTGCGTTGCCAGCACCGGGGCTCCACCGGCCGACGCTGGTTTCGCCTGTACCAGGCCAGACGGCCCGGGTTTAGGAGCGGCAACTGCTGCAGTGGCCGCATACGAGGCCGTCCTAGGCTTCGGGGTCGTCCTGCCCGCTAGGGGTGGGCGCAGGACTATACCCTCCAGGGCAGAGAACCGCGCTTGGAAGGCCGCTAGCTCCTTTCGAACCAGGTTCAGGACTTGGTTCTCCTCCGGATCAGGAAGCCCCTACGTTGAAATCAAAATCAAAAAGGGGGGTCCAAAATCATGTACTGACTCCATGGTAACCGGCTCCACGTCGATGTCCCTTCCACCCTGTATAGATTACAGTCATTCCCTCTCGAAGAGCGGCCTGTTTCCCAGAAGTGGACATATTAAAGGCTGATTATTGTTAATGTTCCTTCAAGTTATTTACAATTTATGTTCTCTTTAACTTAGAATCTAACATCGCATTTAGAAATAGTTTCAAGTCAATACCAATTTAAACTTCTGTACTGCATAGTTCTCTGTTCCTATTGTGGATCTTGTTAGCAACTATAATTATTGTTTTGGGCTGAATTAATGTTCGTATAAGGTATTCGTTAGTAGTTGGTTAAATTAGAAATGTCGCTGTGTCTGTGATTCAAAGTTTGTAATTGTTATTGGGCTTATAGGTAGAAGTTAAGGTAATTTACACGGTTCAACCAAATTGATTCATTTTAGTTGAAAGGTACGGTATTGAAAGAATCAGTTTGGTAGCTTCACGTAAGTTGAAAGGATAACCGTGTTTTGTTACCATTAGGCTGAAGACATTTAATATTTTAACATTTTCGGTGAACTATATAATAGGTATCTATTTTCTTGTATCTAAAATTGTATCAGCCTTAGTACTAGGAAATTATTAATGAGGTTGTGTGTATGTTTTTACCAGTTCTACTCAATTAAATTATTATAGGGATATCTGTATTTTCTTTCAAAATATTTAGTTGTCTACAAATGTGCAGTAAAGATAGTCTACCCAACGGTATAATTAGGCTTCACATTTATTATTTACCTTGTCTAAACAAGGTTAAATACCAGGACTACTGGGTAGGTACAATATTATTGTAGGTAAGAACTTAAGCATAGCTAACAAAAAATATAAGTTACATTTACTTTGAGAAGTAGGTAGGTAATTTTATAAAGAATGATTACGGTTAAGAAAACAAGTCATTTATATAATATTTTTTTATTAACTAAGGCATTAACTGTAATAAATGATTGTGCAGTACCTGCTGAGCAGGCGGGCAATTTAAAAAAGAGTTAATTAAAATTTACTTTATAGTCGACTTTTATTAGTAGAATAAATCGTTTTTTTTTTTTCATAAACTTACAAGCCCTTTTATTAATACTCTGTTTTTGTAATTTTAATGTTATTAGTGGGGTCACAGTTACGCCACTTACCACGAAAAGTCAGTGGTACATCGCTTGGGTACGAACTCGAGACCCATGACTTGGCAGTTTGACGGTCACACCGCTAGGCTACCAATGCTACTATACACTACATATACATATATTCACTGTTATGTTTACATGATTCAATTTGGTTGATTCATCCAAATTGAAATGTATTTCAGTGAACCGTGTAATAGATACCTATTTTCATAATCGGTAAGGTGCTCGTAATTATTACTTGTTTTGAACTGATAGTTATTTATTGTTGCATCTTCAATAAACCCATAAATTACTTATTGTATAGAAGAGCTGTTAAGTTATTATCTGTATCAATGATAATAAAGTGTATATCAGGCACTGCAGTAATTTATTGAATGAATAAGTCCTCTACTTCACAAAGTAGGGCATTACGCAGAACAAATAGAACTTTATGATTTCGAACTTGAATTTAATATCTAAGTATTCAAACGTAGGACTAGATTTATACCCGAAAAATGGTCTTTTTATTTTTAACAGGTTCAATAACTTAGCATGAAAACTCAAGAAATAGGAACTATTGGGTAAAACATGATGCTTATACTTAAAACTGGCTATGAAATGCTCGATTTTGAGTAAAACAACCAGATTTTTGACCTACATCGGATGTCAAATCGCATGGTATAAATCTTTTTTCCTAACTTACAGCTGTTTAAATAAGGTTCAACTGATATCAGACGCTATTTTTACTCTAGAAGAATGGTTCACTCGAATGAATTTAATTTTTGGTTCATTCCACATTCACAGAACACTAATAAAATTACATAGTAATTTATTTATTTATTTATAACAGATTTAACTATCATTACTGGGTTTACCCTAAAGCGACAGCTAAGAGCTAAATACTTATAAACTAAACTGTATACTTACAACCAAATTAGAGAAAAAACAAAATAATTAAAAATTAACAACATAATTAAAATTGAAAAATACAAAAACATAGAATTACATAATTAATAACAAAAACACAGTACAAAAAATATTAATATATAAATTATATATATAAATTATATATCATTATATATATAAATTATATATATAAATTATATATCATTATATATATAAATTATATATATAAATTAAAATTAATTATTACTTTGCTTGTAGCACAATATAAATAGTAGTACCCTTGCGAATTCACTAAAATAACATGTAAACACATCAATCTGAGTTTGAAGGTCGTTGATGGTACGAATAGCTCTGGTAAGGGGTAGTCAGGTTAGTTTTGGCTGTAGGTAATGAACATTCATCTGTTCATTTCATTCGGTACGGTGCCGAGTGTCGAAATCCAACATCGTTTTGATTCACTAATGAATTCATTTTCACTTTTGATTCATTTTATGTTCAGAAGTTTCATTTCGAGTGAAAGATGCCCAAGATAAAAATGAACAAAAAGTGAATCGTCTGGTATCTGCTTTAGATTGTTATTAACACACATTTTACTCTAGAAAGCCTAAGAGTTCTAAATACACAAAATAGATAGGTACTCTCGCCTACAACAGAAACATTTCAAATTTTCCAATCAACGTTCAATAATCTCTTTATAATTATAAACTATCGATTGGAGTAACAAACTTCGTCGTCTGGTTTCATGAGCCTTTGAAGTTTTATTTTTCAATAAAAATGGCGTTTGACTTCTAAAACTATAATGCCTAAAGAGGTAGGGAGATGTGTTATGCTACATTTCATCTGCTAGGTGAATGATTTACTTTCTTTCTTTTCTAGATGTACTTCTAGGTTTAGGATCCATGAAATAGTAACCGGTTGCCACTAATCTGACACAAATATTTGAACAACCCACGCGCCCAATACTCGGCAATCACGTAAAACGAGGCAGTGATTTTTACCACTAATAAATATTATGCTTTTTAACGTAGGACATAATATTGGCACTCTAATTAGCTTCATTATTTTTAAATAAGAGAAAAAAATTAAGTAGTATGCATATTCTGGAGGGAAATGTGATTTGTAATTTCTTCCTTTGCTTTCATTTAAAATTTCTTAGAATGAAAGCATTTCTGTAAAAAAAAAACAGAAGTATGAAAGGTACTACTGAGTCATCTCCTCGTTTAGAACACCAGAAAATACTCAACTATTTATTTATATGTACCAATTCGGTACCTACCTGCACATAATAATTCAAAGATACATTTCTGAATGTATCGAAAACAAGAAAATATTTGGTCAGTCTTTCTATATTTACAAACATTCACAAAGAAATAACTTAAACGATCTTTCCCTAAACCAACAATAAAAGGCCGTCCAAAAGACAGTTTGACAGCTGTCAAAAGTATTTGAAAATCGAATTCGAATCGAACATAAAAAGGCTGGCCGAAAACTCTTGCTTGTAGAACAACATTCAACCGATTGTCATCATGTCTGACACTATCGGCTTTCAATCGACGCTACTTTGACACGATCGAACAGATAGATAACGTAAGTCATGGTATCGAAGAAATGTTTGATTTCATTTCCCTAATACGTTTTCTATTTGCTTTTATTTTAATATTTATTTATTTAATACTTTAGCACAAACAAAAATGTACAGAGGCGGACTTAATGCCATAGGCATTTTCTACCAGTCAACCTTTGGGTGGAGCAGAGACAAACAGTGATAGGTGCAATTATGAAAATTGGAGGAATAATTGTATACATATACAATAACTACCTTAACTATAAATCTACTATATAAAAATAAGTCGGGTTTTCCTTCCTGACGCTATAACTCAACAACGCCTGGACCAATTTAACCAATTCTTTTTTGTTCGTTGAAGTCCAAGGATGGTTTTTACGTTTTTTTTTAAATTTTTTTTTAATGGTTTTTATGAAAAATTAGTGTAGGGTAGGGTAGGTAGGTAGGTAGGTAGATAGGGTAGGGTAGGGTAGGGTAGGGTAGGATAGAGTAGGGTAGGGTAGGGTAGGGTAGGGTAGGTAGGTAGGTAGGTAGGGTAGGGTAGGGTAGGGTAGGGTAGGGTAGGTAGGTAGGGTAGGGTAGGGTAGGTAGGTAGGTAGGGTAGGGTAGCGTAGGGTAGGTAGGTAGGTAGGTAGGTAGGTAGGTAGGTAGGTAGGGTAGGGTAGGTAGTTAGGTAGGTAGGTAGGTAGGTAGGTAGGTAGGTAGGTAGGGTAGGTAGGTAGGTAGGGTAGGTAGGGTAGGGTAGGGTAGAGTAGTGGAGTTTATACTATAGCTTTTGACAGAACGAAGTCTGTCGGGTCAGCTAGTAAGATATATATACCTAATTATATATAAATATAAGAACAAATAAATACATATAAATACACAAATATACTAAAACTAATTAAACAAACAATGGGATAACATTTCCGTTGTTATGATACTGCCAGCTTCTTACGAATATGCTCGCGAACTTTAACCTTAAAAGATAATCGGTTGGATACCATCCTGATTTCCTGGGGGAGCGCATTCCACAGAGAGATAGATTGAATGAAGAAAGAAGAGTGAATGAAGTCAGTGCGTTGAGTAGGACATTGAAGAAGACGATTGTGTGATGAACGTAGGTTTCTATTGTGGTTGGCGCAAATATACTGAAAGTGGGGAGCTAGATAACTAGGGGAAGAGGAAGAGTCAAGCAATGAAAACAAAGTGGTCAGCGCCCTTTGCTCTCTACGCTGGCGTATGGGCAACCAGTTTAGAAGCGACCGATGCGCAGAGACATGATCATATTTACGCAGATTGAAAACGAATCGAATGCAGTTATTGAGAAGATGGTCGAGTTTGTCGATGAGATCTGCATTCAGGTCATAGTAGCACACATCACCATACAATAATACAATACATACTGATAACTCATTCAGCCTTTTCCGGATACCTATGTTGAGATCGCGTTCAACAGAGTCTATTATATATTATATAGGGGTTGCCATACGTCCCGTTGCGGGACTGTCACCGTATTTGACCACCGAGTCCCGTATTGTTACACGTCCGTAATTGTCCCGTATTTCAACAATTTCGACTAAATTCGAGAATGGGCAGCAGCGTTCTCTATGCATTTTTAACACCATACTGCGATCGCCAACCCGCCTGCCAAGCGTGACGATTATGGAAAACCTCCCCAATTGGGGGAGGCTTAAGTCCAGCAATGGACGTCTTTCGGCTGAAATGATGAATGATGATGTAATTTTTGACATTCAAAAGTGCCTTTTTTGACTTTGACAACATTAACTTAACTTTTACTTTGACTTTGACAACATTATGCACAAGTTTACTCGTAGCATGTAAAAGTTTTTCATGCTAAAAGGTCGCGGTAAAAGTTAAAATGCACATTAACTAAATAAGATAAGTAGTACACAGTGCCAAACTGTAATAAACCCCATTGACCCCGAGATTTTTTTTGGTCTAGAACAAAAATTATGCTAAGGTTAAAGTTTATCAACATTCACGTAGTTTACATACCTAATTACTTGATTGATAACAGCAATCAGTCTCTATGCTGGTGTGACATACCTGAATGAACGGCAATCAATATTGTTATGCAATCAAAGTGAACTTCCATACTCAAACAAAATCTTATGCCAAAGTGTTGTAAAAGACTGCTAAGCTAATTTACGGATGAGGTAGAAGATTTCTAAAAAAAACAATCTAAGATCACCAATAACTATATTATGCTATGCGGTAACTTGTCTAAAGTCTCGTAATCACTAGGAGAAAAATGTCCCGCAACATGTGTTGCTAGCAACAACGGAAATGATCGAATCATTATCGTTTTCGATGTCGCCAGACATGTCGTGCGTGTGTCTCCTAGTAAACAAGAGGCTACTTAAAAAAAAAAAAAACACTCTCGTCATATTGAGTTGCAACGAATCAAAAGAGCGTAGTGAAAGATAAAGACTATCATATATCAAAAGCAGGTAATATACCGCATGTAATGCCTTATCACAAAACTTTATCTCCCCGATATGCCACTAACATGATCGCGACTACCGAAGCTTAATAATCCGATAACATTACAAGCGTCACTTGTTAATTAATATATTCTAATGCTCTACTGAGTAATACGTAGATTAAATTCGTATTTCATAGAGGAAATGAAGTGATTTCCGTCGTATCATAAAGCAAGGTTCTGGCATAAACTGCCAAAGAGCAATAAGTAGTTCGAAATTCGAACGGTATCGGAATTCGAATCCATAATGATTTAGTTTTAAAAACAAATGAACTCGCTGTCAAATTGTATGCGGTCAGTTGAATGAGGTTTGAAGGGAACTTTGCAACATGGCCCTATATTTCAGTAAAGAATATTTTAACGAAAAATTGCTGCAAATATCCCAAATTTTTGGTATCTGTACCAACTATGGTCTTGTCCATTAGAAAAACTAAGTAGACTTGCATTCAAAATAAATTCTATGAAGCGAAGTTTAAAACAGAGGAAAGCTACAAAATTCTGCAGAAATTATTGCATGAATCCCGCCGAAAGAAAATACAATTTCAGTTCAGTACTGACGAATGAAATAGGTTGCATTACGTATCCAGAAGTATTATTGTTCACATTATAGATCAAATAAAGCATGTAATAAATGTCATTGATGGAATATATGATGGCCATAGTAAGGTGCGGCGTAACATCGTTTAAAATACAATGCTAGCGGATGTCATACAAAGAGTTGAAGGTCTATAGACTATGGTATAGTTTTGTGTGATTTGTTTCACCTTTTTGAAGGACAATGTCATGCGAAGTTTTTGTAGATACACTGCCGGTCAAAAGTTTGAGACCACTATAAAAATATTAAGAAAACAAATAAAAGTCAACATATTTAAAACTTTATGAAAAACAGGTTTTATTTTCATGTTACACAAGATTTAAAATTAACAAAATTACATGAAGTCTTGACGAATACAATATTCTAAAGAAAATACACACAAGAGAGTTTATACAGATTTTTCATCAAAATATCCTCCTTCGTATTGTATGACCTGTTTTACCAATCTTGGCATGCGGGCAATTAATTTCATCAATCAATCAAATAATTTTGTGTGATTTGTTTCACCTTTCTGAAGGACAATGTCATGCGAACTTTTTGTAGATATCTATAAATTCGCTTTTAATCTTCATGACCATAGTAAAACTTAAAATTAATATTTTTCCTTTAAAACTGCTTAGTCTAACCTCATCCTTCTAATTAATTATTTGATATATTTCAGATTGAATGCTTAATCGATTACTTTTTTTTTAACTTTTTTCTTTTATTTGGCTTTTATTGTTCTACCTCATTCCTGTTTTGGTATCTCTTTTTTTCTAAAGCTATGGTTACCTAGAAGCGCGATGGCTGCCACATAATGGCTGGGCCTCAAGTCTGCTATTACAAAAGTGTCAGAATGGTCTCTTCATTGTGAGTTTTTGACAGATTTGCCATACAAACACTGTCAAATACTCACAATGGCGAGACCATTCTGACACTATTGTAATAGCAGACTTGAGGCCCAGCTGTCATGTAAAAAAAAAAAGATGACTGCGGGGTTTGACTATACGATGTCAAAAAACGCTCTCTAGGAAAACACACCAACTTACTTTCATATATATTATATTGTTCCAGTGATGTCATTCTAAATTGCAGACAACCATATCGTGAAAAACCGTACCTTTACATACGCCGGGCGTTGTCGGTATTATTAATTACGCCTATGTATACTAATTTAAAATCTATCCGATACGATAATTAATCACTAGTTGACACTTTGTGGGCTCATTTGCAGCCAGAATTTGGTTTTGATTAAAGTTTGACACTAATTATCGAAATCACACAGTCGACAAATTAATTCAGTATTCATCTCCAAACATAATAAATGTGATACGTTTCATAAAGCATGTATAAAAAAAGTAAGGTTAGGTACGCGGTCCTCAACGTGGTGGACCGCATAACCTATGCCGTCCAGCACAACTGACCTTATTCACAATCGAACTGGCGTTTGTGTAGCATATATGAAGCACGTTAAGTCAAATTACTGTAATCGTCTAAATCATCGTCAGAATCGTGTCATGTGTACCTTTTAGTCTCTGCCAAATAAACGTATTTTCTTTCTTAAATAAGCAGCAACAATGCCTTCTTGTGTTTTCAAAATGTGCACAAATAATTCACAAACCAAAAACAAGTTCCACGGGATTACTTTCCACTCGTAAATGAGTACATCAAAACATATTTTCTTAAAAATTCTCCTGAATAATATTGCTTTCTAGGTCGCCATTTGTTTCTGAGTCGTTATGGGTACGACAACAGCAACAATTATTGACACATTATTTTATTTTAACAGTGACAATTATTGCTATCTCGTTTCCGCTGCAGCACGCGTCATATCTCTCGCTTTTTCGGTTGTTGATGCATGACACACGACATTGGGAAGTGTAGTTGTGTGGGTGTGTTTACATGTAATTGTTTCTAGTCCAATAATGTTTACGTGATATTAGAGCGGTGCCCTATCGTCCTTTATTTATACATCAATGCTTTGCAACATTCTCTTTCATCATTTGTGACGTAATTCAGTAGTTTATTTACTTTGATCTTCCATTAACTACAGCGCCTTTAATCATTATATCTGTAATCCCTAATTAGAAATGTGTCTCTTAACTCCTAATCTGTTGAACGTTGTTTATAATTCAACCCATCTCGCTCAGTTTGTTTTATTTGTCAGCTCTGGTCCTTTGGTCATATTAGATAGGCTTGTCGTATGAGCTACACTATTTTATTCAACAAGTGGGCATTTCTTGTGCCCGGTTCTCTCTAAAACTGGTCTGAATATTAATGGATGAACCTTTAGGTTTGGACGTATGAAAGATTTACCATGCTTACATAAACACTTCTGGTGACCTTTGTCGGATGTCAGTCTAATGAGGTCTTTATAAGTCAATGAGTGTGTAGCCGACAAACACGTGCATGTTTTTTGTTAAAGTTGAAAGTTAATGTCATATACCTCACAATTTTCCTCAACCAAAACTGTACAGACGCGAATTTATTATTAAGTACCGAATGACCAGAAAAATCTTGAAGACAAAATTACTGGCCCAAATTGAGTTAATGGGCACAATGATAACAATGAAGGTCATGGATGTAATAAAATAATTGATGAACTCTCTTTAAATATCTTCAACACACAATATAATATAATATATTATCAACAAAGTTACAAGCAAACCGCGACGACACGCGACAACTGCTTCCGGAAATCGATAAGGAGTGTAAAAATTCTCGATTGTCATTTGTTCAATAAATGTTTATTTGATGATTAGAACGTGAAGTATTTGTGAATCAGCTGATTGTCAGCCGGCTTTAAATATTTTGGAACTTGTACTTTAACACTTAGTATTATTTTATGGTTTTCCTTTTTTATATTGTGAAATGATGTAGATGGAATAATGTTTATTACTAGAAACACGAAGAGAATCTTTACAATTTCGAGCTAGATCTTCGGAGTGGTAAATTTTCAATAATAAATGTTAGTTTTAGTTTAATGTCGTAAAGCAGCATTCGGCAATAAATACAGTGAAGTAGACAAACAAACATGAAACTCTGCAGTTTCTACCAAAGCATTGTGAAAACATCATAAAAATGTACGGCCACGCGTTATCAGACAAACAAGGTCGAAGTTAAGGAGGAAGTGGTCATACGCTGGTAAAGGAAACAGTTATGTAATCCGATACGGTATGATATCTATAATATGATGAGTGTCTACGACGAATATAATTAGCATATTGTTTTGACGAAACACAATACAAGGATAGAAAATACGTAGTACAAATAAGACTGGAGAAATCAAGCTTTAAAAATCAGCGAATTTTACAAATATTTTCTCTCTTTCTAACCAAGAAATTATTTGTTACTATAAAGGACCGACTTCAACTGCAATAACCACAAAACTTAATATTACATTATGACCAAACAAAAGTTGGGATGAACGATAAATTAGGAGTCGAAAAAGTTTCTAACAAGGATTCTTGCTAAACAAACATGAATGATTTAGATCCAGCTTCAAAACTTGGTAACAAAGACTGACCGAGCGTGTAGCTGGCAATTTTAGTGGCGCAACTTTCTGTGGTAGTTCATTTGATACAAAAAGTTGGTGGTGAAATGTTCCTGGTTTGGGTTAGATGCGGGATAGTCTTTTATTTTTATTTTGACTTTCTGTACTTTAATATATAGCTAAATTAGGGGCTTCTGTACTGATCTCCGCATCCAGTGGATTCCTGTGGCCGTCACAAGATCATCGGTCCACCTTGTGGGAGTCCTTCCAACGCTACGTCTTCCGGTATGCGGCCGCCACTCCAGAACCTTTCGACCCCATCGGCCATCTGTTCTGCGAGCAATGTGCCCTGTCCATTTCCACTTAAGTTTGGCAATTCTTCGAGCTATGTCGGTTACCTCGGCATATCATGAAATGTACGTTTAAGTATTACTTTTTCTGTGGCTATTGCTGTCTTTTTCTTTGCAGTGTCATAATAAACTGTCTCTTCTCTCTTGTATTGCTATAATATGAGAATACTCAGCTTCTGCTTCGAAAACATTACCTAGTCAGCAAGGTCGGAGGTAGATCTGCCTGACTGTGCCCATGGTTTTGACGTCCTTTATCATTTTCACTCCTTCGTTTTACTCTTTCTTGGTGGGTAGCTTTATTATTTGTTTACCTAGGGCGAATTCATTTATGAATTTTAACGTCACCAGCATATCTAAACTGCGTTCAAGACCTGTCAGTGTCAATATTGTTGCTGAATATTGACTCTTGAAAGCATTTTAGATGTGCTGATTGCATTCTGTTTCATTGGTGAAATTCGCCCTTAGAAGTTGTCCGTAGTCTCAAAACAAAAGATTGAAGACGGAGATTAAGTTTTATATTTGCGGTGCCCTCGGCCCACCCTTTCGTGTTGGGAAAAAAGGCCGTTACTTTAAGTTTTTAGACAGGCAGCCAAAAGAATGCCGCTATAAAGTTTATTAAGGTATTAAAAATGCCTGCTTTTGGCTAAACCGCCGAGACAGAAAAGAACATATTTTTGGGAACGAAATAAGGCTGTTGGTTTGTTCTTGAATTAATTCAAAAATTTGTTACTTAATATAAAATAAATAAATGTATTACAGGGTATGCAGAAACTATGAATTTTTACATCAATTTTTTGTGACCGGCTAACTCCGCGCTGCCAGAACAGTCAGTCGTTGCGTCTCCAACAGCACAATTTTAACTAGAATCTTATAGCTAACTCGCCTAGTGATAAGTATTTTCATTGTAAATAACCAAATCACATTTCTTTAGCATGCTCAACACTATGATAGTATGACGTCATGATACGGTAGCTCAATAGTCGTCAGTGAAATCATTTGCATAGCTGTGCAAATAATATTTTCACGTTTATCTTATTTACATAGTTTTTCTTTTATATGATTTCGTAGTTCTTTTACAATAATAATAGTATCTACCCAAGTATACATTGAGATTGCCACATGAGATACATATTTCAGCTTAGCCTCAAGGACGGAAACTTCTCTACGATTCCTATAGTATTGCAGAGATCCAAGCGGAGGTCGAAAGTCTGACCAGTACGTGTTGCCAGTGATGATTTATGGCACTGAAACTTGGTCGCTCACAATGGGCCTTATTAGAAGGCTAAAAGGAAATGGAGAGGGCTATGCTTGGAGTTTCTCTACGTGATCGAGAATAAGAAATGATGAAAAACAAAGAGGAGAACTCTCCGCAGGAAAACTAAAGTAACCGATATAGCCCGAAGAAATGCCAAACTTTAAGTGCAGTGGGCAGTGTACATTGCTCGCAGAATGCCGATGCCGATGAGGCCGAAAGGTTCTGGAGTGGCGACCGCGTACCGGAAGCATAGCGTTGGAAGGCCTGTTACAAGGTGGACCGATGACCTTGTGAAGGTCGCAGAATACGTTGGATGTGGGAATCACAGAACCCGTCGAAGTGGCGGTGCTTGAGGGAGGCCTTTGTCCAGCAGTGGACGTTTTTCGGCTGTTATGATAGGCGGGACCACAAGTACATTTTACATGATGGCGCATTCTGTCAGCTGTCTAAGCTGAGTCTCATAATAACTTTAACAGCAGTGATAGCCAAGTGGTGTGACCGTCGGACTCTCAAGTCATAGGTTTCGAGTTCAAACGCAAGGCATGCACCTCTAACCTTTCGGATTCAAAATCACCTAAATGGTACTTTTGAACGACAAAATTTACCCGGAAATGAAATTGATTGATTTCTTCCAAAAGGTAGAAAAAAATCTTTATTATTAAACAACGGTGAAGGACATCGTGAGGAAACCAGTATGCTTGAGAGATATTTCTCAGCGGTGTGTGAAGCCAAGTCAGAGGCCCATGGGCGGCATAAAAACTCTAAGTTAGTCACTCATCATCATCATCATTTCAGCCCAAAGACGTCCACTGCCGGACATAGGCCTCCCCCAATTGGGGGGGGGGGTTGCCATAATCACCACGCTTAGCAGGCGGGTTGGCGATCGCAGTATGGTGTTAAAAATGCATAGAGAACGCTGCAACCCATCCTCTACTAAGCCCCTTAGTCGCCTTTTACGACACCCTTTTTTTTTGGGTGGGATGTTTTCAAATAACTTCTCCCGCTCTGTGCGGAGCGGGAAGACGTGTCAGACTTTTACTGACTAAATACCACCCGTGTTCCTTCAGTTGCCTGTGTGCCAGGGCCACGGTATCTCTTTCGGACAAAACCGCAACCCTGGCAGGCAACGGTCCTGGCGGACCCCGACAGTGCGTGCTGACATCTCTTTGAGGCAAGCGTAGAACACAACGCGCCGTCGACTGGGGCCTGCGGCCTTACTCCCGACAGCATCGAGTTATGAATCAGTCGAATTGGATTCGAATTAAATGCCGATCCGTATTCTTGAATCCGACACTAGCGCAAGATCGTGCGGTGGTTCGAACCGAAACTAACTTCGATCGAAAGATTCGTTAAGATCGAAAAGTTCGTACTCCATACGCCATCTGACAGATAGATATCGAGTTGTTGGATCAAAACTAAACGTCAAATTACACGATATCAAAGAAGCTACTTTGTTCAGATCGAGTGAGATAACTACCTAAAAGACATTGAGCACTTGACGATGACGTCATCCGCCGGATACGCATAACGACGCTGATAATACTCGAACCTATGTCGATCTTGGTTTACGATTCGAATTGGTTCGGGAGTAAGGACCCTGGTCCTTAACGGACAGCGACCTGCCCATAGGTCGCCGTCCGCAAGCCCGTGCCTACGGTGGCTGGGAATCGGTTTCTGATTACCGCCGCCATAATATTATCTCATAATATTATTAAGACCTCATAACATTATGCCATTAACTTATAGAATATTCGCGGAAGTTGCATGGGAACGCCAGGCAGGCTCTACAGTACTACTATCTAGTGCTGCCAGAATCTACGCCTCCCAGTAACAACAAAATAGCAATATTATTTAAATGGCTCGCTCATGTAGTGTGTCTTTTAGGTGTCATGATAATAATTGATTAGTAAAACGCTTGTCTTGTTTCGACCTGTCATCACGTCTCTATGAGAGCGCCTCGCTACATGACTTTGTTCATCAACAAACCAACGAGCCTTGAATATTATATTATCTTATATGATTTTCGACTTAAAACAAACATATGAATCCGTTTTCTCCCTGGTTACTGATACTAGTCCAATTTTTTTTACGATATAATCTATGTCTACCACTGCCATGTCCCTATGTTTTGTTTTTTGGCGTAAAAAGGAATTCAAAAGACAATCACCAATCCTATTATCTTAATACGTAGCTTAACATACTTCAAAAACCGGTCAAATTAAAAACAGGTACCGCTCGTCGCGCGATACGCGGTGCAGGTGTGTCGCGACGCGTGTCGCGCCTGTTTGTAGGAGGCTTAAAGTTGTGCCTACTCTTGACAAAAAATAAAGATCTGTCAATATTTGTTTTTATAATCAATTAAGAATAGGCGTAATAATAACATTAGTAAATCATTAATTCGTATATATCTAAGTGGCATGGTAAAAAAAACTGTATAAATTAACATTTGATTATTGTAATTTGCCAAACAGCTGATTTTAATACTGATTTATATCAAGTGGAATTTATATTACGGCCATCGTTCAAAAAAGTACGGTTTTAACATATTTTTTTATCGATTTATCTTTGATCCATAAAGTTGTAGGATTAACCTGATTGAAGTATCTGCATACATATTAATCATAACGAAAAATTGTTGGTTATAAAGTTATCATTTTTGTTATTGTCAAATTAAATTCAACATAAATATTACAAAATTAATTTTATATCAAATTAATACTCAATATGCAGTAACTTGTCATTTTAGTAAGTTTAATTGTAATCGAGTCATTTATTAAGTTGCAACATTGTGATCAAGCTTAACATTTTTGATGTCTAGCAACACTCTCTCTGCATTTTCGTGACCGGCAAGTCCACTTTTTTTTCATCTTTGTAATTTTAAAGTAATTAATTGCAAACTATTTTCAACGCATTAGTTTTAATTACACAGTTGTTATGTTGATATTTTGCATGCATACTCAAAATGTATCGCTATTAATTTTTTACAATTTGTAGTGGTAGTGTGTTTAGAGTCTTTTTCAATAATTTGACTGCACAATTCCGAAGCGAAGTCTTTTGTTTCGAAGAAGTTAATAAACGGGTGCGCCAAAGTTCACCTAAATTTTCAACTCCGATAATTGGAAATCCGAAAATGTTCTTCCTAACATTTTTCATCCTAACAATCACAATTCCTGACTACTCTGTCTCTAATGTTCATAATTCCGAAGCATTCAACTTCATAATGTCAGTAGCAATAAACATCTGTTATACTTTTATTTGTTTTCCTATATTTTATCAACATAACTATCTTTTACACTATTATTCAGTCATATCTTTTTTTTTTAGTTTTTTTCATAATAATCAAGTGCTTGCTTCGCACTCACTAATTATATGAATTGGTTTTTATTAATTAAAGCGTCTTCTTTAATTTTATTTATAGCGGTGTGTACCTGCAAAGATATCCATAGGTTAGCTTAGGTTAGAACTGTGCGAGCGGTGCCGCGGTAGCGGCCGGCGAGCGCTACCTCGAAATTGGTCGCGAAATTGTTCTAAGTATTTTTTTCATAATGCCCCCAAGACGACACTCTGACCTGAATGAATATTATGGTAATTATGTTTAGGGATAAAAGCGTTATGATAAAAAACAGTAGGAGTTTAAATATATTTACATTAATGATATTATTAATTACAATTTTCGGAAACATGAGTGTTATGAACATCGCCGGTAGAGACATTTTATTAATAACGTTAACAGAGTTAACGTTATTATTAAAATAACGGTAACCAATTTAACGTTATTTATGCGCCTATTCATTTTATCGTTATTTTAAACGGGTGAGATGAGTGGGGCCTGAGGCGTGTGGCGTGGCGGGAGCCCGCCCTCGCGCCTCTCTGATGCCGTGCCGATCAAAACACCCACAGAACGACAACGTAGCTAAATTAACGTTAGTTATCGTTTTTTTGTTAATGTTAATTAACGTTATATTACTGGTAATGTTATCAAGTAACGTTAAATTTTTGTAACGTTAGTAGGTATAATATTGAAATTTAACGTTACGTAAAGGTTATTATTTTGTTATTTGGTAATGTTAACAAGCCCTGATTTATACGAAAAAACGCTACAGATACAAAGAAAAATATTTAAACTAATGGTAGTTTGCTTGGAATTTCATTAGTTAAGGAATATTTTGGCCGTTATCCGAGATCACCTTGACAGTTGACCTGAATTATCGACTTTGCAAATTGAGGGGAATGTAAAAAATAGTATTCAGGTCATGTCAGTTAGGAATTTTGTTTCTAAACAATTTTTTTGTATAAAAACATATATATATTTTTTTTTTCAATCATAAATGTTGAATTATAAGAAATACGCATGTATATTTGAGAATTTCGCATCCTACATTGATAAAAGACATTATGTATTTGTATTTTTAGATAGAACTAGTTTCTGTGCGCGGCTCTGCCCGCGTAGATTTCGGAAAATTTCCCACGGGAATGTACTACCAGGATTAAAAGTAGGTACGCTATGTGTTAATCAAAACTCAAAAAACTCAAAGCATTTATTTCAAATAAACCAATTACAGGTACTTTTGAATTGTCAAGCAAGGGGTCGGTCAGTCAGAAAGATGAAGCTAGTTGCCCATTCCAAAGCGTAGTAGGTTCCTATGGAGAAGAACGGACAAGAAACTCCATGGACACTCTTTTAAAATATTGTTACAAAATATGGGTTACATCATTCATGTTGAAGTTATACATGTGAGAACAATGTAGAAAGACGTGCACGTTAGAAGCGTCCGTAATAGAAACAATTCACAAAAATTAAAATAAGCCGTGGCAGCTAAGAGATGACCAGTCCCAACTGACGGCGCCCGTTCACGAACATGACGCATGGATCAGCACCATTTAGCTCAACCATTTTGAAGGGAACTTAATGATCCAACACACACGCCACCACCAGCGAGACATTTGAGTGAGCATGACATACTCTCAGCCGCCAGGGCACATTCAAGTCAATAAAAGACATATTACCCGGTAAATGGTAGCTCTATAGTACATAGTACTCACACCTGTGCTATGCAATTATATAATTCAAGGACATTGAGTTTATACAATGCAAAAATAGTTTACAATCTTCAGCAGCTCCAATAATATTTTCAAATGCTAATCAATTAGTTTATGCGCCCTTATGGAGCAGGACCAGCATTGAGCCAAGCATTTTTGTCAGCGATGTAATCCCCCAATTTATAATATGCTTGGCTGCATAGTGTGCGTTTTATACAAGTTTTAAATTTTGATTCGTTCAATTGGAGTATGTGGGGAGGTATTTTATTGTAACATTTTAAACAGTACCCCATGAAGGATGAGTCTACTTTAGCCAGTCTGAAACCTGGTTGAACTAATTGGTCCCTATTTCTGGTACTATAATTGTGTCTTTCACCTCTTTTACTGAAAATATTTACATTTTTCCTTACGTACATGATGTTTTCATAGATGTATTGACAAGGTACCGTCATGACGTTAATATCTTTAAACAGTTCCCTTAGAGAATCGCGCCTGCGGAGGCCATATATTGCTCTGATGGCTCTTTTCTGTAGAATAAAAATAGATTCGATATCTGCAGCCCGTCCCCATAGTAAAATACCGTAAGACATGATACTATGAAAGTAACTAAAATAGACTAGCCTAGCGGTATCTACATCAGTAAATTGACGGATTTTTCTCACAGCATATGCTGCTGAACTTAGCCGCCCTGCAAGAGATGTTAAATGAGGACCCCATTGCAGCCTTGAGTCGAGCGTGATCCCTAGGAAAACAGTTTTATCGACGAATTCTAGTTTCTCCCTATTCAATACTATGTCACAATCACTACTTTTAACATTCGGTAAAGCAAATCTTATGCATTTAGTTTTTTTCCCATTTAATACTAAATTATTAGCAGTGAACCAATTTTGGACCTGCAATAGGGCGTTATTTACGTCGTCAAGATTTGATGCACGTCTATTTATCTTAAAAATTAAGGAAGTATCGTCAGCAAATAACACCATTTGTGGTTGGTTTTTTAATAAATGGGCTAGATCATTAATATATACTAAAAAGAGGAAAGGACCCAATATCGAGCCTTGTGGCACACCCATTTTTACTCTTAAGCCGAGTGAATTGACTCCATTTATTTGAACTTGCTGTTGTCTATCATTTAAATAAGATTTTACTAAACTGAGCGCAAGTTTACCTAGTCCAGGTTATAAACTATCTGTATTCCAAATATTTCATCCAAATCCGTTCAGCCGTTTTTGCGCCATTATGGAACATACATCCAACATTTTCGGCATCAAGATTCACCTCGTAGCGTCTTTTATAATGCGCGCAGCAAAGGAGTGGAACTCTCTGCCTGCGTCTGTGTTTCCGAACGCATACAACCCTAATCTATTCAAAGTGAGAGTGAACAGGCTTCTTCTGGGTAAGCTCACTCCATCGTAGACTTTGTCTCTGTCATCCAGACCTAGACTAAAGTCAAGAGCAAACTCATAGTAGAATAAAAAAAAAAAGCAATTACATATATATATTTTTTTTCAAAAATATTACTTTACTGTTTTGACTTTGTTACTTTAATTATTATGTATGTATATGAATATAGATACAATAATGATAAGTGTGTCAATTACACAAGAATTCACCAGGTCTTTCAAAAGCGCGGGAAATGACGCTCCTGTCAATGTCAAGTGACAGATTTCTCAGTCAGTGATGTACCTAGGTCGATACGATGTTCAGAATTTCGACTATCATTATGTATCTGCAGTTTAGATACAGCGATGACTGAAATAAAGGGATAGCATGGTCTTTCAAAGTCAAAGTCAAAGCATTTATTTCAAATGGCACTTTTGAACGTCAAAATTTACACGGAACTAAAATTGATTCTAGTTGCCCCTTCCAAAAGGTAGAACAAAAGCTTTGGTACAAATAGTCGATTTGAACTGAAGGATACCGTACATATACCTACTACTAAAAGATTGCCCCCATTCGAAACCTTTATCGTGTTGCCATCGAGCAACTTTATTGAAAACTTAATTGTAAAAACGCCATATCTTAAGGTGCGCTTACACGGGCAACTAAAATTGCTCAATCCTGATCCATTCTTGTCAAATATAACGTCAAAGTCAAAGTCAAAGTCAAATCATTTATTTCAAATAGGCACGAAGATGCACTTTTGAACGTCAAAAATTACATGAATAGTTAATTGATTCTAGTTGCGCCTTCCAAAATGTAGTTATGTAAGGAGAAGAATGGGCAAGAAACTCCATACTTACTCTTTTAAAATGTTAACAATAGTTTTTATACATTAATTAATATTTATAGGTGAAGACGATGTACCTAGAATAAAAAATAAAAAATATATAAAAAAAAAACAAAATTACTTACCACAATTGGTAAAAAGAATGAAAAGTGAAGTAATAACAGAAAAATTAATAAATGCGATAGGTACATGGTGCTCACATATTTACAAACATTGTACCTATATATTTCCCAAAAAAAAAAAAAAAACAACATATAATAAGTCAGTGTATGAGTTAAAATATTAATCACAGAAAATAAAATTAATATCATAAAAATTATAAATTATACAGTTTAATTAGCAACCAGTTTGATTTTGTCTAGACTCTAAATTGTCCTATGGAGCAGGACCAGCATGTTTCCAAGCATTCTTATGTTGGATATAATCCGTCACGACTACATCCAGCAATTTAGGGCGATGGCAACATTTAGATTATAAAGCAACTGAGGAATTACTAACTCATCCGAAATAGTCCATCACTCTTATTCCCTACACATATTTAGATCACGAAATTTTCCATTTCTCTTCATTTTTATTTTATTTAATTGTTTCTAATTTGTGAGTCTATCATTGACTTTTATGTTATGCCCTATCCCTTCACATATGTAAATAACTACTAAATAATTGATTATGTTTACATACCGTGTGGTGGGACCCTGGTGATCTGCTATACAGGTATTTCTAGTGCAGACACCAGTCTCTCACAAACTAGTTTCACATAGTTTTTAAGCTTGTCTGTATGATGTCATTGTTTGTGAAGAGAAAATAAATTATTTAAATTTGAATTTGAATTTCAAACTTCTCTAAGCCGTAGTGGAAGAGTAGGTTTTCTTTACTAACCGTTATCCAGAACTCCTTCAGCAAACTAACCATGCAGTAACCAACTATATATCAAGTTTTACTCCCGCAAAAAAACTTTGAATATTAGAATAGGGATGGTAACTTAAAAAAAAAAAATGTCCGTCATATTATAGATTATAAAAAAATATTGGACACGTATTTTCCCTTTTTTTACGTAATATAAACATTACGGCGATACATTTAGTTCAAATGTGACATGAAGTCACTGCTCGCTAGATTTTATTGTTTTATCTAAGTTTTTATTTTTATTAATATGATAAAGCAAAATAAATAATATTTTTTTATTATCTGATTGACGGACTAAACAGTTTTTCTTTGTTTTTTTACCCAGGACACATCCCTATTATAAAATTTTAAATTTATTTCCTCTCTGTGTTTAACAAAAAACATGGTCTTTAATCCTCATGCAAATCATGGCGTATTTCCATATATTGCGTGACGAAAAATGGCAGTATTTCCGTACCGTGAAATAATTTATGTGAAGTGTATTTAATAATAAAGTTACGACCTAACCAAGTTAATGAATAAAGAAAGATATCATTGTCGAGGTCAGACAATCAATAAACGGTAAATTATAAACTGAAAATACACTCGACGAAAGAAAACTGAAAAGATTAATTAACGGTTAATAAAGTACTAGCTTTTGCCCACGGCTCCGCCCACGTGGATGTCGGTTATCGCGTAAAAAAGTAGCTCCATATCCCAGGCTATATCCCTGCCAAATTTCATGACGATCGGTTCAGCGGTTTAGGCGTGAAAACGTAACATACAGACGGACACACAGACAGACAGAGTTACTTTCACATTTATAATATTAGTATGGATTAGTCATACATCTATATCTATAGATACATAATTATCATAAATTAAAGTCGCTTTTTGTATCCGTCTGTGTGACCGCGTTGTTCTTCTAAACAACAAAACAGATTTTGACGTGGTTTTCTCAATCATTTAGAGAATTTATTCCAGAAGGTTTATTTGTGTAATACATTCATATAAACTAAGATATAATAGAGAAATCTCGATGTTTTTCAAGTCGTAAGAACCGTGCGAAGCAGAGGCGCGTCGCTAGTTTGCTAATGAATGGCACATGACATGTGAAGTGTATGAAGAAGCTGTTGTTATGACTAATAGAACGTATCACTCGTATGACGAAACGTGAAGGACCAATAATTTACTTTGAAACCAAGAAATCTGAAAGAAAATAATGTTGTGGGAAGACCAATTTACGTATTTGTTTAACGTTCGTGATCTTGTCCCATATTAAATAGAATATAATAAATTATAATATATCAATCTACCTAACTGGATTGTGGAGGTCAGATAGACAGTCGCTCCATGTAAAATAGTGGTATTCAGCTGGATTCGGTTAGACTGGAAGCCAACCCTAACGTAGTTGGGAAAAGACAAGACAGGTGATATGACAACGCAGAATCATACGAAATTGTAATTGGCATACTAGTATAATGCGTGCCACGAAAGATGAGACTTGACCGTTGTAATTGCAATCATGTCATTAATCTTGTATATACTTAGATTATTTCCTATTTTGTGAATATGAGAACGTTGTAGGCCTAGTAGAGTGCAGATTTGTCAGATGCTATGTGTTTTGAAGGAAACATTATAGGTAGATATTTAACATATAGAAACATTCAAAGTCGACCTTGTAATTGCTTTACCATCACTGAAAAAAAAAGTAGTTGCCACAATCAAGATTTTGTTTAGATTGACTAAGTAACTTGTTTGCATCTGAGCCTATCAAGCACAATGATCACAGCTACTATGTACTTTTATTTGATTGATATTTGAAACGGGATCTTGATTGGAGTTATCACAAAACCTATTTGCAGCAATCAAGTCAAAACATAGTTGCCTCTTTTTTAACACTTAACAATGATGTCATGTTAAGGGTTATCGAGAAACTTGTTTGAGCGTTCAATCATTTGAACTAGTATTGCTGCAATCATGTCGTGATGATCAACTTAACTAAGATTTTGATTAATCTAAACAAGATATCTTTCAATAGTTGAAGCTAAAAAGTCACTTGATTGGAGTGCATTTTTTTCAGTGCATATTTGACAGCAATTCCAAGTAAATTGAAACTTCACGAGAGTTGAAACTATCTAACTGATTTACCAATATACCTTATTGTTTTATGACGTAGAAGTGTCATAAGACAAGTATTGTGTATTTATTTTATTTTTATTCTTTACTAGCTTTTGACCGCGGCTCCGCCCGCATGGATGTCGGTTATCACGTAACATAGTAGCCTAGGTCCTTCTCCGTACCTCAGACTAAATCTCGGTCAAATTTCTGGCTATGTTTTGCATAGGGTCGCAGCATTATGCTGAGCTATGGCCGTTTTGCGTGGATGTGACGCATATTTTCTCTCAACTTGTTCTTATTGTGTTTGTGTTTTTTCATTGCGTCATTTTTACCGCAAATAAATGTATTTTCTTTATTTTTCTTTCTTTTTATACATTAAACCTTAAGGTGATAAAGCACTGCAGGAGACGCCCTGGGCAGCGGGAATCTATTACCGATTCTCGGCCACCGTAAGCGTGGGCTTGCGGACGGCGAGCTATGGGCAGCTCGCCGTCCGGGATGGACCAGGCCCGGGTCGACGGCGCGTTGTATTCCACGCGCGCCTCAAAGAGATGTTAGCACGCACTGACGGGGTCCGCCAGGACCGATGCCTGTCAGGGTTGCGGTTTTGTCCGAAAGGGATACCGTGGCCCTGGCACACAGGCAACTGAAGGAACACGGGTGGGTTTTAGTCAGTAAAAGTCTGACACGCCCTCCCGCTCCACCCAGAGCGGGAAAAGTTATTTAATAATTTCCCACCCCAAAAAAAAGGGTGATAAAGCAATACGATCTAACATTACATAATTACTAAAAGTGAGCATGTTTTTTTTGTATTTATAATTATCACGCATGCTGACATAATGTATGTTTATTTATGTTTTACGCAAGGGAGAACGTTTTTGACACTTGACCTTGAAAAAGAAGTCACGGTCAAGCCGGTTTTAGAATTGATTAGATGTTTAAAATTGTTCCTATGCCAATACACTGTTTAAGATACTTGCTTCTGCCCGTGTCTTCTTCCGCGTGTAATTTCTTGTTTTAACATAAAATATGTATATCCCACTCTTCCCATTTGTGAAACAAATTCAGAATCGGATCAAATAACTCTTTATAATATTAGTAGATAGATCAAACAATATTAAAAATTCTGAATCGACGTAATCTTCAAGATAAAGTTATTTTCTGCTACTTAAATAAAAAACCAGCACACACACGCACTTGCGTGTCCGACCACGCTCAATGAAGGGTTCCGTAGTTGAGATGAATTTATGCCAAGAACAAACTTAACATTGTAATTAAAAAAATAATTATCCGTACATTCCAACTGCAAACGTAAGTTTGTACACACAATATTGCGAGATTTACCATGTTATATTCGGACCATAGACTTCTTATAAGTTTTCCTGTAATCTACAGGTAAAGAACTATTTTTTGTAATTATTTCAAAATTTTTGTATCAGTAATTTCGGAGGTAAGGGGTCAATTTTCATCTGTTTTCTTAAACAACTTTTAAAATATTCGTTTTATAAATAAAATTAAAAATATATATATCTGAAATCCTTACAGCAGTCTTCAGTAGCTACTTAGTCCTTTCATTTGGTATGTCATACGGTACAGCTCGCAATATTATTAACCTCAGTCTGAAATTCTGAGTCTTCAGTAGCTACTTAGTCCTTTCATTTGGTATGTCACACGGTACAGCTTCCAATACTTTTATTTTTAATTTGCCCTCCTAATGTGACCCCCAAAGTGTATTCAAAATTCATTTATTTACATTTCACGTCCGTGTTTGGGTCATAGAAGTTCAAATGTGTACCAAATTTCAACTAAATCAGTCCAGTATATTCGGAGCAATTCGGCTGTGGCAGAGGGCTGACAAACACACGAGTCATCCTATTAGGGTTAAGTTTTTTTCCTTATGACGTACGGAACCCTAAAAATGGAGCATTGGTCGCCCAGTAGTAAACGGCCCCGACTAACATATCGTAGGAACCAAAAATTCGATGACATGTGACATCCACCAACCCGCACAGGGCCCTCGTGGTGGATTATGGCCCACTCCCTCTCACAGAGAAGAGGCCAGTGTCTCAGCAATGGGAACGTTATGGGCAGATTTTGATTATGCTAAATTAATAATTTAAAGATGAGAGAGAAAAATATAAATCTTTACCTAACTCCCAAGTTACAAAGAAAAATATCTGTCAGGCACGAACCGATTAAAGGCTATAATTGAAAATTTGAATAATGTCAAACTTTGCATAACTAAGTTCAGTCATTAGCAGCTTTTGTTTTATTAAATTTAAATTAACTAAGTACGTTGTTTACACACCGACTTAGTTCAAATTGTTGATCTACCGCTAACCTTTGGAAAATTCCCAAAGTGGTATTGTTTTCTTTTGTTTTCGGCACAATATTTACATAAAACACCTGCTTGTAGACTTTGAAAGTGTTATTGTGAAGTTTATTAATTACTAGCTTCTGCCCGCGACTTCGTCCGCGTGAAATTACGGCCCACCCATCGCGTCACATCCCGTCGCTCGCCCGCGCTATAACATCGTTATCGCTTAGCGTTCTTTCTGACTATTGTTCTTTTCGCTTGGCTCTTAAGGATCATAGCGTGATGTTATATAGCATATAGCCTTCCTCGATAAATGGACTATCCAACGCAAAAAGAATTGTTCAATTCCAACTAGTAGTTCCTTAGATTAGCGCGTTCAAACAAACAAACAAACTCTTCAGCTTTATAATATTAGTGTAGATTTTCTATTTTGTGAATGTGAAAACGTTGTAGGCCTAGTAGAGTTTAGATTTGTTGGCACTTTTCTATTTTGTTAAGTACCTGGTATTTGTTGAAAGGCCTACACTGTCCTCCCATACCTATTAACACTGTACCATAAAGTCCTATTTAAACCAAATAAAATCCTATTTATTTATTTATTTAAGGACAACCAACAAAGCATACACCAAAAATACATGTTAAAATACCCATGCTATTTTTATATTTTACAGTTTAGCCTTAATTAAAGGCTGCCACGGCACACATTAAAACATAGTAGTAGGAAATGCAGTTACAAAACATTTAGAAAACATATTTTACTTATTTAGATAGATTAAGATAGATTTATTTATTTAAGTGAAAAAGACAATAGACGCTACAACTTATTTTTTTATTTTTTCTCTTTTATTATTATGCCCTATGCAAGACAGACTTGACTTTTTGTAAAGAGTAACACATTCGTCGACCGTAGGTTCAATTGACGTAAGGGACAAAATACCCAAAATGAGCTAAGTATACAGTTTTGTTCAGAATTTTTCGCTCTTTCGAATGGTGTATATGAAAAAATTCTAGCTTAAGAAAAATGTCCCTTACCCTACTGATTTTTTGGATCCAAATTTCGAATCAGCCCCATAATAACAATGTATTTGAAAAACTATGCAATATAGCAACTTGAAATGTTGTATTTACCGCCACCAATCGAATCAAATAAGGTAAGATAAGGTAAGGTAGGTAACGATTTCCAAATTTAAGATATCCGTACGCCAAAAGTGTGTACTTAATTTTCTGTCAACAATCTCTTTACACTGTATTTCTTTTCATAAATTTTTTCAACAAGTGATTTACACTATCTTTTCACAATTTTTCCACAATATTTGATCCAACGTAGAGGTCAATTTAATGTAAGGGACGGGACTACAAGATACTTGATCAGTAAGGGACATTACTAACAAAATACGTTGGTGTAAGGGACATCTATTTTCTTAAATAGATAACTTATTTAAATAAATTTTACACAGGTAGATAGAGCACTAAAATAAAAGATTATGTGCGAAATCACATCCGAAAAAGGTTAATAACAAAAAAAGTTATGGGCGATTTAGTCCGAAAAAAAACTTTGTCGGCCTCTCCTGAAAAATCGTATTTTGTCCCTTACCTCAATTGAACCTACGGTCGACGACATATCAATATTTACGTTGGGTGAGTGTGAAAGGCGACAATATTGAATCTGCATTCTGTCAGTGGTGGAAAAATGACCCAGATTGGTTTTAAGCGGATAAGTGATGTTATATTATGTAATTATTTCGACTAGACCTAAACCCTTAATGAGACACCATACGGCGCTATAGTAATTAGTGGTGGCGCGACCATATTGGCATCGCAACCAGTAACATTCTGTGCATGGGTTCGAGCTGGTCGTGCCGACAAAGTGATTGCGCAACCAAACGGACACCAGGTGAGTAACTCTCTATAGAGCTGCATACATTTCGTTGGTAGCAGCGACTGGTTGCGCCGCCATGGTGTCCCGGTGAAATAAAGACCTTAATCAACAAAACACAAAAAAATAAAATGTAATACAACATTTTTGTGTTAATTGAAACTTCTAAATCAAAACAGTTAATAAACAAAGACAAGTATTTAACCAAAAAAAAAAAAAAAACAATTTCCTTTAACAACAAGTTTTTCTTAATCAAAAACAGAAGTGAAACTTTTCATTTCTTACATTTTTGTTTGTGGTTAAGAATATCTGTTTATTAAATTACACAGTTTTTACAGAATTATTCTTTGAACTTATACTCGTAAATTAAAAAGGTTTATTTGTCAATAACTTCTTTAATTTTCTTGGCTAACAGAATAAATTGGAGAAATGAAATATATTGGGTTTTTGCCGTGCACGAAATCGACTGATTATGATCAATTTTGTTCATTGTTTATGAGAAAGGAAAAAAGATTATTTTTTATTTGAAAAGTCGTGTTGTTTGTTTTGCGTGTAGATGAATCGTATTTTTCAAATAAATTAAGTTTTCACGGAAAATCACTAATATTCGTAACAAGTTTTCCGAAAAATTACTTGAAACTGACGTTAGATTATCTTTCTACAAGAAATTACTTTTGATTTTGAACGTTAAAAAATATCATTAACATCATTATATGGTCTACTTGCATGAGGCTGAACCACTTTTTTCAACTTCCATACAAAATGTAGCAGAAAAATTATAATGAAAAAACCTTTTTTTTACTAACGTATTATTTTCATATTTTTCTAGTTTTAGGTAAATTTCGTATAGGTATTTAAATAAAATTAAGAATTATAAAAATCTATCGATTCGTATTCAAAAAAATCTCAACCATTTATGCAAGCTAATTGCAGTAACTGACTGTACGTATTTTAAATACAAATAAGTATTTGGTATTGGTATTTCAATTACTTCCTAAAAATGTAATTTGTAATCCGTATTTAAAATACCTGACGCTGAGGTATTTTGTAGTTAATATTTCAAATACTAACTACAAAATATATAAAATAAATATTATATTTTAATATCCTTCAAAATAGCTTTTAAAATAACTACATTAAAGCGATTTTATTAATGAAAATTAAAAATAAACTGACTTACACATAAACTAAAAACAGAGTTCTGTACCTAGTCCTTGTACCATATTCGATAATAACATAATCAAAAATTATGATACTTTCAATTAATGTGCAAGTTAAAAAGTCGTTCATACATTAGGACACTTACGATAATTTATTATAAGGCTCCGAATGCAACTATTTTGTATTTTCAATAAAAAGAGTTAAAATACTATTGTTTTGTATCAAACACTACTTCACCAGCCAGCCTATAACTATCCCACTGCTGGGCAAAGGCCTCATACAGAGAAGGCACGAGCATTGATATTATTTAAAAAAAACAGTACTTAAAAGGGCTGTCTCGGGTCCACTAGTGCCACTCCTTTGAAAAAATATTATCTCGTGACTGAGAAGCAATTATGAAAAACGGCTCAATCAGCTACTTCGGTAAGTGTGTCTAGAATTTTCTAATATCGTCTGTAAAGTCTCATATTGAGACACGAAGCAACAAAATTCGATCTAGAGGAATGTGGCCGTTTTTATTTCGATCGAATTTTGTAGCTTCGTTTCTCAATATTAAACTTTATAGAAGGTATTAGAAAATTCTAGACACCGAGGTAGCTGATTGAGCCGTTTTTCATAATTCCTTCTCAGTCACGAGATAATATGTTTTTAAAGGCGCTAGTGGACCGGTGACAGCCCTCTTAGTCCCTACAGTTATGCTAAAAGCGTCGAAAGTGGATTCACAAAAGAGTTCATCGACCGTGCGACCTTTCTAGCTCACTATGATTTATGCTTCCTCGTAAAATTTGCCATGAAATGTGCCACGTCATGGGAAAATGGGATATGTATGGTGTCTTGTTAAAGGGAAGTTTGATTTATTATCAAGGGTTGATTGTAGAAATAAAGAGGGGCTTATGGCTAACAAGGAGACGGAAGGGGTATGGGGTACTTAAATCGAACTGTGGTTCCGCATGTAATTAGTGCTCAGTAAGTGTATTCATATCCTCAAACCGTATAGCACACTACTTGGTCATTGCCGAGAAAATAATCCTAAAGTATTTTTTTTTTGACGTGACAACGTCTAATAAATCGATGAACGCCTGGCTGCATGCACGACAATGTCCCGTTACTCTCATTGTCCCGTTGCGCTCATTGTACGCTTGCGCCGCATCAATGTTTTGTTATGACATTGTCACGTTAAACTATCGTCCGTAAACCAACTTTACAGACAACCAATGTTTTTTTGTTTTTAATTAATATTTTTAACTTGTTATAAACAATTTCTTTTCGACTTTTATACATTATTGAACCGCGAATTAAATAACTTATATCTCTTTAAACATGAAAGACATGGACATTCAAAATTCGCATGTGGTTTATTGTATTTTTTTATGTTAAACTGCTTTATAATAAAAAACAAAAGGCAAAGTTTAGAAGAACTTTGGCTTTTGTCTCTTCTATATACATACATTCCTCCGTCCTGTATAAGTTCTAATTATTAAAAAGTTATAATTATTGAATTCGCAGTTCAATAATGTATAAAAATCGAAAAGAAATTGTTAACAACGAGTTAATTAAATTTTAATTTAAAAAAAAAAACATACTTTGGATTTTTTTGAAGTAGTGCGCTCTACGGTTTGAGAATATGGATACACTTACTGAGTACTAATCACACGTGGAACCACAGTTCGATTTGAGTACCCTTGCCGTCTCCTTGTAAGTAATAACAGACGCTCGGGTCGATCGATCAGGTTAATTTACGCTAGCCGCGGTTGGTCCGAGGGGTCTTGGTATGTAAGGATGGTTTCCCACCCATTCCGTGCCTCGGAAAGCATGTTATGCTGTTGGTAACAGCTGTCATTCGTGGATATTTGACAATCGTTACGGATCGTCAGAAGCCCGAAAGTCTGACAACCAGTCTTATCAAGGGGTATCGTATTACCCATTAGCTTGGTTGTGGAGGTCAGATAGACAGTCACTCCATGTAAAATACTGGTATTCAGTTGCATCCGGTTAGAAAGTCAAAGTCAAATCATTTATTTCAAATAGGCACGTAAATGGCATTTTTGAACGTCAAAAATTACAAAACTATGTAATTGATACTAGTTGCCCCTTCCAAAAGGTAGTTATGTATGGAGAATAATGGGCAAGAAACTACATACTTACTCTTTTAAAATTTTAACAATAGTTTGCATACATTAAATAATAATTATAGGTGAAGACGATGTACCTAGATAAAAATTACTATAGGTAAAGAGAATGAAAATAAATGTTATATGAGGTCCCCATTGTAATTTCTCATCGAGCGTGATTCGTAGGAAAACCGTTTGATTAATAAATTCCAGTTTTTCTCCATTCAATTTTATGTCTTATTCGCTACTTCTAACATTAGGTAATTTAAATCGAATGCATTTGGGTTTATTTTTATTTAGACCAAATTATTTACCAATTTTGGATCTGAAGAATAGAGTAATTATCGCGTCAAGTTTTTGTGACCGTCGATCTATTTTAAAAATCAATGATTTAGACTGAAATAGATTTGTAGACTGGAAGCCAACTCCAACATAGTTGGGAAAGTGGTAGATGAAGGTGATCCCCCAATAAAACCCTCGTTATGGCAAGCTAATGCCTAGAAATATAACAAAATTGATAACTGAGGTGACTTCTTTTTATTGCCTTCCTTCCTATACCTTCTATTCTATAAACTGCTCTGGCAAGGTGAGCTTTATCTGAATATTCAATTCAAATATTGAAGGAAACTTGGCAAATCTAGTAACTGAACAATTGGTATAGATATATTCACCGTAGGCGCGGGGTTGCAGACGGCGAGCAATGGGCAGCTTGCTGTCCGGTAAGGACCAGGCCCGGGTCGTCGGCTCGTTGTGTTCCACGCGCTTCTCAAAGAGATATCAGCATGAACTGACAGGGTCCGCTAGGACCAATGCCTGCCAGGGCTGCGGATTTGTCCGAAAGGGATACCATGGCCCTGGCACACAGGCAACTGAAGGAACACGGGTGGATTTGAGTCAAAAGTCTGACACGCCCTAGCTCCGTCCAGAACGGGAGAAGTTATTTGATAATTTCCCATCCAAAAAAGGTATAGTTATATTTAAAAAAAATGGCAGTTTGCGGATTGCTGACAGAAGTGAAAACACAAAACTTTGTAATAACTGTGCTTTTATACACATAGCTCATGGAAAGCGTTCGGTGACGATGACGCGAATTCCATGATTTTTGTTCACCCAAGTACACATAATACATACACAGTATACGGTGGTGACGATCTCGAACCCATAAGTTTTTCCTCTACCAAAAAGTGCTCAATGCGCCTAATGAAGTTTTCACTTCAAAAATCATTAAATATTACCTACATGGAATGTCAACTTTCATACCTTAGCAGTTCTTAATGCGACGTTATTTATAAAATCACTTACATAAATATAGGATAACCTACACTTATATCATAGATCATAACAACATGATGTCTGTGTTGTATACATATAATATATATGTTACGGGTAATGCTAGAAGATTGAGTAAATCTAGGTTTACCCGGGTTTACTTAGAATCACCCATGTAGTTTGGGTAATGTCCGAATAATAGTTAAAATAAACTTTAATTCGGAATTTACACATAACCACCTAGTTGTAACCAATGCTGGTTGGGTAATGTTAGAATTATTATTAAAATTAAGAACCAAGTGCAGTAATAGCTTTTGATTAATAAAAAAACACACAAAAGAAAAACATAATAGCTTTCCTAAGCATACCACAAGTACATAAAAGCAAGCCTTTTGGCCTCGTATAGGATTTTGTTTTCATTTTACTTTTTATTTTTTATTTTATTTTTTATTAGTGTTACACTATGAGTGTGTTTAGTTCAAAATGTGATCGTCCGGTATGAGTCCCAATAAATACTTTTTCTTTCTTTCTTTCTATAAAGTAATTTTGGCAGAGGTAATTCGTATAGTTATGTAAGTAATTAATATTGTTTTTTTTTTATGAAATAGTTCACAAAAGGTATGTCAAAAATTAAACTCTCATTATTATTGATGCCTTCAAATTATGTAGATATTATTTATTTAAGCAAGACAATAGTCAATTTGTACCGTGTGGTGCTGGACGTAAAGAATAGCACATTCCTATTTCCTCCCGTGGGTGTCGTAAAAGGCGACTAAGCGACTTACTAGAGAATGGGCAGCAGCGTTCTCTATGCGTTTTTAACACCACACTGCGATCGCAAACCCGCCTGCCAAGCGTGGCGATTATAGCAAACCCATTGGAGGAGGCTTAGGTATGTCCAGCAGTGGACGTCTTTCTGCTGAAATGATGATGAAGCAAGATAAACTACTGTGACACTATGAATTGCAGAATTTTCCTGCAGCCTTGCATGTACACTTCTTTGTAGCGCATTTTCGCCATTTTGCTCGTAGAGCAACGCGAGGGAACTCGGTCAGGCGCCCACACGCTTTGTGCTACGGCATCCATCGGCCCTCTAACATTACCCAGCCAGTTTTAGGTAGACCTAGTGTACGGGTAAATCCCGAATTTAATAAAAAATATTTCAATCATTATTCGGACTTTATACACAAAGCTTCGGTGATTCTAAGTAAACCCGGGTAAGCCTAGGTTTGCTTAATGTTCTAGCATTACCCGTAACATAAATATAACATAGACGTTGGTCTAACGTTCATAGCCATTAAACTATCATTTTTATTCATCACGCACGTCTGTCCCGCCGTGCAAAAGTTACGATGGTCCCAAATTGGATGTAATGGTAGATGATAATTATTTATGCGAATATTCTTGTATTCTGATTGTCTATGAGTAAAAAAAAATGTAACTAAAACTGTTTTTGTTCGATTAGAAGAAGGTTAAAAGCAATAAAATTGTATCAACGCAGAAAAGGACCAATTTTTCTTTGGTTGTACATTTTTTTTTCTTACCCTACAGTTGACCATTGTGCCTGTTTGTTTTGGCTTTAACATACCGATACTAAAATTTTCTTCATGATTTTTTAACATGATTTTACACTCCGAATAAAAGGTGTTAAATAATCACTCTCATTAGATCATTCTCAACAACCAACCCTCCACGTAATTGAACAAAAAACACTCCATTCATCCCCATTTTCAAAACACCATAATCAGTTTAACCTCCCGACGCCGACGTCCCCAACTCAGCGACGTTGCATTTTTATTCCTCAAATATGTTTAAAAAATCCGGCTGAATCATGGCACATTTATCAATCAAAATCTTGTGACACTGTAGCTGGTTCATGCTGATGGATCTGACCTAAATATTACTAGTAGCTATTACGACTACACTGCGTTTAGTTGAAGTAATGGGCTGTGAGTTTGGTGTATTAAAGCTCTTCGTATAGAAATATAAATATAAAATTGTTTATTTTCCACGTAACACCTACCAATAAGCAGAATCACACATTAACAGCTTACCTACAGCAAGTGTCGTAATTTAATTGATTTAATTTAAATCAATGTGTTATTTTAATACCGAATTATAATATCCACTGTGGCAACACTGTCAAAGTACAAAACTTTAACAAACTTTTAAATGTATTTTCATTATGGCAACCGAATGTAATATATTATTTTGTTTTGGCAATACTTGGAAATGACGGTTATAATATTATCGTTAGTTCGGGGTTGGGGCCAAAGTCGTTTTAAAGTTTAAGATATTGTTTTAATTTGATTTAATTTTATAATAATTTTAATTGTGATGTTGATTTAGATTTGATTTAATTTTGTTAAAATTTTAATTTTAATTGTGGTTTTAATTTTAATTGTGATGGTGATTTTTATTGGGTTAATGACTTTATAATTTTTAATTCTGTTTAATTGTACCTATGATCCAAAGTTGATTGCAATAAATAAAATAATAAAAATAAAATGGTAAAATGTAGTGCAAAGGCAGTCCTCGTTTGATTGTGAAATAGTACAGCTGAGCGAAATAAAAGTATTAGCAAGAACAGAGTGTTTTCTATAAACAATGATACAAAGTATTATCCACCAGTGAGCACCAAACCTTGTTTGTTCCGGCTAAACTCTGAAATGGCTGGGCCGATTTTGACGGGTTTTTCACTGGCAGATAGCTGATGCTATAAGGAGTAACTTAAGATACTTTTACTTTAGAAAAAAACCACGCGAGCGAAGCCGCAGGCAGCAGCTGGTATATAGAAAGAAAGAAAAGAAAGAAAAATTGTTTATTCTGCACAAACAAGACGCACATTACAAGAAAAATAGACAAAATACAAAGTAACCAATAGCCTCGTATTCAAAACCATAAAGGTAACTACAAAAAAAAAGTTTGACAGTTGTCCATTGCTGGATGTCAGGCCAAGACCAAAGATGTTACGTAAATACATAAATACACAATAATAATCATAAAACAAGAGCAAAGACCTTTAAATAATAATATTCTTTTTCATCACACAATCCATTGTAAATCAGGGTTCAAAATTCAACAGACCCAAATTAAATGGACAACGCAATAAAACTTATTCTGAATGCTCTTTCATTTATCTAGTCATTGTTATTAATGTTACTACTTTACGCTCCGAAAGATCCACAACGATTCTAATGTACTCCATTGCTTTTATTTTTATCAAATATAAATTGCTTCTGATCTTCAAAGGCTTGCACTTTCATGAATATATTTTAGCCCTCGTTAAATTATATAGCTTTTTAAAGCTTGTTACAATTTAACCACTCCCATAATCGTATATGAATTGCAACTGTATACACATTAGACATCACTTTTTAATGCGTACTTTGAGTGATACTAGTAAAATATCAAAAGTGGTAGGTATTAAATATTTTGTTATTGCTTTTATTAGTATCGTTTCGCTTGGGATTGGTACTAAAATCGTAGTGATGTGTTTGTCATTATACCCGAATTTATTCATTATGCTTCTTCTTCGTGTGGTCGGTTCTTCGAGTGGTTGTTTATGATGTTTGTAGTATAGTCTTGAGTGGTTGTTAGTGGTTTACCAATAACCCACCACTCCTCACACCCACTTTCATATACATTAAGACTGCATCGAGCGCACAGTGTTATGTTTTATTGTAATCATTAAAACGGAAAATAGTGGCCACTAAGCTCCGTTTTAATGATTACAATAAAACATAACAATTTAAAACTACTGTTTGTAGTAATAATAACGTATAGTCTTGTGAAGCACAACTTGACGAGCTTATTTTCTGCATTTTCATTCTAAAATAAATCACCGAAATAACGATGAGGGCGCCACTGTGCACTCGGTAGCCTCTTAAGTAAAAAACTGTTATTTTGACATTACACATAGACACTTCAATTTTATTTATTTGTATGTGGTATGTATAGTTATGGAGTAGGCAATATTTTAAATTTATGTTTGGTTTTTGAATTTTGGTTAATAGGTAGCTTAACATTAGTAAACTTAAATTTATATGTCTATAGCAGTGGTTCCCAAAGTCAACTGGATCGCGACCCACATAACAAAAACTTCCTAATTAGGGACTCACCTCTCGGCTGTCATGGAGAAAAAAATGGGCGTAACTATAAGGATTGTTCAAATAAGAAAAAAAAAAACACTCAGGTATAATTGAAAATTTAAATATTCATTAAATACAATGAGTGCAATTTAAATGAGAAGGATGTTTTTGTTTATTTATTTTTTTCATTACTGCTTTAATAATAATAATAATAAATCATTTATTTCGGATTCACCCTACGAATACATCCATATTTGTTAGTACAATAATGCGAGCTTACAAACTACTGTTAGTAATAATTAATAATAATTGTTGAGTGAACAACTTAGCTTTAGCATCAACATAAATTTTAGTTACTTTTAATCGCAATGAGTTTGATACATCCAATTTATTTCCGTATTTAGTTTTAATTATTAATCATTGCTTAAAATAAATATTTCAAGGCCCACCCAGTATTCGTTCGCGATCCACCAGTGGGTCGCGACCCATAGTTTGGGAAACGCTGGTCTATAATATTTACTAAAGATACAGCTAATTACTAGCCAAAAGTAGCTATTTGTACTTTCAGAAACTGTAATGATGTTTAAAAAGAGTGGTCCTATTGAAGGAAAGATTTCAGCCCAATAGACTGCAGGTGGAGCAATATAGGAAGAAGACAATAGCTCAGGTAGCATCGTTCGCATCCCGAGCAATATACGACGATCTATCTGTACGTGACAAAGGTGAAATGGCTGCAGAGGTACTTACTAGGAATGTGTGTTGAAAAAGGGGGATTTCTGTGTACAAAACTCGACAGTTTTCTACACAGAAATCCTTGTACTCAAAATGGTCCTTTGGTATGAAATCTTGCTTTGACATATTGACGACTCGATACGCCAAAGTAAGATTTTGTACCAAAAAAGGACCATTTTGAGTTTGCGTTTCTTGAAGCGTGTGGAGCGAATATCGAGTTTTTATATTTAAAACCGGGAAAAATCTCCATTGCACTACGAAAATTCTTCTATCGTTCTACTATCTTCTTTTATATAAATCAGTATAATTGCTCTCACTAAGATTTTAAGTCTGTTAATTAACGTCAGTATACAGTTTCAGAAAAATCAATATAAATACTTTCCGTTTATTTCTTGCTTGTAACAAATTATTGAAGAGCAGGGAAAATTTAATTATTGTAATAAATTAGCTTCTACGGTATTAAATATTATTTAATGACTTTTGTTGTTGACTGAACATGTCCACGTAAAAAAAATGCTATCCACGAACTGGTTTGAGAAGGTTTTTAGGGTTCCGTAGTCAACAAGGAACTTATAGTTTCGCCATGTCTATCTGTCTGTCTGTCTGTCTGTCCGTGGCTTAGCTCAGAGACTCATAGTGCTAGAAAGCTGTAATTTGGCATGGGTAAACATATATTAATCACGCCGACAAAGTGGTAAAACATAATCTAGTTTTTTTTTTAGGGAATGTCCCCTACACGTAAAGTTAGGATGATATTTTTTTTTCTCGTCTATCTCGGGTATCGTTATATAGGCCGTTTAAAAATATTACGGTATCGTGAAAACTATTTTTCGATTCAGAGATCCGTTGGCGTAATATTAAGCTTTAAAGTGCTAATTTTTGTTAGTATCAAGTGTGTGTGTCCCTCCCCCCTGCAAGCTAAATGGTTGTATTTGGATATGTGACAAAATTCACAGCAGTAGTATATATCGCCTCTTTACAAGAACAACGTGATATTAAAAAAAAAAGTTTTTATGGAATGACACGTTGAGCTTGTAAAGAGGCGAAATTACCTGCTGCTACTGGCAAGAAAAACAACACGGATTAATAGTTTACAAATATAATGACAATACATTATGATAATTCGCCTCTTTACAAGAGCAAGTGCCATCTCATAAAAACGTTTTTTTTTTTTTAATATCACGTTGTTCTTGTAAAGAGGCGATATGTATAACGAAGTTAAAAGAAAAGTGATCACTGAGTAGGTTTTACAAGATAACGAGCAATTGTCAACCAACTTACATTTGCAGATGTAATGTATGGGAGAACATATATTTTAACTACAATGTTTAGTTTCTTCGTGGGATAAATTCATCCCAACTATGGAGCCCTTCATTGTGCGTGGATCGACACACATTTTGCCGGTTTAATTTTTTGTTTCCTTTCTTAAGACTTTACAGCAAGTTAGATATGTTCCGTATATCGTACTCTATGTTCATCAGAAGTCGCATATTACTACTACGTGATCGAATACTCATTCATGCGTTTATTTGCTAAGCGCCAATATTGCGTTGACGTGACGTACAAAGCTAATTTAAGCAATGACGGCAAACTACTCATCTTGCTATCGTAATTACTGAATATTGAGCGATGACTTTGGTAATATCACTACTGATATTCATGAATAAACTTGCATTAGGTACAAGATTTGTAGTGTATATACAGGGTGGAAGGGACATCAACGCGACACGTCAACTTCGTGTTCGATTCCCGGTTCAGACAGGACATTATTTCAATTTCTTTGAATGCAGTTTTTTTTTTTTTTTTTTTTTTTTTTAAATAAAAATGATGTCATCATTCTGTATTTTTTTCTATCCACAGTATTTAAGGTACTTGGCCTCCATGTGGCAAAGTCGTGGGACGCCCTGGACAGGGTGGAAGGGACATCAACGCGAAGTCGGTTACCATGGATTCGGTACATGATTCTGGACCCCCCTGAGTTTAAATTTTTTGTCGGTATTTTAATCAAAAAAATTGCTGTCCCATACATTTTGATCGCGGCGATATTGCACTTTTATAGAAAAAAGGAAATTTTGCTGTTATTTTCTTAGTAACTGACGAAAATTTGCGGGTATCGGTAGCCACTGTCCGGCCAACGTAGGCGCGGGCTTGCGGACGGCAAGCTATGGGCAGCTCGCCGTCCGGTAAAGACCAGGCCAGGGTCGACGGCGCGTTGTATTCCACGCGGGCCTCAAAGAGATGTTAGCACGCACTGACGAGGTCCGCTAAGACCGGTGCCTGCTAGGGTTACGGGTTTGTCCGAAAGGGATACCATGGCCCTGACACACAGGCAACTGAAGGAACACGAGTGGGTTTTAGTCACCAAAAGTCTGACACGCTCTCCCGCTTCGCCAAGAGCGGGAGAAGTTATTTAATAATTTCCCACCCAAAAACAAAATGGTCATACAGAATCATGTTCTGAACCCCTGGTAACCGGCTTTGCGTTATGTCCCTTTCATCCTATATATATATTTATATAGATAAGTATATGTGTTATGTATGTATTTATTGTATATATGAATGGTACACCACTGACTATCTGCAGTATTGTCTCTAACCCGCGAAATTCAAATTTTCTTACGTTTTTTTGCAATTTGCAGGTCAGTATCTAAACAAAACCAACCTACGTCATTAAGAGGGCCCTTCCCAGTCCGTCTATCGTCAACGCGAGCGTGGTTGAAAAGCTTGTTGTTTCATCCAGCGCAAGTGAGCACGCGATAATATTGTAAGAAAAATTGTGTGCGGAAATTTCACAAAACTTGTTCCAGGAAATACGTGTTTTTGAGAAAGCCTTACAAGTTTGTGAAATAAATGTATGTCATTTAGAATTTTCATTACATTTGCAAGGTTTCTATGAAGATGTTTTCTTTATTTTCGTAATTAATGATTACATTATGAACGGCCAAAGTTCAGGTAATTTTTTTGCAATAAAGCAGATTTTTTGAGGCTGATAAAGATTTGTTTGTCCAAATTTTATTTTTTTGCTTTTATAGAAACTTCAATATAGTGCCCATGATACCAATTAGTTCAATATTTTTAAAGAAAGATGTGTTACAGCGCTATAATCACGTACGAGCGTTTGTATAAAAAGTTTGACGCGTTGGTCACTCTTAATATTGCATCGTATCCAGCTAGATTGAAAGACAATCCAAATGTAACAGAGAATAGTCTAAGCAGCTGATGGAGAAATGGCTAAATTGATGCATGATGGATAAAAGATTAGGCGATGTACTTGGGACAAGGCTAGACAGATTTTGGCGAAAAGGTTTGGCCAATGATGGAGAAAAAAGCTAGGAGGCGCATAAGCTTGAGTTGACCTGCACAAATGGCTTACTTAGTTCTATTGCACCTATTGCTCATTAATAAAGCACATTAGTTTCGATCTTATGATAAAAAAAACCAGCATCGCAATAACAACCTTAAGAATAACAATTTATACGTATAAAGAAATGAAAAAAAAAGGTACAAATAATAAAAATAAAATAAAATAAAATCTCATGTCGTGCGTAGAAATATGGTTGTTAGAGAGTAATTCACACTGACCTCCGTACTAGTAGAAACTGTAACACGGTAGGTCAGTCTTCCTCGTTCTCCAATAATCACACACATACCTACCTGAGCACTTTATAGTGAACATAATATTTCGAGACATTTAGCAGGTGTTCGATCTTAATTAATACATTCATAAGAAGGGTAAAACTAAAAATTATTAAGTATATGCAAAATATTTAGACAATATTTTTTTTAAGAATATATTGCTTCGATGTTTGTATGGTGTTGTATGTTGATGTATTGGTGTGTGTGACTGAATGTGTGTGAATATGAGCTATGTCAGTAATGTCAGCTGATTAAACACGGATTTTCCTATTTAAACACTTTTTGTTGCACGGTAGTGCTAAAGTATTGAGATTTAAAGTGCTAGTAAAGTAACATACCATACCTACATACTATGTATTTCTCACCTTGCCAGGGCAGTTTATTGAATAGAAGATATAGGTAGGAAGGCTATAAGTCACATCAGTTATCAATTTTCTTATATTTCTAGCCATTTCCTACCATGGGTGTCGTAAAAGGCGACTAAAGGACTTACTAGAGAATGGGCAGCAGCGTTCTCTATTCATTTTTAACACCATACTGCGATCGCCAACCCGCCTGCCAAGCATGACGATTATGGCACCCCCCCAATTGGGGGAGGCCTATATCCAACAGTGGACGTCTTTCGGCTGAAATAATGAACGAGGTTTTATTTGTAATCACCTTCATCTACCACTTTCTCAACTATGTGGGAGTTGGCTTTTAGTCTAACCATCTGATGTAGCTTAATACCAGTATTTCACATGGAGTATGACCTCCACAACCAAGTTACTGGGTAATACGATACCCCTTGGTAAGACTGTCAGATTTTCGGGCTTCTGACGATCCGTAACGACTATCAAAGATCCACGAATGACAGCTGGTACCAACGGCATAACATGCTTTCCGGGGCACGGAATGGGTGGGAAACCATCATTACATACCAAGACCCCTCGGACCAACCGCGGCTAGCGTAATTTAACCTGATCGATCGAAGCGTGGCGATTATGGCAAACCCCCCCCCCCCCCCCCAATTGAGGGAGGCCCGTGTTCAGCAGTGGACGTCTTTCGGCTGAAATGATGAATGATGATGACTTAAAATTAATGTTTATAAATCTAAATTAAGCTGCTATTTTTAAATAGTCTATAACAAGATTCGATGAATTTTGCCAATTAACTATGGCTTGGCAATATAACTAAAAACGTGTCATCCATCACAATGAGTTTATTTTTGGTGTAAAATGGTATGGTAGGTATTTCATACACAATGACAAAAGCAAAATAATGGTTATAATGAATTTCACAATAATTTTTAAAATCCTATGCTATGAAACCCACTGATGAACAATCACCTTTTTATACTAGAAACAAAGAAAGAAAATACGTTTATTTGCGGTAAAATATGACGTAAATAAAACTAACACAAAATTTACTAATTGTGGGAAAATATGCTTCATATAGGTATCAATATGCATCCATCCAAAATTGCCATTGTTCAGCATAATGCTGAGACCCAATCAAACATGCATTTTATTCACTATTCAATTTTTTGATTTATGTTGTTACTATTACACAAACTTTCAATTTTTATGTTCGATAAATTCCTTAATACTATAAAAATACTATAGAACACTTTAGCTCGAAGAATTGCCAAACCTAAGTGGCAATGGGCAGGGCACATTGCGCGCAGAACAGATAGCCGTTGGGGCCGAAAGGTTCTGGAGTGGCGATCGCGTACCGGAAGACGTAGCGTTGGAAGGCCTCCCACAAGGTGGACCGATGACCTTATGAAAGCCGCAGGAATCCGCTGGATGCGGGAAGCACAAAACCGGTCGAGGTGGCGGTGCTTGCCACCTTGGTGGAGGCCTATGTCCAGCAGTGGACGTCTTTCGGCTGAAATGATGATGATGATGAACACTTTAGAAGCTGTTCTGTCAGTTTTGTCTTGAACACATTACCCTGTAATAACTTTAATTTATTCGGTAAGTTATTATAAACTAATGCGAAACAGAGTCACAGCAACTAAGGATGCTCTATTCCCTTCCACTATTTCTACCTACACCAGCCATTATAATAGCCCATTTTTCTCGGTAAGGTCAAAATACCTACCTGGACGTCAAGCGTTTTTCCCAAAAATAGAATATGAATAATAAATATTTCCACTATTCCCGGCGTCCATCCATTATGGGAAAGCCTCTTTTGGAGCTCTTATACCTAAATGTCGTGCTTGCCAAACGATGTAACGAGTTTCATCCAACTATTTATTATTTATTAATATTATATCGTGTACAAGAAATACAAATTGAGGTTTTATTTAACGACAGGATATTTATGGTCATTTAAGTGAAATATGTCAATTATTACTCCGGATTATTTTACCGGAGTTACCGACATTGCTTGTAGAGTAAGCAAGCTGAAGTGGCAGTGGGCTGGCCATGTTTGTCGAAGGACCGATAGCCGGTGGAGCAGACGAGTCATGGAGTGGAGACCGCTCGTCAAGCGTAGTGTGGGACGCTCCCCCGCTAGATGGACCGATGACCTCAAAAAGGTGGCTGGGACAGATTGGATGCGGAAGATGGAGGACAGGGTGTTGTGGCGAAGCATGGGACAGGCCTATGTTCAGCAGTGAACTGCGATAGACTGAGTTGATTGATTGTATTATTACTCAACGTATTCCTTCTAATTAAAAATGGCACTTTCAACTATTCCTGACCCAAATCAAATAAATTATCATAATACACACGACACGTCTAAATAGAAACGAAAATTCCAAAGCATATACCTTTAAGACCGCCTTTACTTCAATTCACGCGAAAAAATAAAAAGTTTTTTGTTCTAAACGTATCTCATTTCCCGCAGGCCAATAGGTTTTGTGTCAAAACATGGCCATTACAAGGCTATTTTTGTCACTTTTTTGTCAAAGTGTAGCCTAAAATTGGTGTGCCGACTTGACAAAAACTTGGCCGAGTCTGATTAGGGGTTTGCCAAGTTTCAATTAAGTTTCTTTTAGGTAGCTGAGAAGGCTGTGTTTTTATTACATTCGGGAAAACCTAATTGGTCTGTTTTTGGTACAGATTATATTTTTGCTAATGTAAAAGGCCGTTTAATGGATAAGAAACATGAGATTTTTTTGTGAAGTCTTACAAGCTTCTTGTACTTCATTCCTATTAATGATGGCAACCGTCATACACGTGTGAGCCTATAACTGTTAAACACAATGGTCAAATTAAGCCATTATTCAGCTTAATAGATTGATGTTTCTTGAAATAATTACTGAAGGTCAAATATTTAAAGAACTCAATTTTATGTGGGCGGTAAAATAATTATCATGCTATCTCTTTTAGTCTATAATATATCGAAGCGACATAATACCTTTTAAGGACGTCTTAAAGTGAAGTAGCGTCTGAGTATTCGAAGCTAAGTAAAATTTTTGATGTACATGGGTCGCCCTACAACCACTCAAATTATTATTTTCTCATCGTCTGTTGTTTTGTTTTTTAATTGCAGACCTATCTATAATCAATTATTTGTCGGTATATCTAACATAGACATTTTTACTAATCTTAAGGCGAGGTTCTTGAAGCGTTCATTCTTGTTCTAGGTGGCAGCGGAGCGCGAGTAAATTGTGCCGTTAACTTCGGAAAATTATGTTTTACGATATTAACAATGTATGAACCAGACGGACATTACATCATCATAGACGTTTATTTTGATGTGATTTTCAATACATAAAGTATATTGAAATAAAATGAGTTTTAATCTACGACATAAGGGTATGTTTGGATTTTTTTTTTCTATCGAGTGAACTTTGTCCAATTATATAACGAGTAACCGAAGTACCTACAGAAAGGTCTCAAAAGCAATATAATAATTTTTTCACGTGTTTAATCATTACCGTTTCTAAATGAAATGGCATTAAAATTAAATTTACTAGAGGTTAAGACTCAGGCTTGTAAAGAACTGAGATCTGTAAGTAGGTCTGTGTAATTTCCTCCGTTCAATTGTTTCTCAAGGTTGTAAGTCTGCGCTCTACCTCCTCAGGATATCAAATAGGTAATAGAAATGTATTAAAAATCCTATTATTATAGATAAGTATTGGTGAGATTTCATAATTGTGGGGTTTGTGGCTAAGTAATAATACACGGGTCGATCGGTCAGGTTAAGCTACACTTGCCGCGGTTAACCGTGGATGGGTGACCATCTTTACATTCCAAGACCCCTCCATGCCTCGGAAAGCACGTTAAGCTCGCGGTTGTCATTCTGGATCTTTGACAGTCGTTACGGGTCGTCAGAAGCCCGAAAGTCTGAAAACCAATCTTACCAAGGGTACATCTCATCTAGGATACATGTTGAAGTTTTCCTAGGATGCGACTGACACCGCGGCAAACAGCTAGTACTTTCATAAATGGGAAAGTACAATTTCTAATTTGATTATTGTTGTAATAATATAAAATCATCACGATAAGTAAAAAGTATAAGTCCTACGCCACCTTAAAAATTTTCCTTATCGTTCGTAATAAACGAACTTTTAAAGACTCTTTTGATCTTCATTTTAATCAAGCGCCCATGAATTAATTATAAGAGCTTAATTATATTTAATTAACATGAATAAAATCTTTGTAGAATGTTCTATATTACTGAAATATATGTTTTAGTCAATTAAGGTTCGAAATGGAAAGAAAACAGAGTATATTGAGTACATTTTATACGATTCGATAAAGTCAATTGAAGGGAGAGATTTATTGTAACTTAATTCAGGGGTTCTAAGCAATTCGGTAGGAAAACGTCGTGGTAAGAAAAAATTGATTTACTGGGTACCCATATTGGCGGGCAGTTTTTTAGCCCATTGTATGGGCCGTTTTTTCATGAAGAAAATCTAGCAAAAAACGTCCTGTTTTTTCCGAACAATTTGACATTCTTACGTCTAACCTGCGCCACAGGTTAATATAGATGGGGCACTCCGCAGTTTAGGTATGAAGCTACAAGTACGCGGCGGGCCCATCTCACTGAGCCAATTCAGTAGGAGTCACGCGCGCCGCCGATATAAGAGTTATGCGATAGAGAGGCAATTTTTCGGTGAATATAACTGTAGGTAATACGTTGGTGATCGAATCAGAAATGAAGAGATCTGCAGGAGAACCAAGGTAACCGACATAGCTCGAAGAATTGCCAAACTTAAGTGGCAATGGGCAGGGCACTTTGCGCGCAGAACAGATGGCCGTTGGGGCCGAAAGGTTCTGGAGTGGCGACCGCGTGCCGGAAGACGTAGCGTTGGAAGGCCTCCCACAAGGTGGATCGATGACCTTGTGAAAGCCACAGGAATCCGCTGGATGCAGGTATCACAGAACCGGTCGAAATGGCGGTGCTTGAGACCTCTGACCAGCAGTGGATGTCTTTCGGCTGAAATGATGATGAATGATGAATACGTTGTGCGACCTGAATTGCACTTTATTATATCGTAGCAAGAGTTGCTTTTTATTTAAATGGTTTTGCGGAATGGAAACCAGAAAATTTCCTTTTTTTAATAACTTTGTTTAAAACCGAAATATTATAAAAATAATTACGGTATGATTATTTTTTAATTATTATTTCTTAAAATCAGTACTTAAAAGAAAATGGAACCTTTTTTTCGCCATTTTATGTGAATTACCATCACAAAAATATTTTTTTGATGTTATCCCCTTTGTTTACATAAATTATCTGAATTTCAGACTTTGGGTATAGATAGGTACAACAAGTTTAACAAGGACGAAAACATTAAAATAGATACACTAAAATAATAAAAATAAAAAAGTTTAAAAAACCATTGTAGGCTGTAGCCAGTCTGCCCGTGGAAAAGGTTGAAAAAAGTTATTAACTTTTTAAGGGTAGAAACCTTTTGCACCTTAATTAACTAACTGTATCATTTTCTAGCGTCTCGCCCCGGCTTCGCACCGTTGTTTTTAACTATTTTGTTTATTATTATATATCCCTACGTCGATTTGAAATAATGTACCTTTCAAATGATGCAATTCGAATAGTGAGAGGTCTCACCTCTACCTAACCCTTCGGGGAATACATTCGTGATGTTTTGTTAAGTTTCTTCCGAAACTTTTTTTAACAACCAACTGATTTAAATCGATAGAATTTGATAAAACAGCAGTTGATTGATGGGAACATTATTTCAGTAGGCATCTAGACAAGAACATCGAAGGACAAGGTCGGTTGTGTTGGTATTCATGTCTCATCAATGACGTAAAGTGACTAATAATAACGCGCATGTTAACGGAATTAGCTTTAAATTATGAGTAAATTATCGATCTGTTGATTTTTAGTTTGTTTAGCGATTCTGTATGAGATTTTAAAAGTTTTTTTAAAGTGAAAACTTCTTTAATAATAATAATAATAATAATTTATTTATTTGCAGACCTTGAAGTCCATAGTGTGAGTAATAACATGAAATATACTTAACTATTATTAGTAACACATAATCAAACAACAAACAATAACATACAACATAACAAAAATAAACAAAACAAGATGCCCATCCTATTTCGAGCCGACCTGTGGTCTTTAGGCGCGTTGAGCACTTTTTGGGTGAATAAAAATCATGGAACTCGCGTCATCGTCACCGAATGTTTTCCATGAGCTATTTATGTATACTGTGTATGTATGTGTATTTTTGGGTAAACAAAAATCATGGAACTCGCGTCAAGGCTCGTACAGACTAGTGCGATATCGCGGGCGCAACGCGACACTAGTAGCAAAATTCCTTTGTCGGTGCCTGTCGCGCCCGCGATATCGCGCGAGTCTGTACAAGCCTTCATCGTCACCGAACGCTCCCCATGAGCTATGTACATGTATACTGTGTATGTATGTGTACATTTTGGGTGAACAAAAATCATGGAACTCGCGTCATCGTCACCGAACGCTCGAAATTAATAATCTAATAGCTCGACGGTATAATTCACAAGTTACTTCGTTTTTACTTTTTATGTGAAAACTCGTTTAATTGAAGCCATTGTGATATCACTAAACCTTCATTTACCCTCGCAGAGAATGTAGCGCGTTTACAGAACGCGCTCCGCGGCCCTGCACGCGAAGCTGCCGCGTCACTGCTTATCTCTGCCGAGGACCCCGACGACATCATGGTTGAGCACTTTTTGGTAGGGGAACAACTTCGCGATAGTCACTGAACGCTTTCCATGAGCTGTAATGTATAAAAGAACAGTTATTCCAAAGTTTTGTGTTTTCTGCCAATTTTTTTTTTAATACTTATAAAAGAGCAATCGCTACTCTTTTCATAGCATCAAAGATAAGACGTATGAGTATCCAAAAAATATAACTGTGTCCTGAGAGTAAGTAATATATCGTCAGTATCATAATCAGCCTATAATATTTCCCACAGCTGGGACGCAAGCCTCTTCTCTTCGAAAGGGAATGGGCTATAATCTACCACGCGGGTTCAGTGCGGGTTGGTAGATGTCACATGCCTTCGAATTTTTGGTTCGAGAGCATGCCGGTTTCCTCATGATATTTTCGTTCACCGTTTTGAGAGCATCACTCATCATTAATGTTCGTCCATCTACATCATAATAACAAAAACATTACTAATAATTATCTGTTTACTATAATGATCAAAATAGTTCTAAGAATGCACCTCACCCATTTTAGATCAAGCAGGTAACTAAAATATATTTAATTTCCAAGTAGGACTCAATAAATTACTCTTGATTAATTACTTTAAGAGCGTGTTTTGATGAATACTTGCCAGAATATTTCTCTTGGTTAATTTAAATTCTAAAATATTAGTTAATCACTTGGCCGAATTTCGCTGGAGTACAAGGTTGATAGGAGTTTGGGATCGTTTTGAGTACTATTTCAAGATGTTTAAGTGACTCTTAAATATGAGACATAATTTTATGTTTGAGTAAAATATGTCGCTCACCGAGTTGGAAAAAAATCCGCCTTGGAGTTTGCCAAAGAGCTATTCGGTAGAGCATTCTGGCTATAAAATGAACAGGCAAAATACCGAATACCACCCTTTTTTGGGTGGGAAATTATTAATTATTGATTTTTATTAATTATTTTAATTTTATTATTATATTTATTATTGTTGTCATTACGTCAACGCCGGCTGTCGCTGAAAACCAGCGCTGGGGCTCTGCCTTGCATAGGGTCGCAGCATAATGCTGAGCGATAGCCGTTTTCATGTTTTTATAGTTTTTATAGTTTTCATTTTTTTTGTGTTTAGGTATGTTCTTTATTGCGTCATGTTTACCGCAAATAAACGTTTTTTCTTTCATTCTTTATTTTCTTTGAAATAACTTCTCCCGATCTGAGCGGTGCGGTATCAGACTTTTACTGACTAAAACCCACCCGTGTTCCTTTAGCTACCTGTGTGCCAGGGCCACGGTATCCTTTTCGGACAAACCTGCAACCCTGGCAGGTCGGAACACTATCCTGTGCTCCTAAGCGGAAATTATAAACGTAGGCAAGAAGGCTACGGACTCGGGTAAAATAAGTTAAGAAAGATGATATGGCTATTAAGGGAAAGACTACTGAAATGATGACTAACAGAGAAGAATGGAAGAAAAATACATGTTGAACCGACCCCAAATAAATGGGTCCGCACCCACTTGACCCGCTTAGACTCGACCCGAAGAATAATATCAGATGTTTTACTACCAATTTATTGCTATTTGTACAGTCAGGCAAAGTGATATTTTAATTCTAAATAACTCATTATACATAGAGGGGTTTATTCATAAACGTTGCTTAAAGTTAAGTGACGTTCAAACGTCAAAAATGTATGGGTAAATAGTCGCTAATCATTACTTAACTTTAAGCAGCGTTTATAAATAAACCCCAATATATTTAATATTTTGATATGGTATATAATTTATCCTAGTAGCCAGTGAATTCGTTTAAAAAATGTAGCTATATAAAGATAGCCTCTACGTCGCTTCAACCGGTTTTCTGGAAACAATAGAGAAAGCGGCTCATATCTATTGTTCAAACTAGATCTGTCTCTTTCTAGCGCGGCAAAAATGCAAGTATGTAGGGTGCCGATATGATAAGAAAGTAAAGTATATGTAATTATAATCAAATCTAGACTGACTCAATAAATACCACCGTGCCCTAACTTTATGATCGTAATGAGAATTAACAATAATCTGTGATTTTTACTATTTAAAGTACAAAGTGTATATATTATATATTAAAAAAGGAAATGTAGTTACTTGTTTAATTATTGATTTATTTATGCAAACATTATAAATAAAATAAATAAAAAATAAAAATTTAATTTTACACTCTCTGTGGTGCAAGCGTTAATTCGACACTTTTCTGTCTGACTATACATCGACGTTTTTACCTGTATCAAAACAACAAATATCCTGGTATTATTCTTCGGGTCGAGTCTGAGCGGGTCGAGTGGGCGCGGACCCAAATAAATTGGGATAGGGGCAAGAGAATGATTGTCATGAAGTGATGAAGGAAAACAAAAAGGCAGTCAAATGCGATTGGGCTGGTCACATCAGTCTTCACGCAAAAAGTTTAACACAAGTTTAGTAGCGAGGTTAGTTGCCCAGAGAGCGATATAATTCATTCAATATTAACCACGCACCCTCACGCACCCCCTAGTCACCCTTGCCACTTAAACCATCGGCATCTTTATTTAATTTTTCATTAGACACGATTATCCACAAATTACGGAAAAACGTAATTAACATTTTTGAAGTGAAAACTTCTTTGGGCGCTTTGAGCGATTTTTGGTAGGGGAAAAACTGGATTATTCCACAAATCCCCCCTGAATATCCCCCTTAGGGATACTTTTCCTAAGTGGAATCTTTAAAAAACAGTCTAGAATTCACCACTGATAATCTCGCTTAGGGGGGAAAACTAGAATTGAAAAAAAAAAACTTATTCCAAGACCCCCCTGAAAGTGATTTTTTTTACATTAAGGTTCAGTTTTCTCCACTGAGGGGATTCTCTGGAGGATTAGTGAAGTAAGCCGGATTATCAGGGGTGTATTCTAGACTGGTTTTTATATATTCCACTTTTCCTCCTAAGGGGGATTTGTGGAATAAGCCGAAAAACTTATGGGTTCGGTTCGTGATCATCACCGAACGCTTTCCATGAGCTGTATGTATACTGTGTATATATGTGTACTTTTTGGGTGTACAAAAATCGTGGAACTCGCGTCATCGTCACCGAACGCTTTCCATGAGCTATATGTATAAAAGAACAGTTATTCCAAAGTTTTGTATTTTCACTTCTGTCGGTAGTCCTTATGACTGCCAATTTTTTACTTAAATGTTCACTCATTCTGATCTCTAAACCATGAGGCTTGGAGATCGGATGAGTGAAATTGACTTTAATATAAAAATAGTCCATAACCATTGCTTAGTTGCTTATTATGGGTGCTTGTAGCTATGTAGTAACACCCGTATGGGTCGATCGATTAAGTTAAGCAATGTTTGCCGCGGTTGGTCCGTGGACGGGTGACCATTCTTACATACCAAGACTCCTCTGTGCCTTGGAAAGTACGTTAAGCCGTTGGCCCCGGCTGTCATTCGTGGATCTTTGACAGTCGTTACGGATCGTCAGAAATCTGAAAGTCTGACAACTAGTCTTACCAAGGGGTATCGTGTTATCTAGTTACTGGGTTGTGGAGGTCAAGAAAGCAGACAAAATCAATTACGTTGCAAATTTTATTGTATAGTTAATTATTTTTGTGACATTAACTTTAAATTGTGTGATAATTTTAACTCGCACTTTGACTTATTATTTGTTAAAATTTAAGTTAAATCATCTACTATAACAATGCACCACGTATCTAACACTTAATTAATTTATCCGTTATTGTTTCATTTTTAATTGTTTTTACCTATTATGGTATAATAATTTTATTCTAGGTACATCGTCTTCACATATAATGTTATAAAGTCAAATCATTTATTTCAAATAGGCACGAAGATGCACTTTTGCACGTCAAAAATTACATGAATAGTTAATTGATTCTAGTTACGCCTTCCAAAAGGTAGTTATGTATGGAGAAGAATGGGCAAGAAACTCCATACTTACTCTTTTAAAATGTTAACAATAGTTTGTATACATTAATTAGGTGAAGACGATGTACCTAGAATAAAAATAAAAATTACTTACCACAATTGGTAAAAAGAATGAAAAGTGAAGTAATGACAGAAAAATTAATAAATGCGATAGGTACATGGTGCTCACATATTTACAAACATTGTATATGATTATCCAAAAAAAATAAAATAAACATATAATAAGTCAGTGTGTGAGTTAAATTTATATTAATCACAGAAAATAAAATTAATATCATAAAAATTATAAATTATACAGTTAAATTAGCAACCAGTTTGATTTTGTCTAGACTCTAATAATTGATATACCTAAACAAAGTATTGTAAAACAGTTTAAAAGAGTAACGGAGGAGATTCTTGCCCATTCTTCTCCATACGAAACTACCTTTTGGAAGGTGCAACTAGAACCAATTTTATTTCCGTTTAATTTTTACGTCCAAAAGAGCCATTTGTGTGCCTCATCATTTCAGCCGAAAGACGTCCACTGCTCGACATAAGCCTCCCCCAATTGAGGGGTTTGCCATAATCGTCACGCTTGGCAGGCGGGTTGGCGATCGCAGTATGGTGTGTCTATTTGAAATAAATGCTTTGACTTTGCAGTCGCTCCATGTGAAATAGGTACTAGTATTCAGCTGTATCCGGTTAGACTAAAAGCCGAGCCCAACATAGTTGCGAAAAGGCTAGGCAGATGATGAGTAGATAGGATATATATAGCAGATACATCGTTTGCAAGGCAAAATAATACGTAGTAACAGTTATCAAAGTAAATATTGCTAAGTAATCTCTCCGTTATCAGTGCGACCCCTTAAATGCGGAGGGTAAATGTCAGAAGTGTTAGAACTCAGAGGTCTTGATAAGGAGTTCAGTCTCACGTGAGAATCACTCTTTGTTATACAATTTATACATTCTCAAAGTGTAAAATGTTTCGTATTATAATTATTCGGCCTAGTAGGTATGCCGCGGAACGGTTGGAGTATTCGTTAGTGTTCAACAGTTCCTTCTGTGTGTAGGTAACAAGTAATGCACGACAAGTTGGTAAAGCACAAAAACTGAGCATTGTAAATCGTCCCGGCCAATTTCAACGGAGATTAGCCAAATACGCAAATTCAAATTCAAATTACACAGTACATAATCATACATTTCCAGATGTCTTTCTTCAATCACGGGACGTGAAACAATTGGTACCTAGTAGCAGCTGAAATATCGGCACGATTGTCCGGACATCGGAACTTGGCTTCAGTGATTAAAGAAGCAAGTAACAGTTCTGAAAAGTGTCAAGCAATGAAAAGAAGTGTGGGTGTTCACGAAAGACCAACATGTTTGTCAAAAGAGGAGGCTTTGGCATATTACGTAGGCCCTAAATCTAAAAGCCACTCATATAAATAAACAAGAAAGTGGAGCAGTAAAACAGGTCATCAGGTATTTCCATCATTCTATAATGTCAGGCAGTCAAAAATTGAGTGTTACCCTCCCGAGGAATAGATTTTTGTAAACGAAACGCGTGCAGAAATTAAACTTCAGGCGGTTTTGAATAAAACCGCTGATCGTCTCATTTCTGCACAGCATGAAGTTTTAAAATCTTTAACTCCTGTCTCATCATTCTCCTTTATAAGCAAGTGCGGTGCGATGGAAGTTCTGGTCATGGCACTTTCAAACAAAAATTCACAAATACTGCTAACTTTATTATTAGTTGAAAAAATCTTGATTTTTTTAATACTAAGTTAGTTTTATGATCTGTATGTTATTTAATTAAAGAAATATTACGTTAATGAGTAGTAATGAAGTCGCATTATGTGCCATTGTGTAATTAGTGATTAGGTTATTATTAGTTGAGTATTTTATGACTATTGGAATTTTTATATTTTTGTTTATTGTTATTTTCTACCTGTTTCAATATATGAAACATCTGTTGTAATTTTTTTTGTTGGTACTCGTGACCTTGCCTTCTTTTATTTGAGTTTTTTGTGCTGAAACCGCATCAAAACATAAGAAAGCCGTACCAAGCAAAATACCTCTAATATATAATTTTGTCTAGCTAGCATGTTCTAATGAAAACAGTGTGCGACCTGATCCCACCATCTCCCTTTTATTACCGGACTACCAGATGTACTGCAGGGTACCATGCGTACTTGGTTGATATCCCGTCCAGTCGTACTCAGCGCTTCTCCTCCACATTTATTATGCGCACAGCCAAAATGTGGAACTCTCTGCCAGCGTCTGTGTTCCCTTCCACATATAATCCGTCCGCCTTTAAACCAGGAGTGAACAGTCATCTTCTGGGCACGCTCGTTCCATCATAGACCTCATCCATCGCTTGCCATCAAGGGAGATTGAGGTCAAGAGCAGGCCCAATCAGTAATAAAAAATAAAACTATATGTTTCACATCAAAAAGGTTACACAACACATTATCTGTACTTCACAACCGAACTGGGCCTCAAGTCTGGTATTACAATAGTGTCAGAATGGTCTCTTCATTGTGAGTTTTTGACAGATTTGCCATACAAAAACTGTCAAATACTCACAATGGCGAGACCATTCTGACACTATTGTAATAGCAGACTTGAGGCCCTGGATGAACTGCAAAAAAAGAATAAATACAACAAAGGTGGATCATATATTTTTTCAAAAGTTTCCAAGAGACACGGCTATATGAAATGTAATTTCTATTGTGAACATAATTATTATAAAATATCAGCTTTTCGCTCCCTTTGCCAGCAAGAAAAATACCAATTGGAAACATCATATTCGTAGGTAATATTGAAATTGAAAAATGAGTACGTAATATTTTTCTTTTCTAACTTAAACTTAATCAACGTGGTTTTAAAGTTTTTCTTTTAGTTAAAAAACTATGCTTTCGTAGTTCCTCAAAGGACTCCTGTTAGAAAATGTTGCTGGTTATTGTAAAGTTTTTTGATAGGAATAATTTCGTGTCCATACGTTATTTATTTATTTATTTATATATACTTTATTGTACATCAGATTACACATTACAAAAGAAAAGAAAACTTATACACTATAAAATATACAATGGGCGGCCTTATCGCATACTGCGATCTCTTCCAGGCAACCTTGGCATGGACAGTGAATTTATGGACATAAAATGGGGTTGTCATTGGTGCAAAAATAAAAAGTATAACAGTACAATATCCTATAATAGATACACAGATATATAATAGATACATACATACTAACTAAATAAGCAAATAAAACAAATGAAGACCAACGTTAATATATATGCAGTATGGTTTGAGGTATCGTAAAGACAAATTGAAAATTATTTGTTATTATTTGTTCAAATGAAATAGGTACTGACATGAAAAGCGACCATTCACCAATTTCAACCACCCGTATGTTGTGTTTTTGCCAAATGGACAATCAGTTACACAATATCTTACGTTATACGAGATTAGACTGAAGCAGTTACGGTTTCCTTATAGAAGAGCGGTGTCCGTCATATTATTAGGTGGCGCATAAGTAATCACCTGATTTCTTAAGACTTTTTTGTGAATACGAAAAATTTGCCTGGTATTTTTTTTTTTTTTTCACGGAACACCTTCATATCTCACACTTATATACGCTGTGAAGACCGTCTGCAGATGCTCAACTGCATAGCATGTCATCTGGTTGATGTTTTTGGGTTGATTTGGACAGCGATATTCTCGGCAGAAAGACTGCACCGGGGCGGTCATGCCTAAGACCATCCCGTGTTGAGCCAGTCTCCATAAGACAAGTGGCCAAACGCCGCAATATTTGCGCAGTGGGTGATGCATGACCACGACGGGAATTGATGACAAAATTCATGTTGGGTTAACACCACTGACCGATAATTGATTAAAAACAATGAGACAATTATTACGCGTTCTTGTAGAGCATAGGAAACCATGATTTTGCGATGTGTATTTTACATTTGTGTACTACACAAATGTTAAAAAGTCACAATGAATGAGATTCTCTCATTTTTGAAAATGGAATGGATGGTCCATTCCATTTTCCAAAATGAGAGAATCTTCCAAAGAAGTGATAACTAACGCGCCACTGCTACTTAAGAGATTGTGTCTCTCTATTTGTAAAGGAACAAAAACCCAGATGCAAGATGGTTTTGTTTCGAAATACAAGAAAACAAGAAACTGTAATAACGTACGTACGTAGCCTGTAGGGGTCTACCGCAATAATAGGTTATGACATTAAACCCTTACAATTTAATTTAACATGTAGTAGGTAGGTGACTATACTCGTAATTGTCACTTATTAATGCTAGCCAGCTTAAACTAAGGTCGTGGGGAGTTGGAGATGAAGCCACCTAGTATAATGGCTGTAGAAGCTAGGCTCGGTGCTACCTTACACACCTTTCTTGTATTTATAGGATATGGTATATAATGGTAAAAGTTAGTCTCGAATTTTAAGGGAAGTAGCTTTATTGAATCACTATAACACTTAGTTACAAGAAATGGTAAAAAATTGACAACTATATGACTATAAACTATGTAAATGTATGGTAAAATGGTAATGGTTTTGAGTACGTGGTGTCTCTAATGAGATCTGAACGCCAACTGGCCCACGTTTTGGTGAACGAGCATACTTGCGTTCGATGCAATTATGCATTTTTGCTGAGTGTTCAATTAAAACTCGAACAGCGGCCGTCATGAACAGCTGTCATTTTTATCAGTTTTGACATAAAGGGGTAAGCTCTAAGGTAGCTCGCGACATGCAAGTATTCTTTCGTTTTTTGCAATTATCAGGTCAGTGGTAGATTGTATATTGATCAAAATATGATACGCGACCATAACAAGTATGTATTTACAGAATTATAATCGGAGGGGCTCGTGGCTAAGTTTTAACGGCCGCAAAGGTCAATCGATCACGTTAAGCTTCGCTTGCTGCGGTTGGTCCGTGGATGGGTGACAATCTTAAGCTGAAAATCGACAGCTGTTCCGTACGTTTATATTCGCATCATCGTCATCATTTCAGCCGAAAAACTTCCACTGCTGGACATAGGCCTCCACCAAGCACCGCCACATCGACTGGTTCCGTGCTTTCCGCATCCAGCGGATTCCTGCGGCTTTCACAAAGTAATCAGTCCACTTTGTGGGAAGCCTTCCTACGCTACGTCTTTCGGTACGCGATCGCCACTCCAGAACCTTTCAGCCCCAACGGCCATCTGTTCTGCGAGCAATGTGCCCTGCCCATTGCCACTTAAGTTTGGCAATTCTTCGAGCTATGTCGGTTACCTTGGTTCTCCTGCGGATCTCTTTATTTCTGATTCGATCACGTAGGGAAACTCTAAGCATAGCCCTCTCCATTGCCCTTTGGGTGACTTTTAGCCTTCTAATAAGGCCCATTGTGACCGACCACGTTTCAGTGCCATAGGTCATCACTAGCAACACGCACTGGTCAAAGACTTTTGTCTTGAGACACTGCGGTATGTGGGACAAGAAGATATTGCGTAGCTTCCCGAACGCTGCCCAGCCGATTCGGATTCGACGATTGACCTCTTTCTCGAAGTTGGACCTACCTAACTGGACAGTTTGTCCTAGGTAAACATACTCGTCCATAACTTCGAGTGTAGCGTCTCCGATATTCGTGTTCGCATAGCTCGTCAAAATGTAGGAAACAGCATTTTTTTTTTTCGAAAGTTCAGGCTTGGTCCCTTATTGAAAGTTGTTTATAATGATGAGTACAATTACCCTTAAGAGGATACCCATGAATTTAATTTCTCCCTGTAGAAGTATAGATACCGTGCTTCCATTGCGCGAATTACTTGCCAATAGACCTCATTTAATAGTTCAATGGTTTTTATCAATAGGTCATGAAAGCCAAAGTGCCAATTTAATACATTTCAACGACGGGTTATTGCGGGGCGTCAAAAAGAGGCCATGTGCGAGTCGGATTCGCACACGAAGGGTAAAAAAAAAATGTTGTGTCTATTGTACGGTGGTACGGAACCACCGTACAATATACACTACATTTTTGTTTAATACTTTAGTTTAATTTTACACATTACAAAAGAAAAGAAAACGTATACACTATAAAAATATGCAATGGGCGGCCTTATCGCATACTGCGATCTCTTCCAGACAACCTTGGGCAAACATTCTCCCAGACTACCAATATTTGTTGTTATAGCGGTCATAGTAGTACACACACTTTGTGAAAATTTCAAGTGTCAACCTATTACGGTTCAAAATATCCAGTCCTGTGACAGACGGACAGCGGAAGCTTATATAGTAATAAGATTCCGTTGGCACCCTTTGGGTACGGAAACCTAATAATAGGGTCCCGTTGGCACCCTTTGGGTACGAATCCCTAATAATAGGGTCCCATTGGCACCCTTTGAGTTCGGAACCCAAAAAAATTAACTGCTGAGACACAGGCCTCCTCTCAGTGAGAGCGATTGGGCCGTAAACTACCACGCGGACCCAGTGCGGTTTGGTGGAAAGCGATGAATGAGGTCTATGATGGAACGAGCGTACCCAGAAGATGTCTATTCACTCTTTCTTAAAGGCAGACGTGTTATAGGTGGAAAGGAACACAGACGCTGGCAGAGAGTTCCACACTTTGGCTGAATGATTAAAAGTCATAGAACCAAAATTTGTCGTTTATGATGTTAGTGATATCTCAGTCCGGCAAGGTTTTTAGTGTTTTACCAATCATCATTTCAACTGAGACGTCCACTACTGGACATAGGCCTCCCCCAAAAGAGGGGGATTTGCCATAATCGCCACGCTTGGCAAACGGGTTGGCGTTCGCAGTATGGTGTTAAAAATGCATAGAGAACGCTGCTACCCATTCTCTAGTAAGTCCCTTAGTCACCTTTTACGACACCCACGGGAAGAAATAGGGTGATTCTATTCTTTACGTCCGGTACCACACGTCTTTATTTGCATAACACGTTGACTGTCCGTGCATTATATGTAATGCATTTCCGACTCAGCCATGACGTTCGTGCATTACATGTAATGCATTAGGTAATACAAATAGCATTGGCTTTTGTGAGTTGGACGTTTGAACAAAATAACAATAATATTTTGGCAGACGTATAGACAAAGATACAAGGAAATTTAAAAACAAAAAAAAAGCAAAAAACTAAATATCGAGCAAAATAATCCGGACGTCTCGTGGTACGTAGTAAATTTTGTTTTTTTATCTAGGGCATCTCAGATTGTAACCACTAAGGTTCCGACTCTTTAAGCGGACTTTCCTGTGGCTGCCTTAAGCTCCTAACGAAACTTAATGCCTCCAGCCAGGGCGAAATTTTGCTTGGAATTTCTTTACTTATATATATATTTTTTTTTCTGTTACAGGTAACAACAACACTACATATACAGGATTTAATTAGGTGAGAATCAAAAATATTATTATTGTAAAGTTACCCAAAAATTATATGCCAACTTTTACTGTATATAGATTTATCGAAAGATTAAAATCGTTACGACTTGTCCATACTGAGAAGAGTGAGCTCACACAGCCCGCATGAAACGAAAGATACGATTTTCAGTATGAGTGAGCGAGACAATACTATACAAATGTCATTGTCAACGTAACGACGACTCGGTTGGCGCAGTGGTTAAGCGATTGACTGCTGAGCTGCGTATCGAACAGATATTTGTATGACCTACAAGTAGTTGTTCCGGGTCTGGCTGTTTTTTAAATGTTTTTAAACGCACCCACGATACAGGAGAAATTCCTAGTGACCAACGTGACCATCTTTTGACACGGCCGGGTGAATCTAACGATTTATATCTTTGCGTATCTTCTCCAAGATTTATAGATACACCGTCCGGTTCACCCAATACAGAAAATAAACTGCCACTTGGGACTTTAAGGCGGAGACTGGACTTGCAACTTCTGTTTGTAATAATCGAGTTTTTGTTACGCTTGACAGAAGACAGTGCAGTGAGCCGAGCCGCTCAATGAGAGCATTGCGATTGCATGTTTATAAACAAGTCAATGCAGTCGTTTTGTTTTTTTTCTTCTTCTTCCAATATCAATAACTAAATAATAGCACATTATTGCAAAGGCCGGGAAATATGCAATTGTAGGTCGAGTATGGGTATGAAAGCCGAGCCGTAGGCGAGGACTTCACTTATACGAGACAGGCAATTGCCATTTCCGCCGAGGCATATAAAGTGCTTTTCTCAAAAGAATGCAGCGAAATAAAACATACTTTCATGTATATTCTTTTGACTTTGCTAGAAGCAGGTTTTCCATTGCCAATTTGGCTTATGATCTCCATATCACTCTCTGAACCGTTGGAACTCATTTTAATTAAGTACCTATTAAAATTTTATTTATTAAGTGTGTAAATAACAAATCAAGACAAACAGCTTTGCCGCCAATTTTGTATTTATCAATTGTGCCGAAAGGCAAACGCATTTACGGCTATACAGCCACGTGAACGCAATTTGTAAGCAAAAGACTTACTTTGGTATGCCAAGAATGATAAAAGAGATCCAGTCAGAGTATTTAATAACCCCAGCACGCCGTTTCATATAACATTGCTGGAGCGTTGTAATGTTCCAAATTCAAAAACCGCTCCTGCAATGGATTTGATTTTCTTCGTCCGTAAATTAGATAACTTCGCGTGTTCTTTTTTTCAAAAATAATATCAATATTTCCATGCATGTTTGAGAAAAATTTGTTTAGCACACACAAACTCTACGTCCGCCATTCTGAATAAAAATGCGGCACGCTTGAGTCAATTGCTCGAAGCGAACGTTCGCCACGTTTAATGTATCACCGTTTTGTAACAAAAAATGGAGCGCCCTTGAGCCATGTGCTCGAAGCGAGCGTTCGCCACGTCTTGTGTATCGCTGCTTTGTAACCAAGCTCACCCCAAATGAGACATTACATACAAAAGTTGCAAGTCAGACTCCGCCTTAAGGCTGTAAAGTGAATTTCAGAAATCGTAACTTCCAGCCTTGGATGTATTTATTGCTTCCTGAACTGAAAACGATGATTTTACGATGAACCCTTACATTTCAAATGCTGATACTAACGCTCGTAGGTCCATCTTCGTACACACGGCTACACATCAAGCTATAAATTTCCAGAATAAGCTGACCTCTCACTATACGGAAATCCTATAATACAATGCGAGATTAGCTTATACTGGAAATTTTTAGCTTGATGTGTAGCCGTGTGTACATAAGATAATAGGGCCCAGTTGAAAAATGTCCCACCGATATAGTTAAGATGTCATCTAGCAGACGTGTTCAATCTAGACCTTTGTATGCCAACGATTTAGTTCACAAACTTCCCTGGATCTAAACTTAGTTGAATTGCCGAAGCCAAGGTTCGAATATGTATAAATTAAGGAGATATGATTGTTATTAAATGAATGAAACATACAAGTAATGAGGTTACGTCGTATACTGACACTTGGACTAAATGAATATTTTATTTTGATTTGTTAACATTTTACATAATTATATCTATTTTATTGATAATTATTTATGTATTTCTGTATCTGCTCGTGACTAGGGCATGCATTCCGGAATTCCGGAATTCCGTAATAATTTTTCTGATATTTCAATTCCGGAATTGAGAAGAGTAACATCGGAATTCCGATAATCATATTTTTTTTGATATTTTGATTATTATTTTATCTAAACGCAACCAAACTAGTCTGTGGAACTTTCCACAAGCCGCTAGTCGGCCAATGTTTAATTAGAGTAATAAGGGAGAAAGACGTTTAATTTGTTACTAAAAATGATTAAAAGACTGATATAAATTATAAATCTTGTTTGATTTGAAACAAACTTTAAAAGTTACCGGTTCCGGAACCAGTTCCGGAATTCCGGAATCATATTTTCCAATATTGGAACTCAGTTCCGGAATTGAGAACCTTCCGATATTGCATGCCCTACCCGTGACATCACATTGGGCCCTATCAGAATACCAGCGCTGCGATATTTATTTTTAAATGTGGCAGCATCATGCTGAGATAGGAGCGTTGGGCCTCGTACAGGACCTTCTGTTTTTTATTTGCTTATAATTTTATTTTTGATCCTTTTATTATTGTGTTTAGTTGAGTTTGTGATCTTCCTGTGCGAGTCACAATAAATACTTTTCTTTCTTTCAAATGTATCTATGGTCTGTTCCAAAACCACTTTTAAGAAAATATAACAAACCCTGTTCAGGTTCAAAACGTACGCAATCACTCACTAAGGGAATTAGTAATGCATTCATAAATGTGTCTAGAAAGTTCCGCTTTCTATCTCACCATTATTTCCAACAATAATAATAATTATTGTTCGAATAACATGATTAAATTACAATAAAAAAAAATATATCGACGATATCATTTATTTGCTTATAATGTAGGTATACAGATATGATGTGATTTTTATAATAGTCCCGATAAATTTTACCTTACGGTATGCAAAATTTTCAGTCAAGAGAACAATTTTTTTGATTGTAAAATTAACCTCAACTGTCAAATGAAATACATTTGTAAAGTGATTTTAAATTATAATTTCGGGTGTAATTATTCAAATAACTACCAAATCAAACCACTCAATGAAGCGGCAAACAAATGGCACTATAAATTGGCGTCCACAGATACGTTTTCTGATCCTGCCTCCATATTGCGACCAAAATTAGTCACCAACAATGCCAGTAATTCCACACGGACTACCTCTTGTGGCTTTTCTCGGCCCCATTTCCCTAAAAATGTACACATGTTACATACAAAGCCACATTTAACATGACCTTGTTCAGCCTTAGGGGCTGTCAGGAAAATCTAGATGTTTTTGTATTTATAACATTTTTTTCAGTCTCATTTTCCATTATGACTTGAGATGAATATTTGAGAGAATACTGAAAATTGTATACATTCACGTTGAATATTATGTCGGAGTATTTTTTGCTAAGACTGATATTTAGGTAGGTTATCTATTACTGGACTAAAACCCCTAGTAGCATTTTCCGTTGGCATTTAGTTGGGCTACCTTCAAAGGTATGTGGCCCAACCAAACGCCAACAAAAATGCTACTAGGAATAGGTGGACTAAAACCATTACAAACTGGTATCCTATCAACAAACAGAGAAAGCGTGGGAGACGCAACAAGAGATGGAGTGACGAGATATCAGGCTTAATAGGAAAAACATGGAGCAGACTAACTAGAGAGGAGCAGATAGGGAGGCTTTTACCGCACTTGGCGGTCCCTATAGATTGCCACTTATTTTTTAATCCCCTAGTGGCACTTATAGATTTCCGTAGGTGTGTCCATGGCATTACTGGGGGCCCTATCAGAATACCAGCGCTGCGGTATTTATTTTTTAAATATCGCAGCATTATGCTGAGATAGGGGCCTTTTTGGCCTCGCACAGGACTTTTTCTACTATGTTTTTTGTTGTTGTTTACAGTGTAAATTTTGTTAGTTTTAAATGCAAATTTTTTACTGTTTGCATTTCTTGTGCATGACTCAAATAAAATGTTTTTCTTTCTTTCTTTTTCTAAGTACCACCGTACGGCGTAGAGTAGGTACCTACCATACTTTTAGACCATCAGCAACAAGGTTGAAAAACGCAGAGGTAAAATCGTCATCATTTTCCTGCACCCGTTTCAAGTTACTTGGGGTTGGCGAAACACGTTTTCTCTTTCTATTCTCCCCTGTTAACCGTCCCGCTATGATTCACTCCCTTCTCTTTCGTAGCATTCCTCACACAATCCATACATCTTTTCTTTGGCCTCCCTCTCCCTCTCCATCCATCAACATAAAATATATGCCACTAAAGTACTTATTAAAACACATACTTAATAATAATAAATTTATTTAATCAAGTAACAAGGACTCATTGTGTTAGTAAACTTACGAACTACGTTAGTTTTTTTATTCTAATTAAAATAAAAAAATAAAAATCCCTTGGGATATGGCACCGCAGTGATTAATATACATGCAATCGAGCCTGCCTTAGATTAACCTCTATGTTGCTTAAAGAAATGACAAAGAAGCGTTTTTTGATGAACCATCGTAAAAAGTATGATAATAAGGTCAAGACGTAATACTATCGATTATAGTGTTTGATACAAACCGACGTATCGATTTGTCCTTCATAGACAAGGCAAGGTGACGTGTTTACAAAGTTATCACATTAAAAATGCTATGCTATAATCGTTTCATTTCTTTTGATGTCGAACTTTACAACGACGAAAAGTGAAGCGTCTGATTTCAGGTTAAAAAACCATAAGTTTGTTAACCTGAAATCAGACGCTGGATTTCGTCATCTTTCATCAGCGCTCCGAATGATCGATAAATGTAATGAAACGATCATTTCTACGCAATTTTGTCAATGTCGTGTGAACTTGAAATGATACCAGTGAACCATCTCTCCATTGAACCCTCTGATATAAGCTTTCAAGGCAGGTATTGCAAAATAATGCTCATTCAATTGTTTGTTTTCTTTGAAGAGGAAATAACTATATTTATTATTTACGAGTTGACCCGACAAACGTTGTCCTGTCCTTCAATTTTGTTCGAAAAAGCACTTTCAGTTTTCCCTAATTTTCCAATTTTTCCGGCAACTTTTCAAAAGACATGGCTAAAGTTTAGCCTAGCACAGACAAAGAGATTATTATATTAAAAAAATAACCGATTACATTTGAAACCTCAACACAGATTTCGTTACTTAGCAAAACTTTGCAGAAAATATGTCAATTTAAAATATTATTATTTTAATTCAAGTATTTGTTTCTGGAGTGGCGACCGCGTACCGGAAGACGTAGCGTAGCAAGGCCTCTCACAAGATGGACCGATGACCTTGTGAAAGCCGCAGGAATCCGCTGGATGCGGGAAGCACGGAACCGGTCGAGGTGGCGGTGCTTGGGGGAGGCCTATGTCCAGCAGTGGACGTCTTTCGGCTGAAATGATGATAATGATGATTTGAGGAGATAATTATGTTGCCAGTTTTGGAAATGGATAGTAATCGGGACATGCTTTTTGTAAGAATTGATAGGATTTCACGAGTATTTTTAAAATATCAAACATTAAAACTGTATCATAAGCGTATTTAATAATAACTAGAATGTAATAAACATGATATTTAATAATTGATTAATGTATCAATTTCATTTTTAAGTCAATAGATTAGTTCAGTCCTAAAATAATGTAATGGCAGCACCTTCTCTATCTTTCAAAATCATTGTCATGCTTTTGTCATATTATGTCATTTACTGACCTCTAAATAGCATTCAAAGATAAACAACGCAACGCAATATTTAATTTTTCTTTTTTCTATAAGAAACATCCAGTGTGTTAGAAAGAGTACGCTTTCCCTAGTAGCATTTTTGTTGTCCTTTGGTTGGGCCACATACCTCTGAAGGTGGCCCAACTAAATGCCAACGGAAAATGTTACTAGGGTTATTACTTATGGTGATCCCAGGGTCATACATAAGTCATATTTTTGGATTCCTCTCCTAAAGCCCTTTATTTAGACGAACTAAAAACTTTTTTCATATAGATTTTTGTGAAACGTCACCTATTGGATTAGGAATTTCCTTCAAAATCCTTTGGATTGCGATTTGTGAATAATCAGATACATGCGCCAGAAATATAACCCTTTCGTGTCGATCGGGTACAACGGAGATCTAACGTTCTATACACTGGGGCATGGCAAATGAATCATTTGGGATACAGTCGTTCGATTTGAGTGAAATTCAATCAGCTGGAAGACAGTGGATTACTCCGCGATTGACAGGTTTCAATTTATTTTTTGAAGTCATCAGATTTGAGAAGGGTCTTATGTCCCCCTTACACAGTTTTACGACGAACAAAAATATACAGGGCTATGAAACACTATTATAGCTACATAATACAATTTGCTTTTTTGTGTTCATTTCTGGGCAAAAATTATATAGGGTCGTTATCCATCTCCTAAGACCCTGATTCGGACTATTACAAACATTTCGAAATTGTACAAACCTTGTCCTAACAATAACGAAGACAAAAAAAAAGAATTATCCAATTTGGTTCAGCCGTTCTCGAGTTTTAATAATAAATAGTAATAATAATAAATCCTTATTGCAGACCACATGGTCCATAATAAACACAATACAATGGTTGGTAAATGGTTTTGGTGAGACTAACAAACGTCAATTATTTTATGTAGGTATATATATAAGGTGTATTTATTCATACACGAAATATTTCAAGAGAAATATCTATAGTTGGTAAAAAAGCCATAGCAGCGATTATTTAATTTTTTTATCTCAGTGTTTTATACTTTTACATAAATAATATAATTTTAAAATTGCTTGAGACATTTTGCAAAAAAAAAACCTTTATATATTTATTCTATGAATGACTCGCCCGGACGCGGTGACGACGCCGCGATGGTGGCGGCACGAGCGCGGTGAATTTTGATAATTAATCATCATATCTAGTAATTTAAAGTTATTTAATTTTTTAAATAATATACTCAGATTTTAAAACAAATCTTTCCATGGCTTCTTTACCACCTATAAGTGTATCTCTTAAAATATTTTGTGTTTGAATAGATACACCCTATAAATAGATTCCGGTAAATGATGAATTCCGATCTCTTTCGCTTACCCACTTTTATACAAGACGATACGATGGTCAAGATGAAGACCCACGCAATCTTCCAAGCATCCACTCAATTGATTTTCTCCTCACAATATTGCTGATAAATAAAATTTAATTAATGCCATACGTTATTCGTCGCAGAATTTTGTCACGTATAAATTCTATCATAGGATCGAGCTCAAGCTACTGGTAATGTTCTACGCTCTGCTATTCGATGCTCGTAAATCTCTTGGTAACGGCAACTTGACACTACACGAAACTGGGTATTGGTCTGGCTTTGAGAGTATTTGGTACACGAGGTGGAATGAAAATTGCTAGGATATCGGAAAATATAACATGGTAAAATACATATTTTTTGGGATTATGCGTTTCAACGTAGACACGATTTCTTTAAGGCTCCGTGCACGAAAAAAATTCTCTTTTGCCAATTTCTTATCAAACCTATCATGACAAAACTAGAAATAATCGAAACATTAAGTCTGTGTAACTATAAAAGTACAGTTTTCATGGTGCTAAACCATTCGTGTCAGTCACAGCACCTGTTAATAGTTTCATTATCTATTTTAGTGATCTCCAAAATATAGTTTATTTCGCCGTTGATTTACTTAATGAAGGTATTGTATAATCATTAAATAAAATTTTGATTATATTTTAAGGATAGGTGAAGACTAATGTGTGATTTTTAAATTTCTTGATATGATTAGCTAAATAATAGGAAAAAAAATATTACTGACAATTACTAATTTATATTCTGCTATATTTTGTATGGAAGTTGAAAAATGTGGTTCAGCCACATGCAAGTAGACCATATACATAATAATGTTGATGATATTTTTTAATGTTCAAAATCAAAAGTAGTTTTTGTAGAAAGATGATCAAATGTCAGTCTCGCGTCATTTTTCGGAAAACTTATTGCGAATATTAGTGATTTACCGTGAATACTTAATTTATATGAAAAATTCCTTTCAGCCACATGCAAAACAAAGAACACGACTTTTCAAATCACAAATAATTTTGTTTAAATTATTTTTCTCTTTCTCACAAACAATGAATAAAATTTATCAAAATCAGTCGATTTCGTGCACGGCACCTTAAGGGGGAAACGCTAAGGTAGCCCGCGAAATCGAAATTTGCTTACAATTTTTGCAATTTAAAGCTCATTGTCTGTGTGTGATTAAAGTATAATTCGCGACCGTAACAAATATGTATTTACAGAATTATAATCATTAGAATCAGTAATACAACTCCTTAAGTCAGTATAATCATCAGTTAGAGTTAGTTCATCAGATAACTTGAAGCTTAAAATGCCCATGCATTCCACAATATGTTCCTTGACAAATCCCTCGTTTGTGGAATGCATTCCCAGATCCAATAAAACGCGCGCAATCGTTGCCTTTGTTTAAAAGACTCGTGAAGGAACATTACTTGTCGTTGTGATTTTGTTCTCGTTGTAAGCGTAATAATCTAGTCTTCATTTATTTTCTTTGCTTATATAGTTAGTATGTATCTATTATATAGCATAATATCTGTGTATCTATAATAGGATATTGTACTGTTATACTTTTTATTTGCACCAATGACAACCCCGTTTTATGTCCAGAAATTCACTGTCCATGCCAAGGTTGCCTGGAAGAGATCGCAGTATGCGATAAGGCCGCCGATTGTATATTTTATAGTGTATAAGTTTTTCTTTTCTCTTGTAATGTGTAATCTGATGTACAAGTATTTATATAAATACAATCCTAAAAGTCATGATTAAAGACATTGACATTGGGTCATGTTTAGTTAGGATTTTATGAACTTAGAAAGTTGTATTGATTATTTTTGTGATTATAATTTTAGAAATAAATATTTGATAGTGCCGCCAATCATATTTACATCAACATACAACCTGATACTGATCTTGCAAATTGCAAGAAAGTATGAAAATTTGAATTTCGCGGGCTACCCTTACACTTTCAACTCCAATTTACCTTTAAGAATGATTTACATTTTCATTAGTTGAGTAGTGAATTTAGTTTGAAAAGCGTAATTTATAGAAGTCAAGTAATGAACTTACGGATCGCGTATTTTTCTAACTTGCAGAAAGGCAAAAATTGGCAATTTTTCAGAACGTATAAAATTGTTGAAACTCTTTTATGAATATCAATTTTAACTTCTCGTATTACTTAAACAGAAACAATTATTAAAAAGCCATTGTATCTCGACTGAATCTACCTTCCGCATGCGAAGGGTTAAACAGTTTCTTGTTAGAAATTTTTGTTGTTAATACATGATCCGGTAATACCATTTGATGGCCATATATTTGAATCCTACTACTGCTACTATTATTATTAATAATCCTAATCCTAACTTCCTAACTTATATTATAAATACGAAAGTAAGTTTGGTTTGTTTGTTTGTTACCTTTTCACGCCTAAACTACTAAACCGATCATCCTGAAATTTTGTATATACGTTGTCAGATGTACAGAAACGGACATTAGGGTACGTTTCTATCCGAAAAAAAATTACTCTTCCCGAGGAAAACAACAATAACGTTCTTATGATAATAGATGGCACCACGTGTCTTTCGAATCATGATTGAATTATATTAATATAGAAACTAGAGCTTTTTTTTAATTTTAGCGAAGCCGCTTAATCTAGTCCTACTAATCCATACTAATATTATAAATGTGAAAGTAACTCTGTCTGTCTGTCTGTATGTTACGTTTTCACGCCTAAACCGCTAAAACCGATCGTCATGAAATTTGGCAGAGATATAGCCTGGGATATGGAGAGGGACATCGGCTACTTTTTTACGCGATAACCGACATCTAAGCGGGCGGAGCCGCAGGCAAAAGCTAGTATTATATAAATGTGAAAGTTTGTGAGGACGGATGGGTGTTTGTTATTCAATCACGATAAAACGGCAAAACGAATTTGGATAAAATTTGGCACTCAGATAATTATATAATTATAATTATAAACAGAATTAACACATCGGATACTTTTTATCCCGATATTCCCACGCAATCGAGACTTATACTAGTGAAACCGCGGGGCGCAGCTACTTTTTCATATTTTAATCAAAATAAGTCTCTGCCAATTGAGCTAGCAAAAATTTATGAATTTCTCTGCGATGATTAAAAATGTACATTTGTAAAGCATGCGACAATTAGCGTTGAAGGTCTTAACACGGAATTTTCAACATAAGTATCCTTAAGAGTTCGCTGTGCGAGCTGACTGAGGCTACTAATTGACCCCCTCAATTTTTTTTCTCACTTCCACATATACTTAACGAGCGTAGTATAGTTACAGAAAACATGTAGTTTTGTTTTTATATTAAAAAAAAACTGATGACCTTTCGTGAAGTATTTATGCTGTTGTAAGGGTACCTACTAAGGGTTAATTTTGTTTTTTTTAGAGATGACATTGGTTTTTTTTTTCTGTCGAGGATACTACAAGTGAGCAATTTCAAAATTAAGTGTACTTTATTTTGAAATTGCTCACATACTTCACGAAAGGTCATCAGTTTTTATTTTTATTTTTATAAAAACAATTTACATGTTTTCTGTAACTATACTACGCCCGTTAAGTATATGTGGAAGGTGAGAAAAAAAATTGAGGGGGTCAATTAGTAGCCTCAGTCAGCTCGCACAGCGAACTCTTTAAGGATACTTATGTTGAAAATTCCGTGTTAAGGCCTTCAACGCTAATTGTCGCATGCTTTACAAATGGAAGTTTATCATCGCAGAGAAATTCATAAATTTTTGCTAGCTCAATTGGCAGAGACTTATTTTGATTAAAATATGAAAAAAAAAAAAAAATATTTTTCAATACAAAATAAGTCACAAACAGAGGTCACATAATGCTACCTTCTTGTAGTTTTAAATTGTTTAAAAATAAGCCATCGTACTTAGCACTATTAAATTTTTGATACCAAATACAATACAAATTTTGCAATGTATCGACAATAAAAATATTTATAGAAAAGTGAGTTTTAATAGTAAAACTTGGTCACATACCTGAGCAAAGAAATTTAAACACAGAACACTTCAACATATAAGCTTCCGCGCTGACCACAAATTAGATTTTACAATTAAAGCAAAATGGTGCCTCTCGATGATGGATATGTTGTGTTGGAATTTCGTGTCAAATTTCTACAATTAGAAGATTTTTTTGCAAAAAAGAGCGGTCATTAAACAAAATGTTCCGGTTAACTAATCATTAAATAACTTCCTGCGCTTGACTCGGTGGAACGCAGAGCTAAGAGGCTCATTGGCGACGTAAAACTGGTGGATGCCAAGCTTCACAGCTTGGCTCATCGCCGCAAGGTTGCCTGCTTGTCGGTCTTCTACAGATTGTACTTCGGAGAGTGTGCCCATGCACTCCACGACCTCATTCCACCGGCCCCCTTCTACCATCGGACATCTAGACGCACTGCAAGTTACCACCCCTACCTAGTTGATATTCCACCAACTCGCACTAAGCGTTTTCAAACGTCTTTTATAATGCGCACAGCAAAGGAGTGGAACTCTCTGCCTGCGTCTGTGTTTCCGAACGCATACAACCCTAATCTATTCAAAGTGAGAGTGAACAGGCGTCTTCTGGGTAAGCTCACTCCATCGTAGACTTTGTCTCTGTCATCCAGACCTAGACTAAAGTCAAGAGCAAACTCATAGTAGAATAAAAATAAAATATCGATTTTAATTTAGATTTATTTTGAATAGAAAATATGCAAAAAAAAGTTTTATTGTTACTTTTAACTGATAATCTGTACTTTTAAGAATTCAAATTATATTTACTAAATCTCTCGCGTATAATAAAATTTTTGGCTATCAAAGATTTTACGCCAGTTGGGACGGGGACAGGTAAATTCGATAGTCTTCATTATTTTAAAATCTTCGTAAATTTTATATTTAGTAAAGTAACAACAAAACGACAATTTATTTAAATATTTAAAAATATGTTTTTTTTTTTCACTTAAATTAATATATTCTGCTAGAAGTCATTCATCACAAAAGAATAAATGAAAAAAGTCGAGGGACAAGGCAAAAACCGGGGGTACGGATTTTTTTTGAAATTGCTCAAGTAATCGTGTTTCTAAAGTGAACGGTTTATAAAGTGAATCTTTAAATATCTTACATATTAATTGCATAACTAAAGGTTAAGTAATAACGATGCAGCAAGGGATCAAACGATCGTAATTATTCCGCAATTACGTATCGTTTCCTCGGTGCGCTCTTAAGGCGAGGTTCTTCGAGCGTGCATTTTTGTTCTAGAGGTGGGCAGCTGGGTGCGAGTAAATTGTGCCGTGAATTTGGTTAATTTTGGGTTGAAAATTATGTTTTACGATATTAACAATGTTAAACCCGACGGACATTACATCATCATAGACGTTTATGTTGATGTAATTTTCAATACATAATGTGGTATAATATTGAAATAAAATCAATTTTAATCTACAAAATAAGGGTATGTTTGGATTTTTTTTTCTATCGAGCGAACTTTATCCAATTATGTAACGAGTACCCGACGTACCTACAGAAAGGTCACAAAAGCAACATATATTTTTCACGTGTTTAATCATTACCGTTTCAAAATAAAATTACATTAAAATTACATTTCCTAGAGGTTAACTTGAAGAACCTCGCCTTAACCAAAAGCACCAACGTATACGTTTACTCCATTTCATTTTTATTTTCATTATCAGGAGCAGACGCCTTAATGAACACAGTAAAGATAGCAGACGTTTGCTCTGTATATACGTGTTATCTTTCCATGCCTTTAGAGTTGTTTACCTCCGCCAAATAAGCAAAGAACTTTCATAATTTTGATGTTATTATTGCTTGGGCAAAAGAAAATTCTGGAAGTCTTAGCTCGACTCCTCTTTTTATTTGTGAGGTTTTCTTTGCTCTTTAGGTAAGTAGTAGAATTGTAGATTGGACAATGGCTTCACATCATGAGTTTCATCCTCAACTGCCTAGCATTTTCCCAACTATGTTAGATCTTTAAAAGTTTTTACGGATCGTCAGAAGCTCGAAAGTATGACAACCAGTATTGTAAAGGGATGTCGTCGTAGAAAGGGGCGGTAAACAGATGTGGACATCCATGAGCACGGGATTTTGTTTTGAAAGTGTGCCGATTCGGATTTCCCCAATAGTACATACAGTTATATTTCGAGACATGACTACACATACAGCACAATATTAAAATTAAAAGCTTTCCCTGGGCTGACAGATTGCTTACTCACGCTACATTGTATCCACCGCGGCGTTCCTAATTGTTTCTTATATTTATGTACCTACATTCCAAGAGCATAACAATGAAAAATAGATCACAGGCAGCAAATTGAAATTTCATTAGCGGTTTGTGCTGGCACATGAGAAAATAATGTGTAGCTGAGAGCGGGTTTATACAGTTGCACAGCAATAATAGGTATACTTACTACTCCATAACATACGAAGTGGAAATCTATCTCAAGGCGAATTCCATCAATGAAAAGAGTGTCATCATTGTTGTGAAATATTGCCACTAACAGCTCTTGAACACGGTTAAGATTAGGGATGTTACGAATGTCACATTTTTCACATTCGCGATTGCGAATTTTCGGGATGCGAATGTGCGAATGTGAATGTTTGGGAATAACCTTTAAAAAAAAAACTTGCGGGGCAGTCTTTGGGGACTGCCAATAGAAGTGAAAACTAAATAACTAAAGCGTTCGGTGTCTATGACGCGTTCCCATGATTTTTGTTCACCCAAAAAGTACACATATATACAGTATACATATAGCTCATGGAAAGCATTCGGTGACGATGACGCGAGTTCCATGATTTATGTTCACCCGAAAAGTACACATAGTATATACACAGTATACATATAGCTCATGGAAAGCGTTCGGTGGCGATGACGCGAGTTCCATGATTTTTGTTCACCCAGAAAGTGCTCAACGCGCCTAAAGAAGTTTTTACTTAAAAAACTTGAATCAATTTAAGTCATCATTTTTATTCAAATTTATTCACAAACATTGCATTTCGCGTGGTCTCATCGATAGGCGTAAAAAATCGTCATACTTCACTTTTCTTTACCGGTGCCATGGGAAAAACTGTCAAAATAGCTGAACACAATTGACTACTCGTTTATGTTGTCAGAGTCTGGCAATGTCACATTTATCAAACTCAAAGCATTTATCCATACTACTATTATAAATGTGAAAGTAACTCTGTCTGTATGTCTGTCTGTTACATTTTCATGCCTAAGCCGCTGAAGCGATCGTCATGAAATTTGGCAGAGATATAGCCTGGGATATAGAGAAGGATATAGGCTACTTTTTTATGCGATAACCGACATCCACGCAGGCGAAGCCGCAGGCAAAAGCTAGTTTCAAATAAACCAATTACAGGCCCTTTTGAATTGTCAATAATTCCATCTGCATGTAAAGAAAATGGCTGAATGTAATTCTGCAATATTGACATAACGAAGCATTATGTAATGCTGTAACGAGTCGGTAAAACAGACTATCGTGCAATGAGCAGACATATTTTGGCTGTGACTGTACACACGGCTACATAAATATCAAGCTATACATTTCGGTACAATGAGAGGTCAGCTTATACTGGAAATGTATAGCTTGATAATAATGTAGCCATGTGTACATACCTATCGCAGCTATATTGAGCAAAGATCGGTCTCTGTTGGTTATCTCTCTAGTCTCACGTTGTTGGCGGTGGTTCGAGTAAATTTTAAAACTGTCTGTTTGGCTGTCTATACAAGCTGAAATGTTTGTTTCTATTAGCCACATAGTTGTTTAGACGGCTGATATTATTAATAACGCTTTGTTTTCATTGGGTTTTTGAATGAGAGCAGAATTATTGGGTATATTAACTAATGAGGTAAGATTATCCTTTTTTAGTTGAGTTGTTGTTATTGCTTTGTTTTTCTGACTAAGAGCTTTCGATGTATAGAAATAAATCGGGCATCATTTGCCTAATTTATTAAAAGATTGGGTCTTTTGGTATTGTTCACAGATAATCTTTTATCGGAGTACAGGATTTTGCTTTTTCTTCGAAAAAATTTCGACCAGCGCGGCGCGGCTTTAAGTCAACCCAGATTTTCGAACTAAAAGATAGAATCTGTCTCACAAATCTGGGCTCCATTTCGGCCATTCGAAAACGTATAAACTGGTAGTAAAAGTGAGTTTACACGGATTTTAGAATGTTATTAAGAGTAAAAATTAATAACTGGCTACCAACCTATCTACTTACGTCTCCGATAAGTAATGTATTTATTATTTATTTATTTTATTTTCTTCGGTACTCACCTACCTACAACCCAAAATCTGTACCCACCAATCTGTATCCACAAATTAATACCTACACAGAGTAGTAATAAACAGCTAAGATTTCCCGCTCAATAATGAAAGCCAGGCGTAAATCTCCTTCCCTTTTACTCCAGTTTATTCATGTCCCCTTCATGCTTCGGGCGGCCATTACTGCGGAACCACTTATCGGCAGGTAACCCATTTGCGAGACTAGGCGCGGAATATTTTAATACTTCATTTGCAACAAGTGTTGTTAGTGCGCTCATAGCTTTATTTAATAGTGATTACGTGTGAAAGTTTTTATGGGGAATTATGTGCTTTGGGAATATTAGGTTTTCAAACTGTAGATCTACATATGTATGTACCTGACAGGGTTACGGGTTTGTCCGAAAGGGATACCGTGGTCCTGACACACAGCCAACTGAAGGAACACGGGTGGGTTTTAGTCACTAAAAATCTGACACGCCCTCTCGCTCTGCCCAGAGCGGGAGAAGTTATTTGTTAATATCCCACCCAAAAAAAAAGTCTACATTATGTAACTGAATGAATGCACATTATAAAAGTAGTTTGTTCAAAATCGCTTATAACTGAATCGATTTCAGTCATTTTTAATATAGGTAATTTTTTATCCCAAAAATAATTAAAAATACGTAAATTACAGTCATTCCGCAGTACTTGCAAAACAAACGAAAATGGCCGAAGTACCTATTACTTGAGATCCTTATTATATACGTGTATGAATTAATTGTGTGCGTGCGTAGATTTACAATGTGACCACAATTTTTCCTCAAAATCAGAACAAATAATTTAATAACAAAACAAAGTTTTACATATAATAATAAAAATTTAGTGTGTGTATTATGATGATAACATAATATTCTAATTGGGGTGTTTGGTGGTGTGTGTTAATTCTGGGACATGTTGCATATGATTTTGATAACATTGATTACAGTTGGGAACTTCTGAGTTAATCTTTAGAAATTACTGACTGGCGATGAACTGAAACCTTGTGAGGGAATTTTACATAAAGTCACTTAGGTAACAATACCGCGTAAGTCTAAAATTGGCCGTGTGACATTTTATACTACACTAGCTTTTGCCCGCGGCTCCGCCGGCGTGGATGTCGGTTATCGCGTAAAATATTAGTGATTTTAACTTAAAAAATAAAGAACTTTAATTAAAAACAAAATTTCATCCCCTTTTTCACCCCCTTAAGGGTTGAAATTATAACAAAATCGTTGCGTTAGCTTCCAAACATAAGCCAATTAAATTTAGTGATTTTTCTTCGAAAATTAAGGGATTCAACTTCATCCCCCTTTTTAACCCTTCGGGGGTGGAATTATCAAAAACGCTGAGACACGTATAAATTTGTTATCAATCGTTAGCCTAAATACAAAATTTGAAGATCCTAACTTCAAAACTGACGGACTTTCATATAAACTTCCATCCCCTATTTTACCTCTTTAGGGGTTGAATTCCCGAAAATCCTTTCTTAGTGGATACTCACTCTTCACAAAGAACACACCCTCTAAGTTTCATGTCTCTAAGACCAGCGGTTTGGGCTGTGCGTTGATATATCAGTCAGTCAGTCAGTCAGTCAGTTTACCATTTTATATACAGGGTGTTTGGCAGAAGGTTGAACATACGAAAATGGTGGATAGGTGGGGTCATCTGCTACTTACTCAGGCCTAATTTATTTGGCCCTGGCCCCCTGGATATTAAAAAAAAAAATTTTTTGCTTTCTTCTAGTTTCACCACTTTCTTAACTTTAAAGTGTAATTTGTATAAAAAATGGGTAAAACAGGCAATATTTTTATTTATTACATCTTTCTGTAAGTTTGAGGAGTCATAACTTTTTTTCTAGCTAACATCTGAATAAAGCAATAATTTTATAAGAATCTGCCAATATTAAAGATAAAAAAATAAACTAAAATATTGCCTGTTTTACCCATTTTTAATAAAAAAATACACTTTAAAGTTAAGAAAGTGGTGAAACTAAAAGAAAGCAAACATATTTTTTTTTTATATTCAGGGGGCCAGGGCCAAATAAATTAGGGCTGAGTAAGTAGCAGATGACCCCACCTATCCACCATTTTCGTATGTTCAACGTTCTGCCAAACACCCTGTATATAGATTGAATAGATTTTGTCGGCGCGCATCGAACGATGTAATGTTTTTTTTTTCTTCCAAATTTTCCAATCGCAGCACGTTATTCGAATATTTTTGGCACCGAACAAATCGTTTGTTGTGGCACAACCGCAAAAATCTTCTGTCCGCCATTCTATGTTTTTTTTATTTATTCAAGGTTTTATCAAAGAAACAGACATTTCTGATGCACCAAAAAGGTAAGCTAACTCGATTAATTATTTATTAGGTATGTTGTATATATAGTAGAGTGAAATTACCGTTGTTTTAGAGATTGACGTCAATACATTTTTTCAGTGTAATGTTTGTGAACTTAGGCGGTATTGTAAATTATTTTGTTTAGACTTACGCTGTGTTCCGTATAAATAGTGTTCTGTCTCTCCTGAACACTTATCAAATATAACTTGCGCGGTATTGTTACCTAAGCGGCGAAAGCTTTTCAGTAGCTTATGTCAGTCCCATTTTCGACTTTTCCAACATCGTTATCGCTGATAGAAAGGCACTTTTGTTAGAACCTTAGTATATATTATTGGTCTAAAATCGCTTGCTGAGAGCAAGCATCGTGGTTAATGCTCGAATTCGTTCTCTGCAGAATACGATTTTGCCTCTGCAGTGGGAAAATTTTATGCCTATATGTAAGCCTTAAACGACGATGGCTTGGTTCCGGTTCACAGCCATTTCGGAGCTTGAATCCCGATTCCAAATTTGGAAACGATTATTTTTGAACCGGAGCTGAGCCGGCTTTCATATTGTTCTGGCCTGCATTCGAGATCTTTGGTTTAATTTTCATGGCGTAGAATGGTAGAATTATAGGATGTTTTGATGACAATAATTACTCAATCCTTCAGAAAAGAACGCCGCGTGAAATTGGAGGAAGTCAAATTGATATTATAACATATTTCAACAAAGTGTATCCTGTATTTTATTTTACAATTAATAGTGTAGACACTATTAATTGTAAAATAAAAAGAATGAAAAAATATATATTGTGACTCTCACAGGAAAATCACAAACTAAACTAAATACAATCACAAAAATATAAAAAAAAAACAAATTATATAAAAATAAAGTAATAAACAAAAAATTCTGTACGAGGCCAAAAGGCTTCTATCCCAGCATGATGCTGCGACATCCAAAAATAAGTGTCGCAGCGATGGTATTCTGATAAGGCCCGCTGTGATACGGTCACTTAAGTAAGGATGATAGTAGACTATTGGTACAGAATTGCACTAAATAGGTCTTCGCGACATCACAAAGATAGAGAAATATTGTTACCCTGCACCAAAACAACACAATACCTCATACGATTTCCCTCGATATTATTTTACAAGCGTCATTTTCTTCGCAACAGTTCGAGCCGAGGAAAACTAGCACTGAACGAGTTTCGTTCAACAAATGACGATCGGTTGCCGACTGCTTCCGACCGCGGCCATTCTTTATTTGTGTTGTTAGGGTGCGAGTATATTGAGCGGACGAACAGTACAAATAGCGTATAGAAAATAGAGAATGTTTCTGGATTGTACACCGATTCAAACGCGTATTTTGAGCTGTTCGTATTCTTGCAGGGAAAAAAAGTGGCCAAATGCGAGTCAGACTCGCACACGAAGGGTTCATCGTACAATAATTAACACTACAGTCCAGCCGTTGAGAGCTTGTTGAGAGAATGAGTTCTTGACATCTGTCAGTTTCATACTAACGAATATGTGTTTTGCGAATTTGATTCTTATACTTACAATCAATTGTCCAACTGAGAGGTGTCAGGAAAACATACTCTCGACGACGGTCAGACTATACATATTTCTTTAACACGTTGTGTGTATGTGATTTTTTTAACTTTCATTTTTTTAAATCACGTTTCTTGTATGAAGATCCCTTTAATTTTCAACTTTATTTTAATTATTTTTTGCTATAGAGGCCATAGTAGGACACACTCTGTGAAAATTTCTGGAGCCTTAAGGGCGCTACACACGGCTAAGATACTATAATATTTTATCTTAAGATTTTAAATTAATATATTAGGCCATCACAGACGACGAAGATACGATAATATATTGTAAGCTTTCGTCGCGACCGCACGTGTCCTGTGTTGAACCAATATAGGTACAGAGTGATTTAATAACTTAAGATGTTATGTTACGATAAATTCTAATATCGCTCTCTATCTTACGATACGAAAATATGAAATAAATATTATCTTCGTCGTGTGTAATGGTCCATTGAATTATATGGCGAGCGATATTGTATCTTAAGATAAAATATTATAGTATCTTAGCCGTGTGTAGCGCCCTTTATAGGGTCCCGATGGCACCCTTTGGGTACGGAACCCTAAAAAAATAGTATACACAAACATTCGGAATGACGAATAGTTATTTTGATGAGGTTGTCACGATTCGTTAGCGGGTGATTCGGTCATAGAGTTTCAGTTTCAGGGCCATTGGACAAAATAGTAACAACTGATCTTTAAAAATGTCGATATTGACGACATGTGGTGCCGGACGTAAAGAATAGCACTACTCTATTTCCTCCCGTAGGCGTTGTAAAAGACGACTAAGGGACTTTCTAGAGAATGAGCAGCAGCGTTCTCTATGTGTTTTTAACACCATACTGCGATCGCCAACCCGCCTGCCAAGCGTGGCGATTATGGCAAACTCCCCCAATTGGGGGAGGCCTATGTCCTGCAGTGGACGTTTTTCGGCTGAAATGATGATGATGATCGATTTTTAAATTAAATTAAAATCATTTATTTTGGACTAATAAATATATCCATAATTTGTTAGTACAACGGTCTTAAAACTGTATTATTACCCATATCAAAACAAATTAAATATTCATAAAATTAAAATAATAAAATTACATATTTAAAAAAAAACTTATATGTAGTCATCTCGTCACATGAAGCTGGATAAATTTCCCCAGCACTGCAGAGTCTGGCTTTTCAGAGATCATCTTTAGGATTCCGTTGACGCTCCCCCGAATCCAGCGCATCAAAGAAGCTGTTTTCTTACGCATAATGGCATAAAAGTCATCGTCTCTTGTGTCAGCAAACATGCCCAAAGCACTGATTTTGCTGACACTAGGGCACTAAATTAAATTAATAAGTAGCTAACTATACAATTAAATACAAAAACAAAAAGACACTTACGCGTCGACGAACGCGTCCACATCGCTGTCATCCGAAAAAATCCCTAGAAAACTGGCAATATTGCCACGTTGAATGGCAAAATGGCAATGCTAGATAGTGCCAGAATGGTCTATCATTGATTTCATAATTGTTGATTTTGACAAGTTTGGTAATCTACTAATTATAATGGCGTCATTATGACTTTCCAATGGTCAGCCACTGACACTCCATTGAAAGAATTGGTAATCTCGTACATAATGACAAATGATACTTCCTACTAAACTTCCAACTTCCTACTAATTCAGATTGCTCGCAGATTATCGCTTGCCAACCAACGTTTCGCCGATGTTTCACTTTGACAACTAACGATTAGCAAATTTTTGTTTGACAACATTTCATTTGGTAGAATTATTGTTAAGCTGATTATTATAATGACACAAAACGTTTGGGACATTTATCATTTGTCAAACATTTCACTAGGCCACGCAACTATTAGACGAATGACGTTTTGTCAGTGTAATTTTTACATACATTTTTTATTTAAGAATCTGAAAAATAACATTAAACCTTTAAATTGGCAGCAATGCAGAGCCATATTGACAAACAAGGCACGAGCTGAGCGAGCGAAGCAAGCGTGCCGCGGTAGCGGCCGGCGATGTGCCAGAAGAGAATCGCTTTTGTAAAAGAAACAAACTAAAACATTCTGCTACTTGAAAGTTGGCATATTAAAAAGTGTCATTATGAAAGCAGACCAAACGTACAGTTGGTAACTGTGAGGTTGGGAAATAAAACAAAATTTAAATATGATAAGTTGGCAGATGATTATTCGGCGAAATAAAATTTTGCGAAACGTTAGTTGGCAAGTGAAAATCTGGCAAACAATTTTCGGCGAAAAGGCAGAGAACCATATAAATACCGTACATAATTTCTTATACATTTAGTAGAAAGCTGTTAATTTGACATTACAAACAAACTCTTCAATTTTATTTATTTGTCGAGACAAGAATATGCTTGCTCTGTTAGTGGAAACATACCTTTATTGTACAATAGTTTATTGGAAACATATTTAAAACCACGTAATGCTTTGTTCTGTATCAGAAACAACCGTTTGTCTAGATTTATACCCAGCAACCAATTAATTTATCACGCTTAAGTGAAATTGCGGAGATACACCATTTAATTTGTATTCGTGGAGCAAAATGAATTCGTATTCATTTCAATGTTATGTTTTTAATTGAAAATACAGATTTTCTGAGTAATTTATTTGCGGAGAGAGTTAATTAAATTTAATGGTATTTAAATTTTAATGAAAATCTTTTTAATTTGTTTACTTTAACATGAAATGGTGCAGTGTTAAGATTTTCAATTCATTTAGCAAATTATTTTACGAGGTGTGCACCAGCTCTCAACTGGTGGGATTGTGTGAATTGTAATAAATGGTGGATTTATCCATACTATATAGATATTATCTATACAAGTATATAAAATTATAGTGTCTGTTTGTAATCAAATCAAAATCAAAATATTTTATTTCACATAAACCTACATGGGCACTTATGAAACGTCAGAAGCATGGTGCACGGTTCGAATTAGTCGTTTTCTATGGAGAAGAGCCGGCAAGAAAGTCCAAGGTTACTCTTTTAAAAATAATTGGCTTGACAATATTATCAACTAACATTGTTAATAAATAGGTATGGGAGAACAGGCCTTTCAACAATTACCAGGTACTTAACAAAATAGAAAAGTGCCAACAAATCTATACTCTAGGCCTACAACGTTTTCACATTCACAAAATAGAAAATAATCTAAGTAGGTATATAAAAGATTAATGACATGATTGCAATTACAACTACAGTAACATATCTGAATAAATATCATGTCTACAAAAGCCACTACTAAAGAATTGGAATTCGATTTGTAGGTAAATAATGTCAAATAATGAAAAGATTATATCAAAGAAGAATGTAAACAAAAAAACTAAATAAATATCTTTATTTGGGAGCAGTTAATAGACATTTACATAGTTATGTTTTTTATGAGGTACCAGGGAAGACACATGTGCAGAAGGAATTATTGCCAAACTTCCTTGTCTTCAACGTAGTCTTTTATCTTATGATATGCTTTTTTGATAAGGACACGTTTGATGTAGGTTTTGAACTTTCCATCGCTAAGTTCTGAAACCGACTTTGGCAACTTGTTATAAAAGCGGATACTGTTTATAAGAAATGACTTGCTAGTTTTAGTTAATCTGAATTTGGGTATCACAATTTCATGTTTACTACGTGTATTTATACGAGTATTATGGAAATCGCTTCTTATTTTGAAAAATCATAAGTTTTTGCGAACATACAAAATACTTTCTAAGATGTTAAGAGAAGGCAAAGTTAGTATATCAATTTCTTTGAATTTATTTCTAAAGGACTCACGAGGACCTATTTTATAGATCGCGCGGATTGCTGTCTTTTGTAGAATGAAAATGGAATCTACGTCAGCTGCCGATCCCCACAGCAGAACGCCATAAGACATAATACTGTGGAAATAAGCAAAGTATACTAACCTAGCTGTGGCTATATCAGTTAACTGCCTTAATTTTCTTACTTAATTTGATTTTTCTTATTTTTTCAGTGTCAAAAGGTTTGGTTTGGTTTCAATTTATGTATTAATTGTTCCCTTTTAAATCCTTTTTTCATTGAGCTTTAGTTTTATTCAACTCCATCAACCATTAATACATATACGTCCATTCGCTTCGCTAATATTTTTGGTCATAAAAAAATCTAATTTCCGTACCAAACCTTAAATATGTATGGCAAGTATTCATTCATTCCATTTCCACACTCTCAGTATTTTACAATAGTCAATACAAATCCGAGAATTGCGCACACTGTTGTACTACATTCAATTACTTAAACACACACAATTCAATAATGTATATGTATTTACAATACACATACACACATCAAAAAAAGTTTACGATCACTTTGAAAAATCTAATTCTTTTTTGTTACGGTTGATTATATTATGACTTCTTCTTCTTAGACTAAAAGACTAGACTGGCGTGCCGGCTCGCCTGACTTAAACCCAATAGAGCAGGCGTGGGATGCTCTTAAGCGAGCTGTTTGGAACCGTCAGCCACGTGCCCAAACAGAGCCAGAGCTCAGGGAAGCCGCTATTCAAGAATGGATTACCCCAAGTTACACCAAGAAATGCTGGATAACTTGATTCTCAGCATGCCCAGGAGATCACTGCATGTGTTTGAGCCAGGGGAGGAGTTATATTATATTGAATATAAACCTTTTATAAATAAATTGTTGTTTAAGTTTGGTTAAACAGTCTTTTTCTTTCTATCAAATTTCTGTTACAATTACATTATGATTAATTACTAATTTTATTTTAATAAAAAATAGTTTTATTTTTTAATTTCAAACAGGGTATTTCTATTTAAAGAAAAAATATTACGAAGATTTTTTCTTGATAAAGTTCAATTTAAAAAAATATATCAGCTTAATATGCTAGTGATCGCAAACTTTTTTTGATGTGTGTCTGTGTATACACCTACATGAATGAGTTGTGTTTATTTTTACACTTTATTTCAACACTGGCTTCCCAGCCGTAAAGCCAGACTGTTTGATATTATTAGTATCGCTTGATTGAAAACGTTACTTTGTAAGTGATTTTTATAAAGCAGATTTACGTAAAACTAAATAGATTGGATATTGAAAAGATTTGTTGTGATTATCTGTTGAAGTGCGGAGAGGAATTTTGGTTTATACAGAGTGGGAAAAAAAGACCGTGGTTGGAGAAAAAGTACCCTTAATATTGATGATGGCAAATTTTACTGAAAGGAAACGTTCCGTTATTTAATAAAATAATTAAAACTGCATTTGAAGATTTTTTTAAAATCACCTGCTTGAGCCGGGAACAGAACCGGTGAAATGTGAAAAAAAAAACATTCTGTATTTTATGATACCAACCGAAAGAGTCATTCATAAAGAAAAGAAAAAGAAAGGAAGAAAATACGTTTATTGCGGTAAACTGACGCAAAAAAAAGAACATAAACACAAAAGAAATAAGAAAATTATTGGAGAAAATGCCTCACATCCACGCAAAACGGCTATTCCTAATCAATTCCTTTGAAATAACATAGTATTTTCACTTTTCCTTCAACCACGGTCTTTTTTTTTTCTATCCTGTATATCTACTGATTTTTAATTTCATTAGCAATCTTGTCACTACGGGACCAAAGCCGAAACCACACAAAAAATATATATTAGCCAGTGAAAATGTGTGAAACAAACGCTATTTTAGAGTTAGTTTTATAGTAAAAGATATTAATGCTGAAAAAACAAAAAAAAAAAAAACATTAATTATTTAGCCAATGACAATGTGTGAAACAAACGCTTTTATTTTAGAGTTAATTCTATAGTAAAAAATGTTCATATATTTAAGTACTTAAATTTGCCCCCTGAAAGGACAAGCACTCCCTAAATATTATAAAACAAAGTCCCCCCTGCCGCGTCCGTCTTTCTGAATGCAATAAACTCAAAAACTACCGCACGGATTTTCACACGGTTTTCACCAATGGACGGAGTGATTCATAAGGAAGGGTTAGGTGTATAATTCATTAAGTTTTTGTGTAAATTGGGCTGGAATATGACAATGATTGTTTAAGATGTCGGAGAAAATTATTCTTTATGAAACATACATATACAGGTTCACAATAAATTAAATTTGCACGTTCAATTCACCAATGAACACCATTATAAGTCCACGACTTCTAGTAATAAATATAAAATAATAATATCGCCATTAAAGTATGTTTCTATTACACGTATCAAAAATAGTTCGTTTTATTTTTATTCTTTTGTAATTCTCTTCAAAAACTTATTTAGAACAAACAACCTTTTCTTAAAAAAATACTTATAAGATAATATCAAGTATAATGGTTTCTTTTTACATCAAATAACAGCTCTAATACAGCTAATATACAGCTTATCTATTGCTTCTACAGCTACTATACAGCTCTACTAACGCAAAAAGCTGTATAATTTGGGCCCTTTTTTACTTATAACGGCTGCATAAGCCCTTAAACAGCGTTTATACAGCCTGAATGTACAGCTTCTAGTATAAAAACCAACTTCAATACAGCTTGTATACAGCTTGCAAAGCTACTTGGGTATATATCAAAACTAAATTGTCACGAAACTTCTATACATACACGCGTGTTTTGTAAGTTTCACGACTTTGTTTCTAACAAAGTCGTGAAACTTACAAAACACGCTTCCACATTAATCAAAGTTAAAAACAGCGATATATCAATTAATAAAGTTTGAAGTTCGACCGAACTGTTGACTTTAACAACAGTGAACGATTTCTACAACTTGTACAATTGTCTTGGTTTATTTTCAATTGAGTCCATGACCAAAGTGATGTACGGAAACTTCGAGATCATTAGTATCTTGTGGTTTGGACGAAGAAATAAAAATATTATTGATCCACTATAATAATGCTTAACAAAAAGAAGGGGAAAATCGGTGTTTATTATTGAAGACTACCCAATGCGCTGGTTTTGCATTTTTTTGTTAGGATCCTTCTCCGGTGCCCACACAACAACTTACCAAAGTTTCACCACAATCGGTCGAGCCATATTCGAGTTTTTGCAAGACTAACGCACGGTCATTGATTTTTATCTTATACTAGCTGACCCGACAGACTTCGTTCTGTCAGAAGCTAGTATAAACTCCACTACTCTACTCTACCCTACCCTACCCTACCTACCTTACCTACCTACCTACCTACCTACCTATCCTACCCTACCCTACCTACCTACCTACCTACCTATCTACCTACTTACCCTACCCTACCAAACTCAAACTCAAACTCAAAGCATTTATTTCAATTAAACCATTTACAGGCACTTTTGAATTGTCAAAGAGACGGTCAGTTAGTCAGAGTCGGCAAGTTGAAGCTAGATGCCCATTCCAATACGTAGATCACTATGGAGAAGAACGGACAAGAAACTCCAAGGACACTCTTTTAAATCAAGATATTACATAATCCTGGGTACATTATTCTTGTTGCTTCTATATGTGAGACAATGTAAAAACTAATAAAACAATTCAAAATATAAAATTACAAATTAAAAATAAGCCCTGGCAGTCAAGAGATGACCAGTCCCAACTGACGGCGCCCGTTCACGAACATGACGCATGGATCAGCACCATCCAGCTCAACCATTTTGTAGGGAACCGAATGATCCAACACACGCGCCACCATCAGTGAAACATTTAAGTGAGCATGACATACTCTCAACTGCCATGCTCTTTCAAGTCAACATAAATCATAATAACATAGTAAACGACTCCATTGTATTCACATTTACAAAATTGAAAAAAATGCTGCTAAATTATACAGAACTATAGTTTGCAATGTATTTGAGAGATTAATAAAAATTTACTACCAAAAAAGAAAATAATTATTATCTATTGGAGTATTCATCCAATACCCTATACCCTACCCTACCCTACCCTACCTACCTAACTAAAACTTAAAAAAAATAGATAGTAGCCAATTCTCAGACCTACTGAATATGCATATAAAATTTCATAAAAATCGGTCAAGCCGTTTCAAATTATGTCTTTTTATGCACGTGTTTCTGAGACAAATAAACCTATTTTACTTTCTTTCACATTTCGCCAGTTATGTTTCAAGTCCTATGTAATAGTAAATGAGCTTGTTGCCACCCGGCCTATTGTCAAACGACTCTGGGCTGCTACCTACAGAGAAATTCCTGTTGGAAAAACCCAATAACACTTCGTTAGACCTGGAAATCAAACCCAGGACCTATTTTCGTGAGGAATTCTTCATGGATACCCTCCATCTGAGAAGAACGGAGGGCTATGTCAGACTCCTACCGACTAAAACCTCACTGTTCCTTCTACTACCATGAGTCGGAGGCCCGGGAGTGATACTTGTACATTCTTAGCTCCCTCGACTGGTATCAGCCCGCCTTGCCTAGCGGGTCCCATCACCAAATGCGGACGATCGCACAACAGCACATCCTTCCATTAAAGCGCAAAAGTAACCTACATTAAAAAATAATTATCAAAATCGGACGACTCTGTAAAAAGTTATGCGTGGTCAACTGGTCATACATTACAATCAGTGCGTGAACAATCAATCATCCCCGTTTTCCTACCCTTAGCTTTGGATTTTTTTTCCAAATTTATATGGGACCAATTTCGGGATATATACCCGTTCCAATAAAAAAAGAATTATCAAAATCGGACTACTCTGTAAAAAGTTATGCGTGATCATACATTAAAAAAAATATATACGCGTCGACTTGATAACCTTCTCCGTTTTTTCGTCGGTTAAAAAACTACATTCGTTTGACAATTTTATGTATTTAATGAAAACACCACAGCTCAATTTGGTCATGTTGAGAAGATGATTGGAAGGCGACTTACAAAAGGTTGACAAGGCAGATGTGAGTGGAAACGCCGGAAGAGGACGCCCTAGGAGGACTTATAGTGACCTAATTGATAATGTTCTTCAGAAAGGTCAGGTGCGTAGCACTTGCAACCGGCGGGCAAGTCCAAGGTTAAGAACTGGCTTCTTACTCTTAACTAAGAAGAAACGGAAAAATATTTTACTGGGTAAAGTGAACTCACACACCAACACACAGACTCACACTCCACATCCACACACTACTTTCACACAACACTTTCAATAGCTTAAAATAATATTAATAATGTAATTTCTGCATACTCAAAATCATCGTGTTCATTGAAAATAATGTAAGGAATTGGGAGAAGGCGCTGAAATCTGACATACAAGTTTTTACCTAGTTTGGGTTTCAGAGGCTTCAAAGGTTTTTGTAGCTCTAATTTATTTCAATAAAGATTTATTTTTATTATTATTACTAGCTGACCCGACAGACTTCGTTCTGTCAAAAGCTATTTGACTGTGGCAGTTTGTCTACGCGCAAAGGAAACTACCTACCTACCCTACCCTACCTACCCTACCCTACCCTACCAACCCTACCTACCCTACCCTACCTAACTAAAACCTTCAATTTTTTTTGATAAAATCTATTCTCAGACCTACCAAATGATGACTGACACGTTATGTCAAACGCCATAAAGTTACATTAGAAGATAGAGTTACCTACTTATTATTACAATAAAAATGTAAATATGGTCGTTTTCTTACAATTTTTTTTTTTTTAACTTTCTTAAATTTTTCTTACATAAGAACCTTCTCCTGACAATAACAAACACAACAAAAAAATAATTTGCGAAATCGGTCCAGCCGTTCACGCGTGATGCCGTGACCAAGGGAAATAGGGATTCATTTTTATATATATAGATTATATATGACCAGATGTTAGAATGTACCTAAACGAAGCAAAAGGATTAAGTAAGGAGCGTAGCAGGTGGCGTTCTAAAGTTTTTGCCTACCCCCGCGGGAAGAAGTGAGTGAGTTTATGTATGTTTGTACTACAGCTCAGTATATCGATGCAATAACCAATACGCGGTACGGGGAAAACCCTAAATTATTGCGCATACCCAATACCTAACTCGAAGTGAATCCGACGCGGTTTTTATTCCGCATCGACCTGCCGTGCTAAAAATAACATAGTTTCTGGAAGAATGCCTGTAATGATCTACGGCCGTTTATTTATGTCCGGCAATATGAACAGACCGCTCTAACGAAAGATGAGCGGTTTGGTCCATGTTACAAGTGATAGCGGACATAAAGATTTGTTAGCGAAAATATCTCGAATAGAATAAAAGAAAGATAGATAGATAGAATACTCTTTATTATGTACACCATGAAAATTACAAATATAAATGTACAATTGTTACATAGGGTGTCACAATGGGCGGTCTTATCGCTAAAAGCGATCTTTTACAGACAACCTTTGGATGGATCAAAAAGTAGGAGAGAATACTGTAGGTAGTTAGTGGTGTACTATTTACATATACAATAAATACATACATACATAAAGCTAATAGATACTTATCCATATATATACACATACAACTGTAAAAGACTTGTCATAAAAGCTAATAGAATGCATTGGCATCTCTAGTCTCAAGTTTTTCGATGAAGATTTTTTTGAAGTCACAGAGTCTGCCTGGTTGACTGTTTGTTCTTTTGTTTAACCAGCACGAACTATGATACAGGGTGGCAGAGACATCGACGCGCAAACTGTTACGATGGATTCAGTACATGATTCTGGACACCACGTTGAAATTTTAAGTCAGATATAAAAAATTATTTCTGTTCCATACATTTTGACCTCATAGGTATTTCACTTTTGTAGGAAGCAGCAGTATTTTTTATTTTTTCTAATAACGGACCCAAATTTCAACACAGTGGGTCCTGAATGTACTAATGTACATGTACTGAATCCATGGTAACAGGTTGTGCGTCGATGGGGCTGCCACTCTGTATAGTTGAACTAATCTCATGGTAAATCTAATATCAGGTAATTAATAATTAAGCAGTCAGTAATATGGTAGCGGGGCTGACCGCTATTCTCTTCTCATCGGTGTGAGAAAAGAATATAAAATAATAAAATCGATGTGTTCACTTTACGATGTCTTTGAACTGTTGAGTGACGCAAAATAAATATGGTTTGTTGATTCAGAATAAATATGGCTTGTTGATTCATGGCTTGTTGGCTCAGAGCATGCTGCCTCAGGCTGAGGCAGTTAAAGGTTTTATACGTTAGAATTAAACCACATGGATACCCACCTCGGTAGAGATTAAGTAATAAGATGACCATTTACAATTGTACACATGGAAATAAATTAGAACAATTCTTAATTTACAAATTAAGAGTTGCATGTTTTTAACAATAACTAATAACGTTGTAAAAAAATTGTTAGTTTTAAGTTACAACTAAAAACGTTGTAACAAACTATGATAGTTTTAAGTTATAACCAGAGTTCGCCGATATATATCATGATATATAATTATATCAATTGATTTTATCTTAATATTATATCAATTGATTTTTCCCTGTCTTCTGAACTAAACATTTTGGAGATTAATGTTTACCATGGTAACACGTAGCGAAAAACTACAATTCAGAATAATTTACTTTTTACTTTTTTATGATTACAAATTATTATTAAAATTAAAAAAGATTATTATAATAATAGGTACCGGGTTTTTTAAGTGTTCATAAAAAAAATATTTCTCAAATAAACACAATTTTTTTTCTGTTCCTTTCTTCTTGTCTGTTTATATGTGTGTACATAAATTGTTAAATAAATAAATAATTCTTTTGTTACTTTTTTTTAATAAAAAATGAGGTAATTTGACACTTATATTATTTCACAAATTTCTTTCACATTTTTAAGTGTTTAATCCCCTTACATAATGAAATTCGCTTATGTTTCTTGGCCTGGATATATATCCGATATATATAAAAAAATCGAATTTTTGATTTTTATTATGGAAACCGGATTTTTTCGAACCCTGGTTATAACTAAAAACTTTAATTAAGCCAAAACGAGTTATAACATTTTGACTAAGTCGCTATCGCTTATCATTTACGTGGACATGTTCGTTTTGCTGTACAACGGGAAGTTTGTATTGGCTCCTGATTTATTTTTACAAAAAGTGCAATGACGTGCAGCATCATTCCCTTCCTGTTTGTTTTGTAAAATATTGGCTTGTGATACAGCCATGTCCCAGAGTATAGTTGAAAAATATGTACATATAAGTAGGTGCATAGCCGGCCGCGCTTCAGTTGAGCTGGCTTAGCGTAGTTCGGAGTTTCAATGGAGTACGAGGCCAGCTTATTATATTGTTTTGTATAAAGGGGACAGTACGGAATATTGGACTGGAAACTAAATTGGAGCACATTAACAAAATTTTGAAAACAAAACACAAACATTCCATGTAAAATGAAAACAATATGGTCGTTACGCAATGAAGTTAGACGCATATCGCTTGGTGTTGCCACCATTGAAATTGAAAATCTACTTTTGAAGATGTAAACCGGTCCAATTTAGTTGCCGGTCCATTATTCCATACTCCTCCCCCCCCTCTATATTAAATATAGAGCGCGTGTTAGCGCAATGGTTAAGCGATTGACTGCTGCGCTGCGTGTCGCGGGTTCGATTCCCGCACGGAACAAATATTTGTATGACCTGCAAGTAGTTGTTCCGGGTCTGGCTGTTTGTGTATGTGTGTTTAAATGTACGTAAACGCAACCACAAGACAGGAGAAATTCCTAATATGGGGCAAGATTAAAAAAAGTATATATATACCTATTAATTTATTATATATTACTATGTTTTGATACCAGTGACGTGCTGTACACTGTACTGTATTATTTATATTTTTAAATGTATAAAATACTTTAAATTTTTTATTTTTTTTGTGATTTAATAATTTGTATTATTAAATGCTGCTAATGAAATAAGACAGGTTTTTCGCAAACCAAAAAAAAAGATTATATGTAGATGAGTCAGATCAATCCTGAATTAAAATCTGAGCTTTAAATAAATTGTAAATTTCGAAATATTTTAAAACAAAAAAAAAATAACATGCCTCTTGGATATGTCTAACAATGTGACGGCAACACAGCCACACTTTAACAGCAGTAATTTATAAAAATGTCTAAAGCCGAGAAAGATATTTATCAGTTTTGTTTACACTGAGTTTTCGCTTAAAATAGTGATTTGATGTACGGGATTAGAGTCTTGATGTGATGGCTGAGTAAACATCTGGAACTTGTGCCAGCAGTTGCAGAAATGCTCAAGGTTTCACATATCAATGGTATTTACTCCAAACTAGATTTGACCACGGTTTCGCGTAAGGGCCAAGTCACACCGGAATGGCAGCGGCCGGCAGTGGCCGGCGGCGACGCCAGCGGCCCCCGGCGTTTCGCTGGCGTGACCTTTGCAAGCTTTTCAAGCGATACTGGTCTTTTAAGTACGTAGATAAAGTTTAAAATTATTTCACACTCAAAGTGCTCGCCGCGTCGCTGCCGGCCGCTGCCATTCCGGTGTGACTCGGCCCTAAAGCCGCATTTACACATTCGCGTCAGTGACGAGGTGAAAGGCGAGTCGAGGCACGAGCACGAATATGTAAGCGGTTGTTCGTCATTCGCCTCGTGTTTCACGTCGCCGCTAGTGACGCTCGCGTTGACAGCGGTTTTTTGGACACGAGTCAAAGGGAAAAGTGTGGCGAGTCGAACTAGTGTTTACTTACACATTCGCTTTTTAATTCAACGGCTTATCAAGCAACATAACAATGGACTGGACCAACAATAAAGTCACTTATTTATTTATTTAACCATTTATGTACACACAATAAACAGACAAGAAGAAAGGAACAGGAAAATATGTACAAAGGTAATGCTTATTTCTTAAAGAAAACTCTTCCAGCATACCTGCGATAGGAAAGCAGAAAAAGAGATGTAGACAACGTGTGGAGAAAACAAATAAAAATACATAAATCAAACAACTATTCACTATTTTGTTGTTGTTATGATGTTTTTGGAGCTTTGCTAAAGTCAGCCTAGCTCTAAATAATTATATCGAATTTACAAATGCAATGCAAAAGCCGCTAGAATGTCTACGTCGAATATTTCGTCAAGCTGAAGTAGAAATGAATAGACGTGAATGTGTAAACGGTCACTCGTGTAGCCTAAAGCTACACAAATATCTCGCCAAACAATCCGTTGAATGGCGAGGCGAATCACGAGCACGCATGTGTACATGCGGCATAAAAAGTGTTACAATAGGTACTATAGTGGTGTACGAACTCTTTCGTCCTAACAGACTTCTGTGGCGGATTGTCATTAACGTGGCAGCCTGTCAGATTGACACTTATGACGAGAACTTGCCAAGAGTCCCCGACATGGACACGTTAAGTCTCATTGTGTTGAGTTGTAATCCCCCCCGACTTTTGCTCGACGAAGCGCCATCATAGAATTTAATAAAGAAACATCAGTAAAACTAGACCGACCAAAATTTGCTAGAGCTTGGCTTGGCCAACAACTTAGCCGACTTGATTTGTTTTTGTGTGTTTAGATAAAATTAAAGCACTTAACTCATGCTGTCACTCATGAAGGTTTATGTACTTTATATTTAATTTAAATTTATTATTATATCCTTATATTTAGTTAAATATAATTATATCATTATGTTTCTTGTGAACTGACATGTAATATTTCAAGTCGCCGCTGTCTTTGAAGTTCTTCTCGTGTCAATCAAATGTTCTGCTTCTTGTTTTAATATTATATTAATGTTCTCAAGTGATTGAATAGATAATCAAGCTGTAAGTTAATTATATTTATTATGCGTTGGAAATTATGATTTTCCGAGAATTTAATACATACTAATATTATAAATGTGAAAGTAACTCAGTCTGTGTCTGTCTGTCTGTCTGTATGTTACGTTTTCACGCCTAAACCGCTGAACCGATCGTCATGAAATTTGGCAGATATATAGCCTGGAATATGGAGAAGGACATGAGCTACTTTTTTACGCGATAACCGACATCCACACGGGCGGAGTCGCGGGCAAAAGCTAGTCCTTCATAATTAATAGAAAATTGAATTTAAGAGATTTGCGAAAACATTAAAAGAGCTTCTTTTGACTTAATTAAATGGATGAATAAGTAAATATAAGTTTTTAATCAATCAGTTTTGAAATTTTGGTAAGAACCTAGTGACTTTAGTGATTGCAATCAAAAGCAAAACAGAAAATACTCTAACCTAGTGAATTTAGTGATTGCAATCAAAAGCAAAACAGAAAATACTCTATGTTTGAGAAATAAACAGAAGTAAACAAGTCACTCGGCAACCTTTAAAGTATGCCATTGCTAATTATATTCTCCTGCAATTCGTCAATCAACCAGAGAATAAGAAAACAAAAAGTATTTTCGTATTCCCCTCAAAAGTTTATTGAACCATAACTAAATATACAAACGCACTTATCACTCGAAATAACAAACAAAATATTTAAAAATCACCCTTTCATTCATAAAATTAAAAAGAAAAACAAAGCACTCACGAACTGAAATGTTCACATAAACTTGTAATTGTTATTACATTACAATTCTCAATCCTAAAACAAAGATATAAAGCTCAGATTCAATGGGCATTAAAGTAACAGGTAATTTTATGCTGCAGTAAATTGTACGATATATCTCTATAACAATTTGGACGCGAATGTAATTCAGAATCATGTTGTAAAGTTACAGCGTGTAAAGAGGCGGAATTATACTGAATGTATTATACAACAGTGAAATATATTGTATAAATGTAGCTTTCAGACAGAAATATGAAGTTAATTTGTCAAATTGGCCCGTAAAATTCCAAAATTGGAGTGCAAAAGCGTGGTTATAAATGTTTTCACGTCAAAATAGGAAGTGTAAAAGCACATATTTTAATATTGATTAAATCTATGTATAGTCTGATAGTTTGTACAATATATTAATTAAGAGTGCCTCGATACCCTTTTTTGCCGATACGATACCGATACCGATGCTCTTATAAAAATATCGGCGATACCGATACCAATACCGATATGCTTATTGAATAAAAAAATTAAGGTAAAATAAATAAAACACAAGTCAGGTTATTTTTTTTTTAAATTAATATAAAAAGAACCAATAACATGACAAACTAAATAAAACTGTTTAAAACTATAGACAGGTTGAGATTAGTTAATAGTTTTAGTAATTAAAATTAACATTGATGAGAAAAGTATCATTGAATAGGCCATAAAAATATCGCCGATGCCGATATATCGGCAAACTTCGAGTATCGCCGATATATCGGCATCGGTATCGGTATCGGTATCGAATTACCAATACATATAACTTCAACCAGATTATTAAGCACCATAGAAAGAAAAAAGAAAATACGTTTATTTATGGTAAATATGACACAAAGAAAGAACACAAACTTCGAGAACAAGTTGAGGGAAAATATGCGTCACATCCACGCAAAACGGCCATCGCTCAGCATAATGCTACGACCCTATGCGAGACAGGGCCCCAAAGAGATCATCGTCTCATCTTCATTTATGATAACACAAAACACAGCAACATATTCTTTAAAAAAAATTGTATAAATATTTTGCATATACTTAATTTTTAGTTTTACCCTTCCTATGAATGTATTAATTAAGATCGAACACCTGCTAAATGTCTCGAAATATTATGTTCACTATAAACTGCTTATGTGTGTGATTATTGGAGAACGAGGAAGACAGACTTACCGTGATACAGTTTCTACTAGTACGGAGGTCAGTGTGAATTACTCTCTAACAACCATATTTCTAATGTTTTTTTTTTTTTTTAAATATTATTTTTATTTTTATGTATACTATTTCTCCTATTATTTGCACTTTTTAACAAACAGCATAATCTAAGTAAATGCATAATAACGGGGCAGTCTTTGGGGACTGCCGAATCCGATGTCCGAGTGAAAACTAAGTAACATGTGAATTGTATCGTCGAGCTATTAGATTATTAATTTCGAGCGTTCCGACGATGACGCGAGTACCATGATGTTTGTTCACACAAAAAGTACACATATATACACAGTATACATATAGCTCATGGAAAGCATTCGGTGACGATGACGCAAGTTCTATGATTTTGTTCACCCAAAAAGTGTTAAAGAAGTTTTTTGCGCCTAAAGAAGTTTTCACTTAAAAAATCGAGGCGTGTATATCTTACATGTCACTTATGTAACTGCCATCTGCTATCACCAGGGGCCTTACTCCCGAAAATGATTCGAGTTTGATTTTATTTCCGATTCGAACTCGTTTCGATCCGAAATCGATTTAAAACCTTACTCCCGAACCAATTCGAATCGTAAACCAAAATCGACATAGGTTCAAGTATTATCAGCGTCGTTTTATGCGTATCCGGCGGATACGTCATCGTCGTCAAGTGCTCTATGTCTTTTAGGTAATTATCTCACTCGATCTGAATAAAGTAGCTTCTTTGATATCGTGTAATTAGACGTTTAATTTTGATCCAACAACTCGATATCTATCTGTCAGACGGCGTGCTGAGTACGAACTTTTCTATCCTGACGATCTTTCGATCGAAGTTAGTTTCGCATCGAACCACCACACGATCGTGCGCTAGTGTCTGATTAAAGAGTATGGATCGGCATTTAATTCGAATCTAATTCGATTGATTCAGAACTCGATGCTGTCGGGAGTAAGGTCCCAGGCTTATTAGAGCAAGTCTTTATTTCACTTTTTTGTTATTCTGTACTCACCTATATCACTGTCTCGGCCCATAAAGACCGTTGCTGACAGTATGAATGCTAGTCTTATACGACGCGTCCGTGGATATGAAAATGTGTCTTAAGACCTAGAAACTCAGCTTGGCATCTTCTATTAATTATTTTATTTCATTGATGCTGACATCGCCCTGGCACTTGCTACATTTTCATAAAAGTGCGTCGTCATCTTTTCTTCTTTTATAAATCAGAAGATGTATTTGCGATATTTATAAACTGACGAATGAGTGTTTACATTATCGAGCTATAGAAAGTGTTGCATCATAATCTGTCATTCAAAGGTTCATTTGAGCACGACAGTATAAGTTTTTGTAGAGATAATGGATGAACTAATTATTTACCTAAAAAAACCGGGCAAGAGCGAGTCGGTCTCGCGCACCAAGGGAACCCGAGTCTGACTCGTTCTACATCTGACCGGTTTACCATCAAAAATCATCAAAAAAAATTACATTAGTTCCACTATCGGTCAAGAGAAGGCGCTGACCTAAAACTGCAATATTAGAAAAAGTGTGCTATTAAGGCTGCAGTCTCGCAAAATTCACTCGCGGTGAGTTATTTGCGCAACTTTGTATTTTTTTTTTAAACAAATTAAAGGAATAACATGAAATATTATTATTGCACAGAAATAAACATAATATAAGTAATAGCTAGTAATTTTTTTTAGTATATCGAGGTGGATTATGTTAGGTAAATCAAGCGTTGAATACAGCTCTTTCTGCCCAACAACATTTCGAGGTATGTTTGTGCTCCTACTTTAGGGTAATTAAGAATTATTTTCAAAATCTGTTCAGCGCATAATTACCTGAACATTCTCGTCTTCAAAATGCGCTGATTAGTTTTTTCTAATTATTTTTCATTTTCTTATTTCGGAGGTCACAAAGTCATCAAAATTCTCTGTTTTTATCTCTTAATAAACGGTTTGTTTCTTATATAAAATGAATCGTATATATGTAATAATTAAATTATTTTAATGCCAAGAGTACAACGAAACAAATACAAAAAAAAATTGCACTTTACAGCTTTCCTGAGTAATTAGGTACAAACACAAAAAAGAAACGTTTCACCGTAGAACAATTAAATTAGAATACACTAAAAGGATTGCATAAACACAAAAGGTGGAAACAAAAACAAAACAAGGAAATCCTCAAACACACTTCAAAACGCTTATCTCTGCCGCTTCATAAAATCTGCTGAAAGTAATTGTGTACGCTTGCTTATAAAATGCTCGGTGCTTCTGAAATGTGCTAAAACGAGCAAACATTATTTATTTACGTGGACGTACGAGTATTGTTAGATCTTTTAGAATTCCTAAGACACTCGATTGTGCATATTTAATGAGGGTAGTCAGATGAAGAATATATATACTATAACGGATGGAATATGATGTAATCTTTTTGAGAGCGAAACTTGTGTTTGAATGAAAAAGAAACGGTTTTAATTGGGAACATGTCATTAAAAATGTATCGGGATTCTTAGATCTCGCTATTGTATTACAGACTCTTTGTTACGATTTTTCTTTGATAAAATATATTTTAGTACATGGTCATCCGAATGATGATAACATTAATTTTATGATAAGTGTAACTTGCACACTGACAATATTTGTAAATATGTGAGCACCTTGTATATAACACAGGGTCAATTTATCAAAGTCAAAGTCAAAGTCAAATAATTTATTTCAAATAGGCACGAAGATGCACTTTTGAACGTCAAAAATTACATGAATAATTAATTGATTCTATCCGTCAATCCTTCATTTTTTATTGTTAATACCTGTTGCGATATAGTAATTTTATTCTGGGTACATCGGCTTCACATGTAATGATACAATTGATGTATACAAACTATTGTAAAACAGTTTATAAGAGTAACGGTGGAGTTTCTTGCCCATTCTTCTCCATGCGAAACTACCTTTTGGAAGGGGCAACTAGAATCAATTTTATTTCCGTGTAAATTTTGACGTTCAAAAGTGCCATTTATGTGCCTATTTGAAATATTTGCCTTGACTTTGACTTTGACATTGTTTGAGATTAGTATTCTTTCTCTTCAAATTCTTACACTTTTCAAGAGAGTTCAGGAAAAGTGTTTTTATTATACATACTTATAATTTTCCTGCTCGTCTAATGGCCTAAAATGAACTGGTGAAAAAACCTCTCATTCACATTCAATCATTCTTCCATTCAATCTCCAACAAAGAACGAAGAAATGTCAAAACCAATTCCTCACTAAATAAGTTCAACAATTGAAATGCTAAGTATTCGAACTGAGTGCACGCTCGACTCGAGCTTCCGGTAGGGCGGCGCGTGCGGCGTTCATGTTAAACATATGCAATATCGCGAGTGTCCTGAGTGGCGGTGAGCGGAGCGGCGCGGGGAGCATTCTTGTTTGCGGTGAGCAGGGCTTCGAGCGTGGCGTCGCGTGCAGTTCAAACCAGTTTGAGTTTTCGTAGAAAACTCCCCACACAGCCTTCTTTGTTTAATTATCGAGTTATAAAAATATTTTAACCACAGATTTTCTTCTAAATACATCAATAATATTGTAAAACCCCGACGCCATGATGAAAAATGTGACCGACTCACACGAACGCTAAGCGTGGACTAAGGCCACTCGGCAAAGGCTCTTGCACCGCTTGCACGCAACGCTGACCGCCCTGCTGCACTCCTTTTCACTCAGGTCGTACTCTAATATTTATAGGTCCAATTAATATAGAATTAGTTATAGAACAGAATATACTTATTTGCTTAAAACATAGTACATTAAGGTCTTATTAATAGAATTATGATCATGCATGTTTCGCCATGGACTGGCACAAAAGTATGCAACATGCAAAAGTGTGCAACATGCTATATATAAAAATTAAATACAAACACATTTTTTATTATTTTATTTAAACGTCTTCGTTTCTATCATCGTTATCGTAGCTTTTCGTTTCTATTTGAAATCTTAACAATAATAGATAATGTTAGTAATAATAAAAACTCAGTATCATTTAATTATAAAAATCAATTGCCGTTCATTAGTCTCGCAGAAACTTGAAAATGGCTCGACCGATTTAAATATATTATTTAATATACATTATTTAAAAAATAAATATTATTCTTTAATGCAGACTCCAACATAGTTGGGAAAAAGCTAGGCAGATTGATTGATAATTTATTTAAAAAAAAAATATGTTTATGGTTTAGCACTAGGATTTTGTACTCTGTGGTGCCGGACGTAAAGAATAGCTAAAATTAGGAAAAACCCCTAAGGACCTGCCGAAAATCAAAAATGTGGCACACAAAAATTTACGGGGTCATCTAGTCTTAAATAATCTGTTATTTTTTATTACTTTTTTTTACACTTCTGTGTAAATACAATTTATTTGAGTAAATTATGCAAATTGTAGCAAGCAGAATTTAGGTCATGCCTGACGGTTGACGGTGGGGTGGGAACGGAAAATTTCATTTAACCGCGGCTTGAATACGAGACGCATTACGGACAGTATACGTGTCTATTTGCGGTGAAATTCTTGTGGGATAGCTGGGTTTCGCAAAATATCTATGGTTTTTCATTAATTATTATAAATGCCTTTTGCTATTGGTAGTTCCCTTTAGCTAATAGCTGATTCTTTACGAAATACCATTTCAGACGCCAATCTGTATGGTCTAATGGTTGTATTTGGATGTGTGGAAAAATTCAAGTTACCGAGTAACAGTCGACCAATGTAAAAAAAATAGAAAAAAGTTATTATTATTATTATTATTTAGTTGTTTTTGTTGTTATTATTTTTTGCAATTATGTTTTCCCATACATTCTGTATGGGAGAAGTTGTTTTTCAACTACTCGTATAATGTTAAGTTTGTTCTTGGGATAAATTCATCCCAACTATGGAACCCTTACTTTTTACCCGCGTTTACTATTTGTATTTCCTCTGCGTGTCCCAAATAAAATAATTTTCTTTCTTTCTTTATAATAAACTCAATATTTCTCTTTCTTTTGCCTTTCCTGGCTACTCTGTTCCGAACGAATCCAAATCCTCACACCAGCGTAGATATCTTCTTTTTAAATACCTACTCCTAAAGAATCCACTTTCCCAATAAATCACATTTTTACCTACCAACATAAAACTCTCAATAAGTGCTCTATAACAAAAAGTAGTGCTGTAAACAACATAAATCTCTCAGACAATAACCACGTGGCACTTTCAGCGTAGTGTTGAATTTCTATGTGCGTTTAACTCACAAGCCATTTATTAACGGAACTCATAAATAATTACACTCGCGTTCAAAAAAATTGGCCCAGCCTGTGCTCTTTTGAGAGACGATATCTCAAAAATGTTAATTATTATTAATTAATATTTTAATAATTTTATGTTTTGTGAAGCTAGGTATGATAAAGTTTATTTACAAATGCCAAAATTTTTGTGATATAAAATTCATTTTGTTTATTTCTATTCTTTTATTAATCATTTAACTTGATTTTTTTACCATTAAAAAAAGAGGTTCTTTATTCAACCCGTAAGTTCGCGATTATCTCAAAAACTAATAAATCAATATTGATAACTCTGTCACTAACATAATCAACACAGGAAAAGTTTTTAATCAGTGCGCAAATTTTGACAAATTAAACTTAAACGTATTTTATAATACACCTATTTCTTATTTTGATATGTCTTAGTACAAAAATATTAAGTAATCATTAACGAAAGATGTTTATTTTGAGACTGATATAATGGGGTACTAGTCGCGCAACGCGCCGGTGACGGCACGGTCAGTGAAGCGGAACGCAGTAGTAGATACCTGTCAGCTGTGCGCTCGCCCATTGATATTATTACTAATAGATTGTATCCATATTTTGCTGTATAAGTTTTTAAACTGTCATGGTCACTAATATTATTATTAACATAAACGGGATATTTACCATGTTTACTATTTGTTATGAGTTCCCGAACTCATATTTTGCTGATTTCAAGTGGACCAAAAAAAAAAGTATTGAACAAATAATGGACATGTGTTCTATTACTGATACTGAATCACCAAAAATAAATTTGCGCACTGGTTAATAATTTATAATGTATAGTTTCAGGAAGATTTTAAAATACAATTTAATACGTCGTTGTTAATAAAAGTTGTTGAATTTTCATATTTCGAATCGAAAAACGCGGAGTAGGTAAATTTTTTGCACGCAAGTTTAGTTTGGAAGCGCCGAGAAGTATGTTTGGTGATGTAGTTATGAATTAAATGGTGATCAATGACGCGTATTGCGATGGTGGGTTTTTGTGTGGAAGTTGCGACATAGTACGCTATTATAATTGCGTTGAAATTGCATTAGGAATGTTAGTGAAAGATTCGGTGGTCATCATTTTGAAGTAATGTTCTTAGAGCGAGCAATGAAACTGGACGCGATCAACGCAAATGAGGGCTAATTTCACCAATGAAACGTTCAGTTTATTTGGTGAAATTAGCCCTTAGATTCAACGCGTTCGCGTCCAGCACATCTAAGCCGTGTTCAAGAGCTATCAGTGTTAAAATTGTTGTGGAATATTGAAAGCTCTTGAATGCGGTTTAGAGGTGCTGATCGCGTATACATATTTATTTATAGAATTATAATCATTAAAATCATCAATGCCAGTTCCAAGTCGTGATTTTGCTCTCATTGTTAGCTGTAATAATCTATACGAGTAGTATTCATTTATTTTCTTTACTTTTTCACAAATTTTGATCATAAGGCCGCCGTGTTTAGTAAGGTTTTTATGATAAATATTCTTGTATACTGTTTGAAATATACATAAGTAGCTACCTTAGCTTATCTTCGAACATAATTTGGCTAATAGCTACTGATATTATAGCGTATTGTTATCGTAATCGTATTTCAAAGAGTAAAATTCGGCAAACAAATACCTACAAAAAAACAATAAAATGGTTATAGTATGTTATCCTTAGCAGATAGACATATGCCATTGCGGACTTTTTTGAAGACCTTTATAAGATACATAATTCCACCATACATATTTTTGTTATATCTCAAAGGGTTTAGACAGCGTTTTCGTTGAAAGCTCCCAGACGGCTTATTTTTTTCCGACACCTCCAACAAATATCGTTAATTCATACAAAAATACATACAAAAACTTAATAAATGTTATACTAAAACATTCCTCGAGAACCAAGCTATCCACTGGTGAAAACAGCATCAGAATCGGTGCAGTAGTTATTGAGTTTATCGCGAACAGACAGACAGACAGACAGAAAGAAAGACGCGGTGGAGGACTTTGTTTTATAATATGTAGTGATATATGTGTATTTACTATAGTTTATTGTACTTAGGTATAAACTTTTCATTTGCACAGATGACAAACCCATTTTATGTCCAGAAAATCACTGTCCATTCCACGGTTGTCTGGAAGAGATCGCAGTAAGCGATAAGGCCGCCCATTGTATAATTTGTAGTGTATAAGTTTTTATTTTATAATATATAATCTGTTTTACAATAAAGTATATATACAAATAAGAAGCATGCTTGAAGAATTGCCAAACTTAAGTGGCAATGGGCAGTGCACATTGCGCGCAGAACAGATGGCCGTTGGGGCCGAAAGGTTCTGGAGTGGCGACCGCGTACCGGAAGACGTAGCGTTGGAAGGCCTCTCACAAGGTGGATCGATGACCTTATGAAAGCCGCGGGAATCCGCTGGATGCGGGAAGCACAGAACCGGTCGAGGTGACAGTGCTTGGGCACTGTACTTTGGGCTTACTTGCTTGCTTGGCCTATGTCCAGCAGTGGACGTCTTTCGGCTGAAATGATGATATACAAATAAATAAATAAATGCAACTCTCTAAGTTCATATTACTCCATTGAATGATTATTTCATGAAATCATAACATTTGAGGCCAATTTTAATTAAAGGAGTTGTGTTGCTGATTCTAATTACTATAATTATGTTAAGCCATATTTATTACGGTCGTCAATCATATTTTAACAACATACAACCTGACACTGATCTGCAAATTGCAAAAACCGTAAGAAAATTTTAATTTCGCGGGCGAACTAAGCGAATCCCCCTTAACTGGTACCGTAGAACGGGGCTATTTGGATTTTCGGGGGTTATTTGGGGTAAAGTAATTGTAAGATTTGAGTTGACATAAATTCTACCAAAACACCATAGACAGCTTTTATTTTATTTCTGGTCTTGTTTACTTTTACAATTTTTCGTACGAAGATCACAATTCGAATTTATGTCAACTCAAATCTTACAGTTGCTTTGTTCCAAATAGCCCCCAAAAATCCAAATAGCCCCGTTCTACGGTACCGGTATTTGTCAACCACAAATTCTGAAATATGTTTGAATACCTACTACCAAAGTTAGTCTGTAACAAATGGAAATTCAAGTATGAAAAAAACCACTTAATCCGAGTCAGACAGTGAGTGATTGACACTTTGTGTTCTGTGAAGCAGTCACGCAGGTGACGCTTTCCTAGATGGAGTGAAAGTAATTCTAATTGACATCTACATATATTCTGGGAAATGTGACGAATAAAATGTATACTAATATGCTTTTCAACTCAAACAAAAAGTTAGATAGAGGTGTGCTCATCTCCTTCTCGGCTGTCGGTGAAAACCAGCGCTGGGGCTCTGTCTCGAATAGGGTCGCAGCATTATGGTGAGCGATGGCCATTTTGCATGGATATGACGCATATTGTCCCCCAACTTGTTAGGTTTCCGTATGTCCGAATGAAAAAAACAGAACCCATATAGGATCACTCGAGTGTCTGTCCGTCTGTCACAGCTAGGGTTGCCAACTTTTTTATTATCAAATATAGTATTTTCGAAGCCATTGCCTGTAAAATATATAGTAGAAGCAAAAAAATATAGTAGGTATGTTTCAAAAACATTTTTTGTGAATGTATATTTTTGCTATTATGAAACTTTATTAACAGATTTTTTATGTCTTTTAACAATTTTTAAACTCTTTAAGGTTACAAAATACTATTAATTCTGCTTTTATGAGATTAATACTGGCCCTATTGTGAGCATCTCGCCATTTTGTATTGAAATAAAAATATAGTAGTTTCGCCTACTATATTTTTTCTTTAGAAATATAGTATTTAGGCCTCTATTATGGCAGGATACTATATGATATATAGTAGGGTTGGCAACCCTAGTCACAGCCAATATGCGCCGTATCTAATGGACCGATGAAGTTGAAATTTGGAATACATATCAATTTCTGTAACCCAAACAAAGACGAGTTACGTAAATAAATGAAATTTGATTACGGGGGTCCCATTCGGTAGAAAAAATGAGAATATAAAATAAAATAAACTTTTATTTATGCGACATTTTTTGTGAAAATAAATGTATTTTCATCCTTTTCTTTTCTTGCTAACAGATAGAGATAGTTCTTGAATCTAATAAGTTATGGCACTAGTAGAAGCATCATCTGATTCCAAGCTGGTTATTAGAAAATGCAATAACTTGTCGATCACGTCAACTTTGGACGTGCCTTTCGTTTTATTGCATTTCTCCAGTTGCACATAGCAACAAAGTTGGCATGTCTCATATATTGCTGCAATTTCATCGGCGTATCTACTTACATAGTTAGGTACCGTCGGTGGAACACGGCAATACTTTGTCGCGTAAATAGTTGATACGTTCTCGGTAAAACTATTTCTACTCGAACGAACATGGGACGTTCGACTACTTTATAGATCCTACTACTTTTAAACAGGGTAAATTAGATCCCGTGTTAAAACCGCTCTCCTTCAACTTTCAAGACGTAAAGAGACATCACAGTTTTACTTGTATTTGATAAAATAAATACTGTATTTGACAAAATAAATACTGTATTTGACAAAATAAATACTGTATTTGACAAAAAAAATACTGTATTTGACAAAAAAATACTGTATTTGACAAATTAAATACTGTGTTTGCCAAAATAAAGACTGTATTTTGACAAATTAAATACTGAGTTTGACAAAATTAATACTGTATTTGACAAAATAAATACTGTGTTTGACAAAATAAATTCTGTATTTTGACAAATTAAATACTGTGTTTGACAAAATTAATACTGTATTTGACAAAATAAATACTGTATTCGACAAAATAAATACTGTATTTGACAAAATAAATACTGTATTTGACAAAAAAATACTGTATTTGACAAAAAATACTGTATTTGACAAAATAAATACTGTATTTGACAAGAAAAAAATACTTTGACAAAATAAATACTGTATTTGAAAAAATAAATACTTAGCCCAGGTACGCACGAGAGATTTTTTAACGCGACGATTTTTTATCACCAACTACAGTTTCAACTCTCGATGTTGAGCTGAGCATTGAGAATCCAACAGAGAGCATCCCAGCTCGTCAAAAAAATACGAAAATCCAGTGGTAAATAAAAATACTGTTTTTAAATAACCATCGAAATAACAGACGGTTTTGAGTCACTTAGCCCAGGTATTAATGGGCGATGTTTTACGCGATGATTCTTTATCGCGCTTTGCATTTTTAACCCAAAAAATCGCCGCTTAGTAAAATCGCCCGTGGGTACGAGGACTTACGAAAAGCTTTTAAACCAGCCGTGTGTTAACACATACCTAGGTGTCATCTAAAAGTTTCAGTCACTCTTATTTTTTCATAGATTTTTGGACGTAAAAATAGCCCAGTACCTAATCCACATGTCAGCAACATTGATGGACAGCCAGTGTGTACAGTGGGCCTGGCCACTCTACACCATCTGTCATAGATGACGTATCCTATCCCTCCCAAGAATTTATTATCGAAGCAACTTTTTTGAAATATTTTTCTTCGAATTTTGGACGGTACGATGTGAAATTCTGTCGTGTCGAATATAGTGTTGCATGTAAGATCGGTTTTTATGAGAAAATAAATGTGTTGGTAGAAACCGATTTTATTGTATTATGCAAGGTATCGCAGTGAACAGGGAGTTACTTTTAATATATGGACCTATGTATTTATCCACCATAATAACTTACTGGACTGTAAATGTAAACCTATTGAAAGAGTTGACTGTGTAACCTACCTTGGGATGAAAATAGATGAGAACTTCTCTTGGTCCCAACACGTAGACTACATTTCAAGTTAACTAAGTATATTATTAATTAAAATGTACCACTTAAGCTTTAAAGTTCCTACGAGTATTAGTATATTGAGATGTATTTATATGTCATTAGTAGATTCTATTATGAGTTATGAACTTGACAGCTATGGATTAACATTCAAAACTAACTTGGCTATATTAGAAGCTCTTCAAATTTGATTCTTAAAACTACTTGTTACTAAAAAAAACTAAAAATAGTTGTAAAGGATATTATAGGAAACTATTTAAAATATGTAAAATTCTACCTATCACTTACAAACATAAATATTTTGAACATAAATATTTTCATATTTTTGGAGCCTGGAATCCAGTGGTTCAGCTGTGTAAAAACCGAAGAAGTGCCGAAAAAAGTTCGCGAGCGGACACAGTGAGTTTCGTGTGTCGGGAACAGAATCGAGTTGCGAGTGACAGTGGTAGCGGTACTGAGTGCAAAAAACGAACAAGAAAGAGGGTAGACCGTTTTGTCTGCTCATAAACACCCACTCGCAGTGACTTCAGTTTATCCGTGATCATGGTGCTTGCAACAGCGCCGAAATATCGGGAACGCAGAACAATGAATAAACATGGTAAATATCTCGTTTATATTAATCTCCGAAACGGCTGGACCGATTTTGACGGAACTTTCACTGGCAGATAGCTGGTGTTATAAGGAGTAACTATTTTTATTTTAGAATAAGCCACGCGGACGAAACCGCGGGCTGTAGCTAGTCTATTATTGTTTCAATAACATGTTTACTTAAATTTTAATTGAAATATTGTCGACGAAAATTAAGGTTATAAAAATTAACCTTAGTTATCAAATGACAAACATCTTAAAGATAATTTAAAATTATTCGGGTAAGTATTTTAATAATCAAATCAAAGCACTCAATTTGTAATTGGTACTACAAATAGACATTCACAGGTACCTTTTCTGATCTATTTGTCTACGTTGACATTAATTTTTATCAATACTTTTCGAACAGACCATACATTAGGTTCAACAATCTCAAAATCTGTTCGTCATAGCCTATCAGTCATACGAAAACCCACAAAATATTGCCAACATTCCAAACATTTAGCCCTCGCATTTCGTAAAATTCCCCTAACAAAAAGGTGTGTGCCCCCTGCAGCGTGGCCACGGGCTATTTATGTGTGTCTGGTCACGGAAGCGGCCAGAGGCGATAGTGTGGCAACCGCTAGGGCTGCTCACTATGAGTCTATGATTTATGGCAAATTTTTATGGTGAACTCAATACATGTTTTTGTATCGTGTTTTAAGGTAGTAGGTAAGCGTTCGAAAATACATACAGGTACGTAATTCATGCATTATTTAAATATAAGTGGATTCTGGTTCAACCGTTTTTTAGTTAGTGAGAATACCTACCTAAACTACACCTACCTACCTACCTAGACTAAAGTCAAGAGCAAACTCATAGTAGAATAAAAAAAAAAAGAAAAGTACCAAGACATTGTACGCAATACAACACGTCAGCTAAAACTACGAATCTAGATATCTACCAGTCTCTGTCTAAATATAAGAAGTGTATAATAGATTTAATTTAATTTAAGTGTCTCTCAATGTTATATTTACTTTTTTTATGTCCTTTAAAATTTTATAAATGTCAATATATTACCTATTATTAATATTTTAATTTTGTTAGCTTAGTTGTTAAATATATTGTGAATGCTGTGCTGTGGTCTCCTATAAGTGAAGGAGTACACCTGCTTAGTAGGTATCTGATGTTGCCCTTTATTCATGTGTCATGTCATGTATTGTGTATATTTTTTTTAATAAATAAAAGAGTATTATTTTAAGACTACAAGCATTTAATTTACATTCAATATTGTAATAGTACATTACTTACCAAGGGTTGTAAAGCCCGAAATCGCAGGTATTTGTGACCCGAGCCGCAGGCGAGGGTTATAAATATGCGATAGAGGGCTTTCTTTTTTACTGCCCGTGGTGAGTACACAATTGTACGTCTTCACCTGTCCATAATGCAAGTTTCTCTGTACGCATAGCGTGCGGTAAAACTCACATTATGGCCAGGTGTGACGTAAAAACTGTTTTGCCCTTACAGGGTTTATGTTAGATCTTAAAATTGTAAAAGCTATACCTATTTATCACACGTATCCAATAAATATTTGAGTCTAAATTTGAGTCACACGGCCTTAAAAAGTGTTTAAAAAAACTATTGAGTAATTTGAAAACTGTACTAATAAATGATGTAGACCTTATGAAATAGTTTAATGTGCTACAAACATTGTTAACAAAACAAACATAAACTAATTCATCTACGTAATATAAAAATCAAAAACTCGAAAATGGCTTGACCGTTTTTTTTTTTTGCCTCCATTAGAAAAAAAAAAGAAAAAAAAATCTGGAAAAAGCCAAAGGAACAGCCGAAAAATATAAAAAAACCTAAATTTTGTCTCACGTAGTTTCACGAAGTTTTTATTGGTGACTAGATGAACCAGTAAACTTTGTAGTTTACTGGTTCATCTAGTCACCAATAAAAACTTCACAACATGCCATAACTCCTAATTTACATACAATCCACGTCACAGCCCTAGTCGGCATTGACATTGCATCTATAATGACGTTTGACGAGGACAAATGATTCTTTAATTGCAGTGGCGTCGTCTTACGCCGTCCGACGTCCAGGGGCGTCAAAATTATTTACGGTACAGAAGATACAAAGTCTGCCCACTTTGTGTCTACTGTACCGTAAATAATTTAGACGTTTTTATTAATTTTACGTGATCCATTTCGTTAAAAAAAGAATTTAGTATGACACGATGCTCATGCTCATGTCATCTCCTCTGGTATATTTACTTCGTGGATGTGGCAGTGCTCAGTGGCTCATGCCATCTCCTCTGGGGCCCAAGTCTGCTATTTTTATAAATTCTTCACTCTAACACGATTCCATCGTCATTTTGCTAAAAGTTCGTAATCTGCTAAATTCATAATGGTCAATCATTGGTCGGTCAATGGTCTCGTAATAGAATTGTATTACAATGGCATTTTGAACATTTATTCATGCCAGATTTCATTCATATATATTTTTACATATTGTTTATTAGTGCTATAAGCAATCTGAAGTAGTAGGAAGTTGGAAGTTTAGTAGGAAGTTTCCAATTCTTTCAATGGAGTGTCAGTGGCTGACCATTGGAAAGTCATAATGACGCAATTATATTAGTAGATTAACAAACTTTTCAAAATCAACAGTTATGAAATCAATTATAGACCATTCTGACACTATTGTAATAGCAGACTTGAGGCCCTGGTATATTCAATGGCCATGTCAATACTGACCAGGGCTGTCACGTGGATTATAGTAATACTAGCAACGCGCCCCGCTTCGCACGGTTTATTTATGTTGTAGAAGGATTGTGATGTTACTACTGATATACCTGATTACCACTTCGTTTTTTTGGTCAAGGTTTAATTGTTCAAGTTAATACGGATTAGGCTTGGGTAATTAAATAAGCGCACGAGGTACGGAGCATCCTATATCACATCTTCACTTAGTTTAAGGGAAGCTGCTGGAAAATGTTAACCTACATTTTTTTATTAATTTCGGATTCATTTATGTAGCGGCACGAACATTACCTTGAATATTTTACCATTAATCTAGACCAGTTCCAGGATGCCTGAACAAACTTCCTTTAATAGATGACAGAAAATTAATACATATAAAAATCTTTTACCTACACCCATGCTATAAATCCTCTATAAAAGTTTCTGAAACAGTTAGCTTATCGCCAACATTAAAACAACCGTGTCATAGTAACCATAATATCATCCAAACGAGTGTTATAATGTTGTACTAAATTTAATTATGCAACTCCTTTGCGTATTCGATCCCTTTCTTACTCATCAAACAACCACATTTATGAATTTCAAAACAAGAACATTGTCACGCGTTTTACTACCACAGCGCCATAATAAAAAAAAAAAGTATAGGTTATTTGAATTCACGTCGCAACCCGCCATTTTTGTTCGATATTAATATTGCAAAAATTTATAAGTTTGTTGTTTACAAAAATGAGTGATACAAGCTTTGATAACACACCACCAGATATTTCTAATCGTACCAAGATTTCATGAATTGGAAAATATCAAAGATTAGATAACATGGATGTAGATAAAGTCTTGTATGCAACTGTACATAATTAGGTATTAAAACACTCATGTGATACTATTATCACACTCAGCTTTGCCTCGTGTGATATACCCACATTCGTGTTTTAATATCCCTTTTTATACAACAGTTGCATAAATAACTATAAAACTTTGTCTCGAGAGTTTGAAAAGTTCATCATCAATAGCTACATCTTCAATAATTTGTCCCAGAAAATACAACAGTTTATACAGAGTTATTGGTAAAATACTAAAAACCTTGCAGGACTATAATAATAACATCATAAACAACAAGTTTTGTTCTATGACTTTTTACAAAACATAATACATTTACCAAAAACAAACCTTCAATATTTCGTTGTTCTATCTAACACATTCCAATTCTGTATTTTGTTGTACGTACCTACGCCTCCCGTGCACTTTGCACTAGACACGGCAGTTTGTTTTGCTACGCATAGAGTTCGTAACATTTAGAGCGTTGAATTTAGATATTATGAAAATATGATAAATTAAAATCTGGTGAATGATTAAAAGTCATAGAACAAAAGTATATAGCTATTTGTGATGATATAGTCCTGAGAGGTGGCCAGGTTTAAGGGTGTAGTACAGTGGTCCTTTCTCCATGGGATCAATACCGTAATCGCGAAAAATCTATCAACTGTCCCAAACAAAACTTCAATACCTACTTGACCCAGTTTAAGGGACGGCTGATTGTTTTTTCGCGATACACGCTGTATACAATGTGTAACTGAATTAATGCACATTATGTTAGTAGTTTGTTCAGAATCGTTTACTGAATCGATTTATGTAATTTCCACTGTTCAGTCAAAACAAATCAAAATGGAAGTACCATCTACGATAGACCCTTATACTTGTGCGACTGTATGCGTGCGTAGATTTGTAATTTGACCACAATTTTCACCTACAATCAGTATAACTAATTTAATTAATAAACAATGTTTTATAGATAATAATAAAAATTCAGTGTATGTATTATGATTTCAACATAATATTCTAATTGGAGTGTTGGGTGTTGTGCGGTAATTCCGGGACATGGTGTATATTGATATTAATGATATTAATTTTTATTTTCTGTGATTAATATAAATTTAACTCACACACTTATTAAATTGTTTAATTTTTTTTTGGAAAATCATATACAATGGTTGTAAATATGTGAGCACCATGTACCTATCGCATTTATTAATTTTTCTGTCATTACTTCACTTTTCATTCTTTTTACCAATTGTGGTAAGTAATTTTGATGAAATTTTTATATTTTTTATTTTTTTATTCTAGGTACATAGTCTTCACCCATAAATATTAATTAATGTATACAAACTATTGTTAACATTTTAAAAGAGTAAGTATGGAGTTTCTTGCCCATTCTTCTCCATACATAACTACATTTTGGAAGGCGCAACTAGAATCAATTAACTATTCATGTAATTTTTGACGTTCAAAAGTGCATCTTCGTGCCTATTTGAAATAAATGATTTGACTTTGACTTTGACTTAAAAAAAAAAACACTTTATATCGTTTAAATCAAACAATAGCAACATAAATCAATGTATAACAGGAAACGATGGTTCTCATTGTAAAATATGTGCTCACAAATAAATAATAGTTCGCGGAATAGATAGACGTAAACGTACACCCACAGATTTTACGCCATTGTTCCAATAGTCGGCCATTAAATAAAACGAAGCGGATGTCTCTAGTTTAATGGGGAAAAGTATAGTAAAACTTTTAATATGTCGTTATTTTGTTTGGCAGACTGCCAAGTCATAAAACAGTGGTAATTATTTAATTCAATTGATTCCGCCTGTTTGAGTTTGCCATCATATCATGTGTATTCCAGGGCTTATTTTAAATATAACTGACTAGCTTCTGCCCGCGACTTCGTCCGCGTGAAATTTTTTGTACCCCCGACCCACCCCGTCGCATCGCATCGCATCATTATTATTACCTTCCTCGATAAACGGACTATCCAACACAAAAATAATTTTTCTATTCCAACCAGCAGTTCCTGAGATTAGCGCGTTCAAACAAACTCTTCAGCTTTATAATATTAGTATAGACTATACTTTTACTATCAGTTTTGATTGTCCGTTTATTCATACAAGAAAACGAATTGGTAGCCGATCTCATCATCATCTGCCTAGCCTTTTTCCAACTATGTTGTAAAGTACCACTTTTTTATGATTAAAAACTTTTCATAATGTGGATTTTACTACAATGTGGATACTGTATTTGTTAAGACAGAATTTCATTATGTTTCTTTGCATTATTTCAATACCGCCTAAGGCCACTTGAGAACCCTGTTGATTCCATAATTAAGTTGAACACTAGCTCATCACCACGTACACCAAGCCTCTCGTGCAGATACCGTGTCACTTTTCACCGTTTCTCGCTATTTGTGGTGAACTGACAGTTGACATTAAGGTGAAACTAGTCGATACTTTTTCCATACAAATTTCGGGGGGTATTACTCCACTGCTTGACATTGTACATCCAAAGTTAAACATGATATCGTTTTGTCTTACTATTAATTTTGTCTGTACGGAAGCAGAATAATAAAATAAAAAGCCATTAAAAAGTTATGAGCCAACAAACATTCGTTTTTCCTGCTAATTTTAACGCAACTTTGCGCGCAAATAAGTAATAAAAGAAGTGTAAAATCTCCAAAACAAAGTCCTCTACAACAAAGCTCAACTATCAAAAATTTTAATTAACTTTATTTGTAATTGATTTATCCATTTTTTTTTTTTTTTTCATAAAACTCAGCCTTCCAAAGGACTTTAGGTAATTTTTTACGCGCGCGGTTTACTATGAATTATCGTGCATTTCACTCAACACACGATGACGGCCCCGATTCTAGGTGAGATAGCGTGCTTTTTGGCCACGCCCATCAGTGAGTTCAAGCCCGCGACTAGTTGGCTCTTAATGACAGCGACCTTACTGCAGACTTGCATGACACAGTGTTTATATGTCTATTAAATAGATACACTACACCACTTAATTAGAAACGTGATACTCGTTAATTAACATGTAATAATTGTATCAACAGACTAGCTGTCTAGTCTATTTATGTGTCCTAATAGCTTCCTATAGCCCACGTAGCTGTTTGAAGTGCCAAGCATTTTAATATCAGAATACTCAATACTTGAAATGTGAAGATAAAAATAAACAGTATAAGATTCTTCAGCAGCGTATTTTTGTCGAGAAATTAAGATGGATATTTATCCTTATAGGTATTTGAACGATGTCTCAGCCATTTCTTGCGATATTTGCCTATTATCCTGTCGCGGTATAACAATAAATAACTTTTAATTAAAAAATTACAAAAATTGTTAATTGATTCTAGTTGCCCCTTCCAAAAGGTTGTTATATATAGAGAATAATGGCCAAGAAACTCCATATTTATCTACTCTTATAAAATGCTAACAATAGCTTGTATACATTAATTAATAATTATAGTTGATGACGATGTACCTAGAATAAAATTACTATACCACAATAGTTAAAAAGAATGAAAAGTGCAGTAATGGTAGACAAATTAATAAATGCGATAGATACATGGTTCTCACATATAAACATTGTACCTATATAATTAGGGTTCCGTACCTCAAAAGGAAAAAACGGAACCCTTATAGGATCACTCGTGTGTCTGTCTGTCTGTCTGTCCGTCTGTCACAGCCAATTTTCTCCGAATGTAATTGACCGATTAAGTTGAAATTTGGTATACATATCAATTTGAGTGACCCAAACACGTACGTGAACCGTAGATAAATGAATTTAGATATTGGGGTCAGTTTTGGGGGGCAAACAAGAAAATTAAAATAAAAAGTTTTGAAAACTGTACCGTGTGACATATCGAATGAAAGGGCTTACTGTGAGGGTCTCAAATGTATTTTTTTTTATAATTTTTAAATAAACTGTTTTGAAGTTATAAGTGAAAATAGACGAAAATTGACCATTCTCCCCCCTTATCTCCGAAACTACTGAACCTAAAATTTTGAAAAAAATACAGAAAATAGTTCTATACTTATAGATTACAGGAAAATATATAAGAAGTCTGTGGTCTTAAAATAACATGGTAAATCTCTCGATATTCTGCGTAGAAACTTACATTTGCAGTTGGAATGTATGGGAGATTATGTTTACCAACTACAATGTTAAGTTTGTTCTTAGGATAAATTGTTTCCAAGTACGGATCCCTTCATTGTGCGTGTTCCGATACGCACTTGGCCGGTTTTTTTTTTTTTTTACTATGAGTTTTAAAGTTTCTTTCATTTAATTGTAATATATCAGAAGGTATTTTTTTGTAACATTTAACACAGTACCCGTTGCCCCATAAAAAATGTCTGCACTTTATATAATCTGAAAAATGGTTGATCTATTTTATCTTTATTTCTAGTATTAAAATTATGTCTATCACTTATCTAACTGAACTAAAACGATTTAGCCCACGGCATGGCTTATCTCTCAGGTAAATACGTACAACATCTGTATCATGTTTCATCGTAAAACGGAGTACCCGTAGGTACCTTGTTTTAAATTACTTTACCTTAGAGTTAACTAAACACAACCCAAATTCGGAGTATCATAACCATACCCTTCATAAACCAAGAGCCGCCATCTTGAATTTCAAGACCCTTTTGTAATAACTAACTCTAAACAATCATTTTATAGACGGCGCTGGCGATAAGGTCTAAACGTCAAAACTTACAGGTTAGTACATAAAATTGGGTCAGGGAACCGTACACGAGACTTGGCTGAATGTAACGATGTTGCCAGCCACAAAATAAAAGCAGCTATGATACAGAGAAATTGCTTTAAAGTTTGTGGGGTAAATTTTTGTCTTTCAAATGTCATTAATCTATGTATTTAGACAGACAATTACCTACTCGATTATATTATTTACTAGCTCCTGCTTTTTTTTTGGGTGGGAAATTATCAAATAACTTCTCCCGCTCTGGGCGGAGCGAGAGAGCGTGTCAGACTTTTACTGCCTAAAACCCACCCGTGTTCCTTGAGTTGTCTTTGTGCTAGGGCCACAGTATCCCTTTCGGACAAACCCGCAACCCTGGCAGTACTAGCTCCTGCCTGCCTGATCATTTTATAAAAAGTCAAAGTCAAAGCTACAAACTTTTGAACGTCAAAATTTACACTGAAATAAAATTGATTCTAGTTCCCCTTCTAAAAGGTAGTTTCGCATGGAGAAGAATGGGCAAGAAACTCCACCGTTACTCTTATAAACTGTTTTACAATACTTTGTACACATCAATTATATCATTACATGTAAAGAAGATGTACCCAGAATAAAATTACTATACCAGAACAGGTAAAAACAATTAACCATGAAGCAATGACGGATAAATTAATTATGTGTTAGATACATGGTGCTCTAACAATATTTGTAAATATGTGAATATTTACAAATAGTTGTTAGAGTAGTGTTGTTTTGTTAGAGTAGACGATTTCACAAAAAAAAATTACAAATAAAAAGTCAGTGTGCGAGTTAAATTTATCACAGAGTGTAAAATTAATGTCGTAAAAGTATTATACAATTGAATTAGAAACCTTTTTGATTTTGTATAGACATTGTCCTACGGAGCAGGACCAGCATGTTTCCAAGCATTCTTATCTTGGATATAATCCTCCACGCGTGAAACGCGCGGCTTCCTCCGCGCGCCAAAAGAATGTTATTAGTACCGTATATATGTACTTTCCTATGCATTTTTAGTAAAAAGTAGTTTTTTTTTTGACAATACAAACAAATTATTTTATTATTATTTATTTATTTTTATAAATTAGATACTTCAGATACAAAAATGGCCGATTGTCCGCAGATTTTTTAACAAACTCCGTGCGAGTTTCAAACTAGGTATTATAATTATTGCATACCAGCCACAGTACCACTACATAGATACTAGTAAAGTAATAGTTTTTATGCTACTCAAACTGCTTTATTTGTTCACAGTATTGTTTTGAACGGCTATAAATAATACAATAGCGACAAACAACATTACAAGTCTAATCACTTCCTGTATTTGTCTTTTATAATTATCTATTTTAATGTAGCACCTTATACAATCTGTTGTTTTGGTGTCATAGATTTTCCACGTCGAATTTGCTGCGATAATTATAAATTCAACGTCTATGGGCTATGTGCCAGAGTTTGGTATCCAATTTAGTCTTTAATAAGACTGCTTTAAGACAACGCATACCGTTCTACTCTTGATTTTATTTCACGATTGATCAGTCAGGTGCATTACCACAGAGCAAAGAACCGTTTCTTAATCGTGTGGCATTACTCTGAAATACCCAAAAGTTTTGTGATGATTTGCTCTCACCATTTTCACGGGTCGATCCGTCAGGTTAAGCTACGCTTGTCGGGGTTGGTCCGTGGATGGGTGACCATCTTTACATACCGAGACTCCTCCGTGCCTCGGAAAGCACGTTAAGCCGTTGGTCCCGGCTGTCATTCGTGGATCTTTGACAGTCGTTACGGATCGTCAGAAGCCCAAAAGTCTGACAGCCAGTCTTACCAAGGGGTATCGTGTTACCCAGTTACTGGGTTGTGGAGGTCAGATAGGCAGTCGCTCCATGTAAAATACTGGTATTCAGCTGCATCCGGTTAGACTGGAAGCCGACTCCAACATAGTTGGGAAAAGGCTAGGCAGATTTTTTTGCTCTCACCATTTTCAGTCACGTGAAAAAGGATCCGTACTGAGATGAGTGAGCTCAGACAAATAATAATGGCGTTTCCATGACAACCAAGTCAAATCTCTGTGACGTTATGTGTGTCAGATGTGTCAAAATAAACAGAAATGCGACCATTTGTCGACGCGGCAGGGCGTATTTACGAGTGAAATCTTTAGGAATACTATTCCGTATTCAGTACTGCTAGCAAGATTTATAGTGAAAGAGAATATTCGTTACAGGCTACAGCTTAGGCTAGACCAAATTTCTAGCACACTTGGGACCCGCCTAGGAAGATAAGTAGCCGTTATATTTTATTCGTCCTTTGGAAAAGTTCGTTTTCACTAAAAGGGAAAAAGTTTTGCAGAAAAATCCTTTTGAGTTAAGACGTGGAAATATGTAGCTATTCTTTTGTTTTTTTGTTATGCTTGTCTTTTGTTAAAATACCTTCTTGTTTTTGTGAGTTACCTTCCAAATACCTCTTCATAAGCTTAGCCATTTATTTGAATGAGTACTTAAGTACCGGCCCACGATACAATCGTAAGTGATCTAGGTATCGGATACTGACATAAATCTTCCCAATTCACGAATAGATTTCATTTTGATTTTTAACATTTATTACGATTGCTTTTGAGTCAAAACAGTATAATTATTATGAATAGAGTCGTTGAGCTCCTTAAGTCCTGAGTTGAGCTACACGATTACTGACTAATGCTTGCACTGACTGGACAGGTCCACTCAAATTTCTGTGGTTCTTTACTCAAAAGACCGTTTCAGACTCGGATCTACATGGCCCTCACATAATTAGACCAAGATTATGTCTGAACTTTAAAAGAGACTTTGACCCCTGAGTTTGTTTCGCCATTTCTTCTCAGGTAGTCAGATAGGAAATTATAATTTTTATGATATTAATTTTTATTTTCTGTGATTAATATAAATTTCGAATCCACCTAGCTTATTTTTTTTTTTTTTTAATATGACGTGTAAAATTGATTCCGATATCCTAATTACAGAATAAACGATTTCATTTTACTTCAATAACATTAAATATAAAATTACGGCTAAAACTAGTGCTCTATTTTTTTTAAACGTTACAAAAATTACATTACAATAGGAATAGTAGAAATAAATCGGACATTTTTACATTATAATAGAAATAGTAGAAATAAATCCGAAAGATTAGATCCATGCGTCAGATAGCACGTTGACCCGTTGGTCCGGGCTGTCATTCGTGGATCGTTGGCAGTCATTCCGGGTTTTTAGAAGCTCGAAAGTCTGACAACCAGTCTTACCAAGGGGTTTTGGTATTACCCAGTTACTGGGTTGTGGAGGTCAGATAGGCAGTCGCTCCATTTAGACTGGGAGCTGACCCCAACGTAGTTATTTCTTTTTTTTTTTGTAGAGAAAAGGCTGGGCAGATGATGAGTAGGATTTATCGGGCGATTAAGTGTCTTTGATTAGAGAAATGTGCATGTACATTACAAATGTCAAGCCCATTAATAATTACGTCACAATAATTCCGCCTGAATGTTTTCTTTCATCCAGTCTGTTCTGCGGAAAATCTTCTAAGATGGCAACACAATCTCAGAGGTCAATTATCCTCAGGGGTCCCAACCCCAGGTTATTAACTAATTAACCCTCCGAAACGGGCTTCTTTATAATAAATTAAGCATCCCTTCGATGATAAGTACGAAAAATAAGGGTACGTTGTGAATAAGAATAACGGAATTTCGGAATGATTTGTGTTAAAGATATTAATTTAATTATTCTGGATATATGCTTGAGCCGTTTGGGGTTGAAACACTAGGCTCGTGGGGTCCAAGTGTTCATCGAGTATTTCGGGATATCGCCAAGCGGTTGATCTACTCTTCACGAAAGAATCAGCATTTCCATTCAACGCGGCAACACTGCTAGCGTTTGGGCACTTTTCCCACTGACAGCGATGCGGACACATTTTTTATGCTTTTTTTTTGTTGTGCACATAACATAAATATTTTAGTTTTAGATTGTACCTATATTGTATTTTTTTTTTTTTTTTTTTTTTTCAGTTATTAATTATTCTGGTTATTAATTTTAAGTTATGTTTTTAGGGTACGCAAACGGACCTTTTATAAAGTCTTTTTTTTCGTCTGTCACTGAAGTTCATAAGATTTATGCAATGTAGGAATTTGAATTTTAGCATAATTTTAAGTCTCGATGCGCACACAGATTGGGAGTCAATAAACGAAAAAAACGTTCCTTCGTTCCTGACCCCCGTCAGGAACGAAGTTCCTTACGCGATACTCGCATGCACACACACACTCGTATATAATAGAACGCAACAGAGAGGGAGACAAAGTCGCATGGTGCCGCTTGGAAAGCCATTCTCAATTTAAGCTCCATATCCTGAGCTGTAAAAAGGTTTAAGGTTTAATAAAATCCTCAAGTTAAAGATAAATCCTAGGAGTTTAAGACAAACTTCCTAAGAATATAAAGAGAAATAAATATGAGCACTAGGGGCTTATTTAACGACTTGCTAACCGCTCAAAAGGTTTAAGAAAAACCTCAAGTTATGAGAAACTCGCCTTAAGGGTCATCACAGGCATGGTTTCAGAATTTTTTACTGAAATTAAAACAAAGAAAGGGGTCTAGTTTATATGACTTAATTTATGGTTAAAAATAGCTTATACGCTGTCTTGCAGACGATTTGTAAGTGCTGAATGAGTTATAGAGTCGTTTTAAATCGAGGAGCAGGCCTACAGATGATTAAATCTCACTGTTGTGTCACATCAGTCACTTGCCACAATCGGCGCGAAATTCCTAAAAATAATAGAAACACACACCTATTTTATTTCAAAACATTGACGTAACATGAGTTATGAACACTCTGAAACCTCGATACATTATGTAAACGCTCATTTCGGATACACCCACGTCTCCTTCTTCAAGCTATAAATACTTTGATAAATGGTCTCGATATTTCAGCAAGCGGATTAGAATGAGACTTAAATATCTGTCCTGAAAGTGTTCATGTGAGTATTATACCCGATCGTGAAAAGATGATTTGTTTATAGGTAGAGTTTGTTGGGGTGAGTTCAGCGCTGGGATAAGACCGTATGAATCAAATTCTGCGCCATGTTACTCTTTTCGAATGTATCCAGCATTAAAAAATATTGTTTAATCAGCATTCTTTTTTTTTTTTTTTTTTTTTTCAATGTTTTGAATGTTTTAAAGAGTTAACACGAGACACTGAATATTGAATTTAATTGAATATAATTAGATTGAAAATAATTTTAGTATTTATTTTTATTTTAAATTATGCAAGAAAGTAAAGAAAAAAGAAAAAAAAATTACGCAAAAAAAAAACAAACACAAAAAAAAAACAAGTTTAGGGAAAATATGCATCACATCCATGCAAAACTGCCATCGCTCAGCATAATGCTGCGACCCTATGCGAGACAGAGTTCCAGCGCTGGTTTTCAGCGACAGCCGGCGTTGACGTGATGACGTCAAGATAAATTGTGTTGAATGTGTGTGTGTGAGTGTGTGGGTGTGTGAGAGGGTGGGTGTGAGGGTGTGTGTCTTATCCCATCGCTGAACCTACCCCAATTTACTCTAGGTTTATTATATGTTCGGGTTTTGTTCCTAATAAAGGAACATAGAGGTGGTTTTCTCGTAAAAGTCGGGGCTTGAGTGCCTATGTCTTGTTTCCATTCATTCATGTGAAGTCTGGAGTGCCGCAAATATTGATAGAATAATGAAAGAGTCGTCATTACATATTTCATACTAGCTTTTGCCCGCTGTTCCGCCCGCGTGAATGTAGGTTATTGCGTAAAAAAGTAGCCTATGTCCTTTTGCATATCCCAGGCTATATCTCTGCCAAATTTCATGGCGATCGGTTCAGCGGTTTAGGCGTGAAATCGTAACAGACAGAGTTGTATCACATTTATAATATTAGTATGGATATAGTATGGATATTAGTATTGATTGAGTTGTACATAAAATGGAACTGAAGGACTGTAAAGTTGGCCGACGGTCACACCGTCACATAATTTTGTGGTTATAAAAATTGTGAATTATTTTATTTTCGATATCATGTTTTTTTTCAATACATGCGCACAAAAATTAGGTTATCTTTAGGCTGCATCGGTAAGTAGGTAGATAATTTACGATACCTAATATCTTAGCCTAGTATCCTCTACTAGTTATAAAAATGTCAAGGACAGTCAACATTGAAGACGAAATACACACCCAAACCACTTACAACTTTATCTAATAGTTCAAAAACAACACCAGAATTGCCGCAATGAATACTGAAACAATTTCCCAGCATCAATAATGAAAAAACAAAAATAACCTTACACAGTTTGTACATCCATCAACTGTGTAACAAAAACCTCCCTTATTAGGCTCGCCTAGCTGTCAGCCGTCCGTCGTTCAGTTTTATTGGGTTGTCAGGCTTATTGGAAGGTGGCGAAGGATAGGCCATTAATTTGTTACGGAATTACTTGTACCAACGTGTGGGGAAATTGGAAGGCCCGGTTTGACGTTGATTGTTTGGTCCGTGAGTGCTTCGGTGTGTAAGGCGGTCGATTAGTTTTTTGTGGAATAAATTCGTTGGTAATAACATAACGTTACGCCTGTATTTCCAGAAGGGTTAGGCAGAGATGTACATATAGTACCCACACAATTCACCAGTTATGTTTAAGTCCCATGTAATAGGGGGCGAGCCTATTGCCACCAAATAAATGAATGAATGAATGGATTATTTGATATGTAGCTACATAAATTAATCCATTCATTAAAAAAAAAATTGAAAATCTACTATCTGATGCTACCTGCTATTAATAGCAGGATTGGCAGGTAGCGTCAGATAGTAGATTTTTCCTAATTTTAAGAAAATAATTCTTATTTTAAAGTTTGAACCCACAGTGTTCCTATCGTCTAGATACTTTTTAGTAGTATTGTAGCTAATTTCAATTAAAATTCTCATTAATGTATGTACTTGATAATTATTCTAAAACTTTCAAATTTCATTTTGTTTTATTAATCAACCATGTCTAGTTGTCTAGTTTATGTCACGCTATTTGATAGAAGGATTCTTGTTTTTTTTTATCGTTTAGGATTTCCCATAAAATAATAATGTAGAAGGTTGGAAGATCGTCAATGATAATGCTGCGGTTAAGGTGAAATAATTATATTGATCGGACCAAAGGTTTTATATAAAGGAGCGAGGGAGCACACGCGATGACCGCTAGTCATGTACTAATTGCTCAATTGATATTAATTAATTATGTTACGAAAAACTGCTTAGTCGTTTGCAGTAAATGGTTTCGCCGTACAAATAATATACAATCTCTTAACATAAAATAATTCACAAATGTTATAAAAACGGAGAATGTAATCTGTTTTGTGAATTTTTTTGTCATGAAAAACCAATGGCACTTATATTCTAAATTAAAACCTACTAAAGTTCATTAGTCCTCAACTAACAGCTGCAAAAGCGATAAAAATAAAAATAGTAGATAAAAACCCTCTCCATTTGACCCAATTAAACTAAAACTTCGTTAGAATCGATCCAGGAACTAACCAGATGTAAAAGAGAAATTCCTAGCATGCTTTACTTAAATATAATAGTCCTCCAGACCGGATTTTGGCCATGGCGACCAATCTCAGCGGAGACCAACCTTCGATGCGGGAGATATTATAGTGCACAAGACGTGTGAGCTCAGACACAAGTGCATTCACTCTCATAGTCCGATGGGACGGCTATCCGATACGACCAGAGAGACATCAGGCGCAGGACCAATGGATTAAGGGGTCGTGCACAAAATCGACTGATTTTGATCAGTTTTGTTCATTGTTTGTGAGAAATGAAAAAAAAATTTGTGATTTGAAGGGATTTTTCAAATAAATTAAGTATTCACAATAAATCACTAATATTCGCAAGAAGTTTTCCGAAAAATGACGCAAGACTGACATTTGATCATCATTCCACAAGAAAATTCTTTTGATTTTAAACATTAAAAAATATCATCAACATCATTATATAGTCTACTTGCACATGCAAGTAGACTATATAATGATGTTGATGGCTGAACCACTTTTTTCAACTTCCATACAAAATATAGCAGAAAAATAATATTTAAAAAACCTTTTTTTTTTAAACCCCGTCAGTAATATATTTTTTCCTATTATTTAGCAAATCATATCAAGAAATTCAAAAATCACAAATTAGTCTTCTGCTATCTTTAAAATATAATCAAAATTTTATTTAATGATTATACAATATATTCATTAAGTAAATCAAGGTCGAAATAAACTATATTTTGGGGAGCACAAAAATGATGAAACTATTAACAGCTGCTGTGACTGACACAAATGGTTTAGCACCATGAAAACTGTACTTTTATAGTTACACAGACTTAATGTTTCAATTATTTCAAGTTTTCTCACAATTAGATAAGAAATTGACAAAAGAGATTTTTTTTCGTGCACGGAGCCTTAACGAGCTTTCCGAGGCACGAGGATATCACACCGCCAGCTTCCAAACTCCGAGTTGTTTCTAAGAAATTCCTAATGAAAAAAACCAACAACACTGCCCGACTCGGGAAAGGACCCCACGCTCAGCAGTCGCTCTAGCGACCACAAGACCAAACAGGACAGTCAAACTTAAATATAGGTAGTAGGTAAGTAAGTACACGAAAGTAGTTTTCCTGTATTGATCTTAAAATCGGTTAATATTTTTCATACATACCTACATACATAAACTCACGCCTTTTTTTACATTCCATTCAATTTAAAAAAAAAAAACAGATATAGTCCATATACTGTTAGTAACACAAAAAACCTTATAAAGCTATTGTTAGACATACAAAAACAAAGCCACAGGAAGAAGTAAAAATAAAAATCACAAAGTGGCACCGCACAGGAGTGCCGGTTTAAACCAAGCCCTGGACGCGTCCACTCACCGTGTGTAGTCGCATCCAGTGCCGCCACATCGGAGAGTCCAAGCGGCCCACGAACACGCTCAGAAGGCTGTTCGAGCTGGCCCGCATGCGCTTCATAATAGCCGCACAACGCTTCCGCATGATGGCATGAAACCCATCCACGCTTTTCACAGCAAACATTGCTGAACATTGTTACATACCCTTTTTGCTTTATCTATGTTTATAAATGATAAATTATAAATGATTTTATTTCTATAAGTAGGTTTTTACAAACAATTTTACACGTCAATCATATTTTAAAACTAGATGAGCGTTTAGCGGCGTTTTGTATCTGACTACTCTGAGAAGAAAGGCTGAAACAAACTGAGAGGTCACAGTCTCTTAAAGTCCAGACATAATCTTGGTCAAATCATGTGAAGACCATGTAGATTGGTGTTTGAAATGGTCTTTTGAAGAAATAACCACACAGATTGAGTGGACCTGTCCATTCAGTGCACGCATTTGTCAGTAATCGTGCAGCTCAACTCAGAACATAAGGAGCTCAACGATTCGATGAACAATACCAAAGAAAGGACATCTGGTCATACACACACGCCGGTTGCGAGATCTATGCACCTGTCCTTTCTGAAGAAAATCATTAATTAGGTCATTGCATGTCCTCCTAAGGCGTTCTCCCGGCGATTCCACTCACATCTTAATATTTTTCGATAGAATAAGCTCACTAATGTGAGGGTAATGTTAACTACAAGTGTAATTACGTGTTTATTACAGTTTTGTCCAATCAGACCGATTACTTATTTACAAACTATTCAGCAGTGCTATTCTGTAACCATCTCACCATGAAAACTTAGGTAAAGTGAGTGTGGAGTCAGATGTCAATCCCCCGATTCCCTGGCGTCAGGTAGGATGACAACCCATTTCAAGCTAAGTTCACCTAAGTTTTCACGGTGAAATCTTTACAGAATACCACTGCTGTAATTTCACCTGTCAATAGTGTCAATCTGAAGAGATTGACACTATTGACAGCTCGCTCCACGCTCACTTCACTTTAGTTTTCACGGTTAGATGATTACAGAATAGCACTGCTGGTCGCATTAGACAACACCAATAAATGTGAATCGATTGATTCAACTGTAATATTCAAGAATCTACTTCGCTAATACAGTGTGAGTCTTTATAATGTTCACCTATCGAAATGAGGGAATCTATGCTTAATTTTATCTACGGAAAAAATACAAAAAAAAAACTAAATAATTTTTTTTATTTTATATGGAATTTTTATTTCAAAATTTCTCAATAAGACACCCCCTTATTGAGAAATTTTACAATTATTGTAAAAAATTATAAAAAAATAAACTGATTTTTGCTAAGAAAAACATGTTTCTTTTCAATTGAAGGTAGTTTTTTCCCCAATTTTTATTTTATGAGTACGCCTAATTACTTCCAATCATTATGGAGTTTGTTTCATCGTGACAGATCATTTAGTTTAAAAGTTACACCGTTTTGTTTACACTGGGAACATTCTTTTTTTAAATTTCATAAAATATCAAATAAAATAATTAGTTTTTTTTTTATATTTTTGCCGTAGACAAAAGTAAGCATAGATTCCCTCATTTCGATATGTGCACATTATAAAGACTCACACTGTATATAGAAAGGCCTACACTGTCCTCCCATACCTATTAACAATGTTATTTGATAATATTGTAAAGCCAATTATTTTTAAAAGAGTAACCGTGGAGTTTCATGCCGGCTCTTCTCCATAGGAAACGACTAATTGGAACAGTGCACCTAGCTTCTGACGTTTCTTAAGTGCCCATGTAGGTTTATGTGAAGTAAAATATTTTGATTTTGATTTTATAAAAACTTCTTTAAAAATCTTCCGCAACTATCACAAAATCAAAATTAGCACAACCCTATTTTAAACAACCGAGTCACAGCCTAAAAATATCGAAGTATGAAATGTGTAAAGAAAGTTTTGTTTGAGATCACTAAGGTTGACAGCCCGACACCCGCCCACGTCTACCGAGCGTAGTCGGGTGTCGGAATGTAAAAATATAGTAAAAACATTTTCGTCCAATGTATGAAACATCTAGCTGGAGGGGCTTGTGGCTAAGTAGTAACAGCTGCACGGATCGATCGATCGGGTTAAGCTACACTTGCCGCGGTTGGTCCGTGGATGGGTAACCATCTTTACGTACCAAGACCCCTCCGTGCCTCGGAAAGCACGTTAAGCCGTCGGTCCCGGCTGCCATTTGTAGATCTTTGACAGACGTTACGGGTAGTCAGAAGCCCGAATTTCTGACAACCAGTCTTACCAACGGGAATCGTGTTACCCAGTAACTGGATTGTGGCGGACAGATAGGCAGTCGCTCCATGTAAAATACTGGTATTCAGCTGCATCCGATTAGACTGGATGCCGACCCCAATATAGTTGGAAAAAGGCTAGGCAGATGATGATGTATGAAACATTTGGCTGAATCGTATCAAAATCTCATATTTGAAAACATAAATAAATTTGTCTCTTAATGTCTTACTAAGTATTCAAGAATCCACTTTAAAGCAATCATCCAAAAAAACTTCAACAACTGTCACAAAACAAAATTTGCACAACCCTATTTAAAAATAAATATCTAAAGAAAGTTTTATTCCTGATCGCTAGGGTTGACAGTCCAACACCCCACGATCACCGAATAAAAACACAGTAAAGTTTTTACTGTGTTTTATCCAACGTATGAAACATCTGGCTGAATCGAATAAAAATATTCTATTCAGTTATCAATCGTACAGAGTACAATCAATTTATTTATTTATTGATAGGTTTTTTATAGTGCTGCAGTGTTTGTATTTGTATCACGAATTGGCATACTGCTTTTTATCATCCTATGACCTTTAAATAGGTAGGTTAGAGAATTGACTGGATTCTGTTTTTATTTTTTACACTTTTATAATTGCGTGTTTAGTTTGTGATCTTCATGTGCGAGACACAATAAATACTTTTTGTTTGTTTCTTTCTTTCAATTGTTGCATTGTTGTTGTTGTTGTTGCTATTGTTGCTTGTTATTATTGTTGTTGTATGATCATTATCTGCATAGCCTTTTCCCAACCACATTGGGGTCGGCTTCCTTTCTAACCGAATGCAACTGAATACCAGTATTTTACATGGAGCGACTGCCTACCTGACCTCCACAACCCAGTAACTGGGTAACACGATACCCTTTGGTAAGACTGTTTATCAGACTTTCGGGCTTCTGACGACCCGTAACGACTGTCAAAGATCCACGAATGACAGCTGAGATCACAGATATAGATAGACCTAGATAACGCAAGTATCACGATCTGTATGAAAACCAAGCGTGCCATTTTTTGACTACCTACTATGACATCACAAGCACTATTTAGTGGTGGGAAAGTTCGTATACTGTACAACAGTACATTAATGCAAAGGCCGGGAAATAGGCAATTGCTGGTCGAGTATTAGTATGAAGGCCGAGCCGAAGGCGAAGACTTCACTAATACGAGACCAGCAATTGCCATTTCCGCCGAGGCATATTTATAGTGTTTTTCTCAACAAAAAAAAAATATGCAGGGAAATAAGACATACTTTCTTGTATATTTCTTTTGACTTCGCTGAAAGCAGGTTTTCCATTGCCAATTTGGCTTCTGATCTTAAATCTGGTGGAGTACAAGCAATCTCCATTTCACTCTCTGAACCACCGTGGGAATTCATTTTAACTAAATTTATATTTATTAAGTATGTAAATAAAAATGTAAACAAAACAAGACGAATTTTCAGATTTGCCGCCAATTTTCTATTTGTCATCTGTGCCGAAATGCAAACGCAGTTATGGCTATACAGCCACTTGAACGCAATTTGTGCTAAGCAAAGAGACGTACTTTGGTATGCCAAGAATGATAAGAGATCCAATCAAAGAGTATTTATTAACTCCAGCACGCCATTTCATACAACATTGCTGGAGCGTTGTAATATTCCAAATTCAAAAAACGCTCATACAATGGATTTGATTTTCTTTGTCCGTAAATTCGATACTTCGCGTGTTCTTTTTTCGAAAATAATGACAATATTTCCATGCATGTGTGAGAAAATACTACATATTGAGTAATTGTGTATATTAAAGAACCGGTCAAAAAAGGAGGAAAATAGATATTTTTCAAAAATATAGGTAAATGGGAATTTTGCCTTCTGAATAAACAGAAATATGTAGCTAGATAAAACTAAAATTAACTACAATTTCAGCGTCTTAATGTTGGTACTATTTTCATAACGAAGCTCATTACTCAAACAAAATCTTATCTACACCCACTTTATTAAAAAGAATAATTTGCTTCTGAAAGATATACAGTAAACGAACACTTACCGTAATTATTATGTTGGTATAATATAAATAAAGTTGATTTATCTGATAGATACAGTTATAAATTTATAATTGAGGAATTTATTAAATGGATGTTTTGAAATTATGATAACATTTGTAATCTAATTATACCAACAAGACTTTTTATATTGCTGTTTTATTTTAGGGCCTTTTTCTACAAGGAATAAGGTGACTGTTTATTGTAATAAGCCACGCTATAAGTAATTGGCCACTCCTAACAAAAGAGGTTTTATGAACTTTTTATGAACGAAAACGAAAATACAATAGACATAGGAATATTTTTGTCTTTTTCATTTATGATCTTGCTTGCGTTACCTTGTTTCAACCTCTTTTATTATGAGGGGCCAATTACTATAGCGTGGCCAATGACTATAGCAGTCACTCTATGTAGTTAAAAAAAAATATTATCTCGTGACTGAGAAGGAATTATGAAAAACGGCTCAATTAGGAACCTCGGTGTGTCTAGAATTTTCTAATACCTTGTATAACGTTTCATATTGAGACACCAAGCAACAAAATTCGATCAACAGAAAAGCAGCCACATTCCTCTAGATCGAATTTTTTTCATTTCGCTAGATCGTATTTTGTTGCTTCGTGTCTCAACTTTTACTTCGACCCAAATGTATGGAACGGCTGATATTATTTTCTCGATTAAAAGACCACACCATTCTGATACACGGTGTATATATCATATAGGCAGATTTTATGATTCATCTTTTAATAAACATCGTCACACGTCACACACGTCCGTACGTACATGCGTTTATGGTTATGAAATACGCCGAAGACAAATTGGCAGTGCGTTAATTCTTTATAATTTCGACATCCAGGCACCCTGACCAAATGGGTTAGGTTAGGTTAGAACTATAGCCAACCGCGCGCGAGCCGAGCGAGCGAAGCGAGCGGTGCCATGGGAGCCGCCGCGCCAGCAAGCGCTTTAATAAATTGATTTACATTTTGCGACGACGCCTTTTGTAAAAATTGGAGTCATACAAATTGCCTGCGACTTATACATTACACCCTCTAAAACCAAATTAACTAGCTAACAGAGTAAGTAAGTATGTTAGTGACATAATTACACACAAAATTCTAGGCATAAACTTGTGAAATGATAGGTGCTAAAGTTTATAGGTGCCAGTTTTAAAATAAATAAATTTCGTAAAAATGTCCATATTTTGTAGCATAAAGGAAAATAAAATAAAAGTATTAATCAAAATCCCGAAAATTCAAACGCAGTTTCACTAAAGCCATCAATTTCTATCACCGTTAAATTAATCTATAAAAAAAATATTATTACCGAAAAATTAAGCGCTTTCGTCCCAAAAAATTGTTAAATTGTTATCGTCACTTTTTTATTAAAATTCACAAAAACAGTTTCAAAACATCTACAATGAAATGTTGAATAATTTAATAATACGAAACGAGACGGGGTTGCTCACTTGGTTCCCAAATCCGGCTTTACGGCTAAAATCCGTGTATTTTCTATTCGCCTGTGCCTTTATACGTGCAATGAATAACCTGGTATCGAGGGCGCTATAGAAAATTCATACTTCCATTACGAAATGCATAAATGAACTGAGTATTCCAATTTTCGTTAAGAATTAGACATTCCCGAAAGTCTGACAACCAGGGGCCCAAGTCTGCTATTTTTATAAATTCGTCACTCCAACACGATGCCATTGTCATTTTGCTAAGAGTTCGTAATCTGCTAAATTCATAATGGTCGATCATTGGTCGGTCAATGGTCTCGTAATACAATTGTATTACAATGGCATTTTGAACATTTATTCATGCCAGATTTCATTTATATATATTTTTACTTATTATTTATTAGTGTTATAAGCAATCTGAAGTATGTAGTAGGAAGTTGGAAGTTTAGTAGGAAGTTTCATTTGTCATTATGTACGAGATTACCAATTCTTTCAATGGAGTGTCAGTGGCTGACCATTGGAAAGTCATAATGACGCCATTATATTAGTAGATTACCAAACTTGTCAAAATCAACAATTATGAAATCAATGATAGACCATTCTGACACCATTGTAATAGCGGACTTGAGGCCCAGGGCCTTCCTACTACTTCAGGGTTTTTAGGGTTCCACGGAACCCTAAAAACCCTGAACAATGCATGAGTTCAAAGCACAAAATAAATATATCTGTTGTAACTGTTGTTACGTCGGGTAGTGACACGCGGGTTATAATGATTTTTATTAAATAAAAACTTTTTTTTTTAGTTCATACATATCATTTTTTTTTTCTGTAACTGTCCATGACATCACAGCGGGCCCTATCAGAACACTGCGACACTTATTTTTAAATGTCGCAGCATCGTGCTGAGATAGGAGCCTTCTGGCCCCGTACAGGACTTTGTTTTCATTCTACTTTAGTTTTTTTTTTTGTGTTACTATAAGTGTGTTTAGTTTCAAAAGTGATCCTCCTGTACGAGTTCCAATAAATACTTTTTCTTTCTTTCTTATCCACGAATGACAGCCGGAACCAAAGGCGTGCTTTCTGAGTCACAGAGGAGTCTTTGTATGTAAAGATCGTCACACATCCACGGACCAACCCCGACAAGCGTAGGTTAACCTGATGGACCCATGTGGCTGTTATTACTTAGCCACGAGCTCCTCAACAACGTCTGCTCGACAGCGTAAATAATGCAATTAATATTGTTGTATTGTCTTGTAATTACCCCGCAAGTTCAAAGCAAAGCAACCTACAAGGACAAAACGCAAACATAAGAGAATAAAAGGGTCTGGAATTCTGAACCCACACTTTTCCCGACAATAAGAATCTTTCTTTACCATAAGAAATGAGTACGAAAAAGAATTCACAAGAAAGATCAAAGATCTTACTCTGATGCATTGTGACGGCCCCTAATTTAATGAGTCTCCTGAATTCGAACAAATTGTTTCTCGTTACTGTCTTAAAGGTGTGTGCAGACTTCACGACTGTGACGCTGATTGATTGACGACGATACGCAGGGAAGTGGGCAGTCTCACTAACAGTAATTGCAATTCGGGCAACGATTGCTAATGTGTGGTGGTTGATTTATGAGTATAAGCATTTAAATGACTTTTATCTGTACTTGTGTGCGAATTTACAGAATAGAAGAAGTACGTGATTCACCACTCAATTTAGTATTCATCTAAACATATAAATAAAATTTAAGTGTCTGTTTTTAATGTCAAAATAATAGCTTTTTAACAAAGGCCTGGACAAAAAAAAAAGTACAAACGATACTAATTATTATAACAATTTTTTTTTTCTGTTTGTCTGTTTGTTCCGGATAATCTCCGAAACGGCTGGACAGATTTTGACGGGACTTTTACTGGCAGATAGCTGATATTATAAGCAGTAACTAAGGCTACTTTTATATAAGAAAAAGCTACTCGGGCGAAGCAGTGGGCAGCAGCTAATTTATTTATAAAGAAACACCAATAGCTTCAGTAAATAATATATCTTATGTATAGGTAACTGTAGCTTCGGACTCACAGTCGCCAATTACAGGATAACCAGTATTTTCAGAAATAGTTAAGATTCTTCTTAGGGTTCCGTACCCGACGGATGCCAAAGGGAATCCTATTACCAAGCCTCCGATATCTATCCGTCCGATCGTCTGTCTATCTGTCAGCGGGCATGAAGCATAATAGGTAAACAGTTGAAAATTTCCCAGATTGTGTATTTCTTTTGCCGCTATAACAACGAATAATAGAAATTAAATAAATTTAATAATTAAAGGACACACATGAAACGCGTTTTTCGCTCGATCTTAATACGGTAGTTGGTAGTTGGACTCGCACTTGGCCGGTTTTTTTTTTTTCTTACCTTGGTACTCGCTTCGAGTACAACATAGTTGGGAAAAGGCTAGGCAGATTGGTACTCGCTTCGAGTACCCAAATCAATTCTTTAATTTTTGCGTCTTCATGATTCAAGTCTGATTCCTAAGCCATTCGAATATTATCTCCTACATTCAACTCTTAAATATTTATGTTAGAATAGAATAAAGTAGAACAAAATACACCTCTGCCCAATCTTTCAGGGATACAAGGCGTGATTTTATGTTATGTTATTTTAGAATATAATTTAATAGTGCTACAAGTATTTTACAAAAAACAGATGGGCAAAATTAAAAAAAAATGTGTCTCTGTATCGTATGCACGTTGAAATAATTCACTTAATAATAATTAATGTTATTATATTTTAAATTTCACTTTATACCCTTTTTTGAGGCTGTTGCTTTCGAAAGCTTAGAAATAAAAATAATCCTAACAGAGAAAGCTTTAGTGAATTGGTAAGCTTGAAAATCAATATCGTGTTAGTAGGTAGATAAAAAGGTTTTGCAAACCAATTCCATTAGAGCCACCATAATAAATCATTTTCTCAATGTTTTATGAAAATAATAAATCATGTTCCATTTCTAAATTGGCTTCGACAAAAGGTTTTATGGTGGTGTATAAAATATTATGCTGTATAGAAAAGTGTGGTTAAATCACCAATTTAATGTCGTGGAATATCGTAAAAGACATTAAGGGATACACTTCTAGGGAATAGAAATTACATAATACAGGGTGTAATAAGACCCATCACAAAACCGTCATCTACGCATTCTGTACATCAAACTAAGTAACTTTGTGCTTTTATTTTTGGTATGAAAATTCGCGAGCGGCCAACCCGTCATACTTTTCATACAAACGCTCGTACGTGATTTTGGCGTTGGAACACATCTTTCAATGAAAATTTTGAACTAATTGGTATCATGTGCACTATAACTAGGTTTCTATGGAAGCAAAAAATTTAAATTTGGAGAAACAAATTTGGTATAAGCCTCCAAAAATCTTCTTTTTGCACACATTTTACCTGAACTTTGGTCGTTCATAATGTACTCATAACTTGGAAAAATAAAGAAAACATCGCCATAGAAACATCGCACATGTAATGGAGATTCTAAATAAAACACATTTATTTCACAAACTTGTAAGGCTTTCTCAAAAACACGTATTTCCTGGAACAAGTTTTATGAAATTTCCGCACACTATTTTTCGTTCAATGTTATTGCGGTCTCACTTGCCTGTTAGCATTAACATTGCGCTGGATGAAACAACAAGCTTTTCAATCATTGCTCGCGTTGACGATAGACGGACCGGGAAGGGCCCTCTTAAGGATGCAAGCAACGGAACAGGAGTCGTGGGTGTATTTAAAGTTTAGTTATAACAATTAAAACTTGTTTTTAGTAAAAAACCGTCAAAAAATGAATGGAATTTTGGCCTTCAATATCTCCGTAACCAGAAGGTTCCAGGCATGGTCCAGTACAAAAAAATAATTTCAATGACGGGAAGAATAAGTGACTCTCGGCTTCGTTAAGTGTCTTTTAACACCCGTTATACTCGTAATATTATTATTATTATTGCCTTTATTCCCCAAAGTGTTAAGCAGAGGTGCTTCTATAGTACAGCCACTTTTCGCCAGTTATGTTTAAGTCCCATGTAATGGGGGGCGAGCCTATACCCATCAAACGGACACAAATCTAGACTCAAGGCTGTTACTGAGGAGTTTCAGTCGGAAAAACCCAATGACACATGTCCCGAGCTGACAATAAAGTTTGAGCAATGAAAAGCGCGCTCGTGAAATGAAACAACTATACAATTTTCATTGACAGCGATGCAGATGAATATTCAGATGTTTTATTTTTATTTTTATATAATGCCAATTTTGGCTTTTTAATTCGAAGTGAGTATATGATAAATTATTTCAAAACAAATTTCAATAGATAATAATACTTGTCTTTCTCTCTTCAGTCATGTATTTATGCAGTCGGTTTTTTATTTTTATTTTTTAATAATTTATTTTATTTTAAGCTTTTTAGTTTATTTGTGTATTTGAAATTGACTCATTACTAGCTTTTATTTGATACCATTTATTATTGATATTATATTGTTGTCATTTATTTTATCATTTGCATCTGAAAATGCAAAAAAAAAAGGAAAAAGAAGGTTTTTTACCTTCCTCTTCCTTTTTTGCAAATGATGATATTATACAGGATAAGTTTTTAACCAGTGCGTATTTTTTGAGTCATTCCTTATCAGCAGTAGTCATTTCCATTATTTGTTAAATTTTTTATTCTTTTGTCCACTTGAAATCAGAAAAATATAGATACAATATATTCGTAATAATATCAATGGGCGAGCGCACAGCTGATAGGTGTCCACTACTGCATTCCGCTTCACTGACCGCGCCGCCGCGCGCCGGCGCGTTGCGCGACGAGTATCCATTATATCAGCTTCAAAATAAACATCTTTCATTAACGATAACTTAATTTCTTTGTACTAAGACATATAAAAATAAGAAATAGGTGTCTAATAAAACACGTTTAAGTTTAATTTGTCAAAATTTGCGCACTGATTAAAAACTTTTCCTGTATAGCCCATGTCACTCCTATAATTAGGACGAATCTAACAACACATCACATGTTTAAATCCATCAAACCGTTTAAGCTACAGAGCGTGCCAAGGAAATAGACATACATACATATGTGGCGGCATCTACAATGCCACATGCGAACTACGCATCAAAGACCTGACGTCACAAATCCTGCATCGCGCAATCAGTGTTTGCCGCGCGACTAGCATATATACAACATCCCGACATCAACCGTTGATACTCGTCTGGTGGGAGGATCCTCCCTTTTCTATGGAGAATGAGACTTTACACCCTGTTCCTAATACCTCTATACATACTCTCGAAAAACATTACCCTCCTTCTGGGACAGTCGGATAAAAGGAAAAAGATTACTATTGTCATTTGTTTTGAAAACTCCCGCAACGTTTTCAAGTCTGAACAAGACTTTAAAATTAACATTTTCAATTCTTCTCTTCGGAAAGGTCTTTATTTACTTAAAATAAATTACTCTGTCTGTAATGAACTCTTTTTAAAGAGGCAGCTTTGCTTGTAATTAACTTGAACTAAGACTAAGTACAAGTAGGAACAAAGATCAAACGCATTTCTTCGTTTTTCGTTACTAATTAGATGGCAATGATTTGTTTATTAAAACTTTATGCACAAGTAAAAAAAGGTACTGTACAAAGGCGGACTTAATACCTGAGGCATTTTCTACCAGTCAACCTTAGGGTGATGCAGAGAGGAAACATGGCAGGTACAACATAGGGGATAGATAAAACGAAAATAACTATAAAATACAAAAATAAATACATAGATATCTACATACACACATATATACTTTATCAGGAGAAATTACGATCGGTAGAGGAGAAATAACGATCAGTAGAGGAGAAAACGAATCCAGCAAATCAGCGCTGAGATGATTATACCAACTTGTTACGTATATGTTCACGTGCCTTCACTTTAAAAGACAACCGACTGGGTGCCGCCTGATGTTCAGAGGGAGCGCATTCCAAAGAAAGACTGCCTGAACAAAGAAAGAAGAGTGAATGAAACCAAAGCGGTGACAAGAATACCGAAGAAGACGATTGTTGGTGGAACGAAGATTTTTCTTATAGACAGAGCATAAGTATTGAGGGAAGTCAGGTAATAAGGAGAAGTGGGTTTGTCTACAATAGAAAACAACATAGACAGAGCCCTCAACTCTTTGCGCTGACGAATTAGTAACCATTTTAAAAGCAATCGGTGCGCGGATAAATGGTCATACTTACGAAGATTGAAAACGAATCAAATGCAATTACTGAGAAGGAGATCAAGTTTATTGAGGAGAACTGCATTCAGATCATAGTAACACACATCACCACAGGCAATGATGTCTTCATTCGTGTCTTAGGGTGCGGAGGTATGAGGAAAAGGTTGAGAGGAAAGTTTTGAGTATAAATGTGGATGGTTTTAAGAGTAGGATGAGACCAAAGCAACGATGGCACATCCATGACATAGTCCATGTTTGAAACATGACAAGGCTATAAAGGAGATGACTATCGAGATGACGTTTAATTTTTATATATTATATTTATTTAAATCTTTTACGTACTTAGATTCTTTTCTATTTTGTGAATGTGAGAACGTTGTAGGCCTATTTATTAGACTGTATATAGATTTGTTGAAAATTTTCTATTTTGTTAAGTACCTGGTACTTGTTGAAAGGCCTACACTGTCCTCCCATTACTACTATTACTATTATTTGAAAATATTGTAAAAGCCAATTATTTTTAAAAGAGTAACCGTGGAGTTTCTTGCCGGCTCTTCTCTATAGGAAACGACCAATTGGAACCGTGCACGTAGCTTCTGACGTTTCATAAGTGCCATGTGAGATAAAGATTTTGATTTTGATTTTGACGACAAAGAGCCACACCTCACCGGGATGACATGGTATTCTAACTTACTGACATGATTATACTAACTTAAGAGCGCTGTATATACGATCTAGAGGAATGTGGCCGTTTTTATTTAGATCGAATTTTGTTGCTTCGTGTCTCAATAAGAAACTTTAAAAAAGGTATTAGAAAATTTTAGACACACTTACCGATATAGTTGATTGTGCCGTTTTTCATAATTCCTTTTCAGTCACGAGACAATATGTTCTTAAAAGAGGGGCGCTAGTGGACCGGTGACAACCCTCTTAAGGAGTTGTATTACTTATTCTAATGATAATAATTCTATAAATACATATTTGTTACGATCGCGTATTATACTTTAATCAACTTATACCCAGAAAATGAGCAGCATGTTGTAAAAATCGTAAGAAAATTTGAATTTCGCGGTCTACCTTAGCACCTCCCCTTATTAGCGCTTAGCCTTATTTTTATTTAATTTTTGTACAATGTTTTCCTACACTAAGAATTTCTTCTGATTGTGGGTGCGCTTACAAACATTTAAACTCACATACACAAACAGCCAGACCCGGAACAACTACTTGTAGGTCATACAAATATTTGTTCCGTGCGGGAATCGAACCCGCGACATGCAGCGCAGTAGTCAATCACTTAAGACTGCGCCGAGTGCACAGTGGCGCCCTCATCGTTATTTCGGTGATTTCTTTTATTTTAGAATGAAAATGCAGAAAATAAGCTCGTCAAGTTGTGCTTCACAAGACTATACGTTATTATTACTACAAACAGTAGTTTTAAATTGTTATGTTTTATTGTAATCATTAAAACGGAAAGTTGTGGCCACTAAGCTCCGTTTTAATGATTACAATAAAACAAAACAATTTATAACTACTGTTTGTAGTAATAATAACGTATAGTCTTGTGAAGCACAACTTGACGAGCTTATTTTCTGCATTTTCATTCTAAAATAAAAGAAATCACCGAAATAACGATGAGGGCGCCACTGTGCGCTCGGCGCAGTCTTAACCCCTGCGCCAACCGTGCCGTCTAGCCACTACTACACGCTAATTCTAGCCATTACGGTACAATTTTCTTTAGAGGTTAATTATTTTTCGTTGAACTGCCTTGCTTAACCGATTAATGTTAAAAAAAAAAGTGACACACAGACAGTTTATGACAAGGAAACCCAATCAATATTCAATCCAAGCGACACAGGCGAGTCCGTAGGGAAAACTTGTTTTGTACCAAATGAAGAGATAAAAATAGTGGAAAAGCCTAAAATAACATTTTTACCATAAATCAACTCAATAGGTGCTCAATTTTATCAGGTCACTGCTTTTTAAAGAAAAAGTAATTTTTGTCCTAATTTCTGACTGCTTCTGAATGAACATCAATCATCGAATGAAAATAGAGTCTAAAATAGACCAGCTATTTTGTAAGTAGATGTTAGTTTGTAACCTCTATACCAGTATTTTACATGGAGCGACTGCCTATCTGACCTCCACAACTCAGCTACTGGCTAACACGATACTCCTTGGTAAGACTGGTTGTCAGACTTTCGGGCTTCTGACGACCCGTAACGACTGTCAAAGATCCACGAATGACAGCCGGGACCAACGGTTTCACGTGCTTTCCGAGTGACGACGGGGTCCTTACCTAAAGATTTTCCTTTGGAATGCGCTCCCTCAGAATATCAGGACGGTAACCAATCAGTTCACATTTAAAGTGTAAGCTCGAGAATACATACACAAGAAGTTGGCAGATTCGTCTCAGAATTTAGTTTTCTTGTTTAACTCAAACTTTTTTTTTTGTATGTGTATTTGTATTTATTCTAATATCTTATACTCCATTTACTATAGCATTAGACAAATAACGGCTAAATAACGATAGTTATTGTGTAATATTGTTGAAATTACTGAACTTTAGATTATTTTTTTAATGTAAATGATAAATAGATTACAGTATTACCATCTTTACATACCGAGACTCCTCCGTGCCTCGGAAAGCACGTTAAGCCGTCGGTCCCGGCTGTTATTCGTGGATCTTTGACAGTCGTTACGGGTCGTCAGAAGCCCAAAAAAAAGTCTGAAAACCAGTCTTTCCAAGGGGTATCGTTTTACCCAGTTACTGGGTTGTGGAGGTCAGATAGGCAGTCGCTCCATGTAAAATACTGGTATTCAGCTGCATCCGGTTAAGGCTGGAAGCCGACCCCGACATAGTTGGGAAAAGGCTAGGCAGATTGATTTTGGTAAATAGATTACAGTGCTTTGTATTTATCGTGAAATAACGGAGTTTATTAAACGTTTATACATCGTAATAACGAAAGCGTGAGAACAGTTATATGTCTAATTTTATAATAAATGGAATATAGTTATAAATATTTTCTAAGTTGTTTCCTGTTATTGCACCTACTGTGTATTGTCTCTGCATCACCCTAAAATAGACTGGTAGAAAATGCCCAAGGCATTAAGTCCGCCTTTGTACAGTTTTTACTTGTGCATAAAGTTTTTAATAAATAAATAAATATGGTCATCCATCCACGGACCAACCGTGGCAAGCGTAGCTTAACCTGATCGATCAACCCGTGGAACTATTATGACTAAGCCACAAGCCCCAACAGGTTAAAAAGGTCAAAAAATCAGGTAGACAGTGCCACAAAGTCCAACAACAGCATAATAAAACTACATTTTTATCTAGAACCAAGGTGACAGTGCAAATAGTGTTAACCGTTTCTTACGAGAAAATAATACGGGTACGGTCAACACAAACACGACGCATTATGACCCGAGAGGATTGCCATTACGGTTGCGGACTGTCCCGAGGGTCTGACCTGACTGCGGAAGACTATGAACTTCAACCTTTCTAATTTATGTGGGTCATAGTTTTTTTATTAATTTTTTTGTTTGGTGTTGTTTCTCAGATTTTTTTTCGTGGTCTGGCAGTTTGAGTAATTTATGCGGCCTACCCAAATGTCCTTTCTTTGGTATTATTCGTCGAATAGTTGAGCTCCTTAGTTGAGTTCTGAATTGCACGATTACTGACAAATGCGTGCACTTACTGGACAGATCCACTCAATCTGTGTGGTCCTTTCATCAAAAGTCAATTTCAAACCCCAATCTACATGGTCTTTACATGATCAGACCAAGATTATGTCTGGACTTTAAAAGAGACTGTGATCTCTGAGTTCGTTTAGAAACGCCGACCTCATCTAGGTTTTAAAATAGGATTGACGTATAATAGTTATTTATGCAACGGTTTTATAATAAGGGGTATTAAAACACGAATGTGGGTTTATCACATGAGGGTTTTAATACCTAATTATTACAGTTGCATACAAGACTTTATCTACACCCATGACATGAATCCTCTATAAAAGGTTCTGAAACAGTTTTTGCAATACTAATATCGTATAAAAATGGCGTGATACGACGCTATGGTATAGTATAGTGAAACGCGCGTGCGAGACAATGTTCTTGTTTTGAAATTCATAAAGATACCACGAATTGAGTAGTGAGAATGGAAGGGAGGATGATGATCCCTTTCTTACTCATCAAACAGATGAAAATGCAAAGGAGTTGCATTATGAAATTCAGTACAACATTATAGCTCCCGTTTGGATGCTATTATGGTTACTATGACACTGGGTGTTTTAATGTTGGCAATAAGCTAACTGTTTCAGAAACTTTTATAGAGGATTTATAGCATGGGCGTAGATAAAAGTTTTTGTTCAAACCTACTTACAGAAATAAAATCATTTATCAATCTTTGAGAAGAGTTTCTTTACTAAATCGATCATAGAGTAAGATGATTCAGGGTTTGAAGTTAGTGGGACATTGAAAAAGTGGACTTTGTTGTTATTGTGCTCACATAGGCAACTAAAAAGGTGGTTGCTGAAAATCAGCGCTTTGATGGTAGGTTCGTCCGAAGTCACAGCATTTTGCTGAGCAACAACCTGTTCTTGCACAGATGCGACGCACGGCTTAATAATTGTTCTTGATACTGTTGTTTGTTTGTTACAAAAGTAGTTATTTTCCACTCAGTAATCGGCATATTGTTTTGGTTTTGATCGTTGATCGACGATCGTTGTTTCGTCATTGACGCAACACAGTGTAACAATCACAGCCCTTATTAAAGTATTGTAACCACAGACTAATTAGATATTGTAACAATGTAAATTGTCTTTGGTCCCGTCAAATTTTTATTGCTTGAATTGGAGGCTTTTGGCTACTTTAATGTATGGATTTTATAATTTTATTTTTTATTACGCGCGTTTTGTTTGTGCAGAATAAACAATTTTTCTTTCTTTTTCTTTCTTTCTTTTCTAAAATTGTGCAAGTCGTAGCAATTTCAGTATATTACGATCTTGGTGTTGGCGAGACGTAATTTTTATCACAATTGCAAAGAATTGCGCAATTAATTGACACGTCTTAAAAGGGAGTACAACGGTTCAATAGCGCCACTACTTTCAAAAAATATTATCTCATGACTGAGAAGGATTTATGAAAAACGTCTCAATAAGAAACTTCGGTAAGTGTGTCTAGAATTTTCTAATACCTTTTATAAAGTTTCATATTGAGACACGAAGCAACAAAATACGATCTAGAGGAATATGGCCGCTTTTATTTAGATCGAATATTGTTGCTTCGTGACTCAATATGACATGTAAGTGGACCGGTGAGTACCCTCATAAGGCGTTTTTTGCCTGCTTGTCGGTCTTCTACAGATTGTACTTCGGCGAGTGTGCCCATGAACTCCATGACCTCATTCCACCGGCCCCCTTCTACCATCGGACATCTAGACGCACTGCAAGATACCACCCCTACCTAGTTGATATTCCACCAACTCGCACTAAGCGTTTTCAAACGTCTTTAATGCGCACAGCAAAGGAGTGGAACTCTCTGCCTGCGTCTGTGTTTCCGAACGCATACAACCCTAATCTATTCAAAATGAGAGTGAACAGGCTTCTTCTGGGTAAGCTCACTCCATCGTAGACTTTGTCTCTGTCACCTAGACCTAGAGTCAAGAGCAAACCCATATAAAAGAAAAAAAAATCGGGTTAAACGAATTTCGCGGGCTATCTTAGCATTTCCCACTTAACTTACGAACTATTGTGTATAACGCATTGATATTTGCAATATTTATACTCGTACATGGGGAGATTTCCGCTTCGATCTTCCAAAAAAATTAGAACTATTAATATTTCCTGTTTGAAATTTGAATTCCAATGTTACACACAGCTACATATCAAACTACAAATTTCCAGTATAAGCTCATCTCGCATTGTATAGGATTTCCGTATAATAAGAGGTCACCTTATACTGGAAATATATACCTTGATGTGTAGCCGTGTGTACAAAAGCCGGCTGGAACATCCATACAATTTTACCCTTTTAGCTATTTTAATACAATTCCAGCGATTTAAATGAAGTTTATTTCGACAAAAAAAAAAAAAAATTGGCATGAACATTAAAAAAAAAGCAAAGATGTTTAAAATTACGTCATATTCCATACAAATAAATAAAATGGAAGTGTCTGTTTATAATGTCAAAATAACAGCTTTTAAATGCATTTATGAAAGTTTATACGGTACCTACTAGTAGAGAAAAAAAAATTTTGTCTGTCGGTCTGTCCATCTGTTTGTTTCGGCTAATCTCCGAAACGGCTAGACTGATTTTGACGGGACTTATACTAGCAGATAGAAAAGAAATATAGAAAAATGCGTTTATTGGCATTACAGCAAAAAATACACCTTAAAACTATAAAAAACAGAAAACAATAATTATAATGCCAAAAGGGCCTCGGCTCAGCATAATGTCAGATGACACACAAGGTGTACCAACTGACGCTGATAGCTGATATCATAAGGAGTAAGTTACTTTTATTTTAGAAAAAGCCACGCGGGCGAAGCCTCAGGCAAATGTTATTATGACATTAAGTCGAATAATCTACTTAAGGCACTAACACTAGGCAACAAAAGCGCACAGTAGATTTTCAGCACTTGTCACAGCGCGCCGCTGTGAGTTGAAAATCCAACGTGCAATAGTGTTTTGGCATTACATTTAGTGTTAGTGAAAACTGGCATTGGTGCCGATTCCCTTGTTCACAAACTAAACTAAATTTAAGTTCAGTGCATCTTTTTGTTTCTGTTTCATTAAGAAAAGGTGATTTCCCATTTCCTCCCGTGGGTGTCGTAAAAGGCGACTAAGGGACTTACTAGAGAATGGGCAGCAGCATTCTCTATGCATTTTTAACACCATACTGCGATCGCCAACCCGCCTGCCAAGCGTGGCGATTATGGCAAACCCCCCCAATTGGGGGAGGCTTATGTCCAGCTGTGGACTTCTTTCGGCTGAAATGATGATGATGAAGAAAAGGACAGAAGATAAATTTTAGTTTAGTCCTGTCAAATTAATCAGCGCTTGACGTAAATTGACGTAATTTTAGTCGGCAAGTTTATAATCACGTCTAAACTTGTATTGTATAGTGACAGGCGCTGATTAATTTGACAGGACTAAACTAAAATTTATCTTCTGTCCTTTTCTTAATGACATAGAAAGAAAAAGATATACTGAACTTAAATTTAGTTTAGTTTGTGAACAAGGGAATCGGCACCATTACCTCCTTGTTATTCCATAAACCATTGATCCACTCCCAAACATGTTTTCAAGATAAGTTGACCAAACAATCTATCGCAATTCGTAAAGGCCACACGGTCTGGGTCGTCTGGGTAGGAGCACTGTTTTCCACCGATAAGATTTATTAGCTGCCAAAAGCCTACACCTATCTTTGTATGTAGGTTGTACAAGTCAAGTATGTTATGACTACAGATCGGATATTCGGATGCATATTTACCTAAAGTTAATTTTGAGCTATGAAAGTATGGAAGCAGCTTCCTAAAATATTTTATTGTAAAAAAAATCCCTTGTCGCCAGGAACAACGGGAATGCATAAATAGTCGAGTGTGTAGTATGTGACTTGTAAAAAAATATGTATTTAAAAAAAATACCTAAACCTAAAAATTCTTGGATTGCATAACTAATCACTAACTATTTATTTAAAATTGGGATTCTACCAACATTTTAAAGTAAGCAAATATACCAGGAACTATATATTTCTGGTATATTAACTTACTTTCAAATGTTTCTCAAAAACCTAAACTTGTAGATCCCAGAACCGCAGGATTTTTTCGGCTTATTCCACAAATCCCCCTTAGGAGGAAAAGTGGAATATATAAAAACCAGTCTAGAATTCACCCCTGCTTATTTCATTAATCCCCCAGAGAATCTGCCTCAGTGGGGAAAACTGAACCTTAATGTAAAAAAAATCACTTTCAGAGGGGTCTTGGAATAAGTTTTTTTTTAATTCTAGTTTTCCCCCCTAAGCGGGATTATCAGGGGTGAATTCTAGACTGTTTTTTATAGATTCCACTTTTTCTCCTAAGGGGGATTTTCAGGGGGGATTTGTGGAATAAGCCATTTTTTCGATACGCAAGCGCATTCCATATTACCCAACATCTCAACTTTAGGTGAATATGCATCCGAATATCCGATCTCTAGTTATGACATAGAAGGTACTTAGATTCTTTTACACAAAAGCACGTGAAGACATAAATATGCAAACACTCCTGAAAAATCTGACGCAAGAATTCTTTCAACCTTTGTAAATAACAACAGAATACATGAGATAATTGAACACAAAACAACATGCTACAAAAAAGAAATGTTAATAATAATAAATAATTAGGGTAATATTTTAATAATAAAATCCATTTGTTTAGCTTGTTTCCACGAACATAATTCGCCTCGGGAAGAGAAACCTCAACATTGCCTGTCGGAACACCGAACACGGGTTTGTAACTTTGTTTGTCGAAAAACGGTACTGTATAACAAGGCTGTCAAAGTTGTAACCACAATAGGAGCTTTATACGACAACAAGTTACTGTTGAGAGTTACAAACGGTCTATTACTGAACATCAAACCACCTTTATGCTTGTGACTTTGACCGCGTGGTTTTGCCTTTCATCTGTTTATGCATAGGTACCGTCAACCTCAAAAATATGAATAATAATAAATAATAATAATAAACATTTATTTCTCTGCCACAAAAGCACCTTAAAAAACATGAAGATTACAACATCTAATAGATCCTTTTTGTGAGAATGGTATCTGCACTAGGAAAACCTATCACACAGATTACCAGCATAAAAAGCAGAAACCAGATTAAAAACATTGTGTGTGTGAAATCTTTAATTTATATTTAATACATTATTATTTACCTTTAGTAGATAAACACATTAAACAATAACATTAAGGAAGAAAAGATACAAAATTTTAGTGTAGTCTGTGGTGTGATGTGATGTGATGTGGTGTGGTGTAATGTAGTGTAGTATAGTTTAGTGTAGTGTAGTGCAGTGTAGTGTGGTGTGGTGTGGTGTGGTGTGGTGTAGTGTAGTGTAGTGTAGTGTAGTGTGGTGTGGTGTGGTGTGGTGTGGTGTGATGTGATGTGATGTGATGAGGTGTAGTATGGTATGGTGAATACATCGACAAGAATTCATTTGATTGTCTACAATTTTTGTTCCATAGTACTGTATCAATGAGTGGCTACCATTTAAAAGAACCCAATACGTAATTTGCTTTGTGGCTACACATTGATACGATATTTTGGAACAAAGATTGTTGATTGATTGATTTTATTATTTTTTATTTTCCATCACCTTAAATGGAAATATTTAAGGTGTTTGTTTTTTTATTTTTTTTATTCGTATCTCAGTAGAATAATTGGTAGAGTTTGTAGAAAAATATAAATCCAGTTAAAACTTTTATTGTGACGTTTTAAAACGAAATATCGATGGAATAAAATGGAAAAGTATTTGGAGGTAAATTGGAATTGAAAATATAAAAAGGAAATGTTTCTACCACCAGACCCGTTTTACTATTATTTGCTCGTAGATTCAATTAGGATTTACTCACTGCTTGTAATGTACGCTGGAATTCCATGCGGTATTAAAGTAAATTCTATCACGTACTGTAAAAGCGTGTTTAAGTGTTTAGACAAGGAACAAGCCTAAAAATAATTGATCATTTTCTTAACCTCAGGCTAGACAACACAATACACAAAAATGTTTTATTTGGAAGCTAAGGTTCGTACCTTACTTTCCATTTAGTTTTACAGTACTTGTGCTTTTTCAAATGGGCTAAATTTTTAGGTATTTGGGAATTATTATGGATAACTTGCTTTTGCCCGCGGCTCCGCCCGCGTAGATGTCGGTTATCGCGTAATTAAGTAGCCTATGTCCTTCTCCAAATCCCAGGCTATATTTCTACCAAATTTCATGACGATCGGTTCAGCGATTTAGGCATAAAAATGTAACATATAGACAGACAGACAGACAGATAGACAGACAGACAGACAGAGTTACTTTCACATTTATAATATTAGTATGGAAGTATGGATTTCAGTCACAAAGCATCACTGCTTTATTGCGGTTTAACCCAAATAGGTAATTTAGTTTGACTTACAGCTGTACTGCGCCTTAGGAACGCGCGGCGAGGCGGGGAGCGGGACGCCGAGAGCATTGACGAATGAACGGCCAGAGGCCCTAGTGTGAGTTTATTATAACCATCTCGAATTTACGCGTCGAGCGCGTTCGGCGTTCCGATTGGTGAAGGGCCAATCGGCGGCCAATCGGAACGCCGAACGCGCTCGATGCATAAAATCGAGATAGTTAAAATAAACTCACACTAGGGCCTCTGCTCTTTCCCCCGTCTCGCTACGCACATACTTAAGGCGCGTTACAGTGGTATCAATCAAACTGTAGTGAAATAACTGCCTTTATGGTCCACGAAAAACCCTTTGATATTGTAGGCGCCTATTTAATCCAGTTAACACTTTCCGTAAGGTATTCATAATTTTAGATAAAAAAAAAAAAAAAACAAAATTACGTCCACCGCTGGACATATACCTCTCCAAGCGTCGCCACAACGACCGGTCCTGTGCACATCCAGCGGAGTCCCGCTACCTTCAACAGATCATCGTTCCCCCTCGTGGGAGGCCTACTAATGTTGCCCATTGCGCGGTCATCTTATTTAATCTGGCGGTTAATACTTTTCGTAAGGTTATCATAATTGCGGCCGAAAGATGTCCACCGCTGGACATAGGCCTCTGCAAGCGTCGCTATAACGACCGCTCTTGTGCTTCTCGCATCCAACAGAGTCCCGCTACCTTCAACAGATCATCGGTCCACCTTGTGCTCATTGGCGGCCTACTAATGTTGCGCATTGCACGGTCATCTTAATTAATCTGGCGGTTAACACTTTCCGTAAGGTTATCATAATTTCGGCCGACAGACGTCCACCGCTTTACAGAGGCCTCTCCAAGCGTCGCCACAACGACAGATCCTGTGCTTCTCGCACCCAGTGGAGTCCCGCGACATTCAACAAATCATCGAGTATAGTAGAACATAGAGATTCCGCGGTCGCCACTGCAGATCCTTTCGGTCCCATCAGCCATTCGTCCCGCGAGCTTTTCGTCAGACGCACAGGTAGTATTTGCCAAAGTACTACCGTAGAACGGGGCTACTTGGATTTTCGGGGGTAATTTGGAACAAAGCAATTGTAAGATTTGAGTTGACATAAATTCGAATTGTGATCTTCGTACGAAAAATTGTACAAAAATTGTAAACAAGACCAGAAATAAAACAAAAGCTGTCTATGGTGTTTTGGTAGAATTTATGTGAACTCAAATCTTACAATTACTTTATTCCAAATAACCCCCGAAAATCCAAATAGCCCCGTTCTACAGTAGGTACTTAAAAATATATGACCAAAATCTACATCATTCATAAACAACCTACTGCCACAAAGTAACACAGAATATGTAAAATTTTTGTAAAAAGTCGTATGTAAATGTACAATTGCATACTAAAATGTAATATGAAGAGAAATCGAGTCGGTAGACTTTATATTAGCAATTGAAATGGGCTGCGAGCTTTTCAGGATTCAACCAGAAAGCCCTAACACGAACGCGCGACGAAAACATAAAGTAAATACGCACGATTTTTTCATCTATACAAATAAATACAATGCTTACCTGTTTGTATTGTCAATATAACAGCTTTTTACATTATGCATGAAAGTATAAACCTACGGTATTTATAACAAAAAACTATTTTTTTTTTTTTGTCTATCTGTTTGTTTCGGCTAATTTCCGAAACGGCTGGACCGATTTTAACGGGACTTTCACTGGCAAATAGCTGATGGGGGTGAGGGAGTAACTTATGCTACTTTTATTTTAGACACTGTCAGATAGCTGATAGAGAGTAACTTATGCTACTTTTATTTTAGAATAAGCAACGCGGGCAAAGCCGCGTACAGCAGCTAGTCGAAGATATAAAGTAACTATCCTATAACATTATGTTTTAAATTTTTGTGACCGGCTTAATTAAGACTAAATGCATTTAGCGCTAAACTTTGAAACATCGTTCAACTTCTGTCAATAATTTGAAGATAACAGAGACAGAGAGATTTGAAACACGTTTAGCGTTCATTGTATTTAGTGATTTTGGGGGCCTTAAGACGGTGCCGAACGCGCAGTGACGCCCTCATCGTTTGTTTGGTGATTTATTTTATTTTAAAATGAAAATGCAGAAAATAAGCACGTTAAGTTGTGCTTCACAAGACAATACGTTATTATTATTACAAACAGTAGTTTTAGATTGGTAAGCTTTATTGTAATCATTAAAATGGAAAATAGTGGCCACTAAGCTCCGTTTTAACGATTACAATAAAACACAGCACACAGCACAGCATTATGCTGAGCGATGGCCGTTTTAAGTGGATGTGACGCATATTTAGCCCCAACTTTCTTTTTTTTTGTGTTGTGTTCTTTTTTGCGTCATGTTTACCGCAAATAAACGTTTTTTCTTTCTTTCTTTACTTAACGTGCTTATTTTCTGCATTTTCGTTCTAAAATAAAAGAAATCACCGAACAAACGATGAGGGTGCCACTGCGCGCTCGGCATCCTCTTAAGAGTGCGTACAAGGGACTTTCTAAAAGGTATTAGAAAATTCTAGACACACTTTCCGAGGTTCCTTTTGAGCCGTTTTTCATAATTACTTCTCAGTCACGAGATAATACTTTTTTAAAGGCACTACTGGACCCTCGTACGCCCTCTTAATATCCCATAGATATAGACTAAGTTTTAAAACTAAGTCATCATCCGCCTAGCCTTTTCACAACTATGTTGTGGTCAGCTTCCAGTCTAACCGGATGCAGCTGTACACCAGTATTTTACATGGAACGACTGCCTATCTGACCTGCACAACCAAGTCACTGGGTAACACGATAAAGAAAGAAAAAAAAATGAAAAATTGTTTATTCTGCACAAACAAGACGCACATTACATGAAAAATAGACAAAATACACATACTAATACAAAGTAACTTTTTAGTTACTTTGTATTAGTATGTGTATTTTGCCTCGTATTCAAAACCTTAAACGTAACATTAAAGATAAAAAAAGTTTGACCCCTTGGTAAGAGTGGTTGTCAGACTTAAGAGATTCTGACGACCCGTTTCAACTGTCAAAGATCCACAAATACAACGCGACGGCTTAACGTACTTTCCGAGGCACGGAGGGGTCTTGGTATGTAAAAATGGTCACCCATCCACGGACCAACCGCAGCAAGCGTAGCTTAACCTGATCGATAACACGTGCAAGTTTATATATAATTAAGTATAAAGGATAAGTTATTAACCAGTGCGCAATTTTTTTTTTTTTTTGTGGTTCAGTTTCAGTAATAGAACACATTTCCGTTATTTAATCAATACTTTTTTTTTTTGTCCACTTGAAATCATCAAAATATGGATACAATCTATTCGTAATAATATCAATGGGCGAGCGCACAGCTGACAGGTACCTACTACTGCGTTCCGCTTCACTGACCGCGCCGCCTGCGCGTTGCGCAACGTGTATCCATTATACCGGTTTCAAAATAAACATCTTTCGTTAACAATAACTTCATTTTTTTGTACTAAGACATATCAAAATAAGAAATAGGTGTATAATAAAACACGTTTAAGTTTAATTTGTCAAAATTTGTGCACTGATCAAAAACTTTTCCTGTATATTATGTGCGAAACGAGTATTTTCAATTTTAAAATGGTTTGAATTTACGTTTCGTACTCCGCGCGTTTGTGCTAGACTCACTGAAGAGCCTTCTGTTCTGCCCGACCGTAATTTATATATTGATCGAGGGCTTCTTTCTTTTGTTTTTTTACCTTTTGTATAACATTTTGGGAGTAAGCGGGTGTGTAGGTAGTCAAATATGTAAAGGTAGCGTTGGCTTATTTGTCAGATAATATTTTAGAGATATGATGGAGGTCTGGATGTCTTACGTACACCATATAAGATCAGTTTTGAATATCACGCACTCACTTCACAACTCACACACCCACACATCTACTTTGCTGTCTAATTGATTATTTGTTTTTTCATTGTCTTGATATTTTTTAAATCTTCTATCCCAACATTATCATCTATTAGTAGATGTTTGTATTACTGTGTCTTGTTCGGGTAGTTTGGATGTCTGGAGACATGTAACACAGATATAAGGATAAGATTTAAATCCAGTGCGCAATTTTTTTTTGGTGGTTCAGTATCCTTTGTTGGTCGAAATAAACGTTTTATTATTATTATTATTATATAGTATCAGTAATAGAACACATTTCCATTATTTGCTCATTCCTTTTTTTTTTGGTCCACTTGAAATCAGCAAAATATGGGTACTATCTATTCGTAATAATATCAATGGGCGAGCGCACAGCTGATAGGTACCTACTACTGCGTTCCGCTTCACTGACCGCGACGCCGGCGCGTTGCGCGGCGAGTATCCATTATACCAGTTTCAAAATAAACATCTTTCGCTAACGATAACTTCATTTTTTTGTACTAAGACGTATCAAAATAAGAAATAGGTGTTTACAAAACACGTTTAAGTTTAATTTGTCAAAATTTGCGCATTGATTAAAAACTTTTCCTGTATACAAATTAGAGATTCCATTTCATCAAACACACAAATAACATTCTTGTAACACAACGCATCTTGATTTCTAACTTTAGACGAACTTACCAAATTTCGGGAATCCTCAAAATATAAGGAAAATGTTATCGTTTCCAAAAGGTTTTCATCTTACATACACATGAGTGTGTACGGGATAAGAACGCTTAAAACGCCTTGATGATTTGTATATATTCTACTGACCTATTTATCTACCAACAGGCAGCTACATAGAGTATTGTCGGCCCCTATGGCATTTTAAGTATTATTTTATATAAATATTTAGAATTAAGTATTGTGTGTTTATTTTATTTTTTATTCCTTATTTATATCTCATTATATGCTGCACCGATCGACGTCATTACGTCAACGCCGGCTGTCGCTGAAAATCAACGCTTGGGCACTGTCTTGTATAGGGTCGCAGCATTATGCTGAGCTTTAGCCGTTTTGCCGTTTTGTCGTGGATGTGACACATATTTTCCCCCAACTTGTTCTTCTTTGTGTTTATATTCTTTCTTTGCGTCATATTTACCGCAAATAAACTTATATTCTTTCTTGTTTTCTTTCTACGTCTTGCGTTTGTGGACGATGAGAACAGCTACAGAAATGTCGGTAGATTACAAATGCAGGATCCGTGGGTGTCCCATTGGTCTCGTGGTTGCAAGCGCGACTGCTGAACGTGGGGTCCTGGGTTCGATTCCCGGGTCGTGCAATGTGTTATTGGATTTTTCTTAGTAACAGCCCGGAATTTGGAAATTGACAGTGTTATACCCCCGCGCCTCGGAAAGCACCTTAAGCCGTTGGCTCTGCGCCTGATCTCTCTCTGGTCGTGTCGGATTGCCGTACCATCGGTCTATGAGAGTGAGGGAAGAGAGAGTGCAAATGTATCTGCGCTAACACTTGTACACTATAATATCTCCCGCGCCGAAGGCTGGTCTCCGCTGAGATTGGTTGCCATGGCTGAAATTGTGTCTGGAGGACTATTATAATGTTGTTCGCAAATGTTCGCAAATGCTTGCGTTGACGGTTCCCACGCTATAATGCGTAAGAAAGTGGCGTCATTATTCCAAAGACTGCGCGGTAGCACCAACAGCATTTTGCAAATGACTACATTCCGCCATGACTGTCCCATACAGGCGCACTGGGTGGGAGAATAGTTACGGGAAGATTGTAATATTAGAAAAATATTTTATTAAATTATGTACCTACTAACATAGATCGTAAGAAAATTGTTACTAACTCTTTTATGGATTCTGTCCGAAATAAATAGATAATAATAAATAAAAATAATAATAATCAAACCAAGAACCTATTTAATATGAGATTATTTATTACTATGAAGATTTTCATTCCGATATTCCAAAACCTATCAAATCATTCAAATTCCGAACACGACAAAAAAAAATCTGCTTCTCAAACATCAAAATAGTCAACTTCTACCCAGCCAGTAATAAGTTAAATCCAGAAACGGTCATGTCAACGAATCTAAGCAGTACGCAATCCTCACTCCGCTTGTCTATGAATTATGCAAAGCCGTATATTGAGACTTCGGAGGGATTTCGATACCAAACTGATATAATAAGTATTGTTTGATCTCGGGTACCGAGTTGATTATTGTATTGGATCTGTATTAGGAACTAGTTGGTAGTTATTGGGTTAGTTTTGCGTTGAATAACCCAAACTTTTTCTTACCGATCGTAGTTTATTCCTGAGTAAATTCAAACGCCAACCGAACGCTTTACCGAATAATCATCATCATCACTCCAACCGTAAGACGTCCACTGCTGGACATAGGCCTTCCGCAATTGGGGGGTTTGCCATAATCGCCACGCTTGGCAGGCGGGTTGGCGATCGCAGTATGGTGTTAAAAATGCATAGAGAACGCTGCTGCCCATTCTCTAGCTAGTAAGTCCCTTAATCGCCTTTTACAACACCCACGGGAGGAAATGGGGTTGTGCTATTCTTTACGTCCGGCACCACACGGCACCGAATAATAATTTAATCAATTTGCATAGCCTTTTCCCAACTACGTTTGCGTCGACTTCCGGTCGACCCGGATACAGCTGAATACCAGTATTTTATAGTGAAAGACCGCCTGTCTGACCTCCACATCCCAATTACTGGGTCAACACACCTATTTATCAAAAATGCAAAGAAATCTAGAAGGTTTGTTTTTGGTAAATGCAAAAACAAATCTTCAAGATTTCGTTGTTCTATTTAACACATTTCAATTCTGGGTCGCCCCTTTTTTTTTGGGTGGGAAATTATCAAATAACTTCTCCCGCTCTGGGCGGAGCGGGTGTGTCAGACTTTTACTTTTACCTCGGAAGCAGTTTTTCAAAATAAAATCAATATTGAAAAAATTACTGTTAGGCCACTCTGGCTCTCAGAGGCCATGAGAGCCAGAGTGGCCTAAAAAACTGCTCTAAACTTACCTCGGAAGCAGTTTTTCAAATTAAATCAGTATTGAAAAAATGACAGTTAGGCCACTCTGGCGCTCATGGCCTCTGATGAATTATTAAAAGTCATCTATCAAAAGTTGTTGTGATGTTAGTAATAGTCGTCCAAGGTTGTTATAGTGTTTTACCAATAACCTTGTATAATCAACTTAAATAGGGTATCGACTACATTGTTATTTTATTGGAAACTGAAATTTGGCTTCAAATAAACCCACAGAATGTGTGTAATGTCAATTAGTGGTGTGTGTGTGTGTCAAGTTTAATGCTTCGAGTTTCAAACTCAATTTTGTAACACATTTCAAATGCTATTTTGTTAAACGCTGTTTGCTGTGTCTGTTTGCAGCTTGAATTTTGAATGCACATTAAGTACCACAGTCCACAAGCGCCAATTCTTTAAAAAAATATTATCTCGTGACTGAGAAGGAATTATGAAAAACGGCACAATAAGGAACCTCGGTAAGTGTGTCTAGAATATTCTAATACTTTTTATAAAATTTAATATTGAGGCACGAAGCCAATTATTTAAAAAAAGTAACCAGTGATAGTAAGTGAATGTGAGAACGTTGTAGGGCTAGTGTAGATTTGATGGCACTTTTCTATTTTGTTAAGTACCTGGTAATTGTCGAAAGGCCTACACTACCTTCCATACCTATTAACACTGTTATTTGATAATAATGTAAAGCCAATTATTTTTAAAAGAGTAACCGTGGAGTTTTTTGCCGGCTCTTCTCCATAGAAAACGACTAACTGGAACCGTGCACCTAGCTTCTGACGTTTCATAAGTTCCCATATAGGTTTATGTGATTTTTTTTTTTTTTTTTTTAACTAAATACGATCTAGAGGAATGTCGCCCCTTTTCTTTAGATCGAATTTTGTTGCTTCGTGTCTCAATATGAAACGTTATAAAAGGTATTAGGAAATTCTAGACAGTGTCTAGAATTTTCTAATACCTTTTATAACGTTTACGTTACGTTTTTTTTTAACGTTGCGAGTTACTTTTGTAACGAGATTCCTTATTAAAACATAAAAAAAGCTTTGTATTTCTTGTAGATAATACAGTTTCTAGAAATATAAATCTCGACTTAATATAAATCTTTATTTAATAACATATTTCTTATCTATATCTTCAGTTTCTTATTTCTAGTATTAGTATTCTTATTTTAATTCTGTTAGTTTTACATTTAATATATTTAAGTATTATTAGAAGTTTTTTGTTAAAAATTAATTATTAAAAAAAAACATCTTGATCTACACTTCGGGGTGGGTGAAGGCCTCCTACAAAGATCTCCATTTATCTCTGTCCTGTGCTACATGTCTCCAGAGGTTCCTTGTTGAGCCGTTTTTCATAATTCCTTCTCAGTCACGAGATAATATTTTTTTAAAGGATAAGGCGCTAGTGAACACCCACTTAAAGAGTTCATAAAATTAACGATTTTGTTTTTTCTGTTTCAGGTACGGAACAACACAAATTCTTAGTCGATGTAAAGGTATTTTTTTTATTATTGTAATATTAGTAAAGTAGATACCATCATAATTAGCCCATAATGTTCCCGCTGCTGGGGCACAGGCCTCCTCTCTGTGTGTGTCATAATCCACCACGCAGGCCCAGTGCGGGATGTTAGATGTCACAGCCATGTCTTCGAATTTTTGGTTCTAGGACATCACATCACATTTGGTTATAGGATTTCCTCACGATATTTTCCTTCACCGTTTGAGAGCATTAGTGATGAAATTATTTACACAAAGCAAAATTAAAATAAATTATAATTTAATATCATTTATTTCTGGCAATTATTAAACCCATAACATAACATACAGACATCAACATAACAGAATAGAATAGAATAGAATTTCTCTTTATTCGAGTATCCATGACTCAAAAGCTGTTAGTAAAACTTATGAATATGTTAATAAGCACTGATAAAACAAAAAAACACAACAAATAACGGTGAATCACTGCTGCGACAACCCATGAGTAATTGCACAGCAGCGACCCACAGAAACACAGTCCAGGCAACTGGCAATCATGCCTAAGATACTGTTGGTGCTGCCCCACACCCTGCGCACCAGGGAAGCGCACCTTTTACGAATTGTAACACACAGAATAACATTAAAATACAAAAATATAATAAATAAAAATAATATATATAATAAATGATTCTATTCTATTTTTTTAAAGTTCTGGCTCCATCGGCAACGTTCGATGATTTTGCCAGTGTCAAGGTATGAGGAAAAAATAAAAGAAATGATCGAAAAAAATAATAATATTATTAAAAGTCTTTTGCCTCTCTTGCAAGATGGACGACACGGTACACAGCTTTTATAATTTCATTCCTACTCAGGGTTACCCTTGTGTAGAATGACACTCCGAGCTTACTTAGCAGCACGGAAAAGCCGGCAATGCTGCTCTCGGCGAACAAGTCAGTCGCACTAAACCATCAGGGCAAGTTCATCATAGCCCGGTAAGCATTATTATACTGCACACGAAGAGTGTTATACGCACGTACGCACGTGTAAAGTGCCTGCCTGGGTTCGAACCCAACACCTACAAATCGTAAGTCGGGGTCGTTACTACTGGGCTGATTCCCGATAGCTAAAGACCGGCAAGGGGAGATTTGTTAATCCATTCTTTAGATAACACAAACAACATCACGGCTCAATTCACCGAAAGGTTTGGCTGAGGCATATAGTAACCGTACCTTTGATATAATTTCAAAATATCTAATGCGCAAATTCACTAGAGCACCCTAAATTGAGTAGCTTTTAGATTTCAGCTATCAACTCTCTTAATAAGTGAGAATGTAAACGATAGTTTAATTTAATTCAAACTTTAGTTAACCCTAGAAACATTTGAAAAGGATTTTTGAATCCGAAATAAACATACCTTAGGTTTTCCATCAAAAGGTTAAACTTGCATTAACATGTTCTCCCTAATGATGATATCTTCTAGATTAAGTAACCCTCAATCAATAGCTAATGATTTGGAAATTAATTATATTAGTACGTACACGAGAGGGGTTAATTTCTACGTCACGCTTGGGATAAGATGTCAAACGCATAAAGGTACGAGTATGTATGTACACAAAGTGACGTGTACACTTCACTTTGTGTATGCGTGCGTTTAACCGGGTGTGTGCCGTGGTAGATAAATAGGTAGCATGTAATGCTTTTTGTATGATGGGAGACGCGAAATATCGTAAGTATCCATCCTATCGAGCATTTTCCTTAGTAAGATGGATTATTAGATACTTAACTCGGGGACCAACCTTTCAATCAAAATTGTAACACAGCACACACTAAATCAAAATCAATAGTACATTACTTACCAAGGGCTGTAAAAGAAAGAAAGCCCGAAACCGCAGGTATTTGTGACCCGAGCCGCAGGCGAGGGTTGTAAATATGCGATAGAGGGCTTTCTTTTTTACTGCCCGTGGTGAGTACACAATTTTACGTCTTCACCTGGATATAATGCGAGTTTAACTGTACGCGTAGCGTGTGGTAAAACTCACATTATGGCCAGGTATGACGTAAACGTCATTTATTCAAACTAGGCTGAGAATCACCACTTTTTTAACACGAAACGCCCTTCACAAAACAACTATAAATCAACTGACACACACACATTATAAAAGTAGTTTGTTCAGAATCGGTTACTGAATCGATTTCTGTCATTATAATATACTTAGGTAATATTTTATCCCAAAAGTAATTAAAACTAGGTACGTAAATTACAGGCACACTTCCGCTGTATAGTCAAAACAAATCAAAATGGACGAATTACCTACTACGCTAGACCCTTATACATACGTGTGCGAATGTGGGCGTGCGTAGATTTCTAATGTGACCATAATTTTCTCCCACAATTATTACAACTAATTTAATAAATGTGCCGTGTGGTGCCGGACGTAAATAATAGCACCACCCTATTTTCTCCCGTGGGTGTCGTAAAAGGCGCCTAAGGGACTTACTAGAGAATGGACAGCAGCGTTCTCTATGCATTTTTAACACCATACTGCGATCGCCAACCCGGCGCCAAGCGTAGCGATTATGGCAAACCCCCCGCCCCCACTTTGGGGAGGCCTATGTCCAGCAGTAGACTGAAATGATGAAAATTATGATGATTTAATAAATAAATAATTTAATGTTTTATACAATAGTAAAAACTCAGTGTATAAATTATGATTATAACATAATATTCTAATTGGAGTGTTTGGTGGTGTGCGTTAAATCCGGGACATGATAGATAGAATAAATACAAAATAATAGACAAATGTCGGAACAAACTGCTATAAAAGGTACCCAACTTAGGTATAAAGTCAGTGATAATGAAGTACCTAACGTAAAACATTTTCATTTGAGTCCCCACATGTTTCTCAAAGCGATTTTGCCATTGAACAGACTCTAAAAACAATACCCGTCTGTAGACGGGTATTGTTTTTAGAGTCGGACAGCTGTTGCAGTCCGACTGAACTCTATCTGAATTGAACGATCGATCGAATGAACGTTTGAGCTGAGCAAATTCTATACTCCTTTGAACCAACTGACGAACACCAATCCATTTGACAAAACAGTACCTTCTAACGGCTTATTCACGGTTTTACGAACATTTACGTACTTATATAATGTTTCAATATGCATTAAAAAACCTTTAATAAATCCTTCTTCCCTCCATTATCATGCATAAAGCCAAATGAATACAAGCATCATAAAAATAAACAAGTTTCCAATATGAAATCGATAAATTTCGGCTTTTGTTAAAAAAGGGACATATTTTGTTGATGTCATTTTTTCATCCAGCCTGTATTTTCATTGCTTATTCGCTGTCCAATCGTCGCGGGATTCGAAACAAAAAGTGTTACCATAAACATTATGAATATTCATAACTAATCGTTTATTCAGACTCGATTTTTGTTATTTCGATACGGATTGGATGAATATAGACTGAATTAACAGCTTTTGATCCAGTATAAATAAATATTGAATTATTTTTGTTCATTCGCAGTCAACTCGTTTGCAGTTTACGGTTGGAAATAGGAAGGTTCTGAACTTTTTCAGTGCTCATAGTAAAGTTTTTTTTAACTTAGTACTGAGTACTGTGTTTAGTACTATTTTGAAATAAGAGGAATAAACAAAATTAACAATTAAATTATGTTTATTTATCTCCATAAACAACATTCATATATAAGTTTTTAAACTGTCATGGTCACTAATAGTATTATTAACATAAGCGGGATATAAAATAAATATCGGGAACTCAGAACAATGAATAAACATGGTAAATATCCCGCTTTTGTTAATAATAACATTCATATACATATTAAGTTGACAGGTTTTTTGACTTAGCCTAGGCCAGTATTTTAGAACTCGATTTTAACAAAGTTGTCAACGTAGTACAATTGCGAGTGATTGATGGCGTGTGTGAGTATATGAGTGTGTAAGTGAGGGTGTGCGGGAGGGTGTGGTGAGTGTGTGTATGTATTGCTACATTTATTGTATAGTCATGAAATATTGAATGTACAAAATTGTAACAAATTAAAATGTCAACATACATAATTATAATATAATAAATTATGTACATGTGCATAGGAAAATTTAATATAAATATGATATCATACGTAGAAAAAAACTAGGTTCTCTGCCTTTTCGCCGAAAATTGTTTGCCAGATTTTCATTTGCCAACTAACGTTTCGCAGAATTTTATTTCGCCGATTAATCATTTGCCAACTTATCATATAATTTTGTTTTATTTCCCAACCTCACAGTTACCAACTGTACGTTTGGTCTGCTATTCATAATGACACTTCTTTTTAATGCCAATTTCCAAGTAGCAGTATGTTTTAGTTTGTTCCTTTTACAAAAGCGATTCACTTCTGGCACATGGCCGGCCGCTACCGCGGCACGCTCGCTCCTCTCGCTCGGCTCGTGCGTTGTTTGTCATACTCTAACCTAACCTAACCTATCGTAATATGGCTCTGCATTGCTGCCAATTTAAAGATTTAATGTTATTTTTGAGATTCTTAAATAAAAAATGTATGTAAAAATTACACTGACAAAACGTCATTTGTCTAATAGTTGTGTGGCTTAGTGAAATGTTTGACAAATGATAAATGTCCCAAACGTTTTGTGTCATTATAATAATCAGCTTAACAATAATTCTACCAAATGAAACGTTGTGATACAAAATTTTTCTAATCGTTAGTTGTCAAAGTAAAACATCGGCGAAACGTTGGTCGGCAAGTGATAATCTGCATAACAATTTTCGGCGAAAAGGCAGGATACCAGAAAACTACCTAGCACTTGTCACTATAACATCTCGGTGTAGCTTCCGAATTCTGGAGTTTCAGTGAGCGTCAGGAATAAAATCAGGAGTCAATCTTGTTATCCACATCATTTTCTTTATTTTGAAGGAATTTCATAATTGCAATTGAAAACAAACAAGTGCGAGTTGCACTCGCGTGGAGATGGTTCCGTAAGATCAATCCACCATGTTTATCCCAAGAACAAACTTAACATTGTAGTTAAAAACATTTTCTCCTATACATTGTAACTGCAAATGTAAATGTAAGCACAAAATTGGGAGATTTGGCATGTTATTTTAAGACCAAAGACTTCTTATAAGTTTTCCTATAATGTTTAAGTAAAGAACTATTTTTAATTTAAAAAAATCCAAATTTTAGTCTCAGTAGTTTCGGATAAACTGAGGGAATGGTAATTTTTCATCTATTTTCTTAAATAACTATAAAATTATTTATTTCAATATTATAAAGATAATGTACTTGAAACAATCAACAATCTCTTTTATTTAGTATGTCACACGGTACAGGTTGCAAAACAATTATTTTTAATTTTCTAATTTGCTTCCCAAAAGTGACACGTTAGTATTTGGGTCACAATAATTCATATTATGTGTAATCTGTCCGGTAGATTCGGAGCAAATTTGCTGTGAGTGACGAAAAAACAGACACACGAGTGATCCTATAATGGCTCAAAAGAAATGCATCCGCTCAATATGTGGAGTGCACCCACTGGACAGCTGTTTCATTATTTAAAAAATACCACTCCCAGCTCTATGTATTTTTGATATTTGTACACCAAAATAAGAATGAATTTCAATTGCATAATGATGTTGTATACAGACCGAGCCGCTGCTTCGTGTACCTAAACGAAATAATCAACTATATCTGCTAACAATCTATTCTGTATGGCGACCAAAGTTTATAAACTATCAGATTATTTTAAAACTATTGACTTTAGGACATTTAAATGTAAATTATTCAATTAATAATAATATTTTTTTTATTTTTTTATTCTACTATGAGTTTGCTCTTGACTTTAGTCTAGGTCTGGATGACAGAGACAAAGTCTACGATGGAGTGAGCTTACCCAGAAGAAGCCTGTTCACTCTCACTTTGAATAGATTAGGGTTGTATGCGTTCGGAAACACAGACGCAGGCAGAGAGTAAAAGTACACATACAGAGTGACACTTAATTTAAACATGGGAATAGCCTGACACAAAATATTGATCAATGACCCCTATGCTAGGAAAACCTGTGTTACAAGGGTCATCCATCCGTCCATTATGGATGTTATAGTAGTTACTTACAATTAGTAAAGTGCACTTTTGTAAAAGAAAATATAAATATTCACATAAACTATATAATTAAATTGATTTTGAGGATAAGAAAGGTAGTATCTATTAATGTGCCGGGTGTGTGTTGTTTGTGTGAGTGTAGGTGTGTAAGGGGAGTGTAGATATGTACGAGTGAGTAGGTATGTAGGTGTGAGTAGGTATGTATGAGTGGGTGCCTGATTTGTTTAAGTTACGCTTTAAGTAATTCTTCTGTGTCGTCGTAATTTAGGGTGAGCAGATATTCCTTTGTTTTTTGTTTGCATTGGAATTTGTTTAAGCAATGTATGTTTAATGTGTTGTGGAGTTTAGTGTATAAATTATCTCTTAACTAATTGCTATTACTCAACTGACTCTTTTATGAATGAAAAGTTGACTTAAGTACTTGTTTATCTCTGTGACTAAATTTAATATTTTTGACATTTCCATAACTAATATTTGGGGCTTAATAAAGGTTTTAATAAATGTCAGCATAGCAGTGACACAGAAAGGAGTCGAGAAAGCAGCTGAACCTGAGCCAAAATGGCTGCGACGTCGTTAAAAGATGCCCTCCCGATAAATATCACCCGTCTTTCCAATATTCCATTGCTTGCTTAAGGATGCATATCCGGTAGGCTCAATAATCCTTCCATATCCTATGGGCACGTCTTCCCTACCATTATCGTGCCCCCCGGTCTACTCCTTGATATGCAATGGTCTCTGTAGCACCATGAAACATGAGGCTTCAGGGGCAAGTGTGAATCTTTGGGTTCATTCGAGTAATCGAGTCTGGTTAAACCACGCTGGGTTGGTGCAATTCATTCATTCATTCATTCAATTTGCAATTTGAATTTTATCCTATTTTATTTATATCAATGTTATATCTAATAATCTAACCAAAACCCGGAAAATGTATTTGTACGCCGGAGACGGCAGAATATTATGAACTTTTAAAACTATGTAACAACTCTGTAAGAATAATTTGACAAATAATAGACTGTTACTATTCCTTTTTTTTTTGTAACGACTTTTTTTTTTGACGTACGGTACCCTAAAAATCACGTCATGGTCTATCTTCTGTAAAATAATTTTGTATTTATACAAATAATGCATCAAAATTCCAAAATAAAAAGCCCAATGAAGAGTATTTTTCATTTAACAGAGTTTTATCATAAACGCGATACAAAGGCACCGCGTGGTGCGAGACGAGCAGTGCCTTAGTGTCGCGCGTGATCGGCGTTGCGAGTCGCGCCTATTTGTAGGAGCCTTAAGACGGCAATAATACAAATCATACGTCATCAATCAGTCGAAACCGGTTGTTTCAAACGGTTCTTTAACGTAACATACATACGTCAAATAATAACGATTACGTATGATGTTTAACGTTCGTTAAATACAAAGCGTTGTTCCACTGCATAAAAAACCGATCGTCAAAGTTCAGAATGTAAAGGAATAAAATGACGTTAACCAGTGGGTATGACACCGGTTACTGTAATCGTTATTTTTTAACGAACGTCAAGGGCATAATTTTTTGAAACAACGGTTTGACGATACTTAGCGCCATTTATGACGTATACGCGTGCGTAAAGTGGACGTGAAACAACCCGCCCTTACAGTACAAAAAAATAGGTTTCTGTCGTACAAAATTACATGCTTAAATCCTGAAAGAGGTATTCAACATTGTACAAGAGTGCTAAGGATATTGTAATGAGAAGGTACATTAAAATAATTGGGGCTTCTCGACGTACGGTTAATTCCATAGCTGCGAAGGTTTTTGTTAAGGTACTGACTACATTTTTATGTTACATGAATTTCACTTTGGCTGAAAAGAATAAGTGGCAATTTAACCAGTGGCTTTATACGATGGTGACTGTAACAGCATACAAGTTAACATTAAAATAAAAAAAATCAAAAACGAGTTTCTATTTAAATGCTCTAAAAATTAAAAAGAAGAAAATAAGTTTAAAATTAAATCAAACCTATCAATTTATTATATTACACAATTTATATGATATAATAGCTTGTTGATTTACTTGTGTAGAATTGTGTCTACCTATTTTATAAAATACATAACTACTTTTTAATATACTAAAATAGATACACAGATACGATATCCTAAATAACAGATGTATAAATGCATACATACTAAACATTATAAGCAACGAAAATAAATCCAGACTTTATATAATTACAGTTACTAGAACAAGTAATGTTCCTTCACGAGTCTTTTAAAATAAATACAAGCAATGACTGCGCGTGCGCGCATTATCGATTCGATAAATTAGTTTAATTGCAGCGGTAGGTAATTATTGCAGCCCTTACAATAAAAGAAACGAACAAAGTAACAACAAAGTAGTCTGTTTCCTTAAATTTACCTATAAAATAATACAAGCATCATAAGTCGTCATTATAGTAAATATGAACTAACCGACAGTTGAATGTCACAAAATTCATTTTTCAGCAACTTTATAAACTGTAAAACTACACCTTAATGCGAATTAAGGTTTAGTTTTACAGTTTCACATTGGTTTCACAAGTAACAAGTTTGTCGCATTTTTCCACTTTTTCGACCCGGGGTCATTAAGTGTAGTCAGCTCCTTAAATCCAAGTCGGGCCATAAAAGCTACGAAAGTTGACGCCATTTGCTTTGTTAGATTTGTCATAAAATTAATTGTACCATTCATTATCATCATTTCAGCTAAAAGACGACCACTGCAGGATATAGGCCTCCCCTAATTGGAGGGATTTTCCATAATCGCCACGCTTGGCAGGTGGGTTGGCAGTCGCAGTACGGTGTCAAAAATGCATAGAGAACCCTGCTGCCCATTCTCTAGTAAGTCCCTTAGTCGTCTTTTACGACACCCACGGGAGGAAATGGGGTGGTGCTATTCTTTGTCGGTATGTGGTGTTTCTGGGTGCGCCAAAGTTCACCTAAATTTTCAACTCCGATAATTGGAAATCCGAAAATGTTCTTCCTAACATTTTTCATCCTAACAATCACAATTCCTAACTACTCTGTCTCTAATGTTCATAATTCCGAAGCATTCAACTTCATAATGTCAGTAGCAATAAACATCTATGATACTTTTATTTATTTATTTATTTATTTATTTAACAATTTATGTACACACATATAAACAGACAAGAAGAAAGGAACAGAAAAATACGTACAAAGGTGATGCTTATTTCTAATGAAATCTCTTCCAGCATACCTGCGATAGGAAAGTAGATTATTATTTGTTATTATTGTTATTTTTATTTGTTTTCCTATATTTTCTCAACATAACCATCTTTTACACTATTATTCAAAGTCATATCTTTTTTGTTTAGAGTTCTTTTTATTCATAATAATCAAGTGCTTGCTTCGCACTCACTTATTATATGAATTGGTTTTTTGTTTTTATGAATTAAAGCGTCTTCTTTAATTTTATTTATAGCGGTGTGTACCTGCAAAGATATCCATAGATTAGGCTAGAACTGTGACCAACTACGCGCGAGCCGAGCGAGTGAAGCGAGCGGTGCCGCGGCAGCGGCCGGCGAGCGCTACCTCGAAATTGGTCGCAAATTTTTCTAAGTATTTTTTTCATAGTGCCCCCAAGACGACACTCTGACCTGAATGAATATTATGGTAATTATGTTTAGGGATAAAAGCGTTATGATAAAAAACAGTAGGAGTTTAAATATATTTACATTAATGATATTATTAATTACAATTTTTGGAAACATGAGTGTTATGAACATCGCCGGTAGCACTACAAATAGTATGAATGAAAACTTTAGGATGAACATTTTTAGGAAGAGTGATCATTCGGATTACAAATCATTAAGAAGAACAATTTCATAACAAAGAACTTTAGGTGAGCCAATATGGACCCGGTGTTTCTTTTCATCGTATGTATGTATGATAACTCCAAAAACGCGGTAGAAATATTCAGTCATGGTGTATCACTCGACCTACTCACTTTTCATGCAACCCCTAATATTAAAACCAGTAGGTGGAGATAACGCTAATAATGATAACGATATCTGTTATCATTTCAATTGGAACATCGTTATCAATTGATTTAATTAATTTAATATTGGATGTGCAAGCTTAGTTATCTTTGACCTTGCTTCAAGTGGTTCATTAGAACAGTTTGCAGGCGAAATAAATTTACATGGAAAGTTTGGATATACTGGCATTACTGCCTTATTATTGACTAGCTTTTGCCCGCGGCTACGCTAGCGTTAATTTTGACAATCAATTCGGGCTGTACTCTGCATGTTCTGTAAAAAAACTCTTAACACATTACTAAAGTTTCTGTAATAATATAATTCAATCGTGATTCGAAAGACACGTGGCGCCATCTATTATCATGAGAACGTTATTGATGTTTTCCTGGAGAACAGTACTTTTTTTTTTTAAGACGAAGGTATTTTCTGTACACCTGACAACGTATATGCAAAATTTCAGGATGATCGGTTCAGTGGTTTAGACGTGAAAAGGTAACAAACAAACAAATTCGCATTTATAATATTAGTTAGGATTTCGAATTTGATAGGCTGTGGACTATTAAAAAAAAAAATATTATAGTTGTAAATATTGTAGTATGTGACGCTAATAACAGTAACAGTTCTACATTTACGATCTGTAATTTTTATAATAAAGAATATTCTATCTACCACAACAATCCTTTTTTATTAATATTTTGTTTATTTAACCATACAAGTTCAATAAGTAAAATAATGTGAAATTGATTTTATCGATTAGTCACCAAAAGGTCTATTTTAGCCTCAATATACAGGCTGATTAAAAATCTGCTATTCCGTACATTTTGACGAGTTATGCAAATAAATATGTAGGGAACAGCAGATTTTTTTTTTTTTTGCGATTTCAGTTTTGGATCTATAGTAAAATTGTTCATTATGATGTTTACAATGACCCCTTAAGACGATGCCCATGAATTCAATTTCACCCTGTATATAAGGTGTATCTATTCATACACGAAATATTTTAAGAAAAACATCTATAGGTGATAAAAAAGCCATAGCAGCGAAATTTATTGTTTTATCTACGGGTTTTATATTTTTACATAATTATTATAATTTTAAAATTGCTCGAGACATTTTGCAAAAAAACCTTTACTTACTCTTTTTTTTTTATTCAATGAATGACTCGCCCGGACGCGGCGACGCGACGGTGGCGGCACGAGCGCGGTGAATTTTGATAATTAATCATCATATCAAGTAATTTTAAATTATTTAACTTTTTAAATAATATACTCTCTTAAAAAAAATTGTTCCCATGGCTTCTTTACCACCTATAGATGTATCTCTTAAAATATTTCGTGTTTGAATAGATACACCCTATATTATGTAAGGAACAGCTGATTCTTTTTTTGCGATTTCAGGTTTGGTCCCATAGTGAAAGTTGTTCATAATGATGAGTACAATGACCCCTTAAAAGGATGCCCATGAATTAAATTTCATCCTGTATATCAACAGTTCCTGTGTAGCTTCCAGTGTAGCTGTGTAACAGCGTTATAATTTAATCCTTTCAGGTGGTTTACTAATGATAAGCATAAAATATATTGTCATAATTTACATAGGCATAACGAAATGCAGCATAATGATCATTACGCATAATATTATTATTCATAAATGTTTTGGCATAATGTTTATTGCCATAAATACTGTTGGCATAATATAATGAAGCATAATTTCATCATCATCATCATTTCAGCCGAAAGACAGCCACTGCTGGACATAGGCCTCCCCCAAGCACCTCCACCTCGACCGGTTTTGTGCTTCCCGCATCCAGCGGATTCCTGCGGCTTTCATAAGGTCATCGGTCCACCTAAGCATAATTTAATAAAGCATAATGTTATAAACGCATAATGATATTTACATATAATGTTCTTTGGAATAAAAATAATAAACCCTATTCAATAACTTCTAACGGTAGTAGACACTATAACGCATTATTGATTATTGCTCCAATTTTGGAACCACTGCACCCATCGCTCTTATAAAGTAGGAGCCATTTTTTTGTTTTTTTTTGTTTATGGTTTATTAGACCCTTTTTAGTGTATATTTGAAAACCTCAAAATGCGCAAAACCATCGGTGCGAAAAGCAAACATATATTATGCGTAAATCAAGCAAGAAAAGTCATACATAAAATCATTTGGAAGGGAACTTATGATTTTCATCCCTATTCATTCTGTTCAACCGTCTTATATTCCTAGCTGTCTTCCTCTTTATAACTACAAGGCAGCCATCGTCCATTACTTGCAGACGTCGCCATACTAACCCCATTCCTCTTCCGTCCACACCCACAGCACAGAGTAAAGAAACGGAACAGAGACAAAACTTCTAAAGAGCGTGCAAAATTGATACCTAATTTGGCAGGGTTGGCGCAGGGGATAAAGCTAAATAAACAGAACGTTTTTCTATTTATAAACATAATTATTATCTACGTATTTCAAATCATAAACATTGAATTGTAAAAAAAAGTTCTCAACTAGTCGTTATTTTTGTTCTTGAACGCACCGTTTACGAGAAAGGTGGGGTACGTATTCTGTGCCACTTACTAAAAAAACCACTAAACCATTTACGATCAATACCAAAACTTTTTTGCACCACCGGGTTGAGTTTTCTTTTTATGTTGAGGTTATACTTATAACGTACCTATCTTAATCTATCTACTATAACTTAAAAATAAGAAAATAAAATCAAGTTCTATCATTCAAAAATGATTATGTTTTTATTCCTTCAATTATTGTTCATACAAACAGTAAAGTAAACTATATTTACTCTTTTTTATATTAAAACACTATTATTATTTACTTTGCTATTATTAAATTAAAACGTGAAACGTAAACAAACACGACACACGATGCGTACGCGCAGCCCTGAACGATTCAGCTGGCCAAGCCGGTATAAACCGGTTTTTCTTCGTAGGCAGTGGTACGCAAACTAGCACCTCATGCTTCTAATAATGTACCTATCGTAGCGCGGTTGAATTTAGCTTTGTTTCTGTTCAGTTTCTTTACTCATGTACTCAAAACGAGAACTTAGCTGTAGACTGTAGTTTATTATCATATTCAAGAAATATTAGTTTAAAAACCAAAAGATTTGCACTGCTTTTGAATTAAAGCTGGATTTTAGGATGCGTTTTTTAATAGCGCGCTAAAAACTAAACGCATTAATTTATTTCTGGTCTTAGTCCAAACTTGAATAATAATCATTAGTTCAATGTTAAATTGCCAAGTGATTTTATTAATTTCACGCCACAAAACACTGACAAAAGTTACCACCAAACGCAGTGGATATTTCCATACTCTTCATGGTACTTTTCTATAGCTTGACAGTCTCATATGCGGTGTGTAGCCAGGCTGAGTTGATAGATACTATGCAGACAGTACTTACACATTTTTGACATGATAACGTCTTAAGGCTCGTACAGACTCGCACGATATCGCGGGCGCGACAGGCACCGACAAAGAAATTCTGCTGCTAGTGTCGCGTCGCGCCCGCGATATCGCACTAGTCTGTACGAGCCTTTATAAATCGATAAACGCCGGCTGCACGCACGAAAAAGCATGACTCATTGTCACGTTCCGCCTGAGCCGAGTGTGCAAGCGAGAGCGCGGAACAAGCGATAAAGAGTTAGACATCGACCTTAGCGTTCGGCTTGTGTTACGTTACCACGTAAAATTATCGTCCGTAAACCGACTTTACAGACAACCATTTTTTTTTAATACAATATACAATTTTAGGTCGGATCATTACAATTTTATGCAATTTATATGGATTGTAATGTTGGAGATGTGCAACTTGGCTGATTTGATAGGTAATAAATTCCTCTCTCAGGAGCCCTGACCGCAGCGCGCCGGTAGCTTGGGCCCAGTTCCCGATACCGGTTTGATACTATTTTTTATATTTTTAAATGTTTTATTTTTATTCTAAGGTTTTTAAATATAATTTATATGTAAATAATGAAGTAAAGGCAAGAAATAATAAAAGCTTTTATTGATTCCTTACAATTACAATACATTAACACTATTAATTAGATTTGATAGGTATTATGCAGACATACTTACACATTTTTTTTGTTAGCCCATACTGTCCCACTGTTGGGCAAAGGCCCAAATCCTTTTCAAGGACTCTTTTTTCGCGCAATCTTGAACCAGCCCTCGCGATACTCGTCCTGGTCATCTCGCCATTTTTTATACAGTAGACAATCTTATTTCGAATTATAAAATTTTTAACCATTTTCAACCATTCTCTACAAAACTATCCTAAATTCACCACACGCTGTATTTACCAATTAAACGCTGTCGTCAACATTTTGTCACTACAATTAAAAAAGCTAAGAGCTTGTTATTTGTTCAGCGAGGCCGCTAACAAACCGGTGCGCGGTGGTTAAATTTATTATAAAGTTAGAAAAACCCGCTCATGAGTGTGGAATATTTTATTTCCCTGGCTGTATGTAGCCTGTTTAATTCTGGCATACGACCAGTGTTTCCGTTTGAATATGAAAATAGAGGCGGATTCTATTTTTAAACTGCTTTAATATTTAAAAAAATAAATTTATACAGGTAGACCTTGTTGAACAAGCTAAATGAGATCTGAAATTTTAAAAGGGTCATCGTTAAGTACTTTAAATCAGGGATGTTGCGAATATTCGCATCCGCATCCGCAAATGCGGAGCTTCCCCATAGATTTGGACATCTGCATCCGCATCCGCATCCACAATAATCTATGCGGATGTTCATGCGGATGCGAATGTGATGCAAGTTGCGACAAGAAAGAAATTGGGCGGGGCCGGCGAATGGCGCGTGCCGTTCGCATGTGAAATTGACCAATGGGAGCGAAAAAATTGGTGACAAGATCCGACGCATTTGTTGTGGTGCATCATTTGTTTCTAGTCAATAAATCATTACGTGTTCTTTTGCGCTGTGGATTACTTATCGTATTGATAGATATTTTAAGTGTTATTGTGATACTCGTACAGTGATCATTGTGTGTAAATAATTGTTTATTTGGAAATCTTTATATTAGTCTTAGCTCAGCTTATTAAATTAAAATCTCCAGGTAAACACCGGTAATACGTTTTATAGTAGGTAAAGTTTATAATTAGATTTTAAATGTTAATAATTGCTTTATCATTCTTTTAATTCTTCATTCATAAACTACATTTATATATGATCATAAACATCTGCATCCGCATCAGCGGATGTGAGCCTTTAAAAATCCGCATCCGCATTCGCATCCGCGGATGTGAAAAAATCGGCATTCCCAACATCCCTGCTTTAAATTACTGCCGCGTTGGTCTCATGGTCGCAACTAGTGAGCGTGTTATTAAGTTTTTCCATTAGGAATTTCTTGGTAACAGCCCGGAGCTTGGAAGTAAGCCGTATGATGACCCCGTGCCTCGGAAAGCACATTAAGCTGGCCCTGCACCTGATCTCTCTCCGCGAGTGTCGGATTGTCGTCCTATCGGACAATGAGAGTCAGGGAAGAGAAATTACACGTGTGTCTGCGCACACAATCATGCACTATAATATCTCCCGCGCCGAAATCTGGTCTTGGATAAGATTGGTCACCATGGGCGTAATCGGTCTGGAGGACTATTATTATTATTCTAAATTAAATCCGTTTGGTCAAAACAAAAGCTGTTTTGAAGCAACTTAGGGGACGCTTTAAATATATCTTCCCAGCGCTTCTGCGGCCTTCCTCTTTTTCTTTCCCATCTCTAGGTACCCAGAAGATATATTTAAGGAAAGATCGAAGAGAAGAGAAGAGCTAGAGATAGGGAAAAATGGAGAAAGTTTGGGGAGGCCTACGCCGCAGAGGCGACTTCCATAAATAAATAATGTCACGTGCATGATAACAATAATAATAATATTTTGATCCTTATACATACATATGTATATACTTGTTTAATTTATATTTTGCTTACATATTAACTTAAATAACCAACAATAATATTAATAATAATTAAATGAAATGTATATTAGGTAATAACCAATGTGATAATATGATAAATTCATTAATTAATTACTATGCTTAAGTTGTTATTTGTATTTATGGTAGAATAAAGGCTTTTATTTTTTTTATTAGGGGACGCCTATCCCCAACAGTGGACTACAAGAGGCCACGTCGATTGAATTAAATACCAGTGTATTTCTTCAAATTGTTTGTAGATATCTATTGAAGGACAACCAACCAAAACACATACAACATAATTATTTAGTTGTTGAATAGAAAACACACATTACGACCTACCTACCTACCTACTACCAGAAATCCAGAATAAAGAAAGTTGGTGCAAATAATTCTTTGTGAGTTATAAAACAAAAGAGCGAGGCATACTAAATATGATAAATATGAAAATATTGATAGCGTACGATTGTCCCCTAGAGGCAAAAAACGCTCAAAGCGATTTCAATGGGTCTATAAACCTCTTTTTGTGGTGGTCCTTTTCCCCTTATATTTAATCGGTATTTTAAAGAGGGAGAGTTCTATTTACATTTGAGACCTTTTTGCCATTAATTCCGCTCTATATGAGAGTATTCATATAGGTATCAGTTGTGTGGTTTCCTGTTACAAATAGTTCACCCCTCATATTATATTATGGCATGCTCACTAAAATCGTCTCGCTGATGATGGCGCGTGTGTTAGATCATTTAGCTCCCTTCAATATGGTTGAGCTGAATGGTGCTAATCCATGCGTCATATTCGTGAACGGACGGCGTCAGTTGGGACTGGTCATCTCTTAGCTGCCAGGGCTTATTTTTTTTTTTTTTCTCTATTTGTTTACCTACTCTGGACGCCTTTAACGTGTACGTTTTTATTTTTTTTATTTTTACATCGCTCTCAAATTTAGTTATAAATTCAACATTATAGATGTAACGAATACTTTTGTAACAATTTAATTTAAAAGAGTGTCCATGGAGTTTCTTGCCCGTTCTTCTCCATAGGTACCTACGCTTTGGAATGGGAATGCCGCTTCATTTTTCTTACTGACCGACTCCTTGACAATTCAAAAGTGTCTGTAAATGGTTTAATAGAAATAAATCATTTGAGCTTGAGCTTTTTTTTTTTTTTAGACGTTGCCCCACACTAGGAATTTCTCCTGTATTGTGAGTGCGTTTACAAACATTTAGACTCATATTCACAAACAGCCAGACCCGGAACATCTACTTATAGGTCATCGTATATTTGGTCCATGCGGGAATCGAACCCGCGACACGCAGCGCAGTAGTGAATCGCACGCATTTGCTGCCCAGTTCAAAAATATTTTTTCTTGTAAGGCATAAATTGTTTGGCAAATTTAAATACTTAGATTTGGTGTCGCTAGTTGGGTCCTGGGTATGAACAGTAGTCATCTATAGCGACTGCTCGAATACGGGTTGTAGGCACACGAACGAATTACTTTTTTGACATCTATGCTTGATGCTGGGCAGCGAATCGGTTAACCACAACGCCAACCACAAAAAAAAATATATACAAAATGTACAAAACATTCCTCTTTTCTACCGGTAAAATTTACTACTTGATTATTTACACACACACCCCCACACCGACACCGACACAGTCATCACTTCGTGTACAATAATCTAATTTTATTATATTAAAATATGTATGTTTAGGTTAAGGTATTTATCTATGGGCCTGCATCGCCTGCAATAAAATTATTTTTTTATTTTTTTATTATTATTTATTTATTTATTTATTTATAAAGGTACACCAACAGCTTCTGTATACAAAATATCCAATAACAGTAGGTAACAATCATGGGCTTATACAGTTGCCTATAACAGGTGAACCAACATTCTCAAATACAGTGATAACCTAAGTTATAAACGAAATGAATAAAAATTAAGTGGTACCAAACTATATAAACAGAAATATAAAATTACAAAGAAATAAGCTATAGAGGTTGCAAGAAACACCTACATACATACTAACACTCAGATTTTTTTTTATTATGCATTGTTGTTGTTTGATTATGCAATGTTGCTTAAGGAAGTAGTAAGTTTTTTGGTGTCAGACATTTTATGTCGCCTTATGCCCGAGCCTCTGACTTGGCTTCATATAACAAGGGATAATTATACAATACGGACATGAATCCGAAAAGTCAGAGGTTGCCTTGGGTTCGAACTCGAGGCCTATGACTTGGCAGTCCGACGGTAACACCACTGGGCTGCTTTTTTGTTTAAAAATTAAATAAAAATAATCTGCGATCACTTAGATCTGTCTGTTAGCGTGGTTGAACATGGAGTGAAAGAAAAATTTACATAATAAATGCTCATGTAATTTTTTCTTTTACTCCATTATCGAAATCAAAATATTTTATTTCACATAAACCATGTAGGTTTATGTGAAATAGGAAACGTCAAAAGCTAGGTGCACGGTTTCAATTCGTCGCATCCCATGGATAAGAGCCGGCAAGAATCTCCACGGTCACTCTTTTAAAAATAATTGGCTTTTACAATATTTTCAAATAACAATGTGTATGTATGGGAGGACAGTGTAGGCCTTTCAACAAGTACCAGGTACTTAACAAAATAGACACACAATCAACACGTTTGCTCGCTGATGAAAATGAAGGTACTTTTAAGACAAAATTGGTGCAAAATAACCATTGATATTATTGAAAATATATTCCATAATCTCCAGACATAAACTACAGAGTTATTCGTGCTATACATTCTCGTGATAAACCCTTTGAGACGGTAACTGGGACGCCAACAATGAGCTCGATCCACAATCCTTTGCTTCCTTTAAGACAAACTTGTCTGAAGCTTGCATTATGGCTCAAAGGATTAACAATGGCTTAGTTATAAAGATAAGTATTAAATACAGTACCTACAGTATCAGATAATGTCGGCCCACGACATATGCGCGTGATTGACCGCGGGGAAGGCGCACGGGGTCTGGGTAACGAACGAACGAACGGTTTTTCGAAAAATCGTTAGGGTCGGAAGAAAGAGGAGTAAGAGGGCATGAGTTAAGAACCGCCTCTATGTGAGTGAGACAGAAAGCCATCCGGCTCGAAGGACCATTGAATATGCTCAATCGAGACTTTATAATGAAAGTGGAATGTATTAAAATAAGTGTAATACCATAATTAACAATGATTAACGTAAAGAACAGTTTATAGAAATGCCTGTACTGGCGCGCGTCTAAGGGCAATTGTCATAATCAACCAAAAGACAATAATTTTCAAAATTGTAACACCTGTACGAGTATAGATCAATTCATTTCAGAGCGTTTGATTCTTTGAAAACATTGTGTAGAGGTTCAGCGTTACCACAATCATTTCAGCGTACATTAAGAAACCATCTTGGTTCAATACCACCGCTCATTTAATATCGACAACCCGAAATATAAATTCTCCCCTAGCAAGAAAAGCAATAATTTGGGCACAAAATGTGGACATTCTGCGTTGGTCAAAAATCTTTGACCAAAAAAAAAAAAATTTAAAATTCAAAATTTCAAAATTTACATCCAAGTCCTGCCTACGCTCTTCTTGGCAGAATCATATCTTACGCTTATAACGAATAGATGGATATAATTTATTTGTCTATACAAGTTTCTAAAACATTACATACATTAATTTTGGCATTAATATGATCTTGTTCTATCATTTTGATTTAGGATTTATTTATCGCCTTCTCTGTTATCCTGTACCTCGTAATGGATTGTAATTATTCTGTGATTTAAGACGTCTGGATAATGTCTTAAGGCTGCCAATGGATGCGTATCATAACGGTTTATTATAAAGTTTTTTTTTCATGTTTTCTTCCGCCTACGTTTGCGGATAAGCATGTAGTCTTAAAGCTACAGCGCCCTCCGCGTCCAGTATAACAACGCGTTCAGGGCGGTATTGTGCTGCCCCGCTTCTGCAGCGCATCGGGCATGTTTGCAGAAGCGCGCACCGACTGTTTTCACGCCACCATGCGCAAGCGGTGCGCGTCCTTAGTGCGCAGAGTGCGGGCCAGCTCCAATACTGTCCTGGTGATGATCGCTGAGCGAATCGATGGCCCCTACATTAAACGATGCTGCAACAGATATTTATAGCCTAGCCAGGGCACTTAATTTTGCTTGATTTTGACCTTGACATACACTTGTAATTGTAATGATTTGTTAGTATTGTTTTTGTACGTCTTTTTTTTATGTAGTTTTTATATCTGTAATCCTAACAATGTGTAGGTATATTTTAATCTTAGTTTATGTTATTATTATTCTGTGACTTTTCATACTCATTGATTAATTTTAGTTGCAGTTTATTTAATTCCTGATCTATTGTGGCAGTATTCTGAAATATTATTAAATTTTTTGTAATATGGGTTTTGTCTGACTTAAATGTTTTTTTTTGTTTTTTTTTTTTTTAAGCAGCAAAAATGGTGCCTCGTCCTTTATGACGAAATCCTTATGATTTCATCATCGACCGTTGAATGTACTGCTGATTGCGTCTGCCATAGCATACTGGAGCTATAATTATAACGGGCCTTAATTTTACATGTACAATTTTAGCCTTTTTGTCGTCTCACCAGCCTTCGATCTTCATAAAACGACTCTTTGAATTCCGGATAGAATGTTGTTCCCTTTCATTAGCCAAATTATTCAGCGAAAAGCTCGTCAAAGCTTAAAATTCTACACAACCCATTACTGGGCGTCCAAAATAAACCGACACCTGTGTACTTACTACCTAGGCACTACAGGTTCTTGGGTTTGTAATAACTTTGGGACCTTAATTATCCTCTATCCGACCCAACATCACGGCGACGTGTGAGGCTTTAAGCCGGGTTCCTATATGGATGAACGGAACGTTAAATTTATTACTAGTTGGTACAGCCAAGCTACTGGATAAAGTAGCCACCTACTAATCAAATAAATGTGAAATTACTATCGAAAAGAATACAACAGATAACAAAATTAAATAATTTGTTATCTGTAGAAAAAAAAAATGTATCTGTATGTGAAATAAAAACCGGCCAAGTGCAAAGAAGGGTTTCGAAGTTGGGATGAATTTATCCCAATAACAAACTTAACATTGTAGTTGATAAACATGTTACCATATACATTCCAACTGCAAATGTAAGTTTGTACGCACAATATTGAGAGATTTCATTTTTTAATTTTTAATTTTTAAGACCATAGACTTCTTATAGGTTTCCCTATAATCTATAAGTATAGAACTATTCTGTTTTTTTTTTTTTTTTTTCAAGACTTTTGACCAGTTTCGAAGATGACGCAGTTCAGGGTGGGTGGTTAGTTTTTATCAATTCCAACTTTTTTTTTTCTTGTAACAGCTTTAAAACTCATTATTTTAAAATTATAAAACAAAAAATCAAATCCTCATAATAAGGCCTTTCATTTGATATGTCACACGGTACATATATATTTTTTTAATTTTCTCCTCTTTCCTCCAAAAGTGAAACCCCTATTCAAAATTCATGTATTTATGTTACACGTTCGCGTTTGGGACACAGATGTACCAAATTTCAACTTTATAGCTCCAGTAGATTCGGATATTAGACAGACAGACACACGAGTGATCCTATAGGGTTCCGTTTTTTTTACTTTTAAGGTACGGAACCCTAAAAATAACAAAAAACTGTTAAAACTTAAAGTATCTCGTACTCCGTTGTAGATGTAAATAACATCAGATTTAAGGGTTTATGTACTGAGAATATCCTCCGTCATTGTTTAGTGAACACCAACGAATCGCATCTGTAACCAGCGGTCAGTAGTTTGTTGGAACAGAGAATTAATCCTTCATCCCAACGTTATGACCGACCCAACCATAATCCGGGCCGACACCACATTATTCATACAAAGCATGCCCCTAATTCTATATTCACTTTCCATTTTTGCGTGTAGAACAATGAAGATTTATAATGTAGGGAGAAATTTACTGGATGAAACAGAAAGCGTGTTGAAACTACTTAAAAAGTAACTTTTGAATGAAAATTTTAAGTTGGATTTTGATGCTTGATCGTGAATTTAATCTTTGTTTTACTGCTACGTCTTAAGAGAGTCGTATTCAATCGGATTTTGACCTTTATACAGCTGTATTCCACCAAATTAATCACAAATAAAGAATAGTAATGCCGATATATATTTACAAGAATTTCAAAATACAGCATGTGTTTTATAGAGGTACTAGCTTTTGCCCGCGGCTCCGCCCGCGTGGATGTCGGTTATCGCGTAAAAAAGTGGCCTATGTCCTTCTCCATATCCCAGGCTATATGTCTGCCAAATTTCATGACGATCGGTTCAGCGGTTCAGGCGTGAAAACGTAACATACAGACAGACAGACAGACAGATAGACAGAGTTACTTTCACATTTATAATATTACTAGCTTTTACCCGCGGCTCCGCCCGCGTAGATGTCGATTATCGCGTAAAAAAGTAGCCTATGTCCGTCTCCATATCCCAGGCTATATCTCTGCTAAATTTCATGACGATCGGTTCAGCGGCTTTTATTTTATTTTTAATAATTTTTATATTAAGGTTAATATTTGATTTTAGAATAGAGACACCCATTAAATGGCAAGCGCGGCTTTTTTATAAATCAGGATTATGTTATTAGGTCTTCTCTCTTTTCTTCTGTTTTTAAATTCGTAACATTTTGAACTGTTAAAACACGAAGGACCAAGAAGCTTTTCATATCCTTACGATACCAAAAATTGCTCCTGCTTTACCTTCACTTAAGGCCCAGATATATGCCAGTGACCTTGACTCACCCATCCAGGAGCGCTATCCCCAACAGACGCATTATTAATTTATTATACATAAAACAAAAAATATTTTAATAAAACACGTATACTAAAAGATCTATAATTAAATTATATCTAAAAAGGTGACGGATTCAGAAAAATACGTTTGCTAGATTTTGCGTGATTTTCAGTTATGTATCCGCGTTAGACATAACTTTACAAATTAATTTCCATAATTATGTAATATACACATAATTTAAAATATTCATATATTAAATTATTAAGAAAATGCTCTAATTAAACATATATTTTTTTCCAAATTATAAGCACTTTTCGTTTAGACGTGATCTTCAGTAAAAATCAATAATAGTCGGTTACCGCCGCCTTAAACGAACACCATGTAGGTAAGTATCTCATAAGTAATTCTTGTTCGTTATAAAATGGCAATATTTATGTAATGGCAATTTTCCGTGCCTCCCGGTGTTCAACGTTTTAGTGAAGTCTCGTTAAGTGAGCCGGCTCTTATGTGCCTCATATCTTTTAACTGAAACTCGCTTGTATAAGCAAAAGGATTCTTTTTTACCTTGAATAAATATTCTCTTCTAGTGCTCTTCTACCTTTTTATTTAGTGCTCTTCTTTCTTTATATAAAAACCGCCCAAGTGCATGCAGAACCACGCATAATGAAGCGTTCCGTAGTTGGGACGAATTTGTCCCAAGAACAAACTTAACATTGTAGTTCAAATACATGTTCTCGCATACATTCCAACAGCAAATTTAAGTCGGTTAACTATTACTCGTTATCTTGTAAAGCCAACTTTTCTGTGATAATTTGCAAAGTCAAAGTCAAAGCATTTATTTCAAATAGGCACATAAATGGCACTTTTGAACGTCAACATTTACATGGAAATAAAATGCCCTATATATAGCTTTAAGTCCCAGCACGAAAAAGGATGACGCATTGTCCCGTTACGCTCATTGTCTTGTTACGCACATTGTCCCGTTACGCTCATTGTACGCTTGCGCCGCATCAATGTTTTGTTATGACGTTGTCACGGTAAACTATCGTCCGTAAACCAACTTTACAGACAACCAATTTTTTATGGAAAGCTTTAATTTTATTTGTACGAGTATGTAAATACATTTAAACCTTTTCTATCCCACCCCAAAATTAAGGACATACCTACATATTTAATCAATAAATCTCTTAAACTACAAAACGCAAGCGAAACCTAATTAGCCCAAGCTAATGCCTTTTTTAATTATTCATGAAGAGGCACAAAGGGTGTAGTAGACAGCTATATAAAGAAGTACCAGTCATCTGATACGGGTTGGACACGGGGGGAATGTGGTGGACACGGCGGGAGTGTGCTTGGCACGCCAACGATAAATCATAAAGAATGCCCTTCAAGGGTGCCCTTTTTGAATAGACAACAGACCTTCCACCTAAATATGGATGTGGACTTTTGATGTCGGAGATTGCAAAGAAACTGGGTTACAATTATTTGTTGAGGTTTCGTTTATAAGTAATGATGTGTTGTGGTCTTTAGGACGTTTTTTTAACAGATAAAAAGAAAATAGAAAATTAATTCTTGCGGCCATGTATATGGTAGATTTTAAGGAAGGTTTTTAACAAGATCTAAGACTACAAGAATAAGATTTAAGAAGAATCATCCTTCCATCAATCTCCCTAACCGGATGCAGCTGCGTCTGTGTTTCCGAACGCATACAACCCTAATCTATTCAAAGTGAGAGTGAACAGGCTTCTTTTGGGTAAGCTCACTCCATCATCAACTTTATCTCTGTCACCTCTGACCTAGACTAGAGTCAAGCGCAAACCCATCGTAAAATAAAAAATAAAAACGAAGCTGAATACCGACCAGTACTTTACATAAAGTGACTGCCTAACTGAACTCTAGTTATCGGGTTAAACGATACTCAGGCTCGTCTTCTCCAGTGGACACTCTGGGCATATGCCCAGGGCCCTGCGACCGAAGGGTGCCCCCTAGTTCCTGCCAGAGCACCAACCATTAAATACACCCCGTTTAAAAAAATGGGCAGCCTTTGGGGACTGCTGATAGAAGTGAAAACTAAGTAACTTGTGAATTGTATCGTCGTTCGGTGACGATGACGCGAGTTCCATGATTTTTGTTCACGCAAAAAGTACACGTATATACACAGTATACATATAGCTCATGGAAAGCGTTCGGTGACGATGACGCAGGGTCCATGTTTTTTGTTCACGCAAAAAGTACACATATATACACAGTATACATATAACTCATGGAAAGCGTTCGGTGACGATGACGCAGGATCCATGTTTTTTGTTCACCCAAACAGTACACATATATACACTGTATACATAATTATAGCTCATGGAAAGCGTTCGGTGACGATGACGCGAGTTCCATAATTTTTGTTCACCCAAAAAGTGCTCAACGCGCCTAAAGAAGTTTTCACTTCAAAAATATATTGTGAACTAGTACAATTTCTTCGAGTCGATTAATGATAAAATCACAAAATACTTTTTTGTGACTTTTATGTCAAATTGAAATAAAGAAACGAAAGTATTTTAGAAATGTATTATCTTTCAAACAGACACTTCAATTTTATTTGTATTAACTAACAGGTCTAAATATACATCATCATTATAATTTCATCAAAATGGGTTTAACTCTAAATCTCAATAGGGAATAGACCTAGGGATCTCGTAGATTAAACTTAACTCACCCGTATAAACTAACCAAGCTAATCTTCCTGGTAAATAATCTATGACATGTCACTGGTCCTTCGAGAGTGGCCCACTTAGAATCATTTATTATTCATAACATGAAGTAACATTTATTTATTTATTTATTTATTTTAATCACAATTATACCACCCTTACAGACTAATCCAATGCGATGTTATAAGTAATAATGTCTACACCGAAACACAAAAAAATAAAATAAAATGACCAACAAACAGAATTACAGAGAATTAAGATTATGTTGTTATCAATCTAATAGACATATATACATTAAGAACTTAAAATAAAGTGCTCTCTTTTCAATTTGTAATTACATAGTAGGTATGAAAAACCTAAAACACACATATTTACACATTTACATAACTTACTACATTTAACAGGATTTTTGCGAATTCACTCAAATTGCACGAAATTATATCTATTCTTTCATGGACTTCGTTGATTATGCGGATTGTTCGGGTGAGGGGAGTTTTCGCCAGTAGATTGGTTCTGCCTACCGGCACGGCTAGCAGTTGTGGGAGCCGCCGCCTCCACACGTATCGGTCCGGCACGCATAGCTTTAGGTGACGCAGCACTCCCGGATTATATGCTACACCACGCAGTAGCTTTACTACATAGGCGGCGAGAGCAAATTCCCGGCGCACCCTGAGCTCATTATACCCCACCATACCCAGTACAAATAGCGTAGGGTACATCAATGGGTAAAATGGATATACCCCGTACATTTTTAAATACAAGTGCCTTGTAAATTTATTTTGGACCCGCTCCAACATGACACTGTATTTCGCTTCATGTGGAGCCCAAATTACTGCACTATGTTCTAAATGACTCCTGATTAAAGCGTCATAAAGTACCTTGAGTGTGGTCATATTAGTGAACCCCTGTGACTGCCTCAATACAAATCCTAAGTTTCTGTAGGCTTTCTTGCATATCTTAATTATATGTTCACGAAAAGTAAGTTCTGAAGTGAGAATCACCCCTAGGTCCCGTACCTGTGTTACTCGCTGCATCGGCGCTGCTTCTACCTTGTACTCGTAGCACACAGGGCTCCGCGCGCGAGTGAACGTTATTACTGAACAATTGGCTAAATTGAAGTAGAGTTTGTTATTATGGCTCCACTCAACCACTCTGTTAATATCCTCCTGTAGGCGTTCACAATCCGACTCATCCCTAACCTCGAGCAGCAATTTAAGGTCATCAGCAAATAATAAACATAAACTATCTCTAACGACTTCCGGTAAGTCATTTATCATTAGAATAAATTCAAGAGGCCCCAAATTGCTGCCCTGGCTTACGCCTGACCTGGTGTAGTATGGTTCGGATTCGTACCCATTGTAGTCAACATACTGATGTCGGTCTTTCATGTAGCTAACAAAAAACTGTAACAGGTGTGGTGTACAGCCAACTTCTGCAAGCTTTCTTAATAAAATGTCATTATCGACGGTGTCAAATGCCTTTTTGAAATCAAAATACACTGCGTCTACTTGCACACCAGCATCGACTGCTGGTACCACCCGTGCCATGAAGTTGAGCAGATTGGTGGCGGTGCTGTGCTCCGGCCGGAACCCATGCTGCGCATCCGATAGCTGCGCGCGCACCTGTCCCTGCACGCAGCGCTGGATAGCGGACTCAAACACTTTTGCTGGAGTGGCCAGCACAGCCACTGGTCTATAGCCACTGACATCCGGACCCGACTTACCCTTAGGAACCGGAATGACTCGTGTGGTCTTCCACCGAGCCGGGAACGTCGCTTGTTTCAAACAGGCATTGAAGATATGCAGCAACGGTTCTGCTAGGACCCTGCCACAGTCTCTAAACAGAAACGCCGGCAAACCATCAGGGCCAGATGAACGTTTTGGCTTGAGATTTTTAAGTGCTGCCTTTACATCTTGAAGACTTAGAGTCTCAATATGCACATGTGCACTGTTCGCGCCGGCCTCCGTCGCTGCCGCCCGTGCGTCCAGTCGCGGTGGTTCCTTACTGTATACAGACTCAAAAAAATCAGCACATTCATTATCCGTAAGATACTGACCATCTTTTATGATATTTTGCCTTTTTATTGTTCTTCGCTTTGACCTAATATATTGCCAGAATGATTTTGGATCTTTCGCGAATTGGCACTGAATTTTACTCTTGTGTTCTTGGTGTGCAATTTCTATCGACTTTTTAATACGGGCTCTGCATTTTGAAAATTCTAAATAATCACTATCGAGCTTCGTTTTTTTGAAATTCTTATGAAGTCTGGCTTTTAACTTTATGTCTTTAATAATTTCTCCCGTGTACCATTCGGGGTACACATATCGCGAATTTTCACGATTAATCTTTTTCCGGGGTACAGATTTATCTAAAATATAGTTAAGCTTATCATAAAATATATTCAACATCTCTTCCAAATGATGCATGTCATAAATTGTACTCCAATCAGCGGAAGTTAGCATAGAATACAACAGCTGATAATCGGCCTTATAAAAATTCCACTGCGGTCTAATACTGTGTGCGCTGCTACTGACGGCGACGGCGGGGAGCAGCGGGGCGGGCGCGGGGGCGAGACGCACGCTCACCGCGAGCGGCGGGTGATGCGCGTCGACGGGCACGAGCGGCTCGTCGGCCGCTACTACTGACACATCTCCGCTAAACCCTGTACTCAGAACCAAATCCAGCTGACGACCTAAACTATTAAGTACTGTGTTACTTTGAGTGAACTCGCAATAAGATACAAAACATTCATAATAATTACTAACATTTATAGGACACGAATATAAATTAAAATCTCCAATCACAATTACTTCTCTGTATCTATCACATAGTTTTTCTATTATTCTAAATAAAATCATGTAATCATTCTCAGAACTACCTGGTGGGATATAAATTACACAACACAAAAACAAAAATCTATTATTTAAATGAACCGTCGCACAAACCATTTCAAAAACGCAGGTGTCTATCGACTCGTCCGCGATAGGTACTTCTCGCAACTCGTACCGGTGTGTGGCCACTAGAAACGCGCCTCCCTGTTTCCGACCATCCGCCCGATCACAGCGCAGTATTTCATATCCTGGTGGGATAATTTCTGTATCTTCAATGGAATCATTGCAACCAGATTCTGTGATTGCGTATAAGTCTGAATTTAATGATTCTATATTTCTTCGGAACTCGTCTAACTTTGTCCGAAGGCCTCTCACATTTTGATAAAAAACATCGATGGTGTTATTTGAATTCCGTATTTTTGGTTGACTTCCGAAACCAAATCCACTCATTAAATTCCGCGTTCATGGGCCAGATTTCTGCTTGATTCAATTGATCGAAACAGTGTTCAGGCACCCCTACAATAAACGACGAGTAATCTCGCTCCGTTTTATGTTTTATTTTATCCACTTTAATAAGTACATCTGGGCCGCATATGTTTTTAACATGATCGGTTATGGCTTCCAGAGTAGTGTCTGGATGTAATCGCCAAACATGCAGGTGTTTTTTCCGCTCCGTAGCTTGAAATGCCTTCAACTCCGTATTTGTACCTACTCTCACATCTTTAAGTTGCCTATTAGGTTTTCTATTCCGAACTGTCGTCCAGTCCGACTCTTTATCATCCACCTGTGCATTAATTGGTTCTTTAGCCTCTGGTGGGTTAGTAACCAACGTAGTCTTTTCCTGTAATACAGCAGATTTCGTGGCCCCACCTTTGTTTACCTTTTGCGTTTTGACGTAGGTATGCTTAGACGTTTTCTCAAGTAAGTTCGAGCTGCTCGATTGATTAACAACTTCTGCAAAAGTAGAAGTAGAAGGAGGATTGACGGGTATCTCATTTATGATGTTTCGAGTTTGCCTATCCTGGATCAGTTTAGCATCTACTTTTTCTTCAAGTACCCTCATGATCTTAATTACGTTATCCAATTCGGTTTTTGTTTCAGAAAATTGATTAAGCAACAGTGTTATCGCATTTGCTTGGCTGTCCATGCGAGCTACCATATCCGATCGAAATTCTCTCAATTCATCAAGCAGTACTGAATCAGTATCCATAATTGTAGGTGAAAAATGAGCCTGAGTGCCACGCTGCATATTTACGTTATTATTCATGGGTGTAGTAGTGGTGGCTGTGTTTTTGATCTTAAAGTCAGGTGTATTTATAAGGACTGGGGTTTCACTGTTCCCTTTTTTAGGTTTCGAGCAAATACATTCCGGGCACACCCATGTTTTCTTAAATGCTTGAGTATATGTCTTAAACGCCTCTATATTTATTTCAAGACACGCTAAATCATATTTTTTCTTGCATGTCTCATTATAGCATTCCATAAAAGTATCTGTTATTTGTAAACCACAAGCGCCGCAATTATTAGGCATTTTTGGTTTCATAAACAATCAATATTCAAATTGAAGATGTAACTGTCGCGCACTCCGCGGTTCACTGATGTGCAACAAGGACGAATTATTTGTTTTTCGCAGCCCGTCTCTTTCACTCGAGGTGAGGAAGAGCCTACCTCAGCGTTCTCGGACCACGCGATGTCGCGCTCGCGCATAAAATTCACTTAATCAGTTCACTCCACTTTCGTACTTGTTACACTTATTGTCAATACACAACATGAGTCAATATTGCATACATTAATACTCCAAAAATTGGGTAAAACAACAAAAAACACGTCTGCACTGTGCGTACGCGAGTTACGTTATAACATAGGAAACTTGATAAGGAAAATCATTAATAATAGAAATAATTAAAATATAATATTAATAATATAGTTATTATATATATATATATATATATAATAATAATAATAAATTTTGTGGCTGAAACTAAAGCATTAGATTTGAATAAGGCTTATAAACTATTAATTACCAAGTCAAGCGCAGCAGCTTGACTCGGTGGAACGCAGAGCTAAGAGGCTCATTGGTGACGTAAAGCTGGTGGATGCCAAGCTTCACAGCTTGGCTCATCACCGCAAGGTTGCCTGCTTGTCGGTCTTCTACAGATTGTATTTCGTCGAGTGTGCCCATGAACTCCACGACCTCATTCCACCGGCCCCCTTCTACTATCGGACATCTAGACGGACTGCAAGTTATCACCCCTACCTAGTTGATATTCTACCAACTCACACTAAGCGTTTTCAAACGTCTTTTATAATGCGCACAGCAAAGGAGTGGAACTCTCTGCCTGCGTCTGTGTTTCCAAACGCATACAACCCTAATCTATTCAAAGTGAGAGTGAACAGGCTTCTTCTGGGTAAGCTCACTCCATCTTCGACTTTGTCTCTATCACCCAGACCTAGAATAGAGTCAAGAGCAAATCCATAGTAAAAAAAATAAAATTGTATTTGTTAGTTAATATTTTGTACTCAAAAAACCTAATTTTATTGTGATAACTGATAACACTGCTGCTCTTAAAAATATAAGGGTAAAAAACAGAACCCTGTCGGGTTAAAACCCACTAGGTGAGATCAAGGTCAAGAGTACGATTAATTCATTTACAAAAAAAAATCTGCGTCGCAAGAACGCAAACATAGTTTAGGAAAAACTGATAGAATTTAGACAAATACTAAGGTGTATTTACGTTACTTCAGAAAACGTAAAAAATAAACCTGTTCCATGAATAATATTCAGTTTTCTATTTCTATACCTATCAATATTTCTAGCCCAACGGAATTTAATAACTCACCAATCGATCTTTCAAGACCTTTCAAGTATGTATTGTACCTAATCACATATTGTAAGTACACGCTTCTCAGAAACGGCGATACATCTTTTGAAAGTCTCTTAGGTCCTGATATTACTGCGGGGCGATAAAGTAGTGACAGATGACATTCCACAGGGAATGAAAATGTGTAAAAATTTATCTCACGAAGAGACGCGCGTTTTACTTGTGGTTACCAAGTGTAAAAATACGCCGTGAATGTGTGTGTAAGTGCTCTCGATACCGTCTGAGACAATGGCTAAGTCGGAATTGTGTTGTCGTGTGTGTGTGTGTGTTATGAGCTGTCGCTACTCATTTTTACGCACACATTCACAGCATGTTTGTATACTTGGTTACCACAAATAAAGCGCGCGTCGTTTTGTGAGATTAAAATACTATACGACATAAGTAAGTTTTTACTGAAAACAAATCTAGTAGTTTTTTCCAAGCAAACGTAGTAAATTAATTGGGTATTGAAAAGCGATTTTATGCAGTTATGGTCAGGGTTATAAATCGCTTATTTTTCTCAAGTTTCCATTCATTTTGGAGCCAGAATCCAATCTAAAAATTAAAATTAATTCTGGCTAAATAGTCACACTTTAGTAACCAAGTGGTTTTTCACACAATTTACAATATCTACCTCCGAAAAGACACGACCAGAGAGAGAGCAGGCGTAGGGCCAACGGCTTAACGTGCTTTCCGAAGCACGGATATATCACACCGCCAATTTCCAAACTCCGGGATGTTACTAAGAAATTCCTAATGGTGAAATCCAATAACACTTTGCCCGATCCGGAAATCGAATCCAGAACCCCACTCAGCAGTTGTGTTTGCGACCACAACACCAACTGAGAAGTCAAAAGAAGAGGCCAGCATAAACTGGTTTTGTTATAGTTAGACCGATACCACTGTAGTCCGCCTTAGGAATGCGCGGCGAGGCTTGGGGCTGAATGCCGCTCCGCCGCCATGAGCGTTGACGAATGTGCAGCGGCGCGGTGACGCGGCGGGACACCGTAAGGCCTCGGTCTCGAAGTCAGCGATTGCGGTACGGCAACGCAGACTCGGTCTCGAAACCAGCGGGAAAATCACGCTTCGCTAGAGCAGCGTAGTGTTGTGTTGTGAGAAATTATTTGTTTGCGAACGAAATTTCTAAACAGCGACGTCAAATCATTGAAATAATTTGCTCCACCACGACTGTGGGCATTTTGGAACTTCGGTCGCTAAAAAGCAAAAAATAAATTGCACAACACAACGTCAATGCGCGCACCGCGCAGCACGGGCACCGCTAGACTGCTGCGAATCGCTCGTACGGCACTCCCCGTACTGCCTTCGAGGCCAGTTCCATATAAATCTATGCATTTTATTTAGTTACCTATATGTACTTACAATTCTTTAAACTTGACATGGTTTCCGTACGTCTTTTTTCGGGTAACCACTGAAAATCAGCGCTGTACTGTGGGTCCCCCATAGCACAGCATCATGCTGAGTAGAAGCCTTCTTGACACGGTACTGACGTGCAGCTGCCGACTATTTCGGTTCTGTGCTCGTGATTATAATGTAGATCTATTTTGTTCTATTTTTCTGTTTACCTACCTAATCGAGTTAATTATCTTTTTGTATGCACGTGTTTCTGTGACAAATAAACCAATTTTTCTTTCTTTCATTGAAACAAACCGTTCCCCGGGTACAGCAATATCGGTCAAACTACACCACAGACGTGCGGTCGACAATACCATCATAATTTTCTTAGAAAATATTATTATTGTTAAGGCACAGATATGTGCCAGTGACCTTGAGTGGTTAGTTTGCGTGTTCTGTACTGAGCTCACGCAACGCGTCGTACGTCCAGCCAGTAATAGGACTCGCCCATCCAGGAGCGCTGTCCCAAATAAGACGCATTATTAATTTATTATTCTTAAAACAAAAGGTATTTTAATAAAACACATAGTATACGTGTTTTATTAAAATACCTTTTGTATTACCTTTATTATAAAAGACCAATAATTAAATTATCTATAAAACGATGAAGGTTTCACAAAAATACGCTTGATAGATTTTGCGTGATTCTCAGTTTTATATTCGCGTTAGACATATATTTACAAATTAATGTCACTATGTAGTATAAACATAATCTAAAATATTCATATATTAAGTTATTAAGAAAATGCTCTAATTTAACATATAATTATTGAAAATCCCCACCCTCACACACACACACACATCCCTACTCGTTTAGACGTGAGCTTCAGCATGAAATCATTAAAAGTCGGTTATCGCCGCCTTAAACCTTGTACCGAGTAAACGATACGTAATTGCGAAAAAATTGCGAACGTTTGATCCCTTGCTGCATCGTTATTATTTAACCTTTAGTTATGTAATTAATTAGTTAGATATTTAAGAATTCACTCTACAAATCGTACACTTTAGAAACACAATTGTAAATACTTCACGTAAGGTCACCAGTTTTTGAATATTAACAAAACAACATCAAAATCAAAATGTGTATTTGTTTTAATAATATGAAGGAAATACCTAAACTAGCCAGAGCCGCCACACTTCCATCAAGTAGCGCCAAAAGCTCGGTGCGCCTTAAAACTATGTATGATTTCTATTCGTACCTTTCTCTTTTTGAATCGATGATACAACATTCATCTACTTACATAACTAGATTACTTTGGTTCAGCATATGGCCAAATAAAATAAAGCCATAAACATAAAAGATATAAACAAGACATAAACATAAAAGCTATAAACAAGACAATCAACACTTCATTAACGAAGTTTGTTCATTTATTCTCAACACTTGAACTGTGTTGAAAGCATTTCCACTCGTTGATTGAGTAACATTTCGTGTACTCAATCTTCAAAAGAATGTATGCTTAGGATAAAAATTACTACATCTTTTTACAAGAATAAAAGACGGCGAAATTAGATTCTACATCATTTAAAACGAACCACTAAAATCCCACTCGGAGTAAAAGAAGATTTCATACGAGTGTCTTTTGTACAATCGGGGAATTTAATTTTAACTAAATTGGTACCCTACGTCCATTTGACGTTAATAGCCATTTCATACAATAATTTACGTAAGTAGTCAAATTGCTTAAAATATAATTTTCTTCATCATCATCATCATCATTTCAGCCGAAAGACGTCCACAGCTCCCGCAATTGGGGGGGTTTGCCGTAATCGCCACGCTTGGCAGGCGGGTTGGCGATCGCAGTACCTATGGTGTTAAAAATGCATAGAGAATGCTGCTGCCCATTTACTAGTAAGTCCCTTAGTCGCCTTTTACGACACCCACGGGCAGAAATGGGGTGGTGCTATTCTTTACGTCCGGCACCACACGGTACGGTAATTTTCTTGAATTTATCTAAGTAATTCAAAGTCTATGTTACCGTAGTTCTGTTACCTTAAACCTTAAATCTGGCCATAAATTTATATAAATATTAGAAAATTCAGACAGAAAAACCTACGACACCATATACATAAAATAACATTAGGGAAAAAACTAAGTTTTAAAGCTTCAGCTCCCTCTCCTACAATATTGTGCTGTGCTAGACAGGTTTGATAATGATCTCACTAAATATAAATTTATTTGGTAACTATGTACTTATTCTGGAATGCAATAAATGATTTGATATTGAGTAGAGTTGTAAAAAAAATTGGTTTTTCTTAGGTAAAAAAATGTCGTTCACATGAAAAATAACAGATTTTTTTTTTTTCTGGAACAGGTATTTTTTTTTTTCAGACTACGGTAAATATGTGTTGATATTACATTTAATTTTGTGATGAGTTAAAACAAGCGTAGTAGATACTGATACAGATGATTATTACACTGATGAAAATTTAAGTATTTTTTAAGTTCATAATAATAGGTACCTGTATAATTTTTTATTTACCATTTAAACATATTATACATAATTTGACTTTAATTACATATAAAACAATCACATTTAGTGAAAAAAAAAACAGATGTAGAAAAAAACGACGGTGCCAAGATTTTTTCATGTTTTTTTGCAAGATTGTGAAAATACACATTTCGTTCTTTTTCTACAATTGGTTTTTTTTTTTACCTTAAACTCCATTTGCTATCTCTGTGTCCTCTTTTTGACCCTTGAGGCTCGCAAATGTGACATGACACATTTTCCTCGTTTCACATGACGTCACTCCTAAAAACGGACCGGACATGACATGTCAACTGTCACTTCAGTACATTCACCACACCTGATAAAAAAAGATAAGGAAATATCTCAGTTATGCAGGAAAATGTTTGTTTGTACACACGGCTACAAACTGTACATTTCCAGTATAAGCTGACCTCTCATTGTACGAAAATCCTATACAATGCGAGATCGGCCTTTACTAGAAATGTGTAGCTTGATACATATGTAACCGTGTGTGCCGTTTCAGTCCAACTAACGTACGCTCGCTCGACGACAATAGATGAAAAAAACAATTCCTTTTTTGCGTCCGTAATATTACGATGAAATTACAGCTTGAGCAACCGAAATGTTGGGTTTGTTAAGTACAGCGTTTCAAATTCAAAAACATTTCCAAACATTAGTACACACGACTACAAGTCAAGCTATACATGTCCAGTATAAGCTGATCTCGCATTGTATAGTGTTTCCATACAATGAGAGCTCAGCTTATACTGGATATGTATAGCTTGATTTGTAGCCGTGCGTACTAATGTTTGGAAATGTTTTTGAATTTGGAACGCTGTACTTTAAATTGACATTGTTGCCAATATAATATTATTCATGTTGTTTTCTCATACGATTAATTTGGTGATGTGATGTGACGTAAAAATTGAAAGAATGTGTTTTGTGTGGCGGCATCTACAACACCATAAGCGAACTACGCAACAAAGACCTGACGTCACGAATCCTGCATCGCGCAATCAGAATTTACCGCACGACTAGCATACAACATCTCGACATCAACCGTCGGGCAGTTGCTCACCAGACACAACACCCGTCTGGTCGGAGGGTCCTCCCTTTACTATAGAGTATGAGTGAACTTTACACCCTGTTCCTCCTATAGATTCGAACATTTATTTTAAATATTGACTTTGCAGTTCAAATATTTCACGTTTTTGTTAGCCTAAAGCAGGTAGATGATGTTAGCCTAATTGGTACCTCTCTACAAAGGACAAAAGTCTCTGATTTTTACTTCTAATAAATTATGATTAGTATGCGTACTCATCATAATCACAGCACATCATAAGCACAGGTCGATCGATCAGGTTAAGCTACACTTGCCTCGATTGTTCCGTGGATGGGTGACCATCTTTACATAAAAAGTACCCCGTGCCTTGAAAGCACGTTAAGCCGTTGGTCCCGGCTGTCATTTGTACATCTTTGACAGTTGTTTCGGGTCGTCAGAAGCTCGAAAGTCACACACTGACAACCAGTCTTACCAAGGAGTATCGTGTTACCCAGTAACTGAGTTGTGGAGGTCAGATAGGCAGTCACTCCATGTAAAATACTGGTATTCAGCTGTATCTATTTTAGACTAGAAGCCGACCCCAATTCAATAGTTGGGAAAAGGCTAGTCAGATGATGATACATACTCATCAAAATCATAAATAATTTTCTACTTCAACAACTTTCTATAAAACTAATTCATTTAAAGCACATATAATGTGCCGTGTGCTGCTGGATGTAATTAATGTGGGTGTCGTAAAAGGCGACTAAGGGACTTACTAGAGAATGAGCAGCAGCATTCTCTATGCATTTTTAACACCATACTGCCAACCCGCCTGCCAAGCGTGGCGATTATGGCAACCCCCCCCCCCCCCCAATTGGGGAGGCCTATTTCCAGCAGTGGACGTCTTTCGGGCGAAATGATGATGGTGATGACATATCATATTATTATTACAGCTATATATTTTCAGTCTAGACATAAAAATGTTCTAGATAAAAATTGATAGTAATAAATAATTGGTTTAATCCTATCTCGGCACCTTTCCATCTCGGCACCCATGAATTTAGTCAAAAATATCATAAACATTTTTATTATTCTACCAGAACAATTTTTAAAATGATTGGAAGATCCAAGCGATCTAGTTTCAATTAAGAAGAAGGTAAAAAAAAATTCTATACCCAAAGTCTCAAATTCAGATAATTTATGAAAAAAATATCTTTGTAATGGTAATTCACACAAAATGGCGAACAAAAGGTTCCATTTTCTAAATTTAAGAAATAATAATTAAAAAATAATCATACCGTAATTATTTTTATAAATTTTCGGTATTAAACAAAATTTAAAAAAAAAGGAGATTTTCTAGTATAAAATATTTATGATACTGGTAACAATGCAGGAGATCCAAACATCTTCACATTTTATACATCTTCAACAACACTAATATTAACTCTCATTCATAGATTCATATTGTATGTAGCATATCTAGCCACATTTTGGATGAAAACGGCTGTAAACTGTTTCGAGTGGAATTCGATTTTGGAAGGCCTACGTCTAGCAGTGGACTTAAAAGGGTTGATTATGACAATCATAGGCCGTGTGTCCGACACACTACATAAAACATTGTTTGGCAACGGTATTTGGTTTGAATAGATATTATAATTAATTCACTTTAATTTCATAGACGATTATTTACAACAAAAAAAAATGATAAAATGTTTTGTACCACTGTCCTGTCATTTTGACAGTGACATTTCTTGACATTACTTTGTTTACATAAATTATCTGAATTAGAGACTTTGGGTATAGTTTATTTAATATTAGCCGCGTCACTTTTTCTAAAGAAAAAGTAGCCTCAGTTACTCCTTATAAAATCAGCTATCTGCCAATGAAAATCCCGTCCAAATAGGTTCAGCCGTTTCGAAGATTATCCGGAACAAACCGACATACAGACAGACAATTTTTTTTGAAAATGTTGTCTTGTTATAAGTACCGTATACATACACTTTCATATTCATTTAGTAAAACGCTGTTATTTTGAAATTACAAACAGACACTTCAATTTCATTTATTTGTATAGAAAACCGTTTCAAAAGAAAACCTTTCGGCTACTTTCACCACAAGCTAAGTGTTCACCCAGGAAATCAATTAACCTTTTTCGAACGTCTATTGTTTAAAAAAATACAATGGCTTTTATTTCCAGACAAAAAACTGAGAGTTATAAATTAGCTCCCTATATGTATAATAGCACCTAGCTTCTGACGTTTCATAAGTGCCAATGTAGGTTTATGTGAAATAAAATATTTTGATTTTGGTTATTTGTGACGTGTAAAAATGTTTTATGAACATATTTACAGAAATAAATATCATTTATAAGGGTGAATACGTATGAATAAGTACATAATTTATGAACAGATGTTTCAGTGATAAATATGGTTCAAATATATCTCCGTACAAAATTTTAATTTCAGTAATTTAAAGACAATTTGTATCAAATTGGCGTAATTTATCGGTGTGAATTGTGTATGTAATAGATTGGGGAGTTATTCATGTCCATTATTGAAATAACATCTCTTATTTGGTGTTGGATTGTTGAAATTTGTTATTGGACGTCATTTTGTAAAATGTTATGGGGATCGGTTAAACATCGTATTTTAAAAACACAATATCTAAACAAATTGCCTGAAATCATAGTGTGAATAGATTAAGAATAACACGTACGGGACACTCCGTCGAGAGGCGGGATCTGATTCTTCATCAAAATGTACACACGAATCTACCATACATTTTGACTCAACGTCTCATGACGTTGTGTAAAATAATGCACATTTTACTTTGAGTAATATGACATACCGCTTCTCGACCGTTCACAGGTGGGACTGAGAAGCAAGGGGAATGTATACGCATACACCCGCCGTGGAACGTTATGTCACAACGTACTGCCCGCTTACATGTGTGCGCAGGGACCATATTAGTGACTTCTAAAAGGTACCCCAGGTGATAGCGCAACGCTAAGGTATCTCGCACTTTCTCAGTTCACTCGTCAGATTCACGAAACTTCCATTGCCGGCGCTCGGTTGTCGACGTAGTGGCTTTCATTGAGACTCAAAGACTATCGTCGACAGGCGTTGTACCGCATCGCATTGGATTTCTATACCCACCGTACGCGTAATGTCTCGGAACTTGATAAGAATAATATTTATTTGCAAACATGGTAAAAAACGATGGTAAAAAAATTGGTTGTCTGTAAAGTTGGTTTACGGACGATAGTTTAACGTGACAACGTCATAACAAAACATTGATGCGGCCCAAGCGTACAATGAGCGTAACGGGACAATGAGCGTAACGAGACATTTTCGTGCATGCAGCCGGCGTTTATCGATTTATTAGACGTTGTGACGTCAAAATACAATATAACAAGAGCATACATCATGTTTTTGACGTTACAACGTCAAATAAATCGATGAACGCCGGCTGCATGCACGAAAAAGGATGACTCGTTGTCCCGTTACGTTCATTGTCCCGTTACGCTCATTGTACGCTTGCGCCGCATTAATGTTTTGTTATGACGTTGTCACGTTAAACTATCGTCCGAAAACCAAGTTTACAGGCAACCAATTTTTGCTTAACAGTTGTAAGGGTACAAATTTTTACAAGCATATTTAACATAATTTATTGTCAAAGAAGTCTTTGACACTATACTCGTAGTAACTATGACTACACAACCATTCATGCAATTTATTTTTGAATAATATCATAATTAAAGTCTTGAGATTACTTGGTATCTTATTATTACAACAATATAGTGTTATATGTGAAATAAATCACCACCATTTTCGATGATTTAATTTATTTGCTTGTTATTAACGACTTAAATCTTTTCCTTATGTTAATCAAAATCGGATCCAGAAAAAAAAACCACCACCACCAAAACTAGCGACCATATTTTAATACCACATTAAAAACCATTGTTGGTCGTAAAAATAATAATTAAAATGGCGTACTAAGCCATAATTACGTCACTATAGCCATTAAAGGAGCAAGTGGGTAACTACCTACCTATATTACTGCTTACTCCTTATGATGCCTATCATTCAGGTTAATTGTTTACTGGCCTTATGGGCCGTAATGGCCCATTTATATGGGTGAGACAAGCCGTACGTCATTTGTTTTTAGATAGGATTAGCATGATTGTAATCCCAGCATACGTTTGTGTTGTTAATTCTGATAGAATTTATTATTTTATGGTGGTATAAATCTTGCGAGTCTCATTTTATGATAGGACAATTGAAGTTTATAGACACCTACTTATCTACTCTATATAGGATATAGGATTATATATATTATATTATTATTATATATATTATATTATATTATTATTTTTGTAAATTGTTTTTTCTTCTCAGCTCCTTGGCTGGTTTTTGCAACATTTACGGACCGAAGCCAAGTAAATGCAGCGTGTGGTGTTATGTTTAAGGCATTGTGTTGTGATGAGGACCTATTTCGTTTTCATCTATTTGCATGAACTTTCTGACTATACGACATGTATTTAAAATTGCAGCTTTTTGTAGAGTTATATAGAGAGTTTCTTTTAGGTTTAGTAATTTAAGACTATGGAGAAGGTAATTTGGGATGACGCCTGTTGTGGAGAGGACTATAGGGACCACGTAAACTTTATGTTGGCGCCATATTCTAGTTACTTCATCTTTGAGTTCTGAGTATTTACAATTTTTTTCAGATATTGTCTTCTGAATATTATGTGTGTTGGGAACGGCAATATCTATTAGGTAAGTCACTTTATTTATTTTATCCTGTAGGATTATATCCGGTCTATTGTAGTGAATTGTCCTGTCGGTGAGAATGGCGCGATCGTAGTAAAGTTTATGTGTGTCATTTTCTAGGATAGTTTGTGGTGTGTAATTATAGTAAGGAGTGTTTGTGTCTTTTATCAGTTTGTATTTGATTGCTAATTTTTGATGAATTACATTTGCTACCTGATTGTGCCTATGTGTGTAGTCTGTCTGCGTGAGAGTTGTGCACGCTCCTGTTATGTGCTGAATTGTTTCTGGTTGGATGTGACACTTGCGACATTTATCATTTGTTACTGATGGATCTTTGATAATAAATTTTCTGTAATTTTTTGTATTAATAATCTGGTCTTGTATCGCAATTATAAATCCCTCAGTTTCTGGGAATAAATTACCTATTTTAAGAAATTTATTTGAGGCTACTTGGTTTACATGGGATTGTTCTAGGTCATGAGGATGTCGGCCATGAAGTACTTTTTTCTTCCAGTTCTCAATTTTTTGTTTCTGCGGGTCATCGTTAGTAATTTGTGGAGTATCTAGCTGTTCATTTAAATTAAGTGGGGTGTAATTAAAATCATTCTGAACTATGGCTTTATGAATGTTACTAGTGCGAGATTTAGAGTGAAAGAATGTTTTTAGTCGACAGACTTGTTTCCGCCAAAGGTGCTGGATGTCTATTAGGCCTCTCCCTCCATTTTGTCTTTTGATAGTAAGTCTTTCTATTGCAGATTTAGGGTGTAAGTTGTTATGTTTTGTAAGAGTGGTGCGTGTGGTTCGTTCTAATTGTTCTGTGTCTGTTTTTGTCCATTTAATAACTCCAAATGAGTATGTTAATATGGGAATGGCATATGTATTTAAGGCCTTGATGAGATTTTTACTAGACAGTTGTGTTTTACATATGGCGTTAAGTCTCCTTTTGTACTCTGTAGTAAGTGTTTCTTTAATCCTAACATGATCTAGTCCCTTTAGTTGCGTGTACCCTAAATATTTATATAAGTCGGTCGGTTCCATTGCTGTTATGGTGTCTGTGTTATTTACGACATAGTTGCCGGGTCGTATCTTGCCACGCATAATATGAAGTGTTTTACATTTATCCAGACCAAATTGCATGTTTATATCTGAGCTGAACTCTGCTGTAACTTCTACTAGTTTCTTCATATCTTTTTCAGTTTGTGCGTATAGTTTAATATCGTCCATGTAGATGAGATGTGAGACAGTTGTTTGTTCTGTAGTGTGTTTGAGACAATATCCGGCCCGACAACGTTGCAGCAGATGAGACAAAGGGTTTAGTGCGAGACAAAACCATAGGGGACTAAGTGAATCACCTTGGTAGATACCCTTTTTAATATATATTGGTCGCGTTGTAATATTTTTATTATTGCAATTTATTTGAAGTGTAGTTTTCCATAGTGGCATTATTTTTCGTAGAAAATTTATTATTTTTGAGTTTATCCTATAAATTTTTAGTATTTGTGTCAACCAGGAATGTGGAACACTATCAAAAGCTTTTTTATAATCGATATAGGTACAATGTAGATTTCTATTCTTTGTGTTTGCATGTTTATGGATAGTAGAATCAATAATTAACTGTTCTTTGCATCCCATATGGCATCGTCTGCATCCCTTCTGCTCCTCTGCCATTATGTTGTGGTGTTCAATGTGTGAGTTAATTTTCGTTGTTATTGCTGATGTTAATATTTTGTATATTGTGGGTAGGCATGTGATTGGTCTGTATTGGGAAGGTTGTGCTGAATTTTTTATTTTAGGCAGCATGTATGTTATACCTGTTGCAATAAAGTCGGGTACATTTTGTTGTCCTAATATAATTTCTGTTAAGTTTTTTGCTATGGGTTTGTATAATGTAGTTAACTTTTTGTACCAAAAATTGTGTATTTTGTCAATACCAGGAGATTTCCAATTATGTAATCTGCCTGTTATGTGTGTAATATCGGTCTCTGTAATCTCTACAAATTCCATTTCATGAATTGCCCTCCATTTTGTTTCTTCTTCTGTTATCCAAGTTGCTTTGTCGTTATGTTGTTCTTGTTCTTCCCAAATGCTAGACCAATATGTTTCTAGTTGCTCTTTTGTAGGTTGGTCAGGTGCGTTTGTATTATTCTCATCATTTGTGTCGGTGTCTGGTTTGTGTAGTTTTCTATAAAAATTTTTTTCATTAATGGCAAATATAGCATTATCGTTTTTGCGCTGTTGTGCTTTTTTGTATCTTCTGAGTCTATGAACTTTAAGAGCTAGTTTTTGTTTGAAGGTATCTAAGAACTTTTCAGGTTTTCTGTTGTTATTTTCGTGTCTGGTGTGCATGGCACAGCTCCTAAATATAGCCTCAACTCTCCTTACTACTTTACTTGACCTGATATTGTTAATGTATTGTGTAAGCCTACTACAATCTGCTCTTAATTTTTCGATGTCTTTTTCTAACCTCTGTTGCCATGCTGGTTTAATATTCTGTTTTGGTCTTGTGTTTCCTGTGTGTTGCGTGATTTTAAAGTTAAGTTCTTCAGATACGACTACGCTGTGCAATATATGAGTGTGTGTATATCTATAAGTTGTGTGTCATCAGAAATAAATTTATTAAGTATGTTTTCATTAAATAAGTTAACTAACCGGAAAAGATTACGACTATATCGAAGTTTAGGTAGTTTTGGTCGAACTGTTGGGTCCATACCAGAGTATTGTGCTAGGGTTGTTCTGAATTTGTCATGTATATCTTGGACATACATATCTGTTGTTAGATTTTGATCCGCAACGGTAAAGGTTTCAATATCATTTTCTAGTGTAAGGGTTATAGATTCAGTTTGTGTGGATGTGTGTGATGTTTGCGTGTAAGCTTGCGATTGGTTGTACGGTTGAGATTGAGTATAAGTTTGTATTTGGGTATGCGGTTGTGCGTTTGGTTGTTCAGCAATTTCGGGTATGTTTTGTGATAGTGGGATAGCGTTACCGCTTGTGTTATTTTCTGCTTCTTGTAATTGTATTCGTATTTCTTCTTTTAATTGTTCTATTATTTCTCGAGATAAAAGTTTATTTCTAACTATAGCTCTTCTCTGATCTGAGATTCTTTGTTCTGAGACGGTTATCTCAGGATAATGTCGGGTGAAAAGTTCATGCAATTGTTGTCTGTAGGTGGTCATGTCGGTCTCTAATTTAGTGATATAAAAGTAAGTTCGCATGATAAATAGGTTAACTTCTTTGCTCCATCTCATGCGAACTCTTGCTTTTCCAGCCTTGGTGGACGCGGGTAAAAAGGTAGATACCTCCCGCGCAACATTCAAGGTCAGAGTGGGTGGGGCTGTATTTAAACTAATGTGAGGTGATGATGGTATGGGTGACGATGGTATGGAAGGTGATGATGATCTAGAAGGTGTGTAAGATACTGTACTTGGACTATACGGTTCTGGTTCTACAGGGGTGTTTGTCCTGTCCATCAGTCTGTCACCATCGCCAATGATTTCGGCTGTAGCATCTTTGTTGGTGAGAGCCCGCCTGTTCAACTCCTCACCGCTGATGGTTCGCATGCTGAGACACCCAGCGTCAGCTCCAGGTGCGCCCCGGCGATCGCCCCCGGGCAGCGGCCCTATACGTTTACTTTTCGATCTTGTCTCCATTTTTGAATGGGTTTCCAGAGCCACGTTAGCCACGCCAGTAATTTCTCATTCGTGTGTCCGCCCCCCACGTGATTAGATGGTCAATCAGGACGTGTGGTTGTTTAGGGGGCATATTATTATTATTATTATATTATTATTATTATAGGATTATTCCCTCTTGGATTGTAATTTCCACGTGTTATTAGATTGTTAGGGTGAATGCGAAGTATTGAATATAAAGTACACTGCTCCAAGTTACCATAATTATTATCCCCAGTTTAGACACAAGCGTACCAATTTTATTTTTTATTTTTTGATTGGAAAATTATCAAATAACTTTTCCCGCTCTGGGCGGAGCGGAAGGGCGTGTCAGACTTTTACTGACTAAAATTCACCCGTGTTCCTTCAGTTGCTTGTGTGCCAGGGCCACGGTATCCCTTTCGGACAAACCCGCAACCCTGGCAGGCACCGGTCCTGGCGGACCCCGTCAGTGCGTGCTGACATCTCTTTGAGGCGCGCGTGATACACAACGCGCCATCGACCCAGGCCTGGCCCTTACTGGACGGAGAGCTGCCCATAGCTCGCCGTCCGCATGCCCGCGCCTACGGTGGCCGGGAATCGGCTACCGATTCCCGCCGCTCAGAGCGTCTCCTGCAGTGACTAGGGGCGTGAGGGCACACAGACTACCGCTCCCTCACGTGTTCCGCCTCCTCAATCAAGCATACCTAATCAGCCTATAATGTCCCCACGGGTGGGACACAGCGAGAGGGATGAGCAGTTATCCACCATGTAGGCCCAGTGCGTGTTGGTGGATGTCACATTTCTTCGAATTTTTGATTCTAAGACATGCGGTTTCCTCCCGATGTTTTCCTTGACCGTTTTGAGAGCAGTGGTGGTGGTAAGTTTAGACATAGGTATGATTTAATTGGACTCCTTGGAGTTTCTTGTCCGTTCTTCTCCATAGTGATCTACGTATTGGAATGGGCATCTAGCTTCAACTTTCTGACTAACTGACCGTCTCTTTGACAATTCAAAAGTGACTGTAAATGGTTTAATTGAAATAAATGCTTTGAGTTTGAATTTTGAGTTTGAGATAGAAAACGAACGAAAATAGATCCAAAACCAACAAAACTTAAAACCATTTAAAATTCCTCTCGACATCAGTAATGACATCGTAATAAGAACAACTTGCCCATTCAATTAAAATCTGATCAATATTCCCATTTATCAATATCCTCTTCTACTAATTAAATGAAAGCGTGTCGAGCAATATCCAACTTTGAGCGAAAATTAAGAAGCAACTGTTCACTTTACGAATCACACGAAATTAAAATTTTATCCAGTTTTATCATAATTCCGTTATTACAGTTTAAAATTTGCTGTTCGGAAATTAATTTAATGAATTGTAAAATGTGGTTCGATGTGATGAGATTTAATCGATTCTATGTAACATAATATAATGTAAAAAAAAAAATGAGCTATAACAGAAATTATTATACAGGGTTAAGGCTCCTACAAACAGGCGCGACATGCGACGCGACACATAGAAACCGCTCGTCGAAAAGATGATGAAGATTATGTCTAGAGAAAATAGACCCTTAGGCACTGTATCTCATACGTATTCGCAATTCTAAAGCTTTTATCGTACTTTTTTAAAACTTCAAATATACGTTTGTTTTGAGTTTTTTAATAAAACATCATAAATATCAAAATAATAAATAAAAAAATAAAAATAATAACAATAAAATAAATAATAAATCAAATAATAATAATAAAATATATGTATTATATTGTAATAATATCATCATCTATATCTACTTTCCTATCGCAGGTATGCTGGAAGAGATTTCATTAGAAATAAGCATCACCTTTGTACGGATTTTTCGGTTCCTTTCTTCTTGTTTGTTTGTATGTGTGTACATAAATAGTAAAATAAATAAGTAAAAACTATGACATTATAATAACATAGGTATATTAATTTATCCAGCCAAATATATTTAACTACGTAGCTTACCTAACCGTAGGTCCTACAATAAAACAAAAAGATATCAAATACGAACGAAAACATTAAAATCAACTACACAAACGAAACACCGTTGTCTACAATCACAAAGCGGTATAAAAAAGATCATGTTCATAATTCTATTTAACAGCAAAATGTGGGTTATAATTTCCCCTGTAAAATAACTTTACCCGATCTCACATTGTTTAAGCCATATTCGCTTCATATCAATGAGTAAATATTAAACAGAGACCGAACTTTTAAAGCTCATTTTAATATTTCGCTCACATTTGGAAGGTTCTCTTCTAGAGAATTATTCAAATGATGTTGTTTGATTTTCATCAGAAAATCACAATAAACTAAAATGAGTCCTTAACAGCAGCACTTATAGAAAATAGAGATTATTCTCCAAATTCAGTCAATTGGATTTGTGAAAACCGTTTTTTCCTCTAAAAAAAAACCATAGTCAATACAATTATTATTGTTATTTACCATATCTATACTTATATATACAATATTATAAAGCTGAAGAGTTTGTTTGTATGTTTGTTTGGTTGAACGAGCTAATCTCAGGAACTACTGGTTCAATTGAAAAATTATTTTAATATTGGATAGCCTATGTATCGAGAAAGGCTACATAACATCACGCCACGACCCTTAGGAGCCGTGCAAAAAGATAAAAAGTCATAAAGAACGCTAAGCGAAAACGTAGTAATAGCACGGACGAACGACGGGATGCCACGCGGTGGGTCGGACTCCGAAATAACACGCAGACAAAGTCGCAGGCAGAAGCTAGTTACTTATACACAAAGCATTTTTTATGCCTGCACCTTACAAAGATTTGGATAGATCTGCAGGCGGGTCGCATCGATGAGACATCACGCACACATAACCGTACCATAGTAGGTATAAGCCAATCGTAACGCTTTTGTAAGCCAAAATTATCGACGCATTAAAATTTGACGTAAGTCAAAAGATACGATTGACAGTTGGTAATTCAGTCAACCAATCAGAACAGTTTACAAGCGCTTGAATATTTGTTAGCAAATTTTTGTGTTGATATTCGTTACAGAAACCGGGCGTTAGTCTCTGTAGTCTACATACTCCTGCCCTCAATATGAAGCCGTGACGTGGCGCTTCAGTTAATGGGTTTCGGTTTAAATGTGCTGTTTCATGCTAGCACGACAATTAAGCTTGAAGCAAGGCTATTGTACTGATATCGGTAGGCGCTACTTACTTAGAGTTTCACAGAAATGTGGGATGATTTATATATGGTTTTCTAGTTCGTATTGTTAGGACACATTTTCTCAATATTTTGAAGTGAAAACTTCTTTAGCCGCGTTTTAAAAAAAATATGGGTTCGCGGCACCGAAATGCTCGTGACATCTTGCGCCAGACTGGCGACGCGTAGCGCGTAGCTATTTAAAATTTCAAAAAAAGAACAGTTATTCCAAAGTTTTGAGTTTTCACTTCTGTCGGCAGTCTTTCCAATTTTTTTTTTTTTTTTTTTTGTATATTTTCATCTTTCTCTGTTAGCCAGTTTTACCTCAAACTTATTATATTCATATTCTTTATTGTGAATCATAGGTAGGTAAAATACATATAATGCTCTTATTACGAGTAGGTTTACACTCAGATGTCACATGATCACCACTGACCTTAAAGACAATGCTGATTATGAAAGGGAACGGAGGGCTCTGTCCGTGCGAGCGAATATGTTGGCCCGCAGGTTTGCACGTTGTATTGCAGACGTAAAGGTGACGCTCTTTAGAGCATTCTGTACCACCTTCTACACGTGCAGCCTGTGGGAGAAGTATTCGCGAGCATCGTATGGAGCCCATCGTGTCCAATTTAATAACGCCTTCAGAAAACTGATGGGGTTGCCATGGCGTTGTAGTGCATTAGGGATGTTGCAGAGGCGCGTGTGGATTGTTTTTACAATATAATGCGCAAGCGCGCTGCATCAATGGTGGCACGAGTCATGGCCAGCCCCAACAGGGTTCTGAAAAATGATAGCGGACAGAGTGGACTGTCCTTATATAGTTCACTATTGTCAGTTACATGTGTCACCGTATTGTGTTGTTTACTAACACGTAGTTGTAAGAACATTGTTACTTGTTCACATTGTAACATTGTTCCATAGCATCATGTCTTACGGTATTTTGGTGTGGGGACGAGCTGCAGATGTTGATTCCATCTTTATTCTGCAAAAGAGGGCTGTCAGAGCTATCTACAACCTCCGCAGACGCGAATCTCTGAGAGAGCTGTTTAAAAAAATTAACATTATGACGGTACCTTGTCAATATATATATGAAAATATTATGTATGTTCGAAAAAATCTACATCTTTTTAGTAAAATAAGTGACAGGCATAATTTTAACATTAGAAATAGGAACAAATTAGATCAACCACGCTTCAGATTGTCTAAAGTACACACTTCTTTTATGGGGTACTGTGTAAAATGTTATAATAAAATACCACTCGATATTCTTCAACTAAATGAGAAGAAATTTAAAACGTGCATTAAACGCACACTATGCAGACAAGCATATTATAAGTTGGATGATTATATCGTAGATAAAAATGCTTGGCTAAATGCTGGTCCTGCTCCACTGCCACTTGGGCTCACTAGATAAAATTTGAATACTTGGAAGTTGCTTCCCCCTTTTTTTATTTTATTTTATTTTCTGACATTACGAACTTAATGTTTATTTTGTTTTTATTTAAGCATGTTTTTATTGATGAATACTCCAATAGATAATAATTATTTTCTTTTTTGGTAGTAAATTTTTATTAATCTCTCAAATACATTGCAAACTATAGTTCTGTATAATTTAGCAGCATTTTTTTTTCAATTTTGTAAATGTGAATACCATGGAGTCGTTTACTATGTTATTATGATTTATGTTGACTTGAAAGAGCATGGCAGTTGAGAGTGTGTCATGCTCACTTGAATGTTTCGCTGATGGTGGCGCGTGTGTTGGATCATTCGGTTCCCTACAAAATGGTTGAGCTGGATGGTGCTGATCCATGCGTCATGTTCGTGAACGGGCGCCGTCAGTTGGGACTGGTCATCTCTTGACTGCCAGGGCTTATTTTTAATTTGTAATTTTATATTTTGAATTGTTTTATTAGTTTTTACATTGTCTCACATATTTCTATATGTGAGACAATGTAAAAACTAATATATTATTCTTGTTGCTTCTGCAACAAGAATAATATACCCAGGATTATGTAATATCTTGATTTAAAAGAGTGTCCTTGGAGTTTCTTGTCCGTTCTTCTCCATAGTGATCTACGTATTGGAATGGGCATCTAGCTTCAACTTGCCGACTCTGACTAACTGACCGTCTCTTTGACAATTCAAAAGTGCCTGTAAATGGTTTAATTGAAATAAATGCTTTGAGTTTGAGTTTGAGTTTGAACTAACCCTTTATGAGTCTTGGCTCGAAATAAAGTTTTTTGATTTGATTTGATTTAACATCTCACAAAGAAACTATATTATTTTAAAACCAAAATAGAACTGAAGGCATAATTTCATCCTCTTTTAATGATTACATACCGAATGGTACGCACCATTGCGTTGTCTAATATGTATGTCACGGATTTAGTTAAAACATACGAAATCCTCAAAATTCCTTGATTTATACGTATGTATTAGGTATTACGTCTTGTCACCGAAGTACGTGGCAAGCCTACGGAAGTCGTATATTACCTACCTCCTTCAATTTTTTTCAGGAGATTTTTCCATCATGGTTGTCACTTCATTTGTTTATTTAAATAAAACCGAAAGTATAAGCAACTCTGAGTCAACATTAGGATGTAACAGAAAAAAGCTTAAGGTGCTATTAACAAAAATCAAATAAATAATAATACCTACATGTAATATAGTTTATTACAATAAAATATAAATTTAAATATTATATTTAATAAGTTAAGTCATATATAAGATATGACTTAATTTATTAAATATTATATTTAATAAGTTAAGTCATATATAAGATATGACTTAATTTATTAAATATAATATTTTAATTAAATTTATAATATACATATACCTAATAAAACTATGATAATTATAATTATTATGAAGCGCCATAAAAATAAATAAAATAAATACGAATATCTGCTCCCGAAATTATAACATGTATCGGAATAAATATCTACGTCAATCTTATAGCGAAATCAAACGGGTCATATTTATTTACTTCGTATATTGCCACTTTCATCTTCTGCTTCTCAAATTCTCGGATTCTAGTAATAAATATTTAAATGAGAAACAGTTAAATAAAGATAGTCCGAGTATCATTGCTTTCAATTCGGGTTATTCCCAAGAGTAATAATATAATGCTCACACATAGCATGCATATATGTGTTTTTGTCCAAAATCTTGCTATTATTATTCATAGGATACGATATTATGATCTCTATGGCCAAGTTTGATACGAAATAAGTGTATGAGAAGCTGTAGGCTAAAGCAAAATTGACGAGTTTTATGAAAAAATCCTTCAAATATGTTTCTTTTCTTTTCAGATCGGAAATTTTCTTCACCAATCAACGGCACTAATGAAGCAATCCGCAGACGGGATATTGGAGTAGCAGCCGTTCGCGCCACCTTCCGCGCGCAATAAAACAACATAGCCCTGCTGACACCGCCAGAGACCACTCAAACAAAAACAAACCCTATCACAACGGCACAAAGATCACAGTCCCCCACCATCCCACAATCAAATGGCTCTGCTCCGAATTGAAAACACAATCCAAGCAATATGTCAATTAAAGCCTATTCTCAATTGTAATCAAGCGCGCCATTCTAAGACCAAAAAGCTACGCGACGAGGTTGTATTTCAGACTTGATTCGTTAACGCAATTTAGGCATTGTAGCTATACAAAAGGAGAAGCAAAGCCAATGTATGGTTACGTCAGGATAACGAACAAATTAATCGTCACCCAAACCAGGGATTCGTATGGCGACTCAAAGTCATAACTCCTATTGTTCACTGCCTAGCTTTGTTGCTTTACCTTCGTATCTTCTCGTACTGGCGTTCTTGTTGCAACCGTCGCTTGCCTCGGTTGAACTAGAATCAATCCTAAGTCCAGAGTTCAACGTAAGCAACCCCAACTCAACAGCCAACTGGACGTTTTTAGACGACAACTCCACATTATTGAAATACGGTCACATAAAGCATTCAAAATATTCCATACCTACCACTATTTTCTTGGTCACAGTATTTATGATAGTCATAGTCGGAACTATAATAGGGAACGTACTAGTTTGTGTTGCAGTGCGTTTAGTTAGAAAATTGAGACGACCTAGTAATTACTTGATAGTGTCGCTGGCAGTGAGCGACTTGTGCGTAGCGTGTATAGTGATGCCAGTAGCCACCGTGTACGATATTATGGGAACTTGGCCTTTCGGACCGGTCATATGCGACTTTTGGGTGTCAAGCGACGTTTTATCCTGTACTGCTAGCATCCTCAACTTATGTATGATCTCTGTGGATCGATACTATGCCATAACGAAACCTCTAGAGTATGGTGTGAAAAGAACACCTCGAAGGATGCTCTTCTGTGTCTTCATTGTATGGGTTAGCGCAGCATTCATATCCCTCCCGCCGGTCTTAATCCTAGGAAATGAGAAGTCTGAAACCTCCTGTTCTGTGTCACAGAATCAGGCTTACCAAATCTATGCGACTTTTGGTTCGTTCTACATCCCGTTGACTGTAATGGTAGTGGTCTATTATAAGATATTTAGAGCTGCTAGGAAGATTGTAAAAGACGAGAAACGTGCTCAATCACATTTGGAGACGCACTGTTACTTGGAGATAAATGTGAAGAATGGTGGAGCGGCGGAAGCGAAGCTTTTGGGCAATCAGCCAACGCAGCCTCCCCCCAGAGGATCCACAGCTAGTACGAACACAACGGTGAGCATTCAAATAATTAGTTTTTCTTTTTATTCTACTACCTCTTCAATCACTGAGAGTTGACTATCAACTTTGAATATTTCTCCTTGTCCTTTGCAAGGCGGAACAGATCATTATTTTACCCAATTTTAATCTTCTGATATATCCTCAACGGTAAATAAATTTTTAAATAAGAATCCAGCAAGAGCTTGCCGGCAATGTTATTCTTGTTTCTTCCTTTTAAAATTGATTTCTGAATCTTTTAAGCATGCATTTTCGAGCAACGTCCGTCATGAATGAAAGGAATGGTGGCTGCAGTATGAGGAATTGTTTTCTTATTGAAACCCCTTTTAGTCATCCATAAATATTTAAGGAATATTTCATCCCGGATCTTTCTATTTTAAAATAATTACCAGCTTAGCACGAGTACCGTTTTTTCGACGGAAGAGTAGACAAAAATGACGTTCCGTGTAGACAGTACGACGGCAGCAAAGTAGAAAGAGGCAACTGCACTTTTTACGAAATTCACTCTTTTACATAATTCGACTCAGAATTCTTTGTTTTGTCATAGTATTTTTTTTTTCGGTTTAATTCTTAATTTTTACTGAAATTAAGTCACGTAACTATATTATGACAACTGCAACAATTTTTCTCAAAGTGCCGAAGTACCGTTTTTTGAAACAAAAAATATTACAGTAATATTGACCTTAACCATTTCCATGGTAATGCCCTATTAACTAAATGATGTAAAACAGGAGAAGATAGCTTTGTTCTTCTATGAATTATCATAGTTTTGCGTTCAAAACGCTCTCCTGTAAAATCATGATTTTGTAGATAACCGTATAAACTTTGTGGCCATCGAGTAGAAAGTTTTCTACTATCTTTAGCATGGCGATTACAAAATCAAATTGTCTTCACTACCTTAGACAATACTGTCAGTAGTCAGTAAGTTTGACAGTTTGGGATAGAAAACTTTCTTTTGAAATAGTCTACATAAAAGGACCTAGACAAAGATCGTTAGAAATGAAAGACAAAATTACAGATTGTAGAAGCATTTCTAGGGTGCGATGTCAAAAATGGAGAAACGATATGTCACTTTGTATAATAGAAAGAGCTGTGTCTATTCTCCGTAGAAATAGAAAGCGTCATGCTAAGCCTGCAGTTCGTCGCATGCTACTTTGAATTTCTTCACTCTACTTGCTATGCGGTAACCAAGTCCTCCAAACTTCCTTGAACTTATAACAATGTTTTTCAGAAATTTCCGATAGAAAAACATGATTTCTCGACATAGCCGTCACTCATGCTGTCTTTAAACATGAAAATGTGTATTGTGTAACAGATTTATTTTTGTTACAGTGTAGCGTAGAAAAAACAGAAAGCACAATTGGGAGATGCTTCAGCGGCCAAAGAAAGTCGAACGAGTCCCAGTGTCCGATGTTGCAACAACCAAAGACTCCTTCGAAGCCTATTCACACCATAAACCGGTCTCCAACACAACTGGTGCCCGGGAAACTAACAGTTAAGGAGAGGCAGAGACAACCCTCAGAGAGCAGTCAGAAGAATACGACGAACAGAATCCGATCGTCGCTCTCAAATTTTGCTCATAAAAGCCATATCGCCAAAGACTTACTGCACCCACAGAACGCAGTGCATCAGAAGAAGCTAAGGTTCCAACTAGCCAAAGAGCGCAAAGCGTCCACAACCCTTGGTATAATCATGTCAGCATTCGTCATCTGTTGGCTACCATTCTTCGTATTAGCCCTGCTCCGACCGTTTGTCAAAGAAGATGCGATCCCTGACGCAGTGAGTGCACTCTTCCTCTGGCTGGGCTACCTAAACAGTTTGCTCAATCCGGTCATATACGCGACTCTGAACCGAGACTTCAGAAAGCCGTTCCAAGAGATCCTCTTCTTCAGATGTGGCAATCTAAACCACATGATGCGTGAGGAGTTCTACCACAGTCAGTACGGAGATCCTGATCAACACTACTGTGTGAATAATACTACCAAAATGCATAACTATGAGGAGGGTGTTGAAATAGTTTCGGCCATCGATAGAGAGGAGACACGAGCTTCGGAGAGTTTTCTATGATCGTCAATGCCAGAGGTCGATACCAGAGACCTAGATACTGTGATCTAATTAAGACTTTTTTTGTATAGAACCGCGGTCTAACAGTGTTGATTTTGTCGATTCGTTTTAATAACTTGTGTATTATAAAAGGCTGTTTCTACCCAACTAGTCGTTACTTATGTAAATGTACTCGAGGTTTCGTTTGATAATGTAAAATATGTATTTTACACTTTTATGTAATATTAAGCCATTTTATATCTGCAATCAGAGAGTGTGACACGTGTTTTAGATAAAATAGTAGCTATTGTAAATATTAATAATTATTTAATAATGCGATGACAGTGACGTTGTGTTGTGTCATTATTGTTATCTGTCAAGTGTAAATTTATTGTATAATACGTTTCGATTCGATGTTCTAGACACATTTTCTCTTTGCAAATATAAGTGAGCTTCAAATAAGTTGTACGATTTAATTATTAAGTAGGTATCGTAAGTCACATGGTACATTAAATCACTTTATAAATAAATATTATAATAATGGGATGTGAATGTATTATTATAATAAATTTGGAATGACCAAAGAGGTATAATATTAATCTGAAACGCGAGGTTTTATAAGTATAAGATGTTGTGAATTTGATAAACTTATAATAATAGAAGTGTATTATATTGTTAAAATAATAAATGATGTATATGACATTAAGTTAGTCAGAAGTATTAATCCATGTGATAGTAGATATAGAATTCTATTCTTGATTAGGTTTCATAAAATTTATATTTGTTTTGTTTAAATCTTTCATGTATAATTGTTTATCAGGTATATTTTCATATAATATAATTATATATATAATTTAATGTAAATATGAAGAAGCAAAGCATCTTTCAGAACTGCATGTGGTTGAAGTTAAAAAATAATAATAGGCACTGCCAGATTAATAATAATTAAACAATATTATAAAGTGTAATAGCCATAGGATTGTAGAAAATACATTTGCTTTATATCTTCAAGTGCATAGTCTCTGAGCTAGGCTAGCTGTCAGCTGTCTTATGTCATTATTAACTTTGTCTTATTATGAATAGAGCTCATAATGCCTTGTATAACTTTGACAGAAACTGTGGTTCAGAGTTGCCTTCTTATGATATTCATTTTCTTCTTCATAATTTATTAAGAGTAAACTATTCTACTATTGTATGTGTTATATAATATATATTAGTTAATACGTAATTATATTTAATTTAATTCACTTCTGTTTCAAATTAGATTAACTTAGAACAAAAGTCAATGTTGTAAATATTGTTAATAATACTAATGACATTATGATTAATAATAAAACGGTTAATAAGTATAAATAATAAGTGAATATATTGCAGAAACCGTGTGGGGAAACTACGCTTGGAAAAAATAATTTGACAGTTCAATTGATGTTTTTATTAATAACGTACATACTAAAATTTCTTTGGTGTAGTTTCTTTCCATTTGTGAATATTGTGGTTGTTAACAAATAGATGTATTAATAATAAATGATTGACCACAAATTTCTCAGTACTTCTAGGTCTAAAATTCATTTTGTAAATCTTATAGTTAGGATTAATGCCATATTCTGCCACCAAAATATATTTTTCAATACCTATGTTGTTTGAAAATTACATTTTGTTAGTTTTTAAACGTTGAAGTATTTTAAAGTTTCAGTAAATGTGTAATATAAGTCGCACATATATGTTTTCCATCTGTGATTGAGATATATCTTAATCAATACTTAGAATCTTCAACGTTTTAGAAGCTGGAACGGTTAAGTCACAAATGATATATATATATATTTTAATTATTGTAGATTTCAGAAAGGCCTTGTGCTATCTTTCATTTCATATATGAAATGAAAGTGATAATTTATGTGTGCGTCAAACTTCACTCATTTCAAATCAGAGAAGTATATATCGTTGCAAATCATTCCGGCTTGTATTTGTCCTACTAAACCCTGATCTGGTCAGGCGAAGTCTCTGATCAGCGAACTGGTTAGAAAACCAAAAAGACTTTTCCTAAAGTTAACATAATTTTATTTTTTTCTCTCTCTTTTCTTTATCTACAATCGGCTTTCTGAGCAATAATCAGATAATCAAATAAATAAATAAATGAGAAGTATTCCACTGAATATTCTCATAAATCTACAGAAAGTATAACAATCGGGTCAAGAGTTCTAGTACCTATAAAGATAATTAATTATACGGAACCCTGCAGGCGGAGTTCCTTTATTGGCTCCTGATTTTAAACTTCCTCTTTCAAGCTTTATTTTCATCTTAAGCCAAATTGTAGAACAGCTTCTGAGCTCAGCGTTGGTAAAGTAAAATGCAAATCGGCAAGATTTCTAGTATGGCTCACAACCTAAAGTGAGCTGGATGCACTCGAACATCGTCACCCGTCGGGAGCTCTTTAATGTAACCATTTTTATTTGCTTTCATGACATAGATATCAACTTCTAGTATCATCCACAACATTATCTCTTAAATAACTTCACCTTTACCACAATAATTCTGCAACATATCATTTGTGACTTAACATCCACCTTTCAATAGCAGTTGTTTACCATATTCCAAAGTTTAAGTTTACCTCCATAAATTGTAAATAATTAAAAATTTAATTTAAATAGAGCTCTTAAAGTACAAAACAGTTACGTTTGTTAATTCAATATTTATTTGTGTTCCTTATTATTTATTTATATAATGTATTTATTCTGTCGATAATGTAATGTAAGGTAGAGGTTACAACATTAAATATACAAAAAAATTAAAGTGTAAATAAAATTTGTACATTCCTTGTTGTAGCACTATCGATATAGTTTATGTACACATTTGTGAATGTTGGCTATTCTAAAGTTCGTATATTGAAGGACTACCTATTACTTTTTGTGTAGGCGTAGCTTTTTTGGTTTTCAAAGTAAACTCCAATAAGCAACCTCAGCAAAGCATTTGACAACCCTAACATATATAATTATTATGTTTGTTATGCCATCTATTGAGGAAGGTGTTGTACATCGTTCCATGTATAAAGAAAGCAAAAATTATAAATATAATATAATTTTTATTACATCAAAACACAAATAGGACCTCAGTAATTATGGCATGCCACAGGAGTCCATCCTTAGCCCGTTACAGTATTCCCTGTTTTACGTGTAGATAAGGACATAAATCAAAAACGTATTTCTAATTTCAATATTTACATGTATTCCTCAAAGTATGCAAAAAAAGAAGCCTTAATTCACAATTGTGTACATTCTTAGCATTGACGTCGTGTTACATACGTAACATTGTACATTATTAATGTATGGAAAACTTTCATAGTAGCGAAACGAATGGAATTCTTATCTTTTGGCATTGTTGTATTTTTCTTATGTAGGGGTCCTAAAAGCGACGAAATAAAAATTAGATTCGATGTTGTTTTGTTTTATTTTATCCTTCAAAAGTACCTACTCACTACATAAACACACTAATATTATAAAGGCGAAAGTTTGTGAGTGTGTGGATTAATTTTGATACAATATTGTATGGAGGTAGCTGACACCCTGGATTAACATATAGACTACTTTTTATTTCGATATTCCCACGGGATCGACACTTATGCAGGTGAAACAGCGGGGCGCAGCTAGTATACTATAAACTTTTGACAAACCAATAAGAGTTAAACCAATGTATTTATTAAATAAAACATGATCTATAAGTACTAGCTCTTCAAACGCCTGGGACACATACATAAACCCACGCCTTCTCGCATGGGGGCAAGCAGAAACTATAGAATGGCACCTATGCTACGACCCTTACATACTACGCAACTAACAAAAGGCAATGCCGGGAGGGCAAGCACTAGAAGGACATAATATAGTGACCTTATTGGTGGTGTTCTTCAGAAAAGTCAGGTGCGTAGTCCTCGCAACCGACGGCGAGCGTGTATGTCCAGATGTATAAACGTAAACAAAGCAAAAGGATGAAGGAAAAGGTATGTAAGGATAGAATGTGAAGGATAGGATGTGAGGTATGCAGGTGGCGTTCTGTACCTAATGCTTTAAGAGTCTACAGTACCTCAAATAGCTTCTTTTTTTTTACTATGGGTTTGCTCTTGACTCTATTCTAGGTCTGAGTGACAGAGACAAAGTCGATGATGGAGTGAGCTTACCCTGAAGAAACCGGTTCACTCTCACTTTGAATTGATTAGGCTTCTATGCGTTCGGAAATACAGACGCAGGCAGAGAGTTCCACTCCTTTGCTGTGCGCATTATAAAAGACGTTTGAAAACGCTTAGTGCGTGTTAGTGGAATATCAACTAGGTAGAAGTGGTAACTTGCAATGCATCTAGATGTCCGATGGTAGAAGGGGGCCGGTGGAATGAGGACGTGGAGTTCATGGGCACACTCGCCGAAGTACAATCGTAGAAGACCGACAAGCAGGCAACCTTGCAGCGATGAGCCAAGCTGTGAAGCTTGGCATCCACCAGTTTTACGTCGCCAATGAGCTCGTGTTAGCTCTGCGTTCCACCGAGTCAAGCGCAGCAAGTTGGTACTTAGCTGAGCCATCCCAAAGCATGCAGGATCGGACTTGTGCTTTGTATTGCTTAGCATGATCCTCGGTTATATGGAAAATACAGCAGCATTCCTTTTGAAATAAATATATGGTAAGGTTGTGGATAAAATGTTAAGTACTGTTTGATGATTACATAAAAAAAATCTCTAGATTTTTTTTTTACAAAGCAAATAGGTACAATTTTTTATTTTTTTTTTCTTTTAATTACCGTTAGTAAAACCATAAAAAGAAATTTCCTTAACTATCGGCGCACTGGAGGCTCCTCCCTCACTGTTTCGCTTGCTGTAGTGTGCGAGTGAGATAAAGAGTGAGGTGGCGCTGAGGTATTATCATATGTACTCTTAAGAATCAGAGTTGAGTTGAGCAGATAGAAAGTTATAGGCAAAGTCACTGTTAGCCGTCAGCATCGTTTTTGTAGGGATTAGGTACAGTAGACAGCACATCAAGCAACATGAACCTGTTAAATTTCTCCAAACGATTTTAAACTTTAAAATGTTGACGATTAAGTTCAAAATTGAACGAGATTTTTTTTGTGGTAACTTGATATGCTGGCCATCGTACCTACTTATTATAATTAACTATATAATAACAGCTTCTTTAAATTATGGTCGAATGTCGAAAGAATAGCTTTTCAAATTAAAAGGCACCTAATGTATAGCAACAACATCAACTTTTAAAATGGGTAAATAATGAATGCTTGCGTCATTAACTCATTAATTATCGTAAACAACAGATCTTTGACAATGACTTTCCGACCTTTACCTACGTTTATTTCCAAATGTTTATACAAAACTGAGTTCATTGACCCAAGCCAGCGACTTAATATAGTAATTAGTAATATAGAAATATGCGTTGGCAGGTTGAGCAGTGCGCACCTAAAGTTGGTGACCAAGCCGAACTATTAATATATAAACTTGTTTTGTTGTTGAATCAGTAAATGTTAGGCTACGGACACGAAGTCAGCGGGCGCGAGACGGCGCACGAGAGATTCCCGCTGTCTCCACCGCCCGTGACCCCATTAATGGTAATTAACATAAAATGGCGAAAAAAACATTCCATTTTCTTTAAAGTAGGTACTGTTTTTAGAAATAATAATTACAAAATAATAAATGGTAAATAATGGTTTTGATCATTAATGGTAATTTAATTACCTTTTTAATTACCTATGCAAGTGTAATCTACTACCAAATATAATGAAATATTGACTTGTTCTATGACTTTACGTTTTACCCATTATTGTTAATGCTATAAATATTTAAAGTTTTTTTTTGTATGATCAAAAACATTCATGAAAATCTCGTAACTTGCAAGTTATCTCAAAAAACGAAATATTCAAATATACAATATAATCACTCAATAAAAAAATAAAAAATAAATCCTTAAGTCCGTACTTCGCGATTCCAGTCCATTGTGCGGCGGTGGCGGCGCGGCGGCGCGGTAACCGCCGTGTTTTATGCATAGTTTTATAAGGAACTGACCTCGAAGGCAGCGGCGGCGACGCGCAGAAGGGCGTACGAGCGATACGCAACAGACTAGCGGTGCCCGTGCATCTGCATTGACGTAGTGTTTCTTTGCCCGGTTGTAGGAATTCACATCTTCTTTTGCCCACAATAAGTCTAACATTACGAAAAAAAAAAATATCAAAAAGACGTTCTCGTCGCTGTTGTAGACATTTTGTTCGCGAACAAAGACACTAATTTCTCATTACGCTGCTGTAGGCCGCGCGATCTGCCCGCTGGCATCGAGACCGGGTCTGCGTTGCCGCGCCGCTCTCAGCTGCGCCGCCGCCGCCGCCCCCGCCCCACAATCACTGACTTGGAGACCGAGGCCTTACTGTCTTGTAAAATGTGGCTTCGTCTGCGTCATTATCGAAATTTATTCCACGGCAACGTCCAGTGCCGTAGCCTTTGATAACGGTAGAGCGAGATTGTCTTCCGGCACCCTTTAGTCGACGCTTTCACTTCGTATAAATCCTACTTCGGTTTTATGTTAAATAAATAATAATTCCCAAATTTTCAAAAATCTACTTTTATTGTAAATCTCAACACTTAAGTTGGAAAATGTTTTTCGCATTTCGCTTTTTGGCTCCCCTTACCATCTGGCACTTAGGCCGATCGCTCTGCTCGCTCTACCCTACGGCAACGTCCTACCGGGATAAAAATTATTATAAATCTTATTCCGGGTCATAGTCTACCCATAGTGCCCATCTATCAGAGACCAATGATGACCAAAACAAAAGTATGTTGACCGCACTGCACCATCAAGAAATTTCTGACAGTTTGCTGAGGTACCGTTCACCAATAAGGGAAGTAGTGATCTGTACTAGTCAGTTACCTGCTAAGTTTGGGATTGAGCTGCTATTATTATTCAAAATCATCATTGAATACCTTTTTATATACACATTCGCATTGATGAATATTATATACTAAATGACATGAATATTTATTGCGTTCACAAGCACTACTGAGCATGAGCTCCTTTCTTTTTGGTTGGGGAATTATCAAATAACTTCTACCGCTCTTAGCGGAGCGGGAGGGCGTGTCAGACTTTTACTGGCTAAAACCCGCCCGTGTTCCTTCAGTTGCCTGTGTGCAGGGGCACGGTATCCCTTTCGGACAAACCCGCAACCCTGGCAGGCACCGGTCCTACCGGACCCCATCAGTGCATGGTTACATCTCTTAGAAGCGCGCGTGGAACAGAACGGCCGTCGATCCGGGCCTGGGTTTGATTCCCAGGTCGGGAAAAGTGTTATTGACTTTTTTAACCGACTTCAATAAAACGATGAGGTTCTCAATTCGTTTTTTTTTTTTTAATATTCCCTCGGAATTCCGTCATTTTATGAACCTATTTTAATAATTAGTTTTTTCTATATGCAATTCCTCAGTAGCAGCTCGGAGTTAGGTTTTGTGCCCGTTTGATGGCAATATTACATGGGACTTAAACATAACTGGTGAAATGTGGTTGTGCTATAGGTACACTTCTGTCCAACCCTTCGGGAAAAATGGCGTGATTGTATGTTATGTTTTGTTAATTTATGCTATGTATGTTATGTTATGTATGCTATGTTATGTATGTATATTACGTTATGTATGTTATGTATGTATGTATATTATGTTATGTATGTATGTATATTACGTTATGTATGATATCTTAAAGAACTCATTAACCACACATTAACTGAGCTCTCTCCCTAAGACGATAGGTACTAAATCCAAGCGTCGCGTCGGTATACGCACAAAATTGTGTTTATTAAAATTCTCCTCATAACTAAAATGTCTTTCGTTATTCTATAATAATTGATGAGAATAGCCACGCACCGTCGTCGATGCTTGTTATGTGCAAAAATAAAATTAGCGAACAACTGACATTGACGCGTTTTGCCTTGAGTTTTTCTATAACATGATGTCAGTGTTTAGTAATGTCAACGTCATGTCAAAGTTGTCAAACTAAATAGAATTTGACAGATGGTTGGCTCGTCCCTTCTAACTTCACAACGGACAGAGTGCAGACGTCTATTAGTGTGCTTAAATATTTTAACAAAATTATACAATATTGTCTGTAATTAAATAGTACAAAACAGAGCTCAAAATAAACATTCAAGTGCATATGGTGGTTTTCTTCAAAATCCCAAACAGTCAGTAATTAAAGAGAAATTAGAAGAAGTCCAAGTAATGAGTGACTAGTTTTTCTGCTTTACCTACATCAATACTGCTATTAATAACAAAAACCGGCCAAGTGCGTCGTTCAGATCAATTTATCCCAAGAACTAACTTAATATCGTAGATGAAAAACATGTTCTCCCATACAAAACATTTGGGAGAACATGTTTTCAACTGCAAATGTTGAAAACATGTCGACTATTACTCGGTAACTTGTAAAGCCTACTTAGCTATGATAGCTTTCCTTTTAACTTCTTTATAATTATTATATACTACTGCTGTGATTTCACGAATCCAAATACAACCATTTACCTGGCAGGGGAGGGGACATTTGACTCTAATAAAAATCAGCACTTTGAAGCTTAATATTACTCAAACGGATCCCTGAATCGAAAAATGATTTTCACAAACTTGCAATATTTTTAAACGGCCTTGGGATAGACGAGAAAAAAATATATCATCCCCACTTTATGTGTAGGGGAGGTACCCTAAAAAATATATATTTCAAGATTTTATTTTACCACTTTGTCGGCGTGATTAATATGCTAATACATATTAACCCCCATTTCCTCCCATGGGTGTCATAAAAGGCGACTAAGGGACTTACTAGAGAATGGGCAGCAGCGTTCTCTATGCATTTTTAACACCGTACTGCGATCGCCAACCCGCTTGCCAAGCGTAGCGATTATGGCAAACCCCCCCCCAATTGGGGGAGACTTATGGCCAGCAGTTGACGTCTTTCGGCTGAAATGATGATGATGATGATTCATATTAATCACGCCGACAAAGTGGTAAAATAAAATCTTGAAAAAAATTTTTTTTTAGGGTACCTCCCCTACACATAAAGTGGGGATGACATATTTTTTTCTCGTCTATCCCAAGGCCGTTTATATACTCATACCAAATTACAGCATTCTAACACTAAGAGTCTCTGAGCTAAGCCGTGGCACTTATTTTTAAATATCGCAGCATTATGCTGCCTTTTGGCCTCGTACAGGAACTTCTGTTTTTTTTTTTTTTAGTTATTAAATAATTTTATTTTGTATACTTTTATCATAGTGTTTAGTATAGTTTGTGATCTTACTAACCAAACCGAGCAGAAAAATTTGCCCCCGCTGGGAATCGAACCCGGAACCTTTGGGTATGAGACAGGTGATCTTACCACTAGACCACAGAGGCGTTTAAAACACAGTAAGGCCCCGTACAGCCACGATGCAGCAGCAATACATACAGTCTCCTGTGCACTGGATCACTGGACCAGGTTATCCAGCGCAAAGGATCCGGTATAAATACCAAATTAATAATAAAATCACAAAGAATCCTCAGGGTCAGGGAATAGCTTCGGCAAGCAAAGCAAGAGGATGTCGAAATGGGAGAGTGTTCTTAGAAAACTAGTGTTGTTCCATGTTTTTTTGTGTTTTTCTTAGTAACTAATTGTAATATACATACAGGCTGTAAGGGACAGCCCTCCGCAGACTGATGGGGTGAATTCAGTATAAATCATACCTACTAAAATGACCGATACATGAAATAATTTCAGGAACGTTATGGGAATCCAATAAACCTGATTTGTTTTATTACCTCAGACGTAATGTATCGTTACCGTGGCAAAACGCACGTAGCGAACGGCAGCGCAGCGAGCATTCGGCCGCCCTCTGTAGTTAGCCAGAAAGTGAACAGCTGATTTCGACCGTCATTTGTTAGAGTATTTCATCATCCATTTCAGATTTTTATTTTTTATTTTAGCTGGTTTATTTACATAAATGGAGTGCTGCGTAAAGAGAATGTAATTTTACATTGAAATAAAGGAATAGTAACTGAAAAAACTACAAAATAAATGAAAAAAGAAAATTTCCGATTAAATGTTATTCAAAATATGGAGCTGAATGTACTCTGTTAGTTTGTGGAGAGCTGTCCCTTACACCCTCAATATATATATGCTACTATGTGTGATGCTAACATCATTCGACTATTTACCGTTGAGATCCCACACAACGCTACAACGTTGAGCGGTATGTGAGAGAGAGCGCGCGAAGTGTAGTTCGCCTTATTGTGACAATGTAGCCGTAGCATTAGTCGTCATCCAGCTACTCAAAAGATCCTCGAACCTCGCAACATTTGGGATGCCGGCCGCACCAGAGCAAAGGTAAGTCTTTGGTGGATTTGGGTAAGTCAATTTGGTTGAACGCTTCGTTCAGGGCTTGTTAACGTTACCAAATAACAAAATAATAACCGTTACGTAACGTTAAATTTCAATGTTATACCTACTAACGTTACAAAATTTTAACGTTACTTGATAACATTACCGGTAATATAACGTTAATTAACATTAATAAAAATACGATAACTAACGTTAATTTAGCTACGTTGTCGTTCTGTGGGTAAGAATCAGGCAGATTCAGGCAACGTTTTGATCGGCACGGCATCAGAGAGGCGCGAGGGCGGGCTCCCGCCGCGCCGCACGCCTCAAGCCCCACTACTTACATCTCACCCGTTTAAAATAACGATAAAATTAATAGTCGCATAAATAACGTTAAATCGATTACCGTTATTTTAATAATAACGTTAACTCTGTCAATACAAGGTAATGTTATAAAAAAAATACCTGTATTTAAAGCCCTGGCTTTATACAGCAATATTACATATTTCGAATATTATCCAAGTCGATCAATTCAAAAACTAATTTCAAAACTTTATAATATTTATTCAGAAATAATGTTCAAACTACCCGCATGACCCAACACAAATAAAATACCAATCTACAAAACCCAAAACTTCATAAACCCGAATAATTTCCCTATTTTTCGAGCAAATAACGTATTATGCTCGAATATCTGTTCGTAAACACTCATGCTCTTGCTCATTCGAACATGCTCATCCCGATCGGGTTTCAGTATTTTGTTTTGTGTGAGGTAGCGGGTATTCTTGTACCCTATGTAAAAGAAAATTAAATAAAAATTGTAAAGAAAATCAGTGTGTTGTCGTTAATCTTATTCTGAGATTCGAAATTATGTCTCGTAATGGATGTATATGTCTTTCAGGATTTTTCTGATGCCGAAACCAGTTTTTAGGGTTCCGTAACCAAAGGGTGCCAACGGGACCCTATTACGTAAAAGCTCCGCTATCCGACTATCCGTCCGTCTGTCACAGGGCTATATCTTTTGAACCGTAATAGTAGACACAATCGTCATTCCGACCTGGCCGCCGAGGCCCCGCGCAAAATCCCCGACTAACGAATAGTCCTCCCCGACCCTTGACTGTAAGTGAAGCGCCAGCACGCGTTTTAGCTGAGCAGCAAGTAATCCAAACTCCCCACGATAATAATCAAAACACAGATTTTATCCAGCCACCATCCGTCCCTTGCCACTCTCCCTCCGACTCAGCTGCCGTAAGCCGAGGTTCGTACCCCACAGGGGGTGCCCTTAGCGAGCAGCAGTCGTTTAGTTTATAGTTTTTAAGCCCTGGCTGGAGGCATTAAGTTTCGTTAGGAGCTTAAGGCAGCCACAGGAAAGTCCGGTTAAAGAGTCGGAACCTTAGTGGTTACACTCTGAGATGCCCTAGATAAAAAAAAAGTAGACACAGAAAGACATAGTAGACACTTGAAATTTTCACAGTATGTCTACGGCCGCTATAACAACAAAAAATAAAAAATAAAATGTAGTTAAAAATGAAAGGGATACACAAGAAAAGTATTTTTTGTTTTTTATGTAGTGTTAAATATTGTACGGAACCTTTCATGTACGTGTATGAGTCTGACTCGCACTTGGCGACTTTTTTGCCATGTTTATAAATTTAATAAAAGTTAAAAAAAAAGTGTTTGGTTGACCTTTTTTTTGAGCCAGAAACCCTCCCCAGAGTTTTCAGAACACCCTTCCAAAGTTTTATCACAATCTGATCAATGGTTTAGGAACGCATAGAAGACAAACATACCAACATTGATTTTTATTTATATAGATGAAGATAGATAGATATACCTAAATGATAAGGATTCGGTTCGGTGCAAAATACGTTAAATATATATTATATATATATAATAATTAAATAATATAATGTAATATTGTAATGGAAAGAATGATGATTGAACTGTTTCCTCGCTACTGTTGAGCATGAGGTAGAGGATTTTGGTGATATTTTTTATAATATATTTATTTTGATATTACAACCATTATCGACAGCTTGTGCTGCATACAAATTTTCTTTCATTTACGATGATACTCTTGCCTCTGGTAGTTGTAGCATCCTGTGGTTTGCTCTAAATTGTTCAATTTTTTTAACAATGGACGTCTAGCATTTGTTAAATCATGTCATTGGTTAATTATTTTGCCAGTTGGGAGACGTAGAGGTCTTATAATAGTATAGGCATATAATTTAAGGCTGGCAACATTTGCCATCCATAGAGAGAGTCATACAAACTCACGCTCTATAAAAAGACAAGAGGATGTTAGTCTATACCCACAGAGTACATGATACATGATACTCTGCTCTCGTCCGCATCCAACAAAATACAAGAATAATTTGGGAATATTGTGATTGATTACTGTAACTTGAATCGCATTAAAATCACCCAGTGAAACCAACGTTGTTCTCTTTCCACTCTTCCGTCGACAAACTACACAAAAACCTCTGAGCTCCAAATCACCAAAGTGGTGTGGTGACCTGATATCTCTTATGTTTATTCAAATCTCTCTACGAATGGATTCGTAGAGAGATTTGAATAAACATAAGAGATATACGTCAATAAACATAAATTCAAGAGTAGCTGCAGAGACGGTAACTGCAGTTAACCGTAGATCCTATGACCAAAAGTCAAAGCTTGGCAGTTATGCAGGCGGATTGTCGGACTGTCAAAGGAATACCTCAATGAAGACTTGTTGCACAAGTGAAAGTAATCAGAGAAATTAATTAATTTATACATTACTAGCGACTCGCCCCGGCTTCGCCTGGCTGCAATTCAATGTAGCTTATGTCCATCAAACTTAAACTCAAAGCATTTATTTCAAAGAAACCATTTACAGGCACTTTTGAATTTTCAAGGGGTCGGTCAGTCAGAAAGATGAAGCTAGTTGCCCATTCCAAAGCGTAGTAGGTTCCTATGGAGAAAAACGGACAAGAAACTCCACGGACACTCTTTTAAAACAAAATATTGTTACAAAATATGGGTTACATCAATCATATTGAAGTTATACATGTGAGAACGAGACGTGCACGTTAGAAGTGTCCGTAATAAAAACAACTCAAAAATTAAAATAAGCCGTGGCAGCTAAGAGATGACCAGTCCCAACTGACGGCGCCCGTTCACGAACATGACGCATGGATCAGCACCAACCATTTTGAAGGGAACTTAATTATCCAACACACACTCCACCACCAGCGAGATATTTGAGTGAGCATGACGTACTCTCCTGGCCATGCTTCTACGAGTACAATTGCGCAATTTGATGGCAATGACATTCTAACTAATATTAAGTTTGTTTGTTACCTTTTCGCGCCTAAACCACTGAACAGATCATCCTGAAATTTTGCATATACGTTGTCAGATGTACAGAAACGGAGACAGGGTTCCTTTCATCCCGAAAAAAAGTACTCTTCCTGGGGAAACCAACAACAATGTTCTTATAATAATAGAATGCGCTATGTGTCTTTCGTGCAACGGACAAACAAAAAGCAGAGTACAACTCGAATTGATTGTCGATTGAAAAGCTAGTAATTAATATTGTTAAGCCCGTTTTCATTAACAGAATCCTAAATATTTGATTTAAAAACATACGGCGCGCACTGAGCCAAGCGTTCAAAATCTAACAGTGCACTTTAGTTTAAGCATTACAATTAGATGTTGCTGAGTGTTAGTGAAAATGGGTATTAGTTTCATAAAGTGCAAACGCGACAGTGCGCGGGGACTTCGAAGCCCAAGGAGCTGATGTCTGCGTTAATGTTCGTACAACTATAATATTAGCGTGGCCAAACTGAGGCACCTGTCCTAACTCGTGCGTTTAACGATAAGCGAGTAGAGCTCTAGCAACTAAAAATGAGTTGGCGAGCAACGAGCAGCAAGTAAGCAACAGCGACGACCGATTACTCACTGATACGTGTATGTACACACGGCTACATAAATAAAATAAAAAAGCATATATTTCTTACAGAATCTAGGTTTACAAAGTTGTGGTTAGTAATATAAAACATAAGTGTAATTATTTTCAATTTATTTTGTATTTCGTGTTAGTATGTTTTCTTTGATAATATAACAAGATTAAATAGTATTTTTTTTTTTTCGTTTGTTATTCTGCAAGAATCCCTCTACAGGTAAAGGCCTCCTTCAAAGTGAGCCAGTCTTCTCTGGATTTTGCTTGAAATCATCAAATTTGGACCCGCTGTGCATTTTATTTCGTCCTCCCATCTATTTCGGGGTCTTCCTTTCCTTCTTTTGCCTATTGGCCCTTTCCACGCTGTAACGCTTTTTGTCCATTGCTGATCTTGGAGGCGAGCTACGTGCCCAGCCCACTTCCATTTTAGTCCCAGCGCTTGTGTCAGACCATCTGTTGCTTTTGTGATATGTCGTATTATTTGTATTTTTTTCATATTTAGCATACTGCGCTCTATTCCGCGTTGACAAGTCGTAATTTTATTTTTAATATTTTTATTGAATTTCCAGGTCTGGCAGGCGTAGGTCAAGCATGGTATAAGGCAGGAGTTCATAACCTTGGTCTTCAGGTTGATCGGCATGTTACTCTTAAATATTTCCTTTAGGCTCCAGTATTTATTCCATGTTATCTGTGCCCTGCGTTCTACCTCCTGATAGTTGCTTGATCTGTCAAAGTGAATTTGTTTGCCAAGGTAGATGTATTGTTCGGTATAATGAAGAGGCTCGTCGTTGGCATATTTTTGTATCTTGGTGCTGTTGGTGATTATCATGGTTTTGGAGAAGAGCATTGTATAGGATTTCCGTACAATGAGAGGTCCGCTTATACTGGAATTGTATAGCTTGATATGTAGCCGTGTGTACCAAGCGTCAATCTCTCAGCGACTGTATTGTCCACCAAGCGAGCGTCGCTGATCGAGTACTTTCTTTGATAGCTCTTGTCGCTGCTACAAACGAGTAGGTACTCGTACACATGGGTGAGTAGGTACTCACCTATGGTGTGAACAGTGAGCGATCAACTATTAATATATGTGTCTCTTTTACTTACACGGAACGTACACGCTTTGTACATTTCTTGAGTGAGAAAATCGTTGACAGCTGTCAGCCTAATGACTCGTTTACATTAGGTCTGTTTCGCTGTTTTCGGCTGCAACCGTATATTTGCTCAACGACTAGTATAAACAGGTATTCGGTTGGGTGTATTCGGTTTAAGCCCGTACTCTGTCACCGACTAGTGTGAACAGCTATTCAGTTAGCCGTATTCGGTCGCAACCCGTATTTACAGCCCGGTAAAACCGTAAGCGAACGTCGAATTCGATGAACCAACCCAATTCGGTTAACCGCTCCGGTTCAACCGAAAGCGGCCTCTGTATAGGGTGGCAGAGCTAATGTAAACGCACCATGAGGCTGCTAGGCGGGATGCGGGACGCAATTGCGCGCGTCGATTGTTTAAATGGAGGTCACGGGACCATTCGCGCCAATTTGAATACTGCCATACATATATTATACCCAAAGTCTCAAATTCAGATAATTTATGTAAACAAAGGGGATAACATAACAAAAAAAACATCTTCGTAATGGTAATTCACATAAAACGGCGAAAAAAGAGGTTACATTTTCTTTTAAGTACTGATTTTAAGAAATAATAATTAAGAAATAATCATACCGTAATTATTTTTATAAATTTTCAGTTTTAAACAAAGTTATTAAAAAAAAGGAGATTTTCTGGTATAAAATATTTTATGATACTGGTAACAATGCAAGAGATCCAAACATTTTCAAATTTTTTACATCTTCAACAACACTAATATTACAACTCTCATTCATAGATTCATATTGTAAGTAGCATATCTAGCCACATTTTGGATGAAAACGGAAGTAAACTGTTTCGAGTGGAAATCGATTTTGGGAGGCCTACGTCTAGCACTGGACTTAAAAGGGCTGATTATAACGATCATATGCCGTGTTTCCGACATACTACACAATACATTGTTTGACAACGATATTTTGTTTGCATAGTTCTTATAATTAATTAACTTTAATTTTAGCGATGACTATTTACAAAAAAAGAATATGATAAAATGTTTTCCACCACTGTCCTGTCATTTTGACAGTAACATTTCTTGACATTACTTTGTTTACATAAATTATCTGAATTAGAGACTTTGGGTATAGTTGACAGAATTGGCATGAGCGAATTTCATCCCACATCCCGCTCGGGGTTCGCCTCAATGTGGCCAGGGGTTTATACTTTGACGATATTTCACAACTTTGGTCTTCGCTAAGCCTTATAATAATTTTGTAATTTATTATTAAAAATTGTTTTCTTAAAAATAATGTAATTTTAATCAGTTAAATATTTTATCTGGCGTGTGTGGTCTCATTCCTTGCCTACATAAGCTGGAAGTGTGTCGGAGAGCAGACACACGTTGTAGCTGTATTTTGTGAACTAAGCTTTTTACTCTAGTTGTCATCGTTATTATTGTTGTTGCTAGTCGTGTTGTGCGATTACACTTTGGGTAATAATCAGGTCGAAACCTATTATGTAATCCTACTGATATACTGTGATTGTTACCTGTTGTATTTGCCTTGTGAATCCATACTAATATTATAAATGTGAAAGTAACTCTGTCTGTCTGTGTGTCTGTCTGTATGTTACCTTCTCACGCCTAAACCGCTGAACCGATCGTCATGAAATTTGGCAGAGATATAGCCTGGGATATGGAGACGGACATAGGCTGCTTTTCTCGCAAAACAGATGACCGATGGGGCCGAAAGATTCTGGAGTGGCGACTGCGTACCGGAAGACGTAGCTTTGGAAAGCCTCCAAGGAGGACCGATGACCAGGGGCCCAAGTCTGCTATTTTTATAAACTCGTCACTCCAACACGATCCCATTGTCATTTTGCTAAAAGTTCGTAATCTGCTAAATTCATAATGGTCGATTATTGGTCGGTCAATGGTCTCGTAATAGAATTGTATTAAAATGGCATTTTGTACATTTATTCATGTCAGATTTCATTTATATATATTTTTACATATTATTTATTATTGTTATAAGCAATCTCAAGTAGTAGGAAGTTTCATTTGTCATTATGTACGAGATTACAATTTCTTTCAATGGAGTGTCAGTGGCTGACCATTGGAAAGTCATAATGACGCCATTATATTAGTAGATTACCAAACTTGTCAAAATCAACAATTATGAAATCAATGATAATGACCATTCTGACACTATTGTTATAGCAGACTTGAGGCCCTGGTGAAGCTCACAGGAATCCAATGCGAAAAGCATAGCACCGGTCGAAGTGGCGATGCTTAGAAGAGGTCCATGTCCAGCAGTGGACGTCTTTCGGCTAAAATTATGATGATTAATCGCTAACGCTTACGCCTTTGCCCGTAGTATTGTCCCGCTGCCAGATTGCGGGTTACCTAATGATTTTTAAATTCGCTTTCATCGCCCCGCTATTGGCAAATTGGCTTTAAATGACAATGACCTCAACTCGCTGGCCTTCAGAAAAACTATGTCGTCATGTGACGTGGTGTGAGAATATATGAAACGGAAGCGAAATCATGACTGTATTTATATTTCCAATTGTACGGATTAACAGTATGGCGAATTACGGCTATACGACGTTGGGCATAAAACCTATGTTATGATATTTTACTTCGTCTCCATTTTAAATGTTCCCTAAGTACGAATATTAAAACGGAACCCATAAAGGATCACACGTGTGTCTGTCTGTCCGTCTGTCATAGCCGATTTGCTCCGAACCGATTAAGAGCGTTGCCACCGGTCCACTAGCACCACTCCTTTAAAAACATATTATCTCGAGACTGAGACGGAATGATGAAAAACGGCTCAATCAACTATATCGGTATGTGTGTCTAGAATTTTCTAATACCTTTTATAAAGTTTCATATTGAGACACGAAGCAACAAAATACGATCTAGAGGAATGTGGCCGTTTTTATTTAGATCTGTTGCTTCGTGTCTCCACTCCTTTAAAAACATATTATCTCGTGACTTTCTCTGTCACGAGATAATATGTTTTTAAAGGAGTAGCGCTAGTGGACCAGTGACAACCCTCTTAAGTTGGAATTTGGTATACAAAATATGAATTTCTGTGACCCAAACACGTACGTGTAACGTAAATTAATTAATTTTGAATATGGAGATCACTTTAAGGAGGCAAATTAGAAAAAAAAAAAAAAAAACATTTAATCGCTGAGGACTCTAGAATCTTGTGCTGAGTCCATGTTCAAAATTTTAGGTTCAGTAGTTTCGGAGATAAGGGGGGAATGGTCAATTTTCGCCTATTTTCACTTATAAGTTTAAAACAATTTATTATAAAATTATAAAAAATATATATTTGAGACCCTCACAGTAAGCCCTTTTATTTGATATGTCACATAGTACAGTTTGCAAAACTTTTTTTTAATTTTCTTGTTTGCCCCCCAAAACTGACCCTAATATTCTAAATGCATTTATTTACGGTTCATATCCGTATTTGGGTCACTCAAATTGATATGTATACCAAATTTCAACTTAATCGGTCCATTACATTCGGAGCAAATTGGCTGTGATAGAGGGACAGACAGACAGACAGACACACGAGTGATCCTATAAGGGTTCCGTTTTTTCCTTTTGAGGTACGGAACCCTAAAAATTGTGTCACGATGTCCGTTCGTCAGTGTCTGTACGTATCTATTATTTTACATTAATCTTTTTATGAATCTCTCCATAAACATTACTCCTATTATGTTGTAAGGTCATACACAACGCACGCGCAACCAACCACCATTACCAAACTTGTCTGTCATGCGATGACGTACTTTAGACGCCTATAAACATTCTCTGCGATCATTTCCATAATGACGCTGTTATGGTAAACTTTGCTATTATAAATAAATAAGGCGTACTATGACGTCCGTGATGACTATCTTCTTTTGTTTAGATTAAGAGATTAATTTAGCGGAAAACATTATTTTGAAGGGGCAATAGACGAGAGCTTGAACTGGTCGAGAGGTCGTGAGTCATTTTCCGTTCATTGCACTGTTTAACTGAATCGTACGACAAGCGTATCAGAATTTCAGTTTTAAGAGGGATTTTTAACAATTAGCAGTTTGGTTGTATCTTAACTGAAAAACAAATAACATAACATCATTTTTTACAAAAATATAACAACCAGCTTCCTTTTTTTGTTAATTTATTTTTTATTTTTCCCATTTTACTGATGGTATAACATCATCAAGATAAGCAAAGTGAATTAAATACGTATTATCGAATCTAACTCAAAACCTACCCAAGTAAAGTTAATAAAAAAATATATGGGACTACCGCGTAAGCTTCTTCTACAAAAAGAAAAAATAATTTTCAAAAATAGGTACACAATTGACGGAGAAATCTGTGAAATTCCTATATAACTTGAAGATTTCCCTCGATTTTCAAGGGATCCTGTGATCAGATTCTGACTTGGTGATAATGAGACCATTTCGAAAGTATATCCTACGAAACAAAAAAAGAATATTCAAAATCGGATCACAATTAACGGATAAATCGGTGGACATACATAAATAAAAAATAAAAAACATACATACAGTCGAACGTAGAACATCCTCCTTTTTCGAAGTCATTTATAAACAAATAACATAACATCACATCTCTATTCGCCGAACGCTTAGGCATAGGTGTACATATATATAATCGGTCTTTCCCGCTCGTTAATACCCCGTCGTCAACACTATTAACGACTGGGAATGTTTTGTTCCACTCGTTAACGGTGTTGAAGAACGCGACATTTTTTTCCCAATCGAACACCTCTCGTTCCGCGTCTAGTTCAAGAGTCAGATAGGTTTAAAAAAAGTGCTTTAATTAGTTACTTTCAACTTTTGAATCCAGAAAATGAACAACTAAAAGAAAGGTCTATAAAGTGTTTTGTAGCGAATTAAATATATATGTAGCGTATTAAATATATATTCTACCTGCAGTAACAAAAGATAGGCAATTGCTTATGACGATGCTGCCAGGAACAAACAATAGATGAACCACACCACCCCAGTAGCTTGATCTTGAAATAGCCAATGACCGCGTGGCATACTGCACACTACCATTTATAATCCACGGTAAGTTTAAAAATATTGCATTAAGTGACGATTCGCCTCCTGCATTCGGTCATGCGATCACGTCAGAGTTAAGTGCACCTGGTGGTTCGAGTGGCCAAATTGTGCTTGTGTATATAAAAAGAAAACATGGGACCGTTCTTCTTCATGGTGGTCACCAATACTATGTTAGAAAGGCACATAATAGTGGTTTAACTATTTGGAGTTGTAGTTAACAAAGTAAATTAAAGTGCCGCGGTGTTTTGAGAATCAAAGTAAGTGAATTATATTTTAAAGGGCTGAACTATATTACTTGTTATAGTAATTTGACGCGCACTATAACGTATATTTGTATTTCAATAATAAATTCATAACATTTATTTTGATCATCTATGATTTCTACAATTCATAAACATTTAAGTTTTAGGCATTTCAAATGTAAACATTGAACGTAAAACGATATCGTTATAAATTTAGTGCCTCAAAAATCGTGATTAAAGCACTTTCAATAACCATTATATCCTTCATCATTTCACTTTTCTTTACCCTGACTCCTAAACTAGACGCGGAACGTGGGGTGAACGATTGGGAAAAATATATCGCATTCTTCAACACTGTTAACGAGTGGAACAAACATTCCCAGTCGTTAATAGTGTTACCGACGGGGTATTAAAGAGCGGGAAAGACGCCATAAAATACACGCAGTCAGTGTAGGCTCTGAAAATTATTGTTCGTCTAAATAGACTCCCGCAATGAAAAGTCAGCATTGTTATTCATAGTTTTGTAAGATGGAAGCATTGGCGATAAGGCACAAGTCCAAAGTTGAAAACCAGCGTCAGGCACTAGCTGTCTGGCATTTTTGCTGAACTCAAACTCAAACTCAAACTCAAAGCATTTATTTCAAATAAACCAATTACAGGCACTTTTGAATTGTCAGGAGGTCGGTCAGTCAGAAAGATGAAGCTAGTTGGCCTTTGGCGCATCTGTAAGGCCTGCTAATTTCTTATATCGCACTTTACACTTTTTATTTGATTTAATAGAAAAATATCTGCTGTATATTATACAGGGTATAAGGGACTGCCATTATCCATATTACACCCTTTTTTTCCAGTTACTATTCCTTTATTTCAATGTAAAATTACATTTTCTGTATGGAGCACTCCATTTATGTAAATAAAACGTCTAAAATAAGAATAAAATCTGCAATGGATGTTCAAAAAACTCTAACGAACGACGCTCGAAATCAGCTGTTCACTTTCTACCTAGGCTCACTCCGCTGCCGTTCACCACGTGCATTTTGCCACAGTAACGATACATTGCGTAATAAAACAGGTTTATTGGATTTCCATAACGTTCCTGAAATTATTTCACGTACCCGTCATCTTAGTATGATATACTGAATTCACCCCATCAGTCTGCAGAGGGTTGTCCCCTTTGTCTCTTACACCCTGTATTGTGTCATGTGTGCTTTTTAATCTGTGCTAAATAAATGTATTTTCTTTCTTTGTTTCATGTTGTCATACTTACTCTCGATATGACCACATTACCTAGATTTTTTTTACATCAACGGCGTGTGCCTATCTGCTGCGCCTAATGGCCCATTTCAGCACTAATGCCAGACAGACGCTGTCTGACCCTGGTTTTCTAATGAACCTTTAGGGACGAGTGACGGACATATAACAACCAATTAGGTCGATTAACTCGATCCTGTGCTATAACTCTCATCCCGCTACTGTCCATGTCTTCAATTACTTTTCACTCACATAATTTTTCTTGAAGAAATATACATAAATACTAGACAATAAACAAAATAATAAACCTGACAAATTTTTATAACACAATACCTCTTTCAATTATTATTTGTGCCATTTGAATGAATTCTGGCAGGTTTTGCCCAAATATATCCTCCGATACCGTAATAATATTAACATTTCGTGCGGCTCTTAAGTAAGGATCGTAGCAGTTTCTGTAGTTTCTGCCTCTTCTTCCTCGCTTCACTCTTGACAGAGCGGTCGTGGTCACAATGAGCTTTGTACAATCGCAGGTGTTGTCGTAACTCGCCTCACGATTTCCCTCCATCTGGTTCTGTTAGATGACAGTCTGGCGCATTCACTAACAGGGCTTCCAACTGCGGATTTAATATGGTCGGTGACCTCCCGCGTGGCCTATTACCTTCTACTCTGCCCTGCACAACTAGACGCTCTATGGAGTCTTTATTCCGTCTCAAGAAATGCCCAAAGAACTTCAGTATTCGAGACTGTACTAGTGCTGATAGACGCTGTTTGATGCCGAGGTCTTGGAGTATGGACACGTTTGTGCGGAATTCTGTCCACGAGATCTATACGAGTAGATTATCTCTCGATCGATTTCTAGAGCATCTACTTTTTTCTTTTCCAATTCTCATAATGTCCACGTCTCAGCTGCGTACTTCTGTACGCAGCTGAGACGTGGGGAATACGAGTATACGGATGAGCCTGATCATCTTAGTGGCTTTAGTAATGTTGTGATTCCTCCATATTTTTTTTAGCTTGTCCATTGCTCCTCTAGCCATAGCCATGCGCCGTTTCACCTCATCCACGCAGCTGCCATTGTTCGCAATCATAGCACCAAGGTATACGTAGGACTGAACTACACCGCAGTTCGCAATCTGTGTCACATCTGGCGAGTTATTGTTGCTAGTTTCTGCCTAATCCCATGGAAATAGGGCATGAGTTTATTTATGTATGATTTTTCTATACCTATTTACGCTACGAACAATAATTAAAACAATACTCCGACCATTACACAAGACCGTTTCCAAAGTTCGAGAGAGATAGCCCTTCGAAGTTACAAGTGACACAAGTTTCAAGCGACGTGGTAGTTCCTCTGGGACTGACAGTATGTATGTACTGCCAACCTGTTGTGCAACCACTTGCACTTGCAGCGCACAGACGTGTTCGTTAGCAATATTTAATCAATAATTTATTTAATAATAGTGACCTCCTTTAGTGCATTACTGTCGTAATGCATATGTAAAATTTTGCTTAGTGTGTAGTTTTGTTAATAATGGACATAAAATAGTGAACTTGTAATAAAACAAAATGGATAACAGCCCCTTTAATCCAAGGGGCCCAGTGCAACCCTCCGCCTCACCATCGAAGACGACGACGCCAAACCCAGCCCTCAAGCCGGCCACGGCTGATGTTATTTCGACGCCCGAGATTCAAAAATGGATGTCGGCCATCGAGCAGCACCTACACGAAGTTTGCTCTATTGCCGCGGAAGGAAAACTGAACTCGGAGCAGAAATTGAAAATTTCTACCCTATGCCGTAAAGTAGGTTCTGGCACCTCACAAATGGCAGTCCTATATCAGTCGCTCAAGCAGAAAGCTATTCATGCATATAACATGGTTGATGAACTCCAAGAAAAACGCGACCTGACGGAACATATTTCAGACCTCAAGCAGACGATAAAGGACTCTGGTTCTGCGGGAAATGCTTCTTTTGCCGATATGGTGAAAAAGGGATCAAATGATTTTGTACGACCCAATAACCTAAGCTCTGTTGCCATTTATCCTAATGATAAATTTAAATCAAGTGACGAAACGAAAGAACTCGTCCAAAAGATCATACGGCCCGAGCAAATGAAGCTGCACGTTCGTGGTGTCCGGAAAACCAAAAATGGAGGTGTAATTATCAGTACCGAGACAAAACATGACGCTGATAAACTGAAGCACGCAGTCCAGCTCTCCACATCTGGACTTACCGCTGACGAACCCAGCAAGCGCAGACCTCGGATCGTGGTTGTAGGAGTGCCGACTGCCTTGTCTGAAAACGAGGTGTTTAGGTGCATTTTCGAACAAAACGTAGCCGACAAGTTACCAGCGATGTCCTTGGAATCCTTCTTGACCTTGATAAAACTTAGCCACAAATCGGGGAAGAGAGATGCTACGACCTGTAACTACGTTGTTGAAGTTTCAGCCAATATACGTAAAGCCCTTATCCCTCAATCAAGGCTTTTTGTTAATTGGACGTCCTGTCCTGTCAGGGACTTTACATTAGTAACAAGGTGTTATAAATGCCAGCAATATGGCCATGCAGCAAAAACTTGCCGAGAGGTCATTTCTACGTGTGGTCACTGTGGTGACGCAGGCCATTCGGTGTCCGAATGTGCGAAGAAAGCCGATATCCCAAAATGTGCAAGTTGCTCACGCTTTAAAAAGCCCAGTGATCACAAAACGGGAGACGCTGAATGCCCTGCAAGGAAAATAGCAGAGTACAGGTATATTAACTCCATCGATTATGAGGGCACCTAGTGCGTCATACTCGAGGCCAGACTTCCGTTTTGCTTGTTGCTGACTCAACAATATACCTGACCACTGCGATGTCCTACTTACCATCGATTTGTTGCTGGCTAATCAAATTAGCTGATCGCTTCAAAAAATGCCTTTAAAGTGATTTATGCAATATTTGTTTCAACCTATTATAATTATTAATACTGCAGACGCAATCATAATCGTGTAACTAAGTGCTAACAACTTTTTCCGTAAATAATATAGAAATTAACTACATGTTTAAGACCTTAATTATTAGTATTTAAGTATATATTAACATAATTAACTAACTATTGCACTATTCATAAAACTTATGTCAAATATTTGTTAAGAAATCAGTTGACCTAATAGTAATTGTAAGAACTCATGTCGCCTGTGATACAGGTTTAACCTAGTACAGGCATCATACTTTGTAATACCTACATTATTTCTAAGATTTATACTGTATATTTCCAATTTTTATTTTTGAATAAATTTTATTATTATTATTATTATTACTTATAAGTGTGATGTATTGAGGGAGCGACCCTCATACATTTCGGGAACTTCGATCGTGTTAATTTATTAGAATAGAACGTCAGGTTGTTGGTTTGATTGGTTCAATGCTGGTCGTGCTCCACAACCATAACTACTTGATTAACATTTGAAAATATTGTTGGAGCTACTGAAGATTTGCCTTTGTATTACATAATTGCATAGCACAGGTGTGAGTACTATGTACTATAGAGCTACCATTACCATTACCGGGTAATATGTCTTTCATTGACTTAAATGTGTCCTGGGGGCTGAGAGTATGTCATGCTCACTCAGATGTGGCGCGAGTGTTGGATCATTTAGCTCCCTTCAAAATGGTTGATCTGAATGGTACTGAATCGTCATGTTCGTGAACGGGCGCCATCAGTTGGTACTGGTCATCGCTTAGCATCCACGGCTTATTTATTACTCTGGACGTATACGTTTTTAGTTTTAAATCGTTCTCTCATATTTATAAATTCAACATTAAAGATATAACTAATATTTTTGTAAAAAAATAATAATTTAAATGAGTGTCCATGGAGTTTTTGGCCGGTTCTTCTCCATAGGTACCTACTATGCTTTGGAATAATCAACTGGCTTCATATTTCTGTCTGACCGACTTATCTCTCTTTCTATTTGTTTAACATATATTGTGTATTAATATAATATAAGCTTAACATGTTACCGTCTTGAGACATATGTACATTATAATTTAGTTCAAACTCCCGGTGGGATCGCTTCTGGCTGGAATGAAAGACGGGCAAAAAATTCAAAAGCCCGATTTAAGAGATTGTTCAACATTTTTAGGTAATATTTTCCTATCTTACACGTGCGCATTAATATAAGTAGGCACTTGTACATAAAAGGTATGGAAAAGGTAGAATATTTACGGTGTTTTTTTTTTATAAAATCGCGTATAAGCGACTTCGATTATTGATTTATACTTCAAATTCTACCTGCAAATGAGTTTTACACTTGACGCTTCCCGTGACCCAAAGGCTGGCTTTTATCTTGGGCAGATGCTTATTGTCTTGGGTACATTTACCATTCGCCAGCGATGCAGACGAATTTTTCGACGCCATGGTTTAGTTAAGTTAGGAAGTATTACAGTGTTATTATTTCAAATTAATTAGGTATAAGTTGTTATTTGTGTATTTTTTTGTTTATTTCTGAGTAGGTAAACCATCTTCAATGATTTTATAAAACATATTTTGGTAGGTAGGTACTGTAGAATGAAATGTATGTTTGTAATGTGAATAAAATGTATGTTTGTAATATGTGGGGCGTAGACTAATAGATGAGAAACTTGAATTATTTTACTTTATGTGTCATGTTCGACAAAACCGTAGCCCGATTGGTCAGAGCACTAGTTTTCCCGATTTTCATGTATGGAGTTGAGACGTGGACAATCCGAGCAAGAGAAAGACAGAGGATAGACGCATTCGAAATGTGGTGCTGGAGGTGGATGCTCCGAATACCATGGACAGCCAAACGCATAAATGTGTCTGTCTTTTCCCAACTCGACATAAAGACCCGATTGTCTACAGTTTGCTTACAGCGTATTTTGACCTATTTCGGCCACATAATGCGAAAGGGAGATAGCAACCTTGAAAAGCTGGTCATTGTTGGCAATACCGAGGGAAAGAGAGCACGAGGCCGGTCGCCAACACGATGGTCCGACCAAGTAAAACAAGCTACGTCCTCAAGCAAACTTCAGCAGGTGGTGATGGCAACGTTGGACCGGAGTTGATGGAGGCAGATTGTCCGCTTAAAGGGGTGCAGTGACCACGATCCTCAGTAATGAGGGACCGATTGAAGAAGAAGTCATGTTCATGAACGGGCGCCGTCAGTTGGGACTGGTCTTAGCTGCCACGGCTTATTTTAATTATATTATTTTTGAATTGTTTTTGTAATATTTTATTTTTTTGCTTGTTTCTATTTATTGTACCTACTCTGGGCGCTTTTAACGTGTAATTTTTTATTTTTTATTTTTACATCGTTCTCACATTTAGTTATAAAATCAACATTATAGATGTAACTAATATTTTTGTAACAATTTAATTTATCAGAATGTCCATGGAGTTTCTTGCCCGTTCTTAGGTACCTACTACGCTTTGGAATGGGCATGTAGCTTCATTTTTCTTACTGACCGACTCCTTGACAATTCAAAAATGCCTGTAAATGGTTTGATTGAAATAAATGATTTGAGTTTGAGTTTATGATTATCAGTTTAACTCAGATAAACATGTATACTACTTTTTTTCACTGTAGTTTTTTCCGAAACGAAAACCTAATACTTTTCAGTCAAAATGAATTCCAAATTCACTTGAATGATCGCATGCAAGCACATAGTCCTGACAGCCTGAACGACATGGTGCCTTTGCATGTAAACTTTACTGTACCTACAAATAAAGGCGTTTTTCCGTGTGTTTTATTTTGAATTTTAGTATCCAAAAAAATAATCTTCGTTCCCATAGAACATAAAAGCGAGTACCTAGTAAAAAAAAACCCAACCTTTATTGTAGTAAGTTAGAGCTTCGCCGAAAGAAAGTAAATAATTGTCTTTTCCGTTGAAACCGTTTATTACTCGCTGTGACGAAAATACTATGATGGTAAAGCCTTTTCACACAATACAATATTGTTTATAATTTTAAATTGAAATATTTTTATACTTCTTGATCAGCTATTGAGTCATTTACAAGCCCATAGCAGTCCACTGCTTCACATAGGCCTCTTAAATAGCACGCCACTGCTGGACACAGGTCTTTTAAATAGCACACCATTGTAATTGGACATAGGTCCCTTTAAAAACGCGCCACTATTGGACATAGACCTCTCAAATAGCACAACACTGTTGGACATCGGTCTCTTTAAATAGCGCGCCACCGCTGAACATAGGGGTCTTAAATAGCACACCATCGTAATTGCACATAGGTCTCTTAAATAGCACACCATCGTAATTGGACATAGGTCTCTTTAAAAACGCGCCACTGTTGGACATAGACCTCTCAAATAGCACAACACTGTGGGACATCGGTGTTCTTTAAATAGCGTGCCACTGCGGAAACAGATGTCTTTATTAGCGCGCCACTACTGGACACAGATCTCTTTAATAGCGCGCCACTGCTGGACATAAGTGTTTTAAATAGCACACCACTGTAATTGGACATAGGTTTCTTTAAAACCACGCCATTCTTGGACATATACCTCTTAAATAGCACAAAACTGTTGGTCATCAATCTTTTTAAATAGCGCGCCACTGCTGGACACAGATCTCTTAAATAGCGCATCATTGCTGGAAATAGGTCTTTTAAATAGCACACCACTGTAATTGGACATAGGTCTCTCTAAAAACGCGCCACTATTGGACATAGACCTCTTAAATAGCACAACACTGCTGGACATAGGTCTTTTAAATAGCGCACCACTGCTGGACATAGATCTCATAAATAGCGTGCCACTGCTGGACACTGTAATGTTCGTGTTTTTGTACTTACTTTTTGGCTATTATAATGTTAATTTGTTTATCTTACTCTCTCTCCATGTAACTGAATGGCCATTGCCTGGTGGTTAAGCATTCCTAGACCTCTGTAATTTTTATTATTAAGGTTTTTCTGTTGATTTATAATACTCTCACAATGTTTGTTTACCTTTTGTAATGTCAGATGATGACAAGCCTAGGTCTTTCATTTTTAAATTTTACTGTGGGTGCAAGGAGGTTAGGTTGTATAGGTATTTGATATGAGACCTGGTTATAAATTACTTTACTTTTCTTTTTATGTTCTAGAAATCTTAAGTCAAAATTTGAAAGGCCGATCATCTACGAAAAGATGAAGGGAGCCGGGCGGTGAGGTTCATTCTACTTTTGGTCACAGAACACTATACTCCTTAGCGCTTTTGGTGCTCGAGTCTGCAAGTCTTGTGATTTAAGTATAGGTCGGTGGAAGGGCAGTTCCCTCCTCTCCGACATAAGAGAAGTTCCCTCCTCTTTGAAGATTACAAGTTATGCTGGAACAACATTGAAGCTACGCAATTTTCCAATCCTTGACGTCTCCAGAGGGTTGCTAAGCTGGTGATGCCTAACCCTGGCGTCAGTATTATCACCTGACGCAAGAGGACACAAGCCAGTGCATAATATTACTTCATGTTACAGAAAACATCATTATATATTCAAGCCTTGACACTCCGACGGCTGGTGGCTCTCGGACCTCTTGATACGACCTGCTCCTCCGAGGTCGGCGACTTGGAAGCCTGACTCGAGGTTTCCCTCCAAGAAACCCCTGGACCTCTCACTCTTAAGGACGGACCTAAAACGTAACTTGTCCCCGGTTTCCCTGGCCTCTTATTATCCTTCAGTTAGGACCCTCCAATACCCATTCGTTAGGGCCTATTAAACCACCTAAATTGTATTTTATTTATTAAATTGTTTACTCTTTAATTTTTTTTTTCTTCTTAAGCTAGGACTCCTCCAGTTCTGATAATAGGTAGGTGGTAGTTTTATCTCTGACCTTACATTTTTCCCCTCCCGGAAAAATGTAATGTTACAACACGGATCTCTTAAATAGCGCGTCACTGCTGGATATACGCTTATTAAATAGCGCTCTACTGCTGGAATAAGGCCTATCAAATAGCGCGCCCTTACTGGATATAGACCTCTTAAACAGCTCGCTATTGCTAGACATAGGCTCCTCCAATCGCGTGCTTTTAGGCTCTCAGCACTTTGATCCAGTCATTACATATTTGTTTGATGATTATTGTATACTAACTTCCGTTGAAATAACGCGTTATTTCTTCTTTTTAAATTTTTTTTTTCTTCTTAAGCTAGGACTCCTCCAGTTCTGATAATAGGTAGGTGGTAGCTTTATCTCTGACCTTACATTTTTCCCCTCCCGGAAAAATGTAATGTTACAACACGGATCTCTTAAATAGCGCGTCAGTGCTGGATATAGGCTTATTAAATAGCGCTCTACTGCTGGAATAAGGCCTATCAAATAGCGCGCCCTTACTGGATATAGACCTCTTAAACAGCTCGCTATTGCTAGACATAGGCTCCTCCAATCGCGTGCTTTTAGGCTCTCAGCACTTTGATCCAGTCATTACATATTTGTTTGATGATTATTGTATACTAACTTCCGTTGAAATAACGCGTTATTTCTTCTTTTTTTATTTTTTTTGCTCGACTCCTAAGTTTCGGAGCGTGGTGTTAAATAGCTCATAATCTTTCTCAACAGTTGGGCTATCAAATGCAAAAAGATTTTTTCAAATCCGACTGATGTTACGGTTTTAGTGTTGATCGATTTTTCAAATGCTTTCGATACCGTCAGTCACGAAGTCCTTTTATCCATCCTCTCCTATCGCATGGTCTCTCACGAGGTTTTGGAATGTTTTTCTTCCTTTCTTCGGGGGCGTCAGCAATCAGTTCTTGTTGGTGACTCTAACTCCAGCTGGTGTGATCTTGAAGCTGGCGACCCTCAAGGCGGCATTTTATCTCCACTTTTGTTCTCTATCTTTATAGATCTCATAACTTCCGGGCTTCAGTGTGCGTATCATCTTTACGCTGACGACTTACAGCTCTACTGTCAGGCAGGTCTTATCCGGTGCGATCAAGGAGCTAAATCGGGATTTACGAGTTGTCAAAAACTGGTCTGATCGTTTTGGGGTGGCGGTTAACCCAACCAAGTGTCAGGCTATCATTGTAGGGAGCCCCTATAGCTTGAGGAAGCTGAATGGTTTAACGGTGCCACCGGTTACCTTTGATGGCACAGTGATTCTGTTTAGCTCTGACGTCAAGGATCTGGGTTTGCATATTGACACTTGCATCGACTGGCGTAAGCAGGTCGCGATTGTGAGCAAGAAGGTCAATGGAACGCTGCGGTCGCTCGATAGAGATAGAAATATTCTCCCATCACACATTAAGGCAATGCTTGTACAGTCCCTTATCTTCCCCATAATTGACTATGGTGATGTGTGCTACTATGACCTGAATGCAGATCTCCTCAATAAACTTGACCGACTTCTTAATAGCTGCATTCGATTTGTTTTGTAGTGTGTTGTGTTTGTCAATCTCCGCAAGTATGATCATGCATATGCACATCGATCGCTTTTAAAGTGGTTGCCTATCCGGCAGCGCAGAGCTCTGAGGGCTTTGAAAACCCTGTTTTCTCACCTTCACAAACCCACTTCTCCTTCTTATCTGATTTCTCTTTGTCAATATTTATGCGCTGCACATAGAAAGAATCTTCGGTCCGAGAAAAATCGTCTTCTTCGTTGTCCTTCTCATCGCTCTGGTCTTCTTTCTTTGTCAAACTCAAACTCAAAGCATTTATTTCAATTAAACCATTTTTAATTGAAACAAGACGGTCAGTTAGTCAGAAAGTTGAAGCTAGATGCCCATTCCAATACGTAGATCACTATGGAGAAGAACGGACAAGAAACTCCAAGGCCCAGGCGGTTTTCCTTTGGAATGCGCTCCCTCAGAATATCAGGACGGTAACCAATCAGTTCACATTTAAAGTGAAAGCTCGAGAACACATACACAAGAAGTTGGCAGATTCGTCTCAGAATTAAGTTGTTGTAGGTTTTATTGTTTAACTCTCATAACATTTTTTTTTTCTTCTATATTGTTTTTTGTTATTGCACCTACTATGTATTATCTCTGCATCACCCTAAGGTAGACTGGTAGAAAATGCCCAAGGCATTAAGTCCGCCTTTGTACAGGTTTTGCTTGTGCATAAAGTTTTAATAAATAAATAAATAAATATTTCCATTGATTAGCGCGTTCAAACAAACAAACTTTTCAGCTTTATTATTAGTTATCCCATTACATTAATAATCCAGGTGACCCAATTCCAACAACTCTTTTTAGGTCAAGGATTTATCACGGGTCAATCAAGGGAGCTATAATCCTTCTTGATAAATTGATGTGTTATTATTTACCTTTAAAACAATATCGCACCCCCAGTGTGACAAAGGCGTAAGAAGAACATACTAACATTACAGGAGAGCAAAAAAACTGTTTGGTCTGGTATATCTATTTAGCATTTGATCTTATGATCTTTTATATACCATTAAACAGTAAAAAAATCAAGCTTTTTTTTTTTTCAACAATGAAATGAAATGAAATCGTTTATTCTGTAAATAAGATATCGGAACCACTTTTACACGTCATATAAAAAATATAAAAACAAGCTTGGGGAAGCCGACATTTCCTATCTGACTACCCCTGAGAAGAAATGGCGAAACAAACTCAGGGGACAAAGTCTCTTTTAAAGTCCAGACATAATCTTGGTCAGATCATATGAGGACCATGTAGATCCGTGTCTGAAATGGTCTTTTGTGGAAAGAACCACACAATTTTGAGTGGACATGTCCAGCCAGTGCAAGCATTTGTCAGTAAACGTGTAGCTCAACTCAGGATTTAATATTTCAGATACCTCAAATTGTCGTGTATAAAGAATAATTAATATTTTAAGTTTTACTCACGTTTATGGACCTTTTAATCTGAAAAAATGTAAAACTTATGTGACGCGACAAATGTCTTTTTTGGTATAATGGCTTAATTTTTTGTCAGATCTTAACGGACAAATTGAGCATTGTGTATCTTTATCTGCGCTATACGAAACTGCTATAAAAAAAAGTGACGTATTCTTACTTACGCCTTTATCGCACTGGGGATGTAATATTATTAGATATTTATATACCCCAAACCATTTTAATGTTTAATAGGGTCCTACGTATTACTTTGATCCGATCAAATACAATTGGTCGTGAAGTTTTGACGTGAATACGTCTTTAAATTTGCTTCCGTAGTGGGAAGCAATTCAGAAAACTGATGATAACAGAATCGGGGGATACGGTTTGGTGTTGCAGTTACTTATCTATCATCTGTATCCAAAATTTAATTACATCACTTGATAGCTAAAGGATCAAAGAATTCGGCTGAGTGGAAATTGTGACGCATCGCCTGCGGCGGAGGGGGTACCGCCATCATTTTGAGGTCGTTTCGCTGCGTCACACAATTTTTGTTTCGTATAAAATACCTACATAATACGTTCAAAGAAAATAATACCCACTACGTACACGTAAAACGTACGGCCGTGTCCACGGCAAGACCTCACCCCGATATTTTTTATTTTATAGGTACTCAGCCTTGTTTAAAAACAATGACATTAAGATTGCTTGTAGATTAAATATTAATTGACCGTTAATAGACCGCTGTATATTTTGTATTTTTTCTTTGTTATGTATTTTTGTGGTGCACAATAAAGTATATATAAATAATAAATAAATAAATAGCTCCCTCTATTATGTACGTTTTCTGAACTTGTTTTTGTGTGAAAAGGCTGTTATGCTAATAAGCGTACCTCGCTGAAACGAAGGTAGCGTGGACTGTCCTAACTTTAGCTTCGACGCATTTGTTTTGTCTAGTCTACTTTGACAATAGCGTTTTGACATGCACTAAACTTATCGTGGTTACTCCATATTAAGTAAGACAGGAATTATTTGGTGAATTATTATTGTTATAGTTAGTAACGACTTTATTCTGGAACCGACTTACTAAGGAATGGCAGATAGGCAGTCACTCCATGACTGTTGGTATAAAGCTGCGTCCTGTTAGACTGGAAGCTGACCCCAACGTAGTTGGGAAATGGCTAGGCAGATGAGGATGACTTACCTAATAAGGAATGGGTTGGGTATAAAATAATCTTGTACTAAAATTGTCTCAGTTATTCACGTGATTCCGTTTATTATCTCGTAACTGAGAAGGAATTATGAAAAACGGCTCAATCAGCTACCTCAGTAGGTGTGTCTAGAATTTTCTAATACCTTTTATAACGTTGCATATTGAGACACGAAACACCACACGCATAGGTGCACAAATTACGAAGTGGGAATGCAACAGATGAACATAATTATTCGTACTCGGTGTTCTCGAATACGTAGAGTGTACTTACATACGTATTTGGATCAACACAAGAGCTATCAAACATCAACAGCACTCGACTACAACTGCTAGAGGGTTGTTGTTGTTTACGTAATAGGTAGTACGTGGCAATACAACTGTAGTTTCTGCATCATCTGTGTCACAGTATTTATATCGACAGTAGCGAATCTAGGAAGAAACGTTCTCGACGGCACACTCATGCAGACGCGCGCATCTACGAGACATAAAAGTCCGCCTCGCGGTGCTCTCAGTCGCGGGTGCCGTGTTGAGACGAGTGGTCGTATTATATTAATCTCTGTCGCCTTCGCGCTTCTGTGTTTGCAGAATAGCTTCAAGATTCCCATAGCCAAAAGTAAAGAATTTTTGTGATAGTTTAGTTAGTTTAGTTCGGTGTCCAATAGAATCGGCACCAGTAAAATTTTAATGTAAATCCAAGATGGCGGCTGTGAAAATTTTCAATTTTATATTTTGACGAAAGAAAAAAGTCGCATGGAGGGCGGTGTCGTATAACATGTAGGAACGCTTTTTCGCGTGACGATTTCTACCTGTCAACTCCTACCGCAAGCTGCGTTAAAAGATCTTCGTTCCAATAAAACACTTTTCAATTTTACAAACATTAAGAGTGCCAACCCTAACGCTCCAACGGAGCGTAAGTAATTATTTCTACAAATAGGCCTAGTTTCCCTACTGTCCATTTATATTCTGTGTCTGTGTGCTGTTGAATAGTCATATTATTTTCTAATCGTATCATACTCATGCCCTACTTGAGGCCATGAGAGCCAGAGTGGCCTTAAAACATTGCACTAAACTTACCTCGGAAGCAGTTTTTCAAAATAAAATCGATATTGAAAAAAATAATGTTAGACGAGTCTGGCTCTCAGAGGCCATGGCTCTCAGAGGCCATGAGAGCCAGACTGCCAGAGTGGCCTAAAAACTCTTCTAAACTTACCTCGGAAGCAGTTTTTCAAAATAAAATCAGTATTGAACAAATGACAGTTAGGCCACTCAGGCGCTTTTTTTTTTTTTTTTTGAAATGGCAACTCAGAGTGTAACCACGAGGGGCTCGGACTCTTTAACCGGTCTATCCTGTGGTGCCTTAAGCTCCTAACGGATTTTTAAGGCCTCCAGCCAGGGGCATACTTAAAGCTAAATTAAAATTTTCCGTCTGCTCGCTAAGGGCACCCCCTGCGGGGTACGGACCTCGGCTTAGGGCAGAGTCGGAGGAGGGGGGAGGGTAACAAGGGACCGTCGGTGGCTGGATAAAATCAAGGTTTTGATTATTATCAGGGGGATTTAAAGCTACATGCTGCTCAGCTAAAGCGCGTGCTGGCGCTTCGTTTGAAAGCAAGGGTCGGGGAGGACTGATTAGTCGAGGATTTCGCGTTGGGCCTCGGCGGCGAGGTCGGAATGATGATCTTGTAGTGTGTACTCTTTTGCGAACTGTACTAGTAGACCTATGACTCTCCTGGAGGAGAGTGATGGGGTCGTCTGGGTCGGTCAGTGCATGCCGTGGGCGGCGGGTCCTGCTAATGGTAGAGGGGGTATAATTGGCGGCCTGAACAACCAACGGGTTGCGGTGAGTGGCGGCAGAGTCTAGGAAGCGCTTTGAAGCGCGTTTCATAAATTGGGCTATGGTGGGGATTTTTAGCTCCACGTGGAGGCTAGTGTTCCGCACGAACCAGGGGGCTCCCGTACTCAGGCGCTCATGGCCTCAAATTTTTTAAAGGAGCGGCGCTAGTGGACCCGAGACAGCGCTCTTAATATCAACCAGTAAAAGTTCCGTCAAAATCGATCGAGCCGTTTCGGAGATTAGCTGGAACAAATAGACAGACAGATATTTTTTTTTTTTTTTTTTGTTATAAGTACTGTATATATCGCCAACCCGCCTGCCAAGCGTGGCGATTATTGCCAAAAAAATTAACTAAACTAATACTTTAGCTGGGAGGAAGAAGTGGCGCAACAAACTTTCATATTGAGACACGAAGCAACAAAATACGATCTAGAGGAATGCTTTTACTTAGATCGAATTTTGTTGTTTTGTTGCAAAAAATACGATCTAGAGGAATGTTTTTCCTTAGATCGAATTTTATTGTTTCGTGTCTCAATATGAATCGTTATAAAAGGTATTAGAAAATTCTATACACACTTACCGAGGTCTCTGATTGGGCCGTTTTTCATAATTCCTTCTCAGTCACGAGACAATTTTTTTTTTTAAAGAGTGGTGGTGGTGGTGTGGAGTGTTTTTTTTAAGCGTATACATTGACCCACGAGTTGCCTACTCTATATAGGCGAGTTCGATGTACAGCAAGATGTGTGTATTCCTGTTATTTAAACTATGAATAAAAAACTAGAAAGAAAGAAAGAAACGTTTATTTGCAGTAAACATGACGCAAAAACACAAACACAAAAATAACAAGTTGGGGGAAGATACGCGTCACATTCACGTAAAACGGCCATCGCGCAACATAAAGCTAACACAAAATCACGCCAGTAGGTAATCCCCTAAGGATTAGGCAGAGGTGTTCCTATACTCGTATTACGGCCACATGTCGCCAGACGTTTTAACTACTATAAGAACAGCTGAAAAGCAGTTTATCAAATCACTTTGTGTATATTTTGACAGTATCTATCAACCGAACTTTTACTGGCAATCCTAATACTCTTTACACCGAAACGCAGCATCATTGGCTTGAACTGAATATAAAATAAAAAGCATTGATACAATTCAATTATCTTTATAGGTGATTAGGGAGAGAAATTCAACTTTTGAGATCTGAAATTGTTTAGTTCGGCGCTCTGATCACAGTATAAAATTAAATTATCTGATTGGATCATTTCACCCATACACTTAATTTAAGTTATACCCGAATCGCTTTAGCGTGACAATAGTGGCCATTGCCCTTTCCCTAATACCTCTCCGTAGGAACCAAATTAATAGACTGTGTATGGTTTTTCGTTATTAGAACATGTTGCAGATCACGATCAGGACGTTAACGGATTTTATTATAGTTTTTGAAATAATAAATGCTAGGAAATGTAGGTGGGTCAATGACCGCTATTGCCACGCTAAAGCGATTTGGGTATATTCAATATCATAAGCAACTAGCTGCTGCCCGCGGCTTCACCCACATGGCTTTTTTTTAAATAAAATTAGCCTAAATTACTCCTCATAACATCAGTAGGCCTAGCCATGTTACAAACGTTTCGTATCGAATCTTTTTCTACAATCGTTGACGCCTCGTCGTAAGGGACTATAGAAAACGATAAGTTGGTAGCCAAGTTGACACGACTGAGTCGGTCGCTCGTACTACAACGTATTTAGAAAAAACCTATACTTTAGTCTATAGTGAGCGTTCCTACAAACGTCAAACTAACGTCAAAGTTACAGTTGTGTACTTAGTGCCCGGTCATTTATTCCGATAATTTTTATGGGATGTAGCGATCAATGTTGTAGAAAGGATCAGATTTCATTCTAACATTTTGAACGATCTGATAAGTTGTAAACTTGTCTACGAATTTTCTATTCGTTTGTTCTGACCACGTGACTTAAAGTTGAGATGATGTCATTCCTATACATTTGTTTATTTTTCTATTAGCGTTATCGATTGTAGATTGTCAACTTGACTAAGCCCACAGTTATCTTCCAGCGAAAATCCCGTCAAAATCAGTCCAGCCATTTCGGTGATTAGCCGGAACAATCAGATTTTTATTTTTTGTTCCTTATACGGTATGTACTTTCATAATCATAGAGTAAAAAGCTGTTATTTTGACATTACAAACAGATACTTCAATTTTGTTTATTTGTATACATATGTGAACCACTGTGCTCCTTTATATTATTAAAATTTCAGAACAAAACGTAATACATTCTACCAAATTGATAGGTACTTAGCAGTGATTTGAATTTCAAATGAAAGCTCAAGGCAATCTGAACCTATAATTATAATTACTATTGAAACTCGAGAATCCTAATTATTAGTAGTTTCAATAACTTTTGGATGACGTGCTTTTGAAGTTAATAAACATAGAGGTTGATTTTCAAATCGCTCGTAGGAATGTGTGGTCTGCTCCAAAAGTATGTGATGAAAATTTAAGCAAATAGAACACACAAAGGCTCATTTTCATTGGTCAATAGAGCTCGTATGCGGGGTGCTGGAGATTTCTATAACGCATGCCATAGCCCGTTTTCCCGTATATATAGGATGTATCTATTCAAACACGAAATATTTTTAATTGAAATGATTATTTTTTTAAATCTGTGATTAATATTAAAAAGAAAATTACTTGATAATAATATGATGATTACGTATCAAAAGGCACCGCGCTCGTGCCGCCACCGTCACCGCGTCCGGGCGGGTCATTATAGAACAAGCAAGTAAAGGTTTTTTTGCAAAATGTCTCAAGCAATTTTAAAATTATAATAATTATGTAAAAATAAAAACACTTAGATGAATTTTTTTTTCGGTGTTATGGCTTTTTTACTGCCTATAGATGTTTCTCTTAAAATATTTCGTGTATGAATAGATACACCTTTTATAATACGATCCATATGCCCGTATTCGGGGAACCTTTTTCATTAATCGATAGAGAAAAATTGCGGTAAACAAAGAACCTGCACCGCACGTTTGGCAGTTGCTTTGAAGGCTCATTTTCAATGGTCATTTTCATTGGATGTGAGTCTCCGAATGCTTTTTACCAACCGATGAATTCCATTGGTCGCTACGGGAAGTCCCCGCATGCAGTATATCGTCCGAGAAAATGAGATAGATAGATAGAATACTCTTTATTATGTACACCATACAAATTACAGATATAAATGTAGAACTGTTACATAGGGTGTCACAATGGGCGGTATTATCGCTAAAAGCGACCTTTTGCAGACAACCTTTGGATGGATCAAAAGTAGAAGGAGAGACAATACTGCAGGTAGTAGCATAAGCTAGATAGTTATCCATATATATATATATAAATATATATATATGTATACATACAATAATAAACATGATACAAGAGCAAGGAACTTTAAGTAATGATGATGTTTAAGGAGAGAGGAAGTGATTTTTAACCAGAATTTTAAAAGTGGACAAAGATTGAGCATGCCTTATCGAGACGGGAAAGGCATTCCATAACCGTACTGCTTGAACTGTAAAAGACTTGTCATAAAAACAAGTGGAATGCAGTGGCATCTCTAGTCCCAAGTTTTCCGATGACCTCAGATATCTATTATCTGTGTCATTAAGGAACTTGAAACGTTCTTTAAGATAAGAGGGGGTTTTAGGATTGAGAATGAGAATGAAGAAAAAACCAAACTTGTGGTTACCGTCTTCTAGTGCCAATCAATGTAATAATTTTGTAATTGAATACTTTAATTTGTTTAGTTGCAATAGTGATTTGTTGAACTTAAACCCGAAATACTGATTTGAAAACACCTTAAAGATGTTTTTCATTTGACACGGCATTGCTTGTTCTAAGCTTAAGCTAAAACCACATGTATTACCATGTCTACAGAGGTACAGGGGAATACTACATTGAAGTACAGGGGTAACAAACACAACATTGTGAGCTAAATACCTACTTTGTATTCCATTCGTAAACAAAATTTCCACAATCGCACGACTTGAAAATCGTTCACTTCGTCATAATAAACTCACATTTAAATGAAGAACTCAGTTAACTACATCACTTCAACTAAGTATTACGTAAAGGAAATTACTTTGAGAAGTAATGTTAAGTGAGAAACTCATAAACTCATAAGTTATATGACTTCTACCCTACTGGAAATTGATTGTGGGAATATTTTATCAAGGAAAAGGTTCGTTCTGGCGTAGTTGCGTTGTAATTATTGAAAATGAATCTAACTGAAAATGTAAAAATAATCTTAGTTAAAAACTTTTGTAACTTAGGTACCTATACCTAAAATAAGGGCATTCATTCAAAGCAATAAAATGTAGATTTATCGATGACATTAGAACAAGGGAAATATTTAACTGACCCTCTTAAAACTAATTGACCTTCTAATGATGGACACTTTTTTAAATAATTGAGCCTCTTATTAACACTCTGGCCTTTTCTCATAATTTGTGACTAAGCTAGGGAACCCCGACCGAATGGTTTAGGTTAGGTTAGAACCGTGTCGAACCGCGCGAGCCGAGCGAGCGAAGCGAGCGTTGCTGTGGCAGCAGCCGGCAAGCGCCAAGTTGGTCGCAGTTACTTGGATATTTAGTATTTTTAGGACCCCATAATGGGAATTATTTGAGGTTCACACAACAATGCGCAGTCATTATATTAGAGTGTTCAATATCTCATATTTTTAGAAGCGCATAATGGGAATTATTAGAGTTTCTATTAATTTTCACACGATGAAAACTTAGCGTAATTTCTTCAGCAGGCTAATCCAGACTTGGTTGTACCTCGAAGTATTAAGAATTACTTCACACAATTAATTAACTCTGTAAGACAAGGAGGTGTATCATAATGAAATTAATACCTACAGACACGATTAGAGACTATTAAAGAGCAAAAAGTATGTAATGGTGGTTGTAATTTGATCTAATTAATTAGTATTTTCTTGTCTACCTTGGATTGATCGACGATTATGAACAATGAACGCTTACAAGTCATGAGAAAAATAAAGACAAACTTTCCACGATTGTTAATTAAATAGGTTAGTAAGTTTATACTCGTAATAGCACTCAGGGAGCCTTAAAAGCCTACTCGACCTTCTTTTTATCCGTAAGTCGTTTTGCTCCCTGACCGCTATACTTTTAAGGTGATTCGGGTGGAAAATTAAGCACGTTAAGTCGTTGGGCTCCGCTGTCATTCGTGAATCTTTGACAGTCGACACGCTCAGAAGCCCGAAAGTCTGACAACCAGTCTTACCAAGGGGTATCGTGTTACCCAGTATCCGGTGATGAGGTTAGAAAAGCAGTCGCTCCATGTTTAATACCGGTATTCAGTTGTAACCGATTAGACTGGAAGCCGACCCCAACATAGTTGGGAAAAGGCTAGGCAGATGATGAGTAGCTTGTCAGAAACAGCGTTGTTTCTGACAGGCTACTCATCATCTTGACGAAAGTCTAAAGTGACCAGTGCATGTTGCCAGTGATGACCTATGGCACTGAAACGTGGTCGCTCACAATGGGCCTTATTAGAAGGCTAAAAGTCACCCAAAGAGCAATGAAGAAGGCTATGCTTGGAGTTTCCCTATGTGATTGAATCAAAAATGAAGAGATCCGCAGGAGAACCAAGGTAACCGACATAGCTCGAAGAATTTGTAAACTTAAGTGGCAATGGACAGGCCACATTGCTCGCAGAACAGATGGTCGTTGGGGCCGAATGATTCTGGAGTGACGACCGCGTACCGTAAGACGTAGCGTGGGAAGGCCTCCCACAAGGTGGACCGATGACCTTGCGAAAGCCGCAGGAATCCGCTGGATGCGGGAAGCACAGAACCGGTCGAAGTGGTGGTGCTTGGGGGAGGCCTATGTCCAGCAGTGGACGTGTTTCGGCTGAAATGATGATGATGATTCATCATCTGCCTAGAGTGGGTAATACGATACCACTTGGTAAGACAGGTTGTCAGACTTTCGGGCTTCAGACGACCCTTAACGACTGTTAAAGATTCACGAATGACAGCCGAGACCAACGGCTTAACGTGCTTTCCAAGGCAAGGAGGAGTATTGGTATATAAAAATGATTTTTGACAAGCTACTTTAGTTTAATATTCCAGCATACCATAGAATATTATTGGATCTTCCAACCTTTTTATAATCAACACCCGAGTGTATTAAATAACTCATGATCTTCGAAACGTCTACTTCTACTCCAACTTATTTCAATTCCACCTTTACTCTAGAGTCTATTAACCTACAAGTTTAACTATTAAAGGAATCGATGACGCTAATAACAATGTCGTGTTCAGTCGTAATATACAACGTGTGACGTCACAAGCGTTACCGAGAACCGAGTGACATGTCGTGGAGTTGGTGACCTGACTTCTGAGAACTGATAGATGTTGACTACGAACCAATGTTTTTTTTTTTTAATGTCATCTCAGAGTTAACCTTGAGAGGTTGAAACTCTTTAACCGGTCTTTCCTGTGGTTGCCGTGCACAAAATCGACTGATTTTGATCAATTTTGTTCATTGGTTGTGAGAAAGTGAAAAATAATTTAAACAAAATTATTTGAGATTTGAAAAATCGTGTTCTTTGTTTTGCATGTGGCTGAAAGGGATTTTTCAAATAAATTAAGTGTTCACGGTAAATCACTAATATTCGCAACAAGTTTTCCGAAAAATGACGCGAGACTGACATTTGATCATCTTTCTACAAGAAACTACTTTTGATTTTGAACATTAAAAAATATCATCAACAGCATTATATGGTCTACTTGCATGTGGCGGAACCACTTTTTTCAACTTTCATACAAAATATATTAGAAAAATAATATTGAAAAAACCTTTTTTTTTTGTTTTAAACCCCGTCAGTAATATATTTTTTCCTATTATTTAGCAAATCATATCAAGAAATTTAAAAATCACAAATTAGTCTTCAGTTATCCTAAAAAATATAATCAAAATTGTATTTAATGATTCTACAATATCTTTATTAAGTAAATCAACGGCGAAATAAACTATATTTTGGAGAGCACAAAAATCATGAAACTATTAACAGCTGCTGTGACTGACACGAATGGCTTAGCACCATGAATACTGTACTTTTATAGTTACACAGACTTAATGTTTCGATTATTTCAATTTTTCTCACAATTAGATAAGAAATTGACAAAAGAGTTTTTTTCGTGCACGGAGCTCCTAACGAAACTTAATGCCTCCAGCCAGGGCGTAAAAACTTATAAACTAAACGACTGCGCACTAAGGGCACCCCTTGTGGGGTACGAACCTCGGCTTAGGGCAGAGTCGGAGGGAGGATAGCAATGGACCGACGGTGGCTGGATAAAATCAGGGTTATGATTATTATCTGGGGGATTTAAAGCTAGAGGCTCAGCTATGGCGCGGGCTGGCGCTTCGCTTACGTGCAAGGGTCGGGGAGGATCGAATTAACGCTAGTAACTTTTGTTTTCATTATTAAGTTAATCCCATACTAACGCTAAGGGGTAAATTGACAAAAATATGTATCTGTGGGAGGATAACAACGTAGATTAGGTCATCTCCGTATGTTGTTTGATTTGATAAAATTAAATAGTATTCTCGTTACATACTTTTACCCAATTTCCTCCCGTGGATGTCGTAAAAGGCGACTAAGGGACTTATTAGAGAATGGGCAGCAGCGTTCTCTATGCATTTTCAACACCATACTGCGATCGCCAACCCGCCTGCCAAGCGTGGCGATTAATTATGGCAACCCCCATTTGAGGGAGGCCTATGTCGAGCAGTGGACGTCTACCGGCTGAAATGATGATGATGATGATCATTAAAAACTAGGATGATGAAAACGCGTTATAATTTTATTTACGTTGAGAACAGAATTCAGATAGTTTGTTGCTCCCTCCCACAATTGGGGGAGGCCTATGTCCAGCAGTGGACGTCTTTCGACTGAAATGATGATGATGATGATGATACTTTTATCCTCATACCTCTGTAACTGGTTAAGGATTTTTATCGTAAGCCAATTCAGAAGAACGGACTCATTATTTTACTTTTTATTTTCCGTCATAATTTATTATTTTTTAATTTCTAAACAGTTTAATTCATTCAAATAACAGTGTAAAAAAGTAATTGCTTAATTTGTTCTCAAAACGTTAAACGGACGGTAGATTAGTATTAATTTGCACCTATTGTTACGAAATTCACGGGTGCCATTACAAAATTAACATGCTTTTTCTTTTGGCCGTTTCACTCAATTTTTGGTAAGTTATTCATGATTCTGAAAAGAACTCGGACGCGGTTTTTTTTTTTTTTTTGCTTAAAATTCAACGTTTTTTTATCCGCACCTCCAACATTTTCTAAGTCCTACATAAATGAATGGTAAACAAATTTAATTTATATTCATTTTTGGTGTTACCTGTACCTCCATTTTTTTATTAAAATATGGCAGGTGTTGTTACAGTCAAGATGAAAAGTATGTTGAACTTTTTTACTGGGTGTTCGAAACTCACACTCCAAATTGGCATTTGAAATGAAAGTATTGTAAAATTTTACTCGGAATCTCTATTACCAGATGCCAAAATATTTGGTTTAGTATGCACTATCCGGAACGATTTTTACGATAACTCATATCCTTTTTGTCTTATTAATTAATAAACTAGGTTAGGTTATTAAATGGTTAAATGGTTATTATAGGTTATTAAATGTTAAAATTTTAGGGAAATCATCTACTTTTACAATGATTGTAAATATGTGAGCACCATGCATGAAACGTAATTCATTTGTCTGTCATTGCTTCACTTTTCATTCTTTTTACCTATTGTGGTATAGTAATTTTATTATAGGTAAGTGTATTGTCTTCACATATAATTAATAATTACTGTATACAAATATTGTTAACATTTTAAAAGAGTAAGTATGGAGTTTCTTGCCCATTCTTCTCCATACGTAACTACCTTTTGGAAGGGGCAACTAGAATCAATTAATTAATTATTTTTGCAAATTTTGACGTTCAAAAGTGCCTTTTATATGCCTATTTGAAATAAATAATTTGACTTTGACTTTGACTTTGAACTGCCTCTTTGGTCTAGTGTTAATTCCCAGGTCAGGCACAGTATTATTAGGTTTTTAGTGTTTTACCAATAACCTTGTATACAATAACCAAATATAACACGTAAATATATATTTCCCTTAATTTAGAAATAGACAAGTACCGATAGCTTCCTTATTGTTCACCACAAGAACACAATGAGTCTATAAATAGCCTTAAACTGTCCATTACGGCTATTGTGGGCCATTGTAGGCCATTTCCACGCACCTCGCGCCTGAATTATTCCATTCTACGTTACACACATTGATTAATGGCGAATCCCTTTCGCGCCATTAGACACGATCAATCATCGGTGATACTGATAAGCTTTTGGAGTTTTGTCTCGTGTGGTTGCCATGTTCTTTATTTATTTTAATTATGCGATTTATGTCATAACATAGCATATCATAATATTCAGACTATAATGTTCTCACTTAATTGTAATTATAAACTCATATTAAAAGCACACTTTGTAAACAAGCATATTACAAATTAGAGGATTGTATCCAAGATAAGAATGCTTGGAAACATGCTGGTCCTGCTCCATAGGACAATTTAGAGTATAGACTAAATCAAACTGGTTGCTAATTTAACTGTATAATTTATAATTTTTATGATATTAAAATCGGCTTATTCCACAAATCCCCCCTGAAAAATCCCCCTTAGGAGGAAAAGTGGAATACATAAAAACCAGTCTAGAATTCAACCCTGCTTATTTCACTAATCCCCCAGAGAATCCCCCTCAGTGGGAAAACTGAACCCTAATGTAAAAAAAAAATCACTTTCAGGGGGGTCTTGGAATAAGTATTATTTTTTTTCAATTCTAGTTTTCCCCCTAAGCGGGATTATCAGGGGTGAATTCTAGACTGTTTTTTATAGATTCCACTTTTCCTCGTAAGGGGGATTTTCAGGGGGATTTGTGGAATAAGCCATTAAAATCACAGAAAATATCAGTTTATGTAAAAATTTTAGGAAAATCATATACAATGTTTGTAAATATGTGAGCACCATGGATCTATCGAATTTATTAATTTATGTCTGTCATTACTTCACTTTCATTCTTTTTACCTATTGTGGTATAGTAATTTTTATTCTAAGTACATCGTCTCCACCTATAATCATTAATTAATGTATACAAACTATTTTTAACATTTTAAAAGAGTAAGTAGGTATGGAGTTTCCTGCCCATTCTTCTCCATACATAATTACCTTTTGGAAGGGGCAACTAGAATCAATCAAGTATTTTTGTAATTTTTGACGTTCAAAAGTGCTTTTTACGTGCTTATTTGACATAAATGATTTGACTTTGACTTTGACTCACTGGTGACACAAACCTCCTCTCTTCGAGAGGCTTTGGGCCGTAATTTACTACGCGGGCCCAATGCGGGTTGGTAAATGTCACATGATTTCGAATTTTTGGTTCTAGGACATGCCGGTTTCGAGATTTTTCCTTCACCGTTTTGAGAGTATTAGTGATGAAATTATTTACTCAAAGTAAAGCGCCTTTCAGTGTGGAATGAAACATGGTAGGTGGATCCATTGTCAAGAGAAAGGGAAGCGAGGTTTTGGATTGATTCAGACATTGTGCGATTACCAACAAAATAATTGAAATATTAGCTAAACAATCTGTAGAGCCGAACACTCCACATGGAGTGATTCATGAAGAGTTCCCTGCTTACCAGGTACCTCATAAATGACATAACTATGTAAATGTCTATTAACTGCTCCCAAATAACGATTTTTATTTAGACTTTTTATTTTTTTACATACTTCCTTGACATAATCTTTTCATTACCTACTTGACATTATTTACTTACAAATCGAATTCCAATTCTTTATTAATGGCTTTTGTGGACATGATATTTATTCTGATTTGTTACTGTAGTTGTAATTGCCATCATGTCATTAATCTTTTATATAGATTATTTTCTATTTTGTGAATGTGAGAACGTTGTAAGCCTAGTAGAGTGTAGATTTGTTGGCACTTTTCTACTTTGTTAAGTACCTGGTAATTGTTGAAAGGCCTACACTGTCCTCCCATACTTATTAACACTTTTATTTGATAATATTGTAAAGCCAATTATTTTTAAAAGAGTAACCGTGGAGTTTCTTGCCGGCTCTTCTCCATAGGAAACGACAAATTGGAACCGTGCACCCAGCTTCTGACGTTTCATAAGTGCCCATGTAGGTTTATGTGAAATCAAATATTTTGATTTTGAATTTGTCGATTGGAGAAAACCGTATGAAAATCGGTTCGGTAGTTTTTTATTTTTGTGTGTTCAGACAGACAGACGCGGTGTAGGGACTTGGGTTTTATAATACACTAGCTCCTCCCCGCGGTTACACTCGCATAAGTAAGTAATTTTTTTTTTTTTCAATTTTATAGCACTGTTTTTTATGTTAATAAAAAAAAACACAAAACAAAACACTGACAACCATGCTTACACACGGGCACAAGGCATGCAAACCGCGCCGTAGGAAAAAGCTTGTCTGCCAACAAGCTTCCATAGTGATACAACACTATATACACAGTGGCATTTTAGTCGTCTTACAAAGACAGCCCACTTCATGTATCCAATCACTACAAATCATTCCTGTGAATTTTTTTTTTTTTTTGAACATTTGATTTTTTTTTATTTTTTTTTTGTTAATTATGACGCATGACATAGTTTAAAACACCCTGTTACGAGTGCACTCCGAGCCTTGTGATACAAGGGTGCCGCAGAATGGATTTAGATTAAACAATTCCCCCGATACACACACCTTAGGATAGACAAGAGAAAAAAAATATCATCCCCACTTTACGTATAGGGAAGGTACTTTAAAAAAACTACTTCATCGGCGTGATTAATATGTAGACTCATGCCAAATTACAGCTTTCTAATACTAAGGGTTTCTGAGTTAAACCGAGGACAGACGGACAGACAGTCGGACATGGCGAAGGGTTCCTTGTTTACTACGGAACTCTAAAAAATACTCTTTACCATTGATCAATTATAGGTATTAAATTATACTACCCACTGCCGACGATCAATGTTTACGAACGCTCTTTTGTTGTAATAGTAATTGTAACAGTTTCACTCCCCCCCCTATTTTTTGTTTCCTGTCTAGCTTCATAAGTATCTATCCTTAATACATCCATGAACATCCGAACATCTACGCAACCATTCGATGCACAATTGCACATCCCGTTTTAATTTGTGCTACGTCACTCAAGAAATGACCTCGTAATACATGGAAACTCAACGCTCATTCATCTGCTGTTTGTTATTCCATCGCTCTTTTGTTTTGAGGCCAGTATTAACTGACACAACATCACGCCTGTCTTCCCCGAAGGTTCAGGCCATCAAATGGGCAAAAATCCAGACTCCGGGTTACGTGTTCGAACTAAGTGCACGCTCGACTCGAGCATCCGGCGGGACGGCGCGTGCGGCGTTCATGTTAATAGTAGATTATTATACAAGGGGCTAAAATGACCCAAATAGAAACCGAGTTATAATGGGTTTTTAGCGCCGTGTGTTACACTCTACTTTTCACTACGATTGCGAAAAAATAAAATAATCCAATACAATATTAAAAATAAATTACGGCCACTAATTCAATTTGCAAATTAAAGGAAAATTCTGAAGAATACGCGCCAATGTCTTTTTTTTATTCTTCTGTAGCCGCAACGCATTGCATGCATTCTACCAAAGAGATCGCCGATTTTAGTTCCATTTTCAAAAATAAAATGTTGTTCTTTTTTATGAAACAGTAGAGTCTTTATTCATGATTATTCTACTTATGACTAAAGACTTTTTCGTTTTTGTAGGCTCATTGTCGTTTGACAGAAAAAAAAAAAAAAAACTTTTCCCCTAGAAATGCTATTTTTGCTTCGCTCTGGTACGCCACAATGACGGTCTTTTTGAGCAAGAGGAGTGAAAATATAATTATACAATCCCTTGCGAGTGTCCTGAGTGGTGGCGAGCGGCGCGGCGCGGGGAGTGTGCTTGTTTGCGGTGAGCCCCGCGTCGAGCGTGGCATCGCGTGTAGTTCAAACCAGTTTGTGTTTGCGTAGAAAACTCCCCACACAGCCTTATTTGTTTAATTATCGAGTTATAAAAATATTTTAACCCTACATTTTCTTCTAAATACATATCAATAATATTGTACCGTGTGGTGCTAGACGTAAAGAATAGCACCACCCCATTTCTTCCCGTGGGTGTCGTAAAAGGCGACTAAGGGACTTACTAGAGAACGCCCGTTCTCTGCCTGATGAATTAAAATCTGATGAATTTATTGTTTATGATGTTAGTAATATAGTTCCGTGTGGTGCCGGACGTAAAGAATAGCACCACCCCCGTGGGTGTCGTAAAAGGCGACTAAGGGACTTACTAGAGAACGGGCAGCAGCGTTCTCTAAGCATTTTTTACACCGTACTGCGATCGCCAACGCGCCTGCCAAGCGAGGCAAACCCTCCTAATTGGGGGAAACTTATGTCCAGCAGTGGACGTCTTTCGGCTGAAATGATGGTGATGAATATTGTACGATCCCGTCGCCATGATGAAAAATATGACCGGCTCACACGAACGCTAAGCGTGCACTAAGGCCACTCGGCGAACGCACTTTCGCCGCTTGCAAGCAACGCAGAACGCCCCGCTGCACGCTTTTTCACTCAGGCTAATATTGTCAAAATTCGTAATTGAAAAAGGCAATATCACTATGCTCGACTTAGGAACTGAAACCAGGCCCTCATGCTCAGCCGTAACGCTTACTACCACTAGACCAACAAATAATTCAGTATTCAATAAATATCACGAAAACGGAGAATGATTTATTATTGTACTCTGCTCGTGACAAATGTTGGAATGATGGGCATTTCACGGAAATGATAAGGTTTATGGAAAAATATTTGTAGAATGCTGTGGTGTGGGTGTAGTTTAAGTTTTTTTTTTTTTTTGGCAACTTCTCTGTTTTTATTTAATCTTTTCTAGGATTTCGTAGTCAACAAGGAACACCTATATGTAGTTTCGCCATATCCGTCTGTCTGTCCGCGGCATAGCTCAGAGACTCTTAGTACTAGAAAGCTGTAAAGCTATAATAAAGTTAGCATGGGTATAAGAGTACATATTAATAACGCCGACAAAGTGTTAAAAGAAAATAATGTTTTGTATTTTTTTTTTTTCAAGGTACCTATGTACTCTTGCGCGTGAAGCGGGGATGATATTTTGTGTTCTCGTCTATCCCATGGTGTGGAGTATCGTTGGAAAGCCGTTCAAAAATATTGCGGGGCTGTGAAAGTCGTCGATTTAGTGAACTGTTTGTGTAATATTAAGCTTTAAAGTTCTAATTTTTGTTAGAGTCAAGTGTCCTTCCCCTCCTGGTTGTTTTTGGATATGTGAAAAATTCACGGCAGTAGTATACACCGTAACATTTAAGTCGTCTTGCAAAGGTGGTCCACTCAATGTAGCCGACATAAAATACCTCTAGGCACGATTAACACATTGGCTGCCACCGCGGTCACCGGTGACCGCTAACAATAGTTTTTCTATTGTGTCTGTTGTCTGGCAGTCAAAGCCTTAAAAAAAGGAAAATTGAGATTTTAGTTTTCATTTTTTTTGTGTTTATGTTCTTTATTGCGTCGTGTTTACCGCAAATAAACGTTTTTTTCTTTTTCTTTCTTCTTTCTATTTAGATTAAGTTTAAGTTGACATAGTGAGATACACATTTTTGCGTTAGGGAGAATGAACTCTGCTAAAGATGTCGCCGCTCCATTCCGCGCCACCCTTGGAACACAACGCTCGGACTGCGCTCGTAATAGGATGTTTCAAACTACGTCATGCGTCATAATTAATAAAAATAAAAACAATATTCGAATGTCCATAGATAATTAACTTTTTTTTTTTAATGAATGAGTAGTAGTCATTGGATGCATGAAGTGGGCTGACGTTGTAAGACTATTAAAATGCCACGGTGTATATACCGAAGATAAAAGGAAAACTATCACAGCTAAGTTGTCTTTACAAGTTAACAAGTAATCTGTGGTCTGAAACGCAATCAATCCTCCATATATTTATTGCTTCCACAGGTGAACTTAGGTGGTAGGTTTTACAAAGATATGATCATTGTGGACCCTGTCGGGCACAGTAAAAGTAGGAGACCACAACTGCAACAACAACTCAACAACTCTACGTTAGATGCAGATAAGGAACTTATTTTTTCCGATTTATTATACGTATAGCTTCTACTCGTGACTTCATCCGCTTGTTTTAACATAAAACATATCCGATGGCACTCAGCAATAGCGTAGCTCTATAATATATACAGGATAAGTTTTTAAACAGTGCGCAAATTATTTTTTTGGTGTTTCAGTATCAGTAATAGAATACATTTCCGTTATTTATTCAATACTTTTTTTTTTGGTCCTACTTGAAATCAGCAAAATATGAACACAATCTATTCGTAATAATATCAATGGGCGAGCGCACAACTGATACGTACCTACTACTGCGTTCCGCTTCACTGACCGCGCCACCGGCACATTGTGCGACGAGTATCCATTATACCAGTTTAGAAATAAACATCTTTCGTTAGCAATAACTTAATTTTTTTTTACTAAGACATATCAAAATAAGGAATAGGTGTATAATAAAACACGTTTACGTTCAATTTGTCAAGTGCACTGATTAAAAACTTTTCCCGTATATTTAAAAACTACCCCCTACATACAAACTCACAAATTTTACCTGTTCGTAATATTAGTACATACTAGCTTCTGCCCGCGACTTCGTTCGCATGGAAGTCGTAAAACACCACAATATACTAAACTATAGCAGAATACAAACAATACAACATTGCTCATCCCCCATAGCAAATAGCGTAATATAATACAATAATATACCCTACCGACTGACCAGACTTATAGGAAATATCTATGCAAAATTATAACAGAATCTATTTGGATGAATGAAGAATGTCTAAAAACAATTTTTTTTCGTGATGCTGGAACATAAATTCAGACAAACAGCCAAACAGACAAAAACTATAAAAACTATATTTTCGGCATTAGAATCGATCCCAGAACTCGTAACAATTAATTATTTTTATATTTATATTCAATGTACGGTGGCCAACACATCAAGTTACCACAAACTGTCAAATTTTCTCGTCCGATTTTGAACTTAATCATCAACACTTTAAAATTTAAAATCGTTTGGAGAAATTTTACAGTATAGTGTAGTTTAATATACTGGCCACTGTACAGATTTGATTTCGCTACAATTTTATTATATGTTATTTACACACTTACAAAAATTGTTGCCGGAATAAGTTACAAATTGTAGGCTACGTTCTCACGTATCTCAGTGGTTAAGCGACTGCTGCGCTGCGTGTCGCGGGTTCGATTCCCGCACGGAACAAATATTTGTATGACCTACAAGTAGTTGTTCCGGGTCTGGCTGTTTGTGTATGTGAGTTTAAATGTTTGTAAACGCACCCACAATACAGGAGAAATTCCTAGTGTTGGCAATATTAAAAAAAAAAATCACTTCTCCCCTATTTTGTGCTTCCTATTTAACTTCATAAGAATCTATCCTTAATACATCCACGCAACCATTCGATGGTTCGAATTACTACGAGATTATATTAGTAGGTAAACAAAATCAATATTTTCTGCAAAATCTATTGTTGTTATTCTTGCTGAATTGTCTGTTTAGTTATTTGCAGTAAATTACCCCGGGGAATTAATATTATTTAAACACTCGGTTGCACCTAAACAGTCCTTAGACACAGCACGGTGCATCGTAAATCAAGAATCTCCTAAGAGACAATAAAGAATTCTCGCGCCTAATATACAGGCCAGACGTGCAATATAACTCTTAGTAAACTTCGTAAATAGTTGTGAGTATCGGCTACGCTCGTAGCAGCTTTGGAAAATAGGTTTTTGATGTATGTTGTTCTCTACTGTAGGACATATACAACAAGTTAAATGAAAAAAATATATATATACGTGTTGCCTTGGATATTATTGCGTGATTTTCTATGTTGAAACATAACACACAATTAAATAAAAACACAGTCATAAGAGTGTGGCGGCATCTATACCCAAAGTCTCTAATTCAGATAATTTATGTAAACAAAGTAATGTCAAGAAATGTCACTGTCAAAATGACAGGACAGTGGTGCAAAACATTTTATCATTAAATGTTTTCATAAATAATCATCGATAAAATTAAAGTAAATTAATTATAAGAACTATGCAAACAAAATACCGTTGCCAAACAATGTTTTGTGTAGTGTGTCGGAGACACGGTATATGATTGTTATAATCAGCTCTTTTAAACCCAGTGCTAGACGTAGGCCTTCCAAATTGATTTCCAATCGAAACGGTTTACAGCCGTTTTCATCCAAAATATGGCTAGATATGCTACTTACAATATGAATCTATGTATGAGAGTTGTCATATTAGTATTGTTGAAGATTTCCAAAATTTTAAAATGTTTGCATCTCCTGCATTGTTACCAGTATCATAAATATTTTATACCAGAAAATCTCCTTTTATTAATAACTTTGTTTAAAACCGAAAATTTATAAAAATAATTACGGTATGATTATTTTTTAATTATAATTTCTTAAAATCAGTACTTAAAAGAAAATGGAACCTCTTTTTTTGCAATTTTATTTGAATTACCATTACGAAGATATTTTTTTGCTATGTTATCCCCTTTGTTAACATAAATTATCTGAATTTGAGACTTTGGGTATACAACGCCACATGCGAACTATGCATCAAAGACGTGACGTCACAAATCCTGCATTGCGCAATTAGAGTTTACCGCGCAACTAGTATAAGTTATATACAACATCCCGATATCAACCGTCGGGCAGTTGCCCACCAGACACAACACTCGTCTGGTCGGAGGATCCTCCCTTTTCCATATAGAGTATGGGTGAACTTTACACCCTGTTCCTCATATCTCTATACGAGTATCAGAATGACTCAAGTTTTAAAGTTATTGGAGTATATTCGGTATCTGTGATGGGTAATATGCGTATGCTAGGGACAAGGAATTATTTGGTCCAGTAGTAGGATAATACAGGCTAGATAGAATTAGAAGAAAAAAAACATACAATCAATTAAAAATTAACTTTGCTGTGCCCGACAGGGTCCATAATTGATTCGATGTTTTAACATACCAACTTTTATATGTACATACACATTATGGAATGCAATAAAGTATTGAGTATTGTAGTTGGGCCACTTACAGAGGTAAGTGGCCCAATTAAATGCCAACAAAAATGCTACTAGGGGAGATTAGATTTGTATTCGTATGTGTCCAAAATAATATATATATATTTTTTTAAATTTTAACTATTCTTATTGCGCTCAACAGACTGAGAGAATTAACAATTTAAAAAAAAATGTTTTTTTATTATCTTGTATTAGTATTCTAAATAATTTGATATAATACCGAAGAAATTTGGTAGACAACAATTTTAGATTTTAGTTAATCAAACAAAAAAAATACTAATACCTACTGATCTATTAAATTAAAATATGAAAACATCAATTAAAATATAAAACTTGAACCAATTTCTAAAAACTTTTTGTAGTTCCATAGTCGTGGGTTTAAGTTTAACCTGAAACACTCTCAACAAAAATAACAAAAACACTGTTGTCTAATATAATTATTTAAGTAGCTTTGTTTTTATTCACCTGGATATAGGGTATGTCTATTCAAACACGAAATATTTTAAGAGATACACCTATAGCTGATAAAGAAGCCAACGAAACAATTTTTTTTTTTTAATCTGAGTATATTATTTAAATTATTACTTAATTTAAAATTACTTGATTATGATGATTAATTATCAAAAGGCACCGCATACGTGCCGCCACCGTCGCCGCGTCCGGGCATGTCATTCATAGAATAAGTAAGTAAAGGTTTTTTTGCAAAATGTCTCAAGCAATTTTAAAATTACAATAATTATGTAAATATATAAAAAATTTGATAAAAAATTTTTGTCGCTGCTATGGCTTTTTTACCACTTATAGATGTTTCTCTTAAAATATTTCGTATATGAATAGATACTCGTACACCTAATATATTCTGCAGCTTTTGATTGGCAACTTTAAAAGTTTTCAGGCAATTTTTGCTTTGTAGCCACGTCCTATTCATTTTTATTTTTTGTATTCCTCAAATGGAAAATACGAAACCTTCCTAGGATCACTTGTGTGTCTGTGTGTCCGTCTGTCATAGCTGATTTGCTCCAAATCTACTGAACCGATTACGTTGATGAATTTCTGAGATCCAAATACGGAAGTGTATCGTAAATTAATTATTTGAGAATATGAGGCTCACTTTTTTTGGAAAAAAGAAAACTAAAAATATATTGCAGACTGTACCGTGACATATCATAATATGAGAGGACTTGTTATGGGGATTTCAAATATAATTTTAAAATAATTAGTTTTAAAAAAGACGCACACACATAAAATTCGTTACATATTAACAATACATTTTTTCGTCGCCATTTTCGTCACATATAACAAGGTTCTAAGTATGGTTTAAGTTTTCGTAAGTTGATCGTACAGGTAGTCTCCAAACACATTTATTTTTTTCTGTAACAATAAGTTGGCGAAAAAGTTCTTTTGTATTTTATAGGTATAAAGTTAAGAACCCATACAAAAGATTTGAAAAAAAAATATAATAATGAATACCTATTATTATTAATACGAACGGGATATTTACCATGTTTATTATTTGTTAAATATACCGTTCGTATTAATAATAATATTAGTGACCATGACAGTTTAAAAACTTATACTCGTAATGAATACCTATTTAAAACAAATGACATGATTGCCATTACACTGAACAAAATATTTACTTATACATAACCAAACTTTCGTCAACATATAACACAAAAAAGTGACCACATAACTTTATGTAACATGTAACCAAAACCAAAAGGCTGTTTTGTATTTTATAGACAAATCACTTTTATTAAATCAAGTTAAATTTTATAAAGTCTTGTCAAACTTTGATTATTCCAGAAATAGCCGAAGTAGTTAGGCTAAATATTTCTTTCATTGTACAACTACAGTAACAAATCTAAATAAATATCATGTCCATAAAAGCCATTAATAAAGAATTCGAATTCGAATTATAGGTATATATTATTGTCAAATAATGAAAAGATTATGTCAATGAAATATGTAAAAAAATAAAAATAAACATCGTTATTTGGGAGCAGTTATTAGACATTTACATAGTTATGCCATTTATGAGGTACCACTGAAGCATGCGGCTTCACTGGTACCTCATAAATGGCAGGAGGAATTATTACCAAACTTCCGTGTTTTCAACGTAACCTCTGAAATGTCGCATAATATGCTTTTTTGATAAGGACACGTTTGGTGTGGGTTTTGAAATTTCCGTCACTAAGTTCTGACAAGTTCTGAAGTTTATAAGAAATGACTTGCTAGTTTTAGTCAATCTAAATTTGGGTATCACTATTTTATGTTTACTACGTGTTTTTATATTTTTGAAATCGCTTCTTATTTTGAAAAGCCCTATGTTTTTACGATAATACAAAATAATTTCTAAGACGTAAAGAGAAGTCAGAGTTAGTATATCAATTTCTTTAAATCTCATTTTATAGATCGCGCGGATTGCTCGCTTTTGTAGAATTAAATTGAATCTACGGCAGCTGCCGATCCCCACAACAGAACGCCATAAGACATAATACTGTGGAAATAAGTAATGTATACTAACCTAGCTGTGGCTGTATCAGTCAACTGCCTTATTTTTTCTTACTGCTTATGCAGCTGAACTTAATCTATTTGAAAGGGCTCTAATGTGGGCACAAAATTGGTTCAAGTGTTTTCAGTCCGGGAATTTTGATATTAAAGATGCAGCTCGCTCCTGTTACAGATAAAGTCGATGCAATTTTTGAAAATGTCGAGCAAGATTGGCTTTCAGTAGTTACGACATAGCTGATGGGTAGGAAGGTATTTATTTAATTGGTATCGAAGGTTGACCACAAAACAGTTTGAACACATTTGAAAAGAAAAATTGATTGTCTGTAAAGTTGGTTTACGGCCGATAGTTTAACGTGACAACGTCACAACAAAACATTGATGCGGCGCAAGCGTATAATGAGCGTAACGGGACAATGATTCATCCTTTTTCGTGCATGCAGCCGGCGTTCATCCGTACAATGAGCGTAACGGGACAACGGGCGTAATGGGACAATGAGCGTAACGGGACAATGAGTCATCCTTTTTCGTGCATGCAGCCGGCGTTCATCGATTTATTAGACGTTGTCACGTCAAAAAACATACAAAACTTGAGTTTGAACACATTTGAAAAAATATGTCCTGAATTTGTTTAAAAAATATGAAAGAACTTTTTCTCCAACCTAATATTAGGGTAAGAATTTAACTTAGTTAAAACCTTACCTTAATATTACAGCAAACTAACATATTCAAGAGCGTTGAGATGCATAATTACGTTAAGTAAAGTATTACGGAACTATTTCTTGCAACTTCGCACGAAGTTCGAGTTTCCTGAGGAAGCTCGTTTATGGTTTATATAGCGAGTTTTCCATTACAAGTTTTCCTTTCTGTATAAAAAAATAGAACAACGGAACTGTGGAGCGTCGCGCTGTTGTGTTATTAATGACGTTATTATGTCAAGTTATGCCAATGAAAGTGGAGGTGAATTTCACATTAATTTTATTTTTGTGAAACAATGGTTTTGAGAATGTTATATTCGAAATAGGGCAATGGGCTATGCTTTAGTATGAATTAAGTTGATTTCCGAATGAATAGTACTTTTGAAAAAGTCATAAAAAAGTTTGAATTTGTAACGCAAACTAAACTATAATAAATGGTTTTTAAGTATTTTTTTTTTTAAATAAAAAACACGTTTTTTTACGAAACTAAATTGCAAACGCATTAAAGCTTCCTCAACGCTCCGTTACACGTAGGTATAAGTGCAACGGAGCGTGGAGGAAGCTTTACTTATCATAATGTTATTACAGGCAGTTGTAAAGCCACGGATTTAGGCCGTCTGCACACTCCGAAACTTGTTGCTAACGTTTCAAGGTTAGAGATAAGCGCTTTCGTGTGGAAAATATTACGGCTTGATTTAAAATGTTAATGGCGTTGTTTTGAGACCCTTTATTATTTTTTTATGAGCTCAGGCCCTATTATAAATGTAGGTAACATTGGGTATTTTTACTTCTAGTAGGTACATTTATGTTACTAACCGACAATGTTCAAAACCAATTATGTAATTAGGAATACTGCCGCACTAACGAAAAATGCAATAACTCGATTTTGCCGCTTCCGAGAATTGTATTTTTGATTATTAAATTTGCTATGAAGTTTTAGTTATTGCATTCTTGCCTACTGAAAAACCGAGTTCCTGAAGGATCAAAAAAAAGTTGCTTAGAGAGAGTTAATAGATTTCGATTCGCTGACTCCAAATATATAACCCAACGAATATTAATATTATTATTATATAATATTCAAAATCGTCCAAAATCGAGTTATTGCATTCTTTTATGGAGGGTTATTATTATAGAGGAATTAAACATAAACAGGCAAATACTGGATAGTCAAAGCCAAAAATAGGAAAACCTGGAGAAAATTGGAGACCTGTACCCGAAAAGGGGTCCATAACCATGTTGAAAAAAAATTACATTATTTTTAAAGTAGGTATGAATATATTTTTCGAATGTTTACTAATAGGGAAAATTACAAAAAAAAAAAAAATATTGTCCGTCATGTAGATTAGTTCAAATGTGGCATGACGTCACTTCTCATTAGATTTTATACTGAGCTGTGACGTAACGAGGCCCCACTCCCAAGTTTAATGTGTTTTATCTAAGTAATTTTTTATTAATATGATAAAGCAATACAGGACAGGACTAAACTAAAATTTATCTTCTGTCCTTTTCTTAATGATATAGAAAGAAAAAGATGCACTGAACTTAAATTTAGTTTAGTTTGTGAACAAGGGAATCGGCACCAATATCTTCTGCAAATTCTAAAAACCAGTGGAATAAATAACCCGAAACCCACAATAGTGAGGCCACACCTGGTTAGCGTATATTGGGCTGAGGCAACTCAAACTTGATTCTTGAAACAATCGAGACATTTTACAAAAACGGCAATAAAATTCTCCGAAGGCATGGGAATGCGTGCAAAGCCGCTCGCTCGCTCGGTTTTTTGGGATTTTGAGAGATTGAAGTTTTAAATCAGGACAGTCAGTTTTGAACCGCTATAGGATACAGACGTCCGAGTCTAGGCTAGTTAAGTTAGGGACTTAGTTTTCATACCAAAATGCCATGTCCGAGTGGGTTGTCGCAAGACAGCGAGTATTAGTTATTAAGTTAAATATAGTTGAGTTAAAGACCAGATTAGACTAATTTAGTACTTAATGTATTTGTGTAAGTGTGTGTGTTGGAGGGACTGGGTGGTCTAATTATAATAATTATCTTAGGTTGATTGTGTTATTAAAGTTCTTCTAACTAAACAGACACAGACGTTTTCTGTCTATTTTGTTCTCTATTCTCGACAAATCCACTTCTCCTTACCTGACTTCCCATATTCAATACTTATGCTCTGCCCATAGTAAAAAGCTTCGTTCCACCAACAATCGTCTTCTTCTATGCCCTTCTCATCGCTCTGGTTTCATTCACTCTTCTTTCTTTGTCCAGGCGGTCATTCTTTCACCCTAAGGTTGACTGGGAGAAAATGCCTCAGGCATTAAGAAATTTATGGTTTTTAGAGCACCCAAAAAAGATTACTCAGAGGTACCAGCTGCCTCACTCTATGATACACCATTGAACAAAGTCACTCACTTTAAGTATCTGGGCCACTGGGTCACCGAAGACCTTAAAGATAACATGGATGTGGAAAGGGAACGTAGGGCGTTGTCTGTTCGCTGTAATGTGTTGGCTCGCAGATTCGCACGTTGCACTGAACAAGTGAAGGTCACACTATTTAGGGCATTCTGCCAGACCTTTGCACACGTGCAGTTTGTAGGTCAAATACACGCAGAGGACATACGACGCCCTACGTATACAGCATAATAACGCGTTCAGAGTGTTGATGGGGCTGCCGCGGTACTGTAGCGCGAGTGGCATGTTCGCGGAGGTGCACGTGGATGGATTCCACGCGATCATGCGTAAGCGCTGTGCTTCGATGCCGGCGCGGGTGCGCGGCGGCCCCAGCGCCATCCTGGCCGCGTGCGCTGGCCGGTGGGACTCGGTACTGATGGCGCACTGGATGGGCCTTCACACGAGAGCAAGTGCCTGATTTCTTTTGTACTTTTACTAACACTAGGTTAAGAACATTGTTACTAACAAATTTATGGACGTAAGTCTGAAATAAATTATTATTATTATTTTATTTTTATATGTTTACATATCTCGGGTCCCTGGGGTCCCGGACCTTTGGAAGGCGTACGAGGGGCCGAAGCCAACTCGCAGAGACCCGTTAGACGCTTTCTAATTAAATGAGGCACCAACCGACGATTATCCCTGTATGCACTATGCAAGTGGTTGAAATTATCATTAAATTATTATTAAATTATTAATTAAATTATTATTAAATTATCCCCGGTTGGTGTAGGACTATTGCAGGATATGGAAACAAAAATACTGAACTATAGGTTTTGGGTGGTTAAAATGGACTGGTTACTTAAACTATGGAAGGACTATGGCCCCTGCCTGATCAATGTTTTATTATACACGGATAAAATGGCAGGGGGTGACTTGCACACTCAATAATGGGCCCCCGAAAACGGTCGCTAGCACATGGTGACGTAGCGACAAGGGGGCAATATGTCCTGAGGTGCTCGAGGAGTGGAGAGGTATTCCACGGCTCTCAGAACAATCCCAGAGCCCGGAAGATGGTCAAGATCCCTACAAGCACTTACTGGAATACTTCCTTCCTCCGAGCACGTTTGCTCTTGCGAATCTCCACTGAAGCCGGCCAATAAAGGCAAGAATGAGGTGGGAGCTCAGTTCCTCGTCAGTGTTCACTCCAGCCGGCCAATAAAGGCAAGCTAGAGATGAGGAACATGACTTCTCCCGGGAGATAGGGTCCGTGGGGTCGCAACTGCCCAACAGCTCGCCACATGCTGCCCTGCGGGTTTCTGTATCTCTCTTGGTCTGGCTCCTCACCCTAGAAATGTTCCGGTAAAGTAAACTCTACCGGCACAGACCCAGACTTCGGAGCGCGCAAGCCCCACCACGACGTCAACGTAGAGATACGGCGGTGGGGTTATTATTATTATTATTATTAAGTCCGCCTTTGTACGGTATTTTATTTTACTTGTGCATAAAGTTTTAATTAATAAATAAATTAATAATGATACCAATTAACTTCAATATCTTTGTACAAAGTTTTCCCTTAAATTTCCATCGAAAGACAAGTTAACAGCCTAAGAAAATTACGAAAATAAATCAAGCAATCAATACGTCAATCTAAGTTTAGTTCAGTAAGTGGCTGATCAAATATGGATGGGAGTGCACTTTGTAATGACAGGCTATGTGGGGGGTTAGCTAGACACGTACCGTTGGCAGCAAAAGTAGCGTCACAGGTCCTATTTCAGAAATAAGAAGAAAAAAACTTGTTCTCCGTCAAACTAAAGAACATCTGCATTTAGTTCCAGCAGCTATAACTGGCCACGGGTCATTTAAAAAACACCTCTTTATAGTAGGAGTCACAGACAGTCCGCTGTGCAGGGCCTGCATGGAGGACGACGAGACAGCAGCTCATATGCTACTAAACTGCCCGGTAATAGCCACATACAGAGCAAAGTACTTCGGTAACCCAAATACCCTCCGTGACATTATCAGTAACACCAAGGCGTTGCTGGCCTTCCATGAGGAGCTGGGGTGGATCGAATAATCTATATTCCCATCGCATTGACGTAGAGTAGCGGAAACCATTAATATCTACTGATCAAAATGAATATAAACAGTAACACATGCGAGAACAGATGTTCCGTGTGGTGCCGGATGAGGAGAATAGCATCACCCTATTTCCTACCGTGGGTGCCGTAAAAGGCGACTAAGGGACTTACTAGAGAATGGGCAGCAGCGTTCTCTATGCATTTTTAACACCATACTGCGATCGGCAACCCGTCTGCCAAGCGTGGCGATTAATAATGGCAACCCCCATTTGGGGGAGGCCTATGTCGAGCAGTGAACGTCTACTAGTTGAAATGATGATGATGATGATAATAATCAAAAACTAGGATGATGAAAACGCGTTATAATTTTATTTACGTTGAGAACAGAATTCAGATAGTTTGTTGCTTGTGATTTCGGTAATTTTGAAAGAAATTTCCTTCAATAGTTTACAGCGTTTAGACTGGTATAGGGTTTTTTTTTTTTTTGCGATATCTGGCTTTTGTTATATGGAAAAAGTTTTTTGCGATTTCTGATCTTTCTAGTACTTTAAACCTCAGTTCGTCTGATAACATTTTTTGATCCTTATGAAACAGGATTGATTGGAATAAAAAAAAAGTTTTTTTTTTGTGAAAATGGCCAATTTTCTTGCTGACTGTATTTTTTTTTTTTTTTGTTATTTTTTTTTTTTTTTTTCAAAATGTGTGAAAGGGGATTAAAATTTCTCATAAAATTAAGGACAGTCTCCTAAAACCGTTTTTCTGTAACTGAAACGGATAAGGTACCTATCCTTACTGCCCCGTCTAAAAATATACCCTTTAAATGAGGGGACTTTTGTTGCTATCTGTACAAGACTAAACCCGAAACAAAAATAGAAACACTGTTATGTTATTAGAACTCATCTGACTTCGAAAATAAATTTTAGAATGACAATATCTGAAACTAATTACTCATTGAAAAGGCCGTTGAAATGTCCAAATTTTAATGTCTACATAATTGGTCAGTTTTCAGGTAAGGGAAATGGAATGTCTAGCAAATTGATTATCAAACTTAAACTGCTGTCCGTGTAAGATATTACGGTGCAGGGTGGATTGTCTTCAGAATAAATAAAACGATGAAAGTCTTAAAAGTTCACACGAATATATTTACACGAAAATATTCACAATAATCAGTCACAACACTTAAGGCCCGGATATATGTCAGTGACCTTGTGTGTTCTGTACTGAGCTCTTCGTTCAAATATTATAGGCTCACCTATTGCGATTTGGGTATTTTTTATAGTAAGTCGTGCATTTGCTCTCGGAAAGTTTTTTGTGAAGTGAACTGATGATGAAGACCACACATGGCCATCGGAACTACTCAATAATAAGTGTATCACGGGTTGCGATTCGATCACTTTAATATAGTTGCTAAGCAATTTATGCTCGTCACAATACGAATGGTGAAATACCAGGAGAACTCCTCAACAACATACGTCCCTGCATCTGGAAAAGCAATATTTTGTAAAAGGCAATGAGCAAGTTGAGATTAGGCTTTTGTAACTTAGATAAATAATAAACAGATGCACTAAAAAGCGAGAAATAAAAACTTTTTAACAAAAAAAGAACCAACTTCCAAAAAAAAACTTTTTACAACTTTTATAACATCATGAACATATACCGAGTGCATTAAATACCAGTTAATTAAATTAATTAATAAAAACAGCTGTTCCATAGCTGTTAATGTTTACCTAGTGTTCTAAACTGTATGGTACAGCTGTTTATTTTTTCGCGATTTCAAACTGGTCCCATAGTAAAAGTTATTCAGTTCGATGGTCTAAAGCACCTCTGAGGAGCTCGTGGCTAAGTAATAACAGCCGCACGGGTCGATCCGTCAGGTTAAGCTACGCTTACCGGGGTTGGTCCGTGGATGGGTGACCATCTTTACATACCGAGACTCCTCCGTGCCTCGGAAAGCACGTTAAGCCGTTGGTCCCGGCTGTCATTCGTGGATCTTTGACAGTCGTTACGGTGGGACCAATCTGAAAGTATATCCTTTCAAACAAAAAAAGAATTTTCCAAATCGGTTCATAAACGACGGAGTTATGCCCGAACATACATAAAAAATTTTTATTAACTTCCGAATTGATAACCTCCTCCTTTTTGAAGTCGGTTAAAAAACACTTCAAAGTGAAAAATAACTTTAATTTCGGAAGTCAGTGGCAAAAAACTAAAATACGATCTGTATTTTAGTTGTCAACTTTGACCGAAGACACCGACTTTTGAAATTAAAGTTAATTTTCACTTTTTCGTGTTTTTTTTTTTTTTTGGAAGTTGGTTCTTTTCTTTTTTTTTATTTATTCCCTATTTGTATCAAACTGTATGCTGCACCGGTCGACGTCATCACATCAAAGCCGGTTGTCACAGAAAACTAGCGCTGGGTCTCTATCTCGCATAGGGACGCAGCATTATGCTGAGCGATGGCCGTTTTGCGCGGATGTGACGCATATTTTACCCCAACTTGTTCTTTTTTGTCATTGTGTTCTTTTTGTGTCATTTTTACCCGCAAATAAACATATTTTCTTTCTTTGTTTCATTCTTTCTTTCTTTTTTCTTTCTTATAACACGGCCAATTTACGTAGTATGCCGATCAGTTAAACAATACATTCCTGTGACTGAACGCTCTCGGCCATCGAAATCATTATTAGACATACGACTACAGGTACCACAGTGCCTAATAGCTGGACAATAATTGGATTGTCTCTCAGGCACCTGCCTTAATTGGTTCAAATTAGTAACGCTTGCCTACCAATAGGCTCGGCCAATCACAGCTAGAGTGGAGTGTCTAGAGAGATTTAGTAGACGACAGTAATCAGTTGTGATGGTAATTTACTGTACTATCGTGGTCACGGAAATTTGACCACCGTAAGAACTATACCTGCTTGCAGCGCTCGGCAGCCATAGTAACGCTTAACCAATAGCATCGCAGCATCAGACTTGCTGAGCGTAACGCTTAACCAATAGCATCGCAGCATCAGACTTTTGCTGAGCCCCTTGTTTTTGTAAATGAAAAAAAAAAGACCGTAAAAATACCAGCCGAGGTGGTCAGACATCTGTGATCATTGTAACAGAGCCTGAGAAATTCATTTAAACAAAAGTTTTTTTTTTTTTTATTAGTCGTCGCAAAAAGGGGCGGTAAATAGATGTGGTCATCGTGTGCACGGGATTTTGTTTTCAAAGTGGTCAGATGTCCAAGATCGTGATAGTAACTTTACCTGAATAAATAGTTAAGCTACGGTTTCCTAGAAGAGCGATTCCGTCATATTATAACGGACGTCATGAAAATCTGACATTTTCACCAATATTTGACAATACTGGTGAAAATGTCAGATTTTCGCGGGTTATCTTATCCACGCGTCACGGATAAGATAACTCGCGAAATCAAATCTTCTTTTTATTTTTTTGCTGTTTGTAGGTCAAGTCAGGTTTTATGTTGATTAAAATATGATTCGTGACTATTACAAATATGGCATTATATAATTATAATAATCATTAAAATTAGCAATACAACTCCTTAATTTAAATTGTCCTTAAATGTCATGACATTTGAGTACAAGTACTCATTGACTATTTTATGATCACTGAGTACTTCAGTAATCATGTAATACGAGTAGTCATTCAATAGGACTATATGAGCTTAGAGAATTATATTGATGATTTTTATGAATATAATTCTACAAATAAATATTTGATACGGCCGCGAATCATATTTACGTAAGAAAAATTGAATATCGCGGGCTAACCTGATGCTTTCGCCTTAAGGCCCAGATATATACCAATGACCTTGAGTGGTTAGCTTGCGTGTTCTGTGCTGAGCGTACATCAGCTGAGCGTGCAACGCGTCGTACGTCCAGCCAGTAATAGAACTCGCACATCCAGGAGCGTTGGACAAAATAAGACGCATTATTAATTTATTATACATAAAACAAAAGGTATTTTAATAAAAAACGTATAATAAAACATTAATAATTAAATTATCTTTAAAAAGGTGAAGGTTTCAGAAAAATACGCTTGATAGTTTTTGCGTGATTCTCAGTTTTTTATCCGCGTTAGACATAACTTTACAAATTAGTTTCACTATGTAATATAAACATAATCTAAAATATTCACATATTATGTTATTAAAAAAATGCTCTTATTTAATATATATTTTTTCCAAATCATTAACACTACTCGTTTAGACGTGTTCTTCAGTATAAAATCATTAAAAGTCTGTTGGTCACTGACACGCAAGCTTACCTATCTAACTAAACCAATATAGATGCAAACTGACTCAGTTGTTTCCATATCGTTTATTATAATTATACCAATCTAATTATTATGCAACAACATCTGCCTAGCCGTTTCTCAACTACCGTCGGGTACGGGGTCGGCTTCCTGTCTAAATGGTAGCAGCTGAATACCAGAATTTTACATGGAACGACTGCATATCTGACCTCCTCCAAAACCCAGTTACTGGGACGACACCCCTACTATACCCCTTGGTGATACTGGTTGTCAGACTTTCGGGCTTCTAGACTATCCGTAACGATTGTCAAAGATTTACAAATAACAGCCGGGACCAACGGTTTTTAAAGAAGATTTATGTTAGACCTTCACGGGTGCGATCGGCGTCCGGGTCTGCTCAATTTGTAGGCACTAAAACTCGGACGGGACACGAATGCTGCCAATGTAGCATAAATTGCTTGCTCGCCTCGTACATGACATGGCTCGCGCCTGACACGATCTAGCACAAATCATCCTTTTCATTTCTCATACCTGGAAAGTACGCTTAAAGTTACCTGATCAGAGGGATGAAAACAATACTTTTCGTCCCTGGGAAAGGATTTTCCCTGCTGTCAAAAATTTAAAAACTATGCAAGCCATGTCTCAACTTTTTATATAGCCACTCTGTTAAATCGCGGCGTAAAATTATAAGTAAAAAATATTATCAGCAATTTTGTAACATGACTGTACTTATAATTTACTTTTCACTTAATTATTATTTAATTTACATAGATTTGAGCTAAATATTTACCATCATAAATGATAAAAAATACTGGCTGGTAGAATGTCACAGAAAAAGTAAAATAAAAAAGGCGGAAAAGCGGCAATTCGATCTTCAGTTGTTTTTTCGAGTGCTAATTACTTACTTATAATAATATATTATATACTTACACTAGCTGACCCAAGAGACTTCGTTCTGTCAAAAGCTATAGTATAAACGCCACTAGTCTACCCTACCCTACCCTACCCTACCCTACCCTACCTACCTACCTACCTACCTACCTACCCTACCCTACCCTACGCTACCCTACCCTACCCTACCTACCTACCTACCTACCTACCCTACCCTACCCTACCCTACCCTACCCTACCCTACCCTACCTACCTACCTACCTACCAACCTACCCTACCCTACCCTACCCTACCCTACCCTATCTTACACTACCCTACCTACCTAAAACTTAAAAAAAAATTGATAGTAGCCGATTCAGACCTACTTAATATTTTTCATATAAAATTTCATAAAAATCGGTCAAGCCGTTTCGGAGGAGTATGGTAACTAACATTGTGACACGAGAAGTTTTTACGATAGTATATGTTTATGTATATATAATTGTATATAAGATATGTATGAAATGAGTTCATCAGATTCTGATATGTATTTGTTTAACTGATCAGGTTTTTATATACTTTCCTCATAAACGAAATGAAAAGCAGATTGCTTACTTCGGGTGAAAGAATCTATTTAGGCCCGAGATGGTTTGACGTACGAGCGTACTTTCATCCCTTGTATAACACGTTCTTACCGAGGCACGGAGGGGTCTCAATATGTAATGGGTGGTCATCCATCCACTGACCGACCTTTGATTGACCCGCGCGGCTGTTATTATTTAGCCAAGAGCTAAATTTACCTAATAATAATGCGACACGAAAATATATTTCAATCTATAACCATTTCACGTAATTACAAACAGCCCATTAAGTATTTTCCCTACAAAATATTTCGAGAAACTCTAATCTAACCAATTCTATTTTAAGCCAATTACAAATTAAAGATTAATTCTTAGGGTCAGCGCGGTAAAACGTCAACAAAGGACCTACGGTAAAAAGGATCAAGATCAAAGAATTGTGTCAGTTTACTCAATAGTACACGTAATTTAACTTTTACCGGATCACAAGGACGGCGTATTTATTAATTACTTAATTATGTTTATATTTAACTAGCTTCTGACCTCGACTTCGTCCGCGTGAAATTTCGGCCCCCGACCCATCGCGTCGCATCCCGTCGCTCGCCCGCGCTATAACTCGTTATCGCTTAGCGTTCTTTCTGACTTTTGTTCTTTCCGCTTGGCTTCTAAGGATCGTAGCGTGATGTTATATAGCCTATAGCCTTCTTCGATAAATGGGCTATCCAACACTAAAATAATTTTTCAATTCCAACCAGTAGTTCCTGAGATTAGCGCGTTCAAACAAACAAACAAACTCTTCAGCTTTATAATATTACTAGCTTCTACCCGTGACTTCGTCCGCGTAAAATTTCGGCCCACGACCCACCCCGTCGCATCGCATCGCCCGTCCGCGCAATTACTTCGTTTTCGCTAAGCGTTTTTTCCGACTTTTTGTCGTTTTACTCGGCTCCTTAGGGGCGTAGCGTGATGTTAAATAGCCTATACATACACTTATTTTGTTGCGAAGTTATTTTAAAATTATGATATCTCCTAAGATGATGATTGAAATCAAGTGATGTCAAGGACAATTTTGTTTACATTTAAATACTTGTGATTAATAACATATTTATTTGGATAAGGATTAATATTATGATGACAAAACTCCTTCGCAAATAATGCATTCATTTCGAACAAATTTGATTCCCATAAAAAAAAGGTTATAGTGAGTCAATCTTAAAAGATAGACATATGCTGTCGCAGTCTTTTTTTTAGAACTTTTAAAGAGGAACATTTCCATCATACATGATATTTGCGTAACTTAAACCGTTTACGCAGCGCACGCAATGGAAACTCTCCAAAAAGAATATTTTTTCCCGTTTTTGCAACATTTTTCATTTATGCTCCGTTCCTATTGGTCGTAGCGTGATGTTTTATAGCCTATAATATTTCTCGATAAACGGAAAAACCAACACAAAAAGAATTTATCAATTCCAACCAGTAGTTCCTAAGATTAGCGCGTTCAAACAAACAAACTCTTCAGCTTTATAATAGTAGTATAGATAAAATATACTCGTAGTATAGATTTGCTCAGTGCATGACACAAATAGTGTACTAGTCATTTCAAGCGCGACTGTTGGACATGTTGTATGTGCCTGTTTATAGTATTTTTATTTATCTTTCGAAGCGACGCGCGCTTTACTTGTGGTTCCCAGTGCACAAACACGTGAATGTGTGTGTAAGCGCAGGAGCTCCAGGTACCTTCCGAGGCAACGGTAAAGTTGGAAGTGTGTGTGTATGTGTTATGTGCTGACGCTACTCGTCTTCACGCACACATTCACAGCGTGTTTGTATACTTCGTCACAGTATAATAATTTATTATACTGTGACTTGGTTACCACAAGTAAAGCGTGCTTCGTGAGATGAAAATACTGTAATTGCAATAGGCTCATCCCTATAATATGGGACTGGTGAAATGTGAATCTACACTAATATTATATAGAGAAAAGATTTGTATTTTTGTATGATAGATAGATAGATAGATAGATAAAACATTTATTCAGTGCACACAAAAGACAGCACAACACACAAGAGCACAAACGATTAAAAATTTCATGAATATTATAAAACAGACAAACATGACCCAAAAACTACTGGACCGATTATAAAAATTCTTTCACCAGTAGAATACTATATAACCACTGAGTAACATAGGCTATAATTTATAAAGATATCACGCGGGCGAAGCCGCTGGCGGAAGCTAGTTTAAAATAAATCTAGCTTTCGCCCGCGGTTTCATCCGCGTGGAAGTAAAAAAATATTTCACGGGACCGTACTACCGGGATTAAAAGTACCCTATGTATTAATACAGGTTATAAACTATTTGTGTGCCGAATTGCATACAAAATCGGTTTTGCCGTTTTTATTTATTTATTCACAGGTACACAGGATTTTCCTAGCAACGGGGTCATTATTCACAAAAATTGAGCACAAATGTAAAATCTAAATAATGTAACATGCATTGTATTTCTTCTTTTTGGTAAATAAATTATTATTATTATTATTATTATTATTTATTTATATATGCTTTATTGTATATCAGATAACACATTACAAAAGAAAAAGAAAACATAAACACTATAAAATATACAATGGGCGGCCTTATCGCATACTGCGATCTCTTCCAGGCAACTTTGGCATGGATAGTGGTTTTCTGGACATAAAATGGGGTTGTCATTGGTGCAAATAAAAAGTATAACAGCACAATATCCTATAATAGATACACAGATATATGCTGTATAATAGATACATAGATACGTACATACTTACTATATCCGGTCCGGTTGTCTGGTGGTCCAGACAAGCAGACAACCGGACAAAAATTCAAAATACTATATTTTCAGCATCAGGACCCGTTCCGACGGGTCCCCACATCTCGTAGCAATAACTTTTTTTTTTTTTTTTTTTTCATATGTACTCAAAGTACAGTTTTGACTTCGTTACTATTATATTATATTATGTTAGATATACTTATGCCCTTAGACACATAGGTACCTACACACTTTCAGGCCCTCGTTTTCAGTAGTAATGCCTACGAAAGATGCGCCTTACTACTAGAAGTTTGAAATTGTTTCTACTTCGAAGAAGACGTACAACGGTCCACTAGCGCTACTCCTTTTAAAACATATTATCTCGTGACTGAGAAGGAATTATGAAAAACGGCTCAATAAGGAATCTCGGTAAGTGTGTCTGGAATTTTCTAATACCTTTTATAAAGTTTCATATTGAGACATGAAGCAACAAAATACCATCTAGACTCTAGATCAAATTTGGCTTTATCTTTTTTTTTTATAATTCCTTCTCAGTCACGAGATAATATTTTTTAAAGGAGTGGCGCTAGTGTACTGGTTTTTTTATTTTTTTATTAATGTTCAAAAAGTAGATCGCAGAGTTTAAAATAATACACTAAGAACCATAGACGCCTTTGATGGCTTATACATGGCTAGTGAGTTCGAAACAAAAATATATCTAATATAGGTACTTACTACAAAATAAACTTAGACGGTAGGTTTGTAAGTTTTACATTCAAAGAATATTGCAAGTCTTTACTCTTTAGATAATATGTTAATAGCACAAATAAAGATGTAGCAAGTGTATCAAACTAAAGTACATACTCATAGTTTGTAATTTGCAGAAAATGCTTTTTTAATAAACATTTTGCTTTTTTAGGGTTACAGAGGTATTTATTTTGTATGTCCGTAGGAAGTTCGTTTACTATTTTAGGTAGTATGTAGGGGTATGTTCTCATACCATAATATATGTATTGTTACATCTAGGCAAGGTAAAGGTTTTTATATTAGCTAAAGTTCTTAATTTAGGATGACGTGTTCTTCTAATTAACTTATTTAAATTGATATATTCGTGGTGTACGCCCTCTTAACCTGGCCAGCGCCATCCTGGCCGCGTGCGCTGGCCGGTGGGACTCGGTACTGATGGCGCACTGGATGGGCCTTCACGCGAGAGCAAGTGCCTGACTACTTTTGTACTTTTACTAACACTAGGTTAAGAACATTGTTACTAACAAATTTATGGACGTAAGTCTGAAATAAATTATTATTATTATTATTTCCTTTATTTCATTTAAAACATATCATTTACATTTTTAAATATTTTTATAAAAACATTAAAAAAATAAAAACATTTAAAAAAATAAAAAATAGTAGCCCACCGGTATCGGGAACAGGGTCCAAGGTACCGGTGGTCAGGGCTCCTGAAAGAGGAACCTCCTCACGATACGCGCCGTGTCCAGAAGTACTGCTTTCTGGATCAAGCCCTTGATCCAGCTACCTAACGAGAGCCTCTTCAGATGATGGTCGAGGCTCTTAGCTATTATGCCATTGGCCGTCACGACTATCGGCACAATGATTGCTGTATTCACATCCCACATGTCGACAACCTCGTGAGCCAGATCAAGATACTTAATCTGTTTATCTTTTTCAGCTTTCACTAGGTTCTCGTCATGCGGGACCGCGATATCAACAATCATTGTGCGACGCTCTAATCGATCTATCACTACTATTTCTGGCTTATTGGCAACAATAGTCCTGTCAGTGATGATAGATTGATCCCAATACAACGTTATTATTATTAATATGAACTGATAAAACTTGTTGGCAAAATACGAAAATACAGAACCAAGGTCACCGACTTCCGAAATTAAAGTTATTTTTCACTTTTTAGAGTTTTTTTATATATTTTTTTGGAAGTCAGTTGTTTTTTTGTTAAAAACTTTTTAGTTATGGTGCCTACCGCACAATAATTCGATTACCACTACTTGCTACACCGCACAAACAACAGTGACACAAGATATACGAAGTGGATTAAATACGTATTAACGAAGCCAACTCAAAAATTACCCAAGCAAAGTTAAAAAAAATCGGTTTATAATCATTTATAGCCCAAATTCATCTCATGAAAATTCCAATAAGCCCAAACACGGCTAGGATACATTGTTTTATTACGTAGTTCCGGTGCATACCTTCCTGCTTCATCTTCAGATCAGTTCGATGGTACCATTTTCATCAGAATTATTTATTTAAATTTGCTTCATAGTCGCTTAACTATCTTAATCGAAATATCTCATCGCCACCCGTGAAATACTTATCATTGAGGAGTTCCGGTGGCCATTTGTGGTCTTCTTCATCAGTTCCACTTCATCAAATGATACTTACTGAATGCAAATGCTTGAGTTGTTGATGAAAATACAAAAATCGCTATATGTTTGGCTATAATATTTGAGAAGTTCCCTCAATTCCTCGTGGATCATCAAAACTGGATTTTGAAAAAAATTAAACCAATCTGAAAGTATATTCTTTCAAATAACAAAAGAATTTTTCAATTCGGAGTTCTGAAATAACAAACATTAAAAAAAAAGAAATAATAATAATACAACCGAATTGAGAACCTCCTCCTCTTTTCAAAGTCAGTTAAAAACTCAGGGAATAGGGCCACTTTGTTAGACATATTCCTAAACCAAGAACAACAACTGTCAAAACCTGTCACTGCTAATAAAACAAAACAATTGATGAATATAATAGCCACGTCACTTTCAATCGCAAATAAACCTTCCAACTATTTCAGCGACAAATAAAAACAATTGTTTTCTAGAAAACAAGGCATTTCTACACCAATTATCCGTCATCGCGTGCTCAAAAACTATAAAACAAATATATTTCGTACACAAAAGAGCAATAAGCTATATTTTTCTGTATAAAGCAATGTTTTAAATATGTATTTTTCATAATATTAGTACAGCGTTCCCAATAAAAGTATGCGTTTCGAGAATCATCGCCTATCTTCCGAAATACGAACTCGTGATTAGTCGTTATGATGAGATTTAATATAAAGCTGTACAAGCATGGAAGTTCTTGCCTATTTTGTGTTACCATGGTAACAAAATTATAAATGAACAACTCTATGCAATTCCAAAAAAACTTGTTCAAAACTTTTGAGTGATAAATGACCGAACGATCTGCGACTGGAGTAGTTAAGGCCCAGATATGCCAGTGACCTTGAGTGGTTAGCTTGCGTGTTCTGTATTGAGCTCACGCAACGCGTCGTACGTCCAGCCAGTAATAGGACTCGCCCATCCAGGAGCGCTGTCCCAAATAAGACGCATTATTAATTTATTAATTTTATTATACATAAAACAAAAGTTATTTTAATAAAACGCGTATACTAAAAGATCAATAACTAAATTATCTTTAAAAAGGGTGAAGGTTTCAGAAAAATACGCTTGATAGATTTTTCTTGATTTTCAGTTTTTTATCCGCATTAGACATAGCTTTACAAATTTATTTCACTATGTAATATAAACATAATCTAAAATATTCACATATTAAGTTATTGTTAGAAAATGCTCTAATTTAAGATATATTTATTCCAAATCATTAACACTACTCGTTTTGACGTGATCTTCAATATAAAATCATTAAAAGTCGGTTATCGTCGCCTTAACCCGACTGAGACAAACGTGCAATGATAGGTACTACAAAGTATGGTATACAAAACTAAGAAGCATTACCTCTGTGGACGATTACTCTGTAACGCAAAGTTCGTGCTGATTCGGAAACCCGAAAATTACAGAAGCGCATACTTTTTCTGGTTTAACTGTACATACTTTAGGTTTCATAAGCGGTCAATGATACATATCTACGACCAATCAGTCAAGCGTTTGGCCTAAAACGTAGCACAAACTAATATTAGTACGATTTAATTAACATTTGTATGGAACCTTTGCGATAACATCTGAACAGAGAACACGCTACCACCTGTATTTGTTGTTTTTTAGGCGACTACGCATAAAACGCCTCCTTTTTTACATATAAATTACTAAACGTTAAAATCTTTTGTACGGACAGTGATGTGGTGGTATATTCGACCTCGTAATTGCTTTATCACCTTAGGTTGAAAGTTACTTGCACGTCATAAAGGGAAGTCTGTGGTTCAGCTGTTCACGGGAGACGCTGAATGCCTTGCGCGTCCAGTATAATAATGTTTTCAGGATGATGTTGAAACTCCCTCGTTTCTGTAGTGCCTCGGAGATGTTTGCCCAATCACGTACAGATGGTTTCCATGCTGTCGTCAGGAAAAAGGAGGCATCGCTTGTGAGTAGGATTCGGGAGGGTAGCAATAGCATCCTGAGAGTCGTGGCTGAAGACCCGAGAGCTCCTGTACTGAGGCATCTCATGCGGAATCATTGTCCAAATGAAATGCCTCGTAAGTACATGACTCACTAACTTTTCACATTAAATTTGTTACTAATCCTAGTGTATAAGTCAGCACAAAGTACGGACAGAGGCAAAGCTTCTGCTTTGCCTCTGTCCGTACTTTGTGCTGACTGTTATTGTTGTTAAATTGTTTTATTCGGAACAACATAGGAACCAATTTTGTTAGTAGACACAAAATGTATAGCTATTTTGATTGACACAGAAGAATAGAACTAAATAGATAGAACATTAATCAGATTACGTGTTTCAATTTATAAACATAATTACTCAATCACTGAAAGGTAGGTATTACCTACGTATTTCAAATCATAAACATCAATCGTCTGGCCAGAAGCTCATTGTATTTGCCATTGCCCATAAAGGCTCCTACAGACTGGTGCGACACGCGACGCGTCACAAAGGCACCGCTCGCCACGCGACACGCGGTGCCTTTGTATCGCGTCGCATGTCGCGCCTGTTTGTAGGAGCCTTAAAACTCTGACACTAGGTAATTCACTAGCCACACGAAAAAGAAAGAAAGAAATAGTCGTTATTTTTTTATTTATTGATTAATTCTGTGCCACTTGATATGCTTTTATTCCTATTAGTATTGTTCATACACACAGTACAGTAAACAACCATATTAACACTTTTGAGGGTCCGTCCGAATGAAAAACTTACTTTACTTTTGGAGGGAAAATTAAAAAAAAAGTTTTACAAACTGTGCCGTGTGAACCACGATTTTTTCCATGAAATTCGTACCTCAGTGAACTTTCAAATTACACTGCATCGTTGTTCTAATGGTTGCAAACGCTACTGCTGAGCTTAAGGGTTGGAATTGTGGTAGGTATGGTATGGTACTTTAAGTACATCTCTGCCTAAGCCTTCGAGGACTCTTGGCACTTTTCTATTTTGTTAAGTACCTGGTAATTGTTGAAAGGCCTACACTGTCCTCCCATACCTACTTGTATTAACACTGTTATTTGATAATATTGTAAAGCCAATTATTTTTAAAAGAGTAACCGTGGAGTTTCTTGCCGGCTCTTCTCCATAGGAAACGACCAATTGGAACTGTGGGAATTGGAATTGGGTGTGTGGGTCTTGTGTGTGGTGTGTGGTGGTTAAGTGACCGCCACATAAATCTGAAATAAACACACATGGAACACACACGAATGGACATAAACTTGTCCCGAAACGACCTTCATCGTGATCCTTGAGTTTTTCTAGTAATAAAAAATGATTCATAATGTATTGTTAGGGTACTTACGCAGAGCAATTAAGGAAAGAGCAATGAACTTTATTCCAGATTTTATGTGGCGGCCACCATAGCTTCTGACGTTACATAAGTGCCCATGTAAGTTTATGTGAAATAAAATATTTTGATTTGACTACAAGCGTGGTGTCATGTTTATGTCATGTAATTTTATAAAGGTTCAATAATTATATGGTTAGACATGAAACTGCGAACTAGGGACACAATTAGACCTACAATACTATTTTTCGACACAAAGCTATGCATTGTTTAGTTTATCTATGAGCGTTGCTATTTGTCTCTGTCATCAAAGCGATCGTGCTACAGTGAAAATACAATTTTGAAACAGTTTTATCTTCCATTATCTTTTGTTTGAAAAACATTGTCAGGTTTGTCGTTCTTTTTTTTTTTTTTCAGTAGTCATCTCTAGATGACTCAATCTTGACGTTGGTAGGCCGACTGCTTGTTTTTCACCTAAGAATATTAAAACCTAATAATTATTATATGTCTGTGTATCTATTTAAGTGTATTGTATTTATATAGTTTTTTATTTACACCAATGACAACCCCATTTTATGTCCGGAAAATCACTGTCCATGCCAATGTTGCCTGGAAGAGATCGCAGTAAGCGATAAGGTCGCCAATTTATTGTATATTATTATATGTATAGATTTTGTAGTGTATAAATTTTTGTTTTTGTAATGTATAATCTGGTTTTTTTTTTTTTTTTTTTATTATCTGGTGTACAATAAAGTACAGTCAATTACCACATTTTTTTTTTTTAAATTTGTTTTTTTAATCCATTAAGTTACAGTTTTTCCTTACATAACATCTGCCAAACTGCAAAGCAATTTGTCGGCAGTAGGTTCTCGTGGATTATGCACGAAGTTTTGCTTGAGTAAACATTAAAATTAAAACTAAATCTAAGTTAAAATTAGGACTAAAACCATGGTTCTGTAGGCAAAGACTCCGTACGTGTACACAGAGTAGTTTACCTGACCCTGCCTTGCATAAATGGTTGAGATTTTTTAGAATACGGATCGATAGAATTTTATAATTCTTAATTTAATTTAATTACCTATACGAAATCTACCCAAAACTAGAAAAAAAAATGAAAATCGTACGATTTGTTAGTAAAAAAACCTCAACCATTTGAGCAAAGGGGGATCAGCTAATTGTGGTAACTGACTGTACATACATAATTATATAAACATTATTGGCCTCATAATAATTAGGTAGGTACTTAGTTTTTACCAAATTCATACTAATATTATAAATGTGATAGTCTGTAACTCTATTGAAATGCGCGTACAAATCAGACAATTCAAATTTTAACCAACTAGCTAATGCGTTACAATGCCTTTTTTTTTTTTTTTGGAAGGGTCCTTCTTCGGGCACAGCAACTTACCAAAGTTTCATCACAATCCGTCCAGCCATTTTCGAGCTTTTGCGAAACTAACGCAAGTTAATAAATTTTTATATGTATAGATATAGATAGCTAGATTGTAAAATACACGTAGACAAAGTCGCAGGCAACAGCTAGTAATCTTTAAGTTGTACTATTTTTATGAAATTGATACAGGAAAAGTTTTTAATCAGTGCGCAAATTTTGACAAAATAAACTTAAACGTGTTTTATTATACACCTATTTCTTATTTTGGTATATCTTAGTACAAAAAAATTAAGTTATTGTTAACGAAAGATATTTATTTTGAAACTGGTATAATGGATACTCGTCGCGCAACGCGCCGGCGGCGGCGGTGTGGTCAGTGAAGCGGAACGCAGTAGTAGGTACCTATCAGCTGTGCACTCGCCCATTGATATTATTACGAATATATTGTATCCATTTGCTGATTTCAAGTGGATTAAAAAAAAAAAGTATTGAACAAATGATGAAAATGTCTTCTATTACTGATACTGAACCACCAAAAAAAAATTACGCGAAAAACAAAAATCTTATACTGTGTACCATTCACTTAACACTATCTGTTGAAGTATCATTTATTTTAGCACTAAGTAAGTAAGTTCCCAAATTCTTTTGACGATTCGAATTCAATTTCTATAGTTTACCCTTCCATAATACAAAATGAAAATAATATTAAACTTATTGTTACTATGTTATGAAATATTTCCACGAAAACGTTGCCGATTATATAAAAAGCTTTTTGAATGTAAAGAGCTTGTCGCCTTAACTTACCCTAACTTAATATTACCGTTTTAACACCCCAGTCAACTTCAAAGTAGCGAAAGAAATAAACATTGTTGGGTCAAATAAACAAAGCCGTTCGCCATTTATTATGACATATGGTATTCAGGTTTATAGGTCCGAGAGACCTCGGGCCATTGAATAGGAAAAATGGAGTGTTCAGTTTGGTCTAAAAATCGTTAAGCATAATTGAGGCGTCTAATTGCAAACCCCGCTAAAACAAAAATTCAATAAAATGTAATCGCACTCCTTGGTGCACGACACAAGTCTCCATTGGTCCGCCATACTATTCGTAAGGTCACTTGGTGCAAAAGCAAGCGCTGTGATTGTTTGTTTTCGTTGTAGAGGAATTTGAATTTAACCCATGCCATTTATAGTGGATTTTGTTACCATGCATAAGGTTGAAAGCTCAATTTAGTACTGTTAGGGAGGGATTTACTCGGAAATGAGTTTGACACTTAGTACAGAATTGAGAAAACTTTCAAAAGAGCGAATAAAGTCGGTTTCAAGATAAAATCGTTTTAGCGGGGTTTGCAATTAGACGCCTCAATTTAGCCTCACTATTCATAATTCTCTTGCCCTTATCCCAATTTATTTGGAGTCAGCGGACTTCCATACAAATGATGAATATTGAAGGTTCTTAAAAGTTTAAAATAAAATATCTTTCTTCTAACTAATGTCTTTGAGGAGAGCGTGATGGCACTAACAGCGACGAGAACATCATGGTGGGCATGATCATGTTTAGTTCAATTACGTTGTGCCCCCACGGTGTACCCAAAGCTACGTAGCCCTATAATGGAGCAGTCTATATCCCAGCCCACTCCAGCAGTGTACTGGAATTGCCAAAGTAGCCTGCGGGGTAATAGCGTCAAGGCTCCTACAAATAGGTGCGACACGCGATGCGACACAAAGACACCGCGTGCCGCGTGATGAGCGGTCTCTTTATTTATTTATTTATATATGCTTTATTGTAAATCAGATAACACATTACAAAAAAAAAGGAAAACATAAACACTATAAAATATACAATGGGCGGCCTTATCGCATACTGCGATCTCTTCCAGGCAACCTTGGCATGGATAGTGAATTTGTGGACATAAAATGGGGTTGTCATTGGTGCAAATAAAAAGTATAACAGCACAATATCCTATAATAGATACACAGATATATGCTATATAATAGATACATAGATACATACATACTAACTATATAAGTAAAGAAAATAAATGAAGTGTAAGTATAGATTATCACAGGTATCAACGAGAACGTAATCACAAAGACAAGTAATGTTCCTTCACAAGTCTTTTGAACACAGGCAACGATTGCGCGCGTTTTATTGGATCTGGCAATGCATTCCACAAACGAGCGGCCTGGACCGTAAAGGATCGCTTTGTGTCGCGTGTCGCGCCTGTTTGTAGGAGCCTTAACACACCAACAGTAGCAATGGGTTTAATTTTGACAGTTTGTTTAAATGTCAAAATGAAACATTCATTGTGTTATTTACGTTGTAGACAAATTTTTCGAACATATAAATAAAATTATGTTTATTTATCTCCACAAATTATATTCTTGCAATATAATCATGATATATAATACAAAGTCGGGTTATTTACACCATCTATAAATCAAGAATGGCTGGATCGATTTTTATGATCTGGGATTTGTTGGATTTGTTTCCGCCCCAAACAGCAGAATAACTATTAAAACATGCGAAAAATTCACGTAAAAAATATATGTAAAAAATTCATTTTCTCATACATTTTGAACAGAACGGCTTTCTTGATGATATCTCGAGAACGGATTAGGGAACGGGCTAGTAATGCAAGCAATGGATTAGCAATATCCTTCAAAATCGATCGATTGATAGTGTGTTACGCAATTAGGGTGCCGGTGAGAAGCTGCTCGCTTCTCCCGCACATTAGACCTCCATTCCTTCTTCCTCCATGTCTCAAACTGACAGTCATCTTCTGACGTCACACCCGAATTCCCCAGACATTGTCGATCTATTAAGTTGGCTGGAAGGCACCTCAATTGGGTCCATAAAATTAATAGCCGCTCCCCGAACAATATTAAACGTTAGAAAAACTTGTGATCAAAAGACAATCAGATTCTTCCATTTAATTTAGAAGGAACATGGCGCCACCCCGTGAAAGTTTGATCGTTAACATATTGTCTGTCTAGACTAAAATTAGACATCTACAAATTACTAAAGTTTGTTAGCTGTAGCTTGAATTTGGTGTTCGTAACTAATCGTTTGGTTTATGAAAGCATTTACATTATTTCTCTAAAGCTGTCGGTATATTTATAAATGTCAGCTCATAAAAAAATATGAAGGTTGTATGTATACTTAGCTACATGATGCAGTGTTTTAAGATTTGAATAAAACTGAATTGTTTGTATATAACATAAATCTCTCACTGAAAACGGTCCGGTCAAGTTGAAAAAGTCGTTATTGAATTGAAGTGCCATATCAGTCCATGTCCATGTAACACCCACTCTCATGAATATCGGAGACGCTACACTCGAAGTTGTGGACGAGTATGTTTACCTAAGACAAACTGTCCAGTTAGGTAGGTCTAACTTCGAAAAAGAGGTCAATCGTCGAATCCGACTCGGCTGGGTAGCGTTCGGAAAGCTACGCAATATCTTCTCATCCCACATAGATAGATAGACACATACCGCAGTGTCTCAAGATGAAAGTCTTTGACCAGTGCGTGTTGCCAGTGATGACCTATGGCACTGAAACGTGGTCGCTCACAATGGGCCTTATTAGAAGGCTAAAAGTCACCCAAAGGGCTATGCTTGGAGTTTCCCTACGTGATCGAATCAGAAATGAAGAGATCCGCAGGAGAACCAAGGTAACCGACATAGCTCGAAGAATTGCCAAACTTAAGTGGCAATGGGCAGGGCACATTGCGCGCAGAACAGATGGCCGTTGGGGCCGAAAGGTTCTGGAGTGGCGACCGCGTACCGGAAAACGTAGCGTTGGAAGGCCTCCTACAAGGTGGACCTATGACCTTATGAAAGCCGCAGGAATCCACTGGATGCGGGAAGCACAAAACCGGTCGAGGTGGCGGTGCTTGGGGGAGGCCTATATCCAGAAGTGGACGTCTTTCGGCTGAAATAATGACCAATATTATAAATGTGAAAGTAACTGTGTCTGTCTGTCTGTTACATTTCCACGCCTAAACCGCTAAACCGCTCGGCATGAAATTTGGCAAAAACAACAGCAGATAAACAGCGGACGGCGGCGGCAGTGCGGCGGAGGGCGGTTTGGCAGATATGGAAAAGAACATAAGCTACTTTTTTACGCGATAACCGAAATCCACGCGGGCCGAGCCACGGGCAAAGGCTAGTAAATAAATCATTACTCGTGGCTAAGTAATACCAGCCGCACGAGTCGATCGATCTTGGGCCCAAGTCTGCCATTTTTATAAATTCGTCACTCCAACACGATCCCATTGTCATTTTGCTAAAAGTTCGTAATCTGCTAAATTCATAATGGTCGATCATTGGTCGGTCAATGGTCTCGTAATAGAATACAATTCTATTACGAGACCATTTTTTTTTTTTTTCAATTTTCTTGTTTGCCCCCCAAAACTGACCCCAATATTCTAAATTAATTTGCTATTTTTATGAATTCGTCACTCCAACACGATCCCATTGTTATTATGCTAAAAGTTCGTAATCTGCTAAATTCATAATGGTCGATCATTGGTCGGTCAATGGTCTCGTAATAGAATTGTATTACAATGGCATTTTGAACATTTATTCATGCCAGATTTCATATATACATATATTTTTACATAATGTGTCATAAGCAATCTGAAGTAGTAGGAAGTTGGAAGTTTAGTAGGAAGTTTCATTTGTCATTATAGTACGAGATTACCAATTCTTTCCATGGAGTGTCAGTGGCTGACCATTGGAAAGTCATAATGACGCCATTATATTAGTAGATTACCAAACTTGTCAAAATCAACAATTATGAAATCAATGATTGACCATTCTGACACTATTGTAATAGCAGACTTGAGGCCCAGGTTAATATAGTAGGTTGTTTTATCATTTTGCCAAACTTACTGCAATATTCAGTGCGAGTGCAATTTTTTTTTTTAAACCTACCTATTTATAAAAGAACAGTTATTCCAAAGTTTTGTGTTTTCACTTCTGTCGGCCAATTTTTTTATTTTGCTCTAACTTGTTAGACTGCCTTGTTGGTCTAGTGGCCGCAAGCGCTACTGCTAAGCATGAGGTCCTGGGTTTGATTCGCGGGTCGGGTAAAGTGTTATTGGGTTTTTCCATCAGGAATTTCTCAGTAGCAGACTGGAGTCTGGATTTGTGCCCGGTTGATGGCAATAGGCTCGCTCCCTATTACATGATACTTAAATATAACTGGCGAAATGTGGGTGTTCCTACTATGGGTACACCTCTGCCTAACCTTTCGGGGAAACAAGGCGTAATGCTATTGTGGACGACGCACGCATCAATATCGGTTTAAGTAAATTATGTATTATGTTAAGGACTCTTAGTGCCATCTGTCGGCAACGCGTGAAAGCATTATTTAAAATAAAGTACAATGTTGCAAGGTGCGAGTGGTCCCGGCACAAAGTATTTTTTTTGTTGTTGGCAACTTCGTTTTTTGTCTGTGAGCAAGCACCACGTCGCTAGAATTTGTAAAATTAAATATTGATAAAAAGCTGTATTTTCGAAGCCCGGCAACCACCTGCACCCTCCGAATTGATTCTTAACTAATTCTGCGTATCATTCCATCTCCATCTGTAACAAATGGTCTTCGAGCACGGATGTGATTGTGTTGTCTTCGACTCGTGAGTTGAAAAAAATGGCGGACCGGTCACAAACGCCGACAGTGCAGACGCGTCGTATGCGCAAAGAACAACTAGAATCTCTTAAATTGGATAGTGCACCTATGAAGATTAACGAACGGACTCTTCCCCATGGCAGCGATTGTCCTATAACGCCACGGGAACTTGATTATTCGATCACGCCGGCGACATTAAAACAGTCACCGCGTGCTACCGTTCAACAATCTACGTGCGCTTCGAAAACTACTGTGCGTTCTAAGAAATCAACAGCTTCTTCTATAGCACGTCGTAAACAGCTTGAACTGCAGGCTGCTGAAGCAAAAGCGAAGATTCAACTGGAATTAATAGATAAGAAATTAGAAGCGGACCTTGCCCTTGTCGACGCCGATGATGAAAACCACGCCGACATTGAGGGAATTCATGATGAAGACCAAGGCACGAACTGTTCTGTATCCCTGCCGGAGCAACAGCAACATGATGATGTGGAGAAGTGGCTGGACCATAACTGTCTTCCTGCTCAGCCTCCTCAGGACAGCATACAAGAGCTGTCACGCACTTTAAAAAGTATGATGAAACAGACAGACACGCAGCACGAGGATCGTCTGCTCAGCCGGCTCGCTACACCGCGCGAACTGCCTATTTTTAGTGGTGAATGCATTGAGTGGCTACATTTTAAAAATGCCTACGAAGACTCAAACCGAGTGTGTCGGTTCAGTGACTCTGAAAACTTGTGCAGGCTCCGTCGAGCACTACGAGGTGAGGCCAAAGAAGCTGTAACTGACCTGCTGATCGGCAACACACCGCCGTCGGCAGTACTAAATGCACTCGAACTGAGATTTGGTCGAGCTGACACCATTGTTTACAATATAACGACACAGCTGAAAAAGTTACCATCGTTACATAGTTATTATCAGCACGAAATAAGCAACTTCGCTGTGAAGGTCAACAATTGCGTAGCAACAATACGCGCCCTAAACCAACATGACTACTTACGAAGCCCTGAGCTCGCTGCAGCCGTTGTATCAAAATTGCCGAGCACGCTGATAGGTAAATGGACAGATTTCGCCTATAATCAACAAGGAGAAGGCATATCGAAGCTGGAGTTGCTAGCTACATTTTTGAAAACTGAGGCGGAGATGTTATCAGTCGTCGGATGCATTCTGCCACGAGAAATCAAGAAAACGACTGACACAGGCATCACTGGAAAAGCTGATGATAAAACTCGACACCGCTCTGTGTTTACTTCCGTCGCTGTTGAAGACACGAAATGTTTGTTTTGTGAGAAAGGGATTCACACGCTACCAGAATGTCGTGTATTTAAACGTGCGATGAGAAGAGATAGATGGAGATTCGTCAAAAAGCACAGACTATGCTATTGTTGTTTATCAACTAAACAACACGGTAGCAAAGTGTGCCCTGCGCCTGTATGTGACGAGAACAGCTGTGGTATGGCTCATCACCGCCTTCTGCACTGGACGAAACCTACAACAACGTCACAATCAGCTGATGCGCCGCAAATATCCCGAGATAGCTCGGAACAAGAAATACCTACAACTCCCGACGCCGACGCATCGGTATCGCACGTCGCACGCGACGATGACGTCAGTCACGCGACTACGAGCTCAACGACGGACGACTTCGCGCTGCTAAAAGTAATTCCCGTAAAAGTGCGTGGACCTAAAGGTGTAGTGAGTACATACGCCTTATTGGATGAGGGAGCTGCAGTGTCAATAATTGACTCGGAACTGTCGGACGATTTAGGCTTAAAAAGTGAAAATTCTTGCCCTATAAAGTTTACTGACGCGTTCGGCTTAGAACTTTATCAATCGGAAGTGCCAAAAGTGAAGCTAAAAATTTCTGGACAGGACAATGCTGTCTATGACATTAATTTACGGAAATGTGATAAGTTAAAACTAAGTGCTCAAAATATGTCACTAGTAAACAAAGTGGAATGTACCCACTTAGCTCATATAAAACCATTAATTGTCGCGCAAAGAGTAGTTCCGCGTATATTGTTAGGTCAGGATAATTATTTTATAATAGCTCCGCTGGAGATTGTTGACGGGGGAAGGAACTCGCTGTATGGATCACGCTGCAGGCTGGGATGGACCATCCATGGCTACCACAAAGGTCGTACTCACTCTTCGGTAAGTGAACATAACGTCTTCCATCTCGCTCGCTCTTCTGATAGTGATAATACGCATGTAATTAGTGAACTGAATGACCTTATCAAAAATTCATTTAATCTCGATTCCGTTGGAATATCGACCTTATCTCGTGAGAATAAAGATCATGTCAGAGCTATTGATATTGTTGATAAAACTGCACGTCAAGTGGGTACTCAGTGGGAGGTAGGTCTACCTTTTAAAAAAGACAATTTCGATATGCCCGACTCGTACAGTAATGCCCTATCACGTCAACAAATGTTGTTACGCAAATTTCATAAAGATAGTGATTACGCGAGTAGGTATAAACAGGAAATTTCTAAGTTATTTAACAGTGGTTATGCACGAGAACTACAGAACGATGAATTACTCTCCGCTAATTACGTTTGGTATCTGCCGCACTTCGGTGTGCAAAATGTAAACAAACCCGGAAAACTGAGGTTAGTTTGGGATGCTGCCGCGAAAGTTAATAATGTTTGTTTAAATGATTATTTATTGACTGGACCTGATTTGTACAATTCGTTGTTCGGAATTATGCTTCGATTTCGCGAAAATCAGTTCGTAATCGTAGGCGACATACGCGATATGTTTTTACGAATTAAGATACGGCCAGACGACCAACATGTATTTAGATTTTTATGGCAAGAGTCTACAGGTAGTACGATTAAGCATTGCGTTATGCAAAGCCTTATTTTTGGCGGAACGATGTCACCTTTTATTGCGCAGCATATAAAGAATAAAAACGCGCTAAAATACAAAAATATTAATTCGGAGGCCGCTGGCGTAATATTGAAAGATCATTACATGGATGATTGTTTACATTCAACAAGCGACGAGAGTAACGCGATTAAATTAGTGAACGATATAACCTCCATTCACAGGAAAGGTGGGTTCGAGATAAGAGGTTGGTCGAGTAATAGCAAACGTGTTTTAGATTCTATACCTACGGATGCGTTAGCCCATAGCGCTATACAGTTCAAAGATGGCGTAAACAACACAACTGAGCGCACTTTAGGATTAATATGGCATCACGCGGATGATTCGTTCGGTTTTAGGATTAATTTGACCCGTATACCTAAAGATATTTTAGAAGGAACCGTACCACCTACGAAAGCAAAAATGCTTAGCATTATTATGTCAGTTTATGATATTCACGGATTTTTATCACCGTTTCTGATAAAAAGTAAAATCATTTTACAAGAAGTACATAGATCTAGTGTCGACTGGAAGTGCCAGATTCAACCTGCCGAGCTGATCAAGTGGATAAAATGGCTTGATGAATTAAAACAATTAGAATTGTTACGAATACCCCGTTGGTATTTTAATGCAGGTACATGGACTCAGTGCGGCTCAACTGTTGTAGGTACACAGGACGTCAATACGATTGTAGATACACAGATGCATATATTTTGTGACGCTTCCATTAAAGCTTATGCCGCGGTTATTTATTGGCGCTTCACGCGACTAGACGGAAGCGTACTCGTGTGTTTTGCAGCCGCGAAGAGCAGAGTGACCCCACTCCGCCCTATATCAATACCTAGACTAGAACTACAAGGCGCATTGATAGCTTCGCGTCTTGCTGATATTGTTCAGCGAGAACATTCAAGTTTAAAGACCGATAAGCGCTTCTTTTGGACTGATTCACACACGGTGCTCCAATGGATTCGTAGTGACCCTAGGAACTATAAACCCTTCGTTGCTTTTCGTCTGGGTGAAATTGATGAACTAACGAAGTTAACGGAATGGCGGTACGTACCGACAAAACTAAATGCAGCTGATATAGCTACCAAAGAAGAAGCGCCACCACTTACGTACGACAATGTTTGGTTTCAAGGACCTGGATTCTTACGGCAGCCAGAGAATACATGGCCTAAGGATCTCAGGTCTACCAAATCATCAGATGACGCGGTATGTGAGACAAGGAGCATTAACGTGATGACGTCACAGGTTATTCAACATGCATTACCTAATGAAGACGATTTCTCGTCTTGGACGCGACTCGTTCGAGTTACCGCTCGAGTATTATTATTTATAAAACGTTGTCAACGTATTGACACTCAACTTAATGTTGAACTATTGCACGAAGCGGAAAATCTGTTAATTAAAAAGTGTCAACGAGATTCGTTCGCGCAGGACATTGAACTACTTAAACAGAATAAGCCCTTAATGTCTTCTAGTCGATTGTTATGTCTGACGCCCTATATTGACTCTGACGGTATTTTGCGAGTTCAAGGTCGAATTGACAAAGTTCAAGGTGTTGAACAGTCAACAATGAGACCCGCCATACTTGATGGTCAGCTCAAGCTGACACGACTGTTGGTAGAATACTACCACCGGAAAGCGCTTCATGGAGCGCACGAACTGGTCGTAAATGAGTTACGGCAGCGATACTGGATCATAAAAATACGGCCGACCGTACGCGCCGTAGCTTCGCGTTGCTTATTCTGCCGGTACCGTCGCGCAGCGCCGCAGCCGCAGCGCATGGCTGACCTGCCCGCCGCGCGCCTGCAGCACCACCGCAGGCCTTTTACGTTTACGGGAGTCGACTTCTTCGGCCCCATGGAGGTTACAATAGGCCGAAGGAGAGAAAAGAGATACGGTGTCATTTTTACTTGTTTGACGATACGCGCAATTCATTTAGAGTTAACCGATAATTTAACTTCTGATTCGGCCATTATGGCGCTTAGGCGGATGATATCCCGTCGCGGTACGCCCAGCGTTATTTATTCTGATAACGGGACAAACCTAAAAGGTGCCGATAATGAATTGAAACGTAGTTTGTTAGAACTTAATCGGAGTAAACTTCAGGAAGACGGCACTGTTAGAGGTATAGAGTGGAGATTTATTCCTCCTGGTGCGCCTGAGATGGGAGGCGCCTGGGAACGAATGATACGGACTGTGAAGACAGCATTGAAGGTCGTACTTAAGGAACGCGCTCCACGTGCGGAGACGTTAGCTACATTGTTTGCGGAAGTAGAAGCATTGGTAAATAGTCGTCCTATAACTTATGTATCTTGTGACCCTAACTTTCCTGAAGCCCTAACACCTAATCATTTTCTGATAGGTACATCGTCTAACGGTCCTGCTTTCGGTATTTATAATAATGACGACTTGTGTTTACGTAAGCAGTGGCGCATAGCGCAACGTTTAACTGATGCATTCTGGGGGCGGTGGATTAAGGAATATTTACCTACTTTGCTACCTAGATATAAGTGGAATAAAGAGCAGAGAGCGTTGCGAGATGGAGACTATGTGCTTTTAATTGAACAAAATTTAGAGCGAGGTTCTTGGCGCCACGGAGTGGTGAGTGCGACTCATGGCGGCGATGATGGTCGCATCAGAGTGGTCGATGTGCGCACACGTACTGGTGTGGTTCGGCGTCCGGTGACGCGCGTCGCCCTACTCTTTCCAGCGGAATGTTAGTGCTGAACTGGAATTGTTTTTTTTTGTTAATTTATTTCGATCGTAGATCTGTTTTTAAATATTAAATAATATTGGTTTATTTTGCTTAAGTCAACTCAGTTAAGCACTAGGGGGCGGATTGTGGACGACGCACGCATCAATATCGGTTTAAGTAAATTATGTATTATGTTAAGGACTCTTAGTGCCATCTGTCGGCAACGCGTGAAAGCATTATTTAAAATAAAGTACAATGTTGCAAGGTGCGAGTGGTCCCGGCACAAAGTATTTTTTTTGTTGTTGGCAACTTCGTTTTTTGTCTGTGAGCAAGCACCACGTCGCTAGAATTTGTAAAATTAAATATTGATAAAAAGCTGTATTTTCGAAGCCCGGCAACCACCTGCACCCTCCGAATTGATTCTTAACTAATTCTGCGTATCATTCCATCTCCATCTGTAATAGCTATGTTGATAGACTCTAATTGCATGTTTCAACTACAAAGGTTATTTGAATCTAAAGTATTCTTCGGAGGTCCGAAGAATACCTTAGATTCTGTTGGCAACACAACATTTAGTATGATTTACCTGTCATCTGTCATAAATGTTAATGTCACTTTAGAATCACTGTACAAGAGCAAGAGCACAATAAATGAAGCACACCATTTTTGATCCGTCTGCATTTTCATTATAAAATATTAAATATATTCAAGTTCCCCAACATGGTCCTTCGAGCCGTATATTATGATAGATGATTTCAAAGAAACGTTGTTCCGTTTCTTATTAACATACCTATTAGGCACTTAGAAACAAGCCCTGGTTAACCCTTGTTTCATTCCTACAGTTCACCTATATCAAGCCAACATTCAACTTGTCAAAATAAACTTCTATTGGTTCTTAAAATGCTGTTTCCATTTTCGTAACACCGACGTGACGTCTATTTTAAAACCTCTATCTCCATGTCATGTCCAACGTCTAATATGTCAACAACCTTGAACCCTCGCCTTTGTGGTTCGTTCAAGGCTCCCTTGTCGTTGACAAATGATTCATGAGAAACAAAAGACAGAGGAAATGTTTTCAGCTTTCATCATGAATGTGTATTATGTGTGTGACGGAGTCTTTTCTTTTTGTGTATGTGTGACTGTGTTTTAGTTATTTGGATTAAGATAAGACAAGCTGTAGAGTAGTACCTACGCATGATGAAAATCAAAACATTCTTCAACGTTCGTAGACATTCTCAATTTGTAATAAATTCACGGAAAATTATCCGTTTTATGACAGACCACCTGCTGCCCGCGGCTTCGCTCGCGTAGCTTTTTCTAAAATAAACGTAGCCTCTGTTACTTCTTAGAATATCAGCTCTGTGCCAGTGAAAGTCCCATCAAAATCGGTCCAACCATTTCGGAGATTTGCGGGAACAAAAAAAAAAGTTTTTTTTCTTCAAATATACGCGGAATAAAGTTATCCTAGGAATAACTTCAGTATGACCATACATTTTTTGTCGTTTATACCTAGCATAACTTTATTCCGTGTTTATTTGTATTAGGGTATACGTTTATTTATTTGTATAGAATAGTGATTTTAGCTGTGGTGGTCCAATATTTAAAGATCATAAGGTGGATTCAAAACCAAGCACGAACTTTTGGATGTCATATCTTCGAACCTTCTTTAAAAAGAAGATATTATGAGGAGACCTTCTCAGATTCATACTTAGAGTTTAACTGTCTTTCTAAAAATGTTTTTGGTTGGTAATCGATGAGCGACGCTTGTAATTTGACATTGGTGTCTTATACCTATTGATGTCGGTACTGTCAACGCTGAGGGAGCACTGTCAGTACCGTATATTCCGTCCACTGAGAGAATGCTTTTCAGACACATGTCAGTTTCATACAAACATTTACGAATATAAACTTTATTAGTTCCAATTCTTGTACAACTGACAGGTATCAAAAACGCATTCTCTCGGTGGACAGAATATAGTAAATAAAATACTTGTTTATGATACAACTCGAATATTTATTTAGATCTTTGAATATTTTTACAAATATTATATTTTATAACATTCGCTTATCAGCTCGGGGAGCCAACTCTCTGATCTATTCTTCTCTTCTAAATACAGTTTCATATGAATCATGCCATTTGTTTATAATATAACTAGCATTTGCTCGCGGCTCCGCCCGCGTGGATATCGGTTATCGCGTAAAAAAGGTGCCTATGTCCTTCTCCATATCCCAAGCTTATGTCTCTAATCAGGGTTATTATTATTATACGGGGAATATAAAGCTACAGGCTCAGCTGCGGCGCGGGTTGGAGCTTCGTCCAGCAAGGGTCGGGGGGTCCCAATAGTTTTTTTTGTTATGAGTTAACCATGAGAGGTTGAGACTCTTTAACCAGACTATCCTGTGGTTGCCTTAAGCTCCTAAAGAAACTTAATGCCTCCAGCCAGGGCGTAAAAAATTATAAGCTTAACGACTGCGCGCTAAGGGCACCCCTTTTTTTTTTTTAAAAACGTTGCCCCACACTAGGAATTTCTCCTGTATCGTGGGTGCGTTTACAAACATTTAAACTCACATACACACACAGGTAGACCCGGAACAACTACTTATAGATCTAAAAATATTTTTCTGTGCGGTGGAGCCGCAACACGCAGCGCAGCAGTCAATCGCTTAACCACTGCGCCAACCGTGCCGTCAATTATTATAATTTTAAAATCGCTTGAGACATTTTGCAAAAAATACCTTTATTCACTTATTCTATTAGTGACACGGCCGGACTTGGCGATGCCGCGACGGTGTGGGGGCACGAGCACGGTGAATTTTGATAATTAATCATCATATGAAGTAATAAAAAAAAAAATTTGAATAATATACTCAGATTAAAAAAAATCATTACTCTTAAAATATTTTGTATTTGAATAGATACACCCTATATACACGCCAACAGGAACTTCTATATACAACGTTAGGGCTGCCACAAACAAATTAATACTCACCAACCCCTATACCTAACTTTACTAACGAGAAACAGTCCTTCACTTAGGGTCATCAACTCTGTAAGAAACTTGTTACTCAAGTTTATCGACCTAAATGGCAGTGTGGTAGCCCTGGAGACGTATTATACGTATAAGTTAGTATCTCATTCGTTAAGGAAAGTGATACTTGAGGGACATTGAAGCCGCTAGATAAATTGGTATAGTAGAGAGTAATATGAGACACTTGCCCATTAGCAGATAAAGTATTTTACGAAGGAATCCTTTTACCGAATTACGATGACAAACAACTCAGTCTATCGCTGTGATGGATGTCATTGGGTTGTCATATCTTGTTTCTTGTCTTCGAGCCGATCTAGCTTAGGTTTAGGTATCGGGTTTATATCAGAAAAAGTACAAAAAAGTGGGTGAAATAAAGCTTTATTTCGTTATTGTTCTACTACAAGCGCTTCTTTTTACAAACCTAATAATATGCTGAATATTTCGGATTGTTTTTAAAATAAAACTATCTTCTGCCTGCGGCTTCGCGCGCATGGCGTTTTCTATACAAATAAAGTAAATTGAAGTGGCAAAAAACTGCTGGCAACAAAACTTTTATTTTAGAAAAAGCAATGCAGGCGAAGCCGCGGGCATCAGCTAGTCTAAAATAAAAGTAGCCTTAGTTAATTCTTATAACATTAACTATCTGCCAAAGTAAATCCCGTCAAAATCGGTCTAGCCGTTTCGGAGATAAGCCGACACAAACAGGCAGACAGATCGACAGAAAGACAATTTTTTTAATGCTTTTTTATTTATTTAGGTATGTTATTATTTACGTACACACAGTAAAATACATAAAGATACGACATAATTAGAATTAAATTATATATATATATTTTTTTTTTTTTTTTTTTTGTTATAAGTTCCGTACACACATCAAAAAAAGTTTGCGATCACTTTGAAAAATCGAAATTTGTTTTGTTAGGTACGGTAGATTATATTATGATTCGGCTCGCCTGACTTAAACCCAATAGAGCATGCGTCGGATGCTCTTAAGCGAGCTGTTAGGAACCGTCAGCCACGTCCCCAGACAGTGCCAGAGCTCAGGGAAGCCGCTATTCAAGAATGGGACAGGTTACCCTAAGAAATGCTGGACAACTTCATTCTCAGCATGTCCAGGAGGATCACCGCATGTGTTCGAGCCAGGGGAGGAGTTATTATATTGAATATAAACGTTTTATTAAAAAATTGTTGTTTAAGTTTGGTTAAACAGTCTTTTTATTTCTATCAAATTTGTTTCAATTACATTATGATTGAATACACAATATTTTTTTTTAAAATTAAACTTAAAAAATATTTTTATTTTTTAATTTCAAACAGGGTATTTCTATTTAAAGAAAACACACAACAAAGAATTTTTCTTGATAAAGTTCAATTTAAAAAATTATATCAGCTTATCCTAGTGATCACAAACTTGTTTTGATGTGTGTATATACTTTCATATAGATTTAGTAAAATGCTGTCATTTTGATTTTATTTATTTGTATAGATAGATAACATTGCAAACCTACTTTTTATGAGTAATTAAAATCAGGTTTAAGACAACTAATAATAAAGAATACATAATAATGATGTTAACTACAATTAAGCTCCGTATTCATTGGAAACACAGTTGAGACACAGTTGGGAAAATCTGTTTCCCGCAACAATAAATTTTGCAATAATGTTCCGCAACTTTTGTCTAATTCCTTTATGAATACGCGGTTTTAGCGATCCTAACGTTAACTTAACCGGCCAAGTGCGTATGTATGAATGTATGGGAGAACATATCGCACCCCCAGTGCGATAAAGGCGTAAGTAAGAATACGTCACTTTTTTTATTGCAGTTTCGTATAGCGCAGATAAAGATACACAATGCTCAATTTGTCCGTTAAGATCTGACGAAAAATTAAGCTATTATACCAAAAAAGACATTTGTCGCGTCACATAAATTTTACATTTTTTTCAGATAAAAAGGTCCATAAACGTGTGTAAAACTTAAAATATTAATTATTCTTTATACTCGTACACGACAATTTGAGGTATTTGAAATTTTGTTGAAACAAAATCTTGATTTTTTTACGTGACAACGTCTAATAAGTCGATGAACGCCGGCTGCATGCACGAAAAAGGATGACTCATTGTCCCGTTACGCTCATTGTCCCGTTACACTCATTGAACACTTGCGCTGCAAAATGTTTTGTTATGACGTTGTCACGTTAAACTATCGTCCGTAAACCAACTTTACAGACAACCAAATTGGGGAAAAAGTTTCTTCGCATTTTTTAAGAAAATTCAAAACATTTTTTAATATAGTTTATTCACATTTAACTATAGTATATAGGTACCAGTTTGTTCGATAACTTTTTGCCATCTTGTAGGTAGGGACATGATCCCATTGCTATAGAAATTTTGGGACTTCTGATCAAAATACCGCGACAAGTGGTTTGGGCAGTCCTCTCGTGATGTTAACCTGACACTGCCTAAAGAATTCTGAAGAGATCGAAACAGGTGGAAATCTGAAGGTGCAAGGTCAGGACTATACGGCGGATGCATTAACACCTCCCAGCCAAACTCGCTTAATTTTTGCTGAGTGGCTAAAGATGTGTGAGGTCTAGCGTTATCATGATGAAAAACTACACCCCTTCTGTTGATTAATTCGGGCCGCTTTCTCTCAACTTCTTGCTTAATTCTCATCAGTTGTTCGCACTAGAGTTCAGAATCGATGGTCCTGCCTGGTGGTAACAGCTCATAATGAATAATGCCCTTCCAATCCCACCACACACACAGCATCACCTTGTTGCCAGTTAACCCGGGTTTCGCCACAGTCTGTGAAGCCTGACCGGCCTTTGACCACGACCTTTTTCGCACGTTCTTGTCGTAGGGGAGACCTGTACAAAACCGTATACCGGGGTAAAACAGTACAGCACGTTTATTTCGGTGAATAATTCGAATTTCCCCCCGAACGGCCGGTCAGCAGTGCCAACCAAAGAGACTTATTTGTCAACAGAAACTTGTCGGTGCAAGCGCGTTCGTCAGTAAATTATTTCATTTTGTTGTTTTTCAGTGGTCTTGATCTTATTTTTGTGTAAATTCAAGCAACAATTGTCAAATCTACGTGTACTAAAGGTAAGTATCTAATTATCTAAGTTAAAGTGTGTTTATTTGCTCGTAATTAACAATGTTTTTATCGGCGAAATGATTTGCGTAAGTAGTAGTGAGTGATATGTTTACACAAACGGAGTCTTGGGGCAAAACCGCTCGGGGTAAAACCGGCCCCCTATACGATTTTGACCCAGTTGTATGAATATGAGATAACCTTGTAATTTATCATTACAGATGCTACAAAGATGCTGCGTAAATATAAAAGTACGACACAGATTTTGCTCCGGCTGAAACTACGGATATACAGGCCCCGACACCTTCAACTTCCGCTGGTGCCTATGTTGCTCCGATGCCGTCGACTGCTTCCACGTCACTTGATAACCCTATTCCATCTACCTCTTTTGCGCGACTCGATGACCCGGTACCATCCACTTCTGTTGCGATACTTGATAACCCTATTCCATCCACCTCTTTTGCACGACTTGTTGACCCGGTACCATCAACTTCTTCTATGCCTCTCGCTGATCCGTTGCCATCGACTTCTTCTGCACAGTTAAGTCCTTCTACTGTTAAACTGGTATATGCAACTCTGTCTCCAGCCGATATAATGCTTGTTCCCAAGATAAGCATGGATCGAAAAAGAAAAACGGATCGTAGAAGAGGCAAAACAGCTGCCATCAAATCCTCTCCTTACAAAGTAGAGTTAATAACCAACACTCATATAAAGAAAACGCCTAAACTTAATTTGAACCAGCCAACTAAAGCCACAAAAGCAAAATCCACAAATGAAAACATTTGCCTGTATTGTCTGGAGGAATACGGAACAAGCCGCATGGATGAAGGTTGGGTGCAATGCACAGATTGCAAAGGCTGGGCGCATGATGGCTGTATAGGCTATGACCCAGAGGAACGTGATGATTTCTTGTGTATGGGTTGCATTTTCTCTCGATAATTTCCGGGGCAGTATCGTATATAGTATACGGTTTTGTCCAGGGGTCGGGGCAAAACCGGAATGAGAAGAGGTTTTGTTTTTTTTTGTTTTTATTGATTTATATCGTAATTATCATAAGTGTGTCAATGTGATTATGTACCTAATGAGACTGACTAGTAATTAAAGTTGATTTGTTACATTCGTGTTTTGAAATTATTGACCTACAACCTAAAATCTTTAGATATACGGCTTTACCCCACTCTCCCCTACGTGATCCACTTTTCGTCACCAGTTATCAGCTTCTTCAAAAATGGTTCGGTTTCATTACGTCGTAATAAAGAATCACAAATGAGTACACGGTTCATTAGGTTTATTTCAGTGAGCTCGTGAGGTATCCAAATATCGAGCTTTTTTGTGTACCCAGTTTTTTTCAAATGTGCCAAAACTGTTTTGTGGTCAATTCTCAGTTCTTCAGCTACGTCGTAACTACTGATATGCCGATCTTGCTCCACTTTTTCAAAAATGGCACCCATTTTATCCGTAATCCGACCAGAGCGACGTGCATCTTTGACACCAAAATTTCCGGATTGAAAACGCTTAAACCAAAGTGCTACTCTCACAGACACTGCACTAGGTCCATAAACATCGCAAGTTTTTTTTCGCGGCTTGCGTTGCATTTTTACCTTTTTTGTAGTAAAAATTTAAAATGTATCGAATTTCTTCATTAGATTCACTCATCTTTACAGTACGAAAAACAAATGAAAATCACACATTTTCCTAATTTGAATTTGGAATTATGTTCTTTAAAATTTAAACTTTCAATGATACCAAAACCAGCCAGATACAAATAATATAGCCAAAGAGATTATATTACAAGTTCATACATACTATAATGCGAAAAGACTTTTTCCCCAACCTGATATAACAAAAGATCATAAGATCAAATGCTAAATAGATATACCAGACCAAACAGTTTTTTTACTCTCCTGTTAAATTATTATATTCTACTCACGCCTTTGTCGCACTGGGGGTGCGAGTATGCAAATGTAAGTGGGTCGCTCTATTACTCGATAACTTGTAAAGCCTACTTAGCTGTGATATTTAACTTCGTTATATATTCTACTGCTGTTTTTTTTTTTTTTACAAATCCAAATACAACCATTTGGCTGACAGGGGCACACCTGGCTCTAACAAAAATTTGCACTTACAGATTAATATTACGCAATCGGATCCCTGAATCGAAAAATGGTTTTCACAAACCCACAATATTGTTGAACGACCTGTCCATTGATATCACACACCATGGGATCAAAATATCATCCCCACTTTACGTCTAGGGTAACCATAAAAAGATTTATTTCAAGATTTTATTTTACCACTTTGGCGGCGTTAATTAATATGTATACCCATACCAAATTACAGATTTCTAGTATCTTTCTACTAAGCAGCGGATTGACAAGACAGACAAATAGACGGACATGGCGATACTATAAGGGTTCCTTGTTGACAACGGAATCCTAAAAAAGTGACATCCCGTTTAGCTACAGGCGGTTTCATAATTGCATAACAACCAGGGGCGTATTTACCCTAGGGCCAAAAGGGCCATGGCCCGGGGCGGCATAAGCCACACCTCGCTCAGCTTTTTTGACTTATTATGCCTGAAGAAATTTAAAAAAAAGCCTACCTTATTAACAAAAACTACAACTCATGTGATTGTAAGTTTGATAGACATCAAGACGCGGGGTAATCATATTACTGAGCGTGGCGGCGCGGCGGCGGTATGTCCGTCGGACTCTGTCGCGCGTCACGACTCGGAAGTTCGGGGCTAGTAGGGACACAGTATAAATATGGATTGTGCTACTGGATTTTATTTTATGATTAAATGTTTTGGTCGTTTTCCGTTAATTTAAGGGGCGACTAACCCACAGGCCAATACAGGCTCCAGGCCCGGGGCGCTGAATCTTAAATCACGCCACTGATAACAGCTCTGCGACATTTTGCTAAAACGACTCAAAGTTTATACGATTAATAATACAAAAAAAAGAAAGAAGAGTAAGGGATCACTATCTTTCAACTTCATCATAGTTGCATATTATTATTTTCCACTACATTGTAAGTTCTAAGTATATATTTGAGTGATATTTATTTTAGAAGTATGTATGTAAGTATATTCTCTTATTGTATGTTTATAAGTAGGTATTTATATTAGTGTATAGCTATTTTGATTCTATGTATATTTTTTTTTCTCTTCTACACTTACACACGTTGTCTACATATGTATATCTACTTTCCTATCGCAGGTATGCTGGAAGAGATTTCATTAGAAATGAGCATCACCTTTGTACGTATTTTTCTGTTCCTTTCTTCTTGTACAGAAAATAAAAAATTATGATATTAATTTTTATTTTCTGTGATTCATATAAATTTAACTCACACACTTATTATATGTTTAATTTTTTTTTTTGGAAAATCATGTACAATGTTTGTAAATATGTGAGCACCATGTACCTATCGCATTTATTAATTTTTCTGTCATTACTTCACTTTTCATTCTTTTTACCAATTGTGGTAAGTAATTTTTATTTTTATTCTAGGTACATCGTCTTCACCTATAATTATTATTTAATGTATACAAACTATTGTTAACATTTTAAAAGAGTAAGTATGGAGTTTCTTGCCCATTCTTCTCCATACATAACTACCTTTTGGAAGGCGCAACTAGAATCTATTAACTATTCATGTAATTTTTGACGTTCAAAAGTGCATCTTCGTGCCTATTTGAAATAAATGATTTGACTTTGACTTTGACTTTGTCTGTTTATATGTGTGTACATAAATTGTTAAATAAATAAATAGTATGGAAGTTGTCAGAAACAGCTGCGGCACTGATAATAATGTTCAAGAGTTTCAGCGTCCGTATCAGTAAGAGATAAGGCGGTAGTAACATTTTTGATATCTATTTGAAGGGGGTCATTGTGATATCTAGTACTAAGATTTTCTCAGCTAAGCCGCAGACAGACAGACAGACAGAAATGGCGAAACTATAAGGGTTCTTTGTTGACTACGGAACCCTAAAAACTGTCCGTAAGTTGCAGGAACCGAGAAAACCTCAGCTATAAAATTAACGATGTCTCTCCAGCGGTCAGTCGTCAGTTTCAACGTGTCACGATGAGACCTATTGTTTTCCGACATCGTTTGTCAATGACAGTCCCAGGGACCTTCGACCTGCTGATAATAGCGACACTTTGGTTTAATCGGGGCTATTCTGTCTTAGCCATTCAGCTTGTCACTTCTGAAGAGTCAGGCAGTTTGTTTTTGATAGTATTGAGTACCAGGTTACGTCCCAGTTATTCTATAGGTATCTAGCTCTCAGCACTAGTACAGTCTCGAATACTGAAGTTCTTTGGGCATGTCTCGAGACGGAATAATGACTCCATAGAGCGTCTGGTGGTGCAGGGCAGAGTAGAAGGCCAGGCGGGAGGTCACCGATTAGGTGGACCGATCAAATTAAATCCGCAGTTAGAGGCCCTATTAGTGAATGCGCCAGACTGTCATATAACAGAACCAGATGGAGGGAGATCGTGAGGCGAGTTACGACAACACCTGCGATTGGACAACGCTCATTGTGACCACGACCGCTCTGTTAAGAGCGAAGCGAAGAAGAAGATCTAGCTATAATCATCCGTAATTAACATTATATACAGGACCCTCGCTCAAAAACGCTAGCTAAAAGACTTTTACTTAGGTAAAACTCAAAAGATGTGGTAAAAGTCAGCTGTTTTTGGGGATCTTCACTCCGTATCTTATATTTAAGATCATGTCACGATATTGACTTGTCATTAATCTGATACAATAAGTCATTAAAATTGATCTAAAAGAAAAAGTGTTTATTGGGACTCGCACATGAAGATAATTTTAACGAACTTAATATTATGACTACAACAGTAGGTTTTTTTAAATTTCCTGTACAAGGCCAAAAGGCATGGTATCTAAATGACCTAAAAAATATCATACACATAACATAACATCACGCCTTGTTTTCCCGAATGGTTAGGCAGAGTACACCTAACAAAAAAACAAATATAGGTAATCAATTAAGAAAATTCCTTTACATATTTGTACAAAATAATTTCTCGCACCATGTAGAAGTTATTTATAGAAGAAAAAAACAGACTTTACCGATATGAAGGATGTTTCTTTTTGTCGTTCATGAGGGAAAAACTGGCTTTCGGAGATAAGGGGGGAATGGTTAATTTTAAAAGATTTTCTTTAATAAATATCAAACAAATTATTTTAAAATTATTTAAAAAAAATGAAATCCACTTAACAAGTCCTTTCATTTGATATGTCACACGGTACAGTTTTCAAATCTTTATTTTTAATTTTCTCATTCGCCACCCAAAAGTAACCCCAATATTCCACATTTATTTATTTACATTACACGTCCGTGTTTGGGTCACAGAAATTAATATGTGTATTTCAACTTTATCTGTCGATTAGATTCGAAGCAAATCTGCTGTGACAGACGGACAGACAGACAGACACACGAGTGATCCTATAAGGGTTCCGTTTTTTCCTTTTGAGGTACGGAATCCAATTTTTTTTTTTAATTTTTATAAGTACCATATAACTTTCATATACATTTAGTAAAAAACTGTTATTTTGACGGCTCATCAAGCCAGCATGTCCTCACGGCATTTAATGTTATTATCTACGTCCAGCTCATTTTGGATGACTTAATTTTCTTTGCCTACGTCCCGTCTTTTAAAAAGAAAACTCTTTGGAACAGCAAACTAGGTTGACTTTGTAGTGTGTCCTACTTTCCCGTACACAAAGACACGTCTATCATGCAAATACATTAACGCCTTCGGGGAAATCTTGCTAAAAAAAACTTGTGTTTTGGAACGAAGTTAATAATATCTCCAACCACCAACTCGCACTAAGCGTTTTCAAACGTCTTTTATAATGCGCACAGCAAAGGAGTGGAACTCTCTGCCTGCGTCTGTGTTTCCGAACGCATACAACCCTAATCTATTCAAAGTGAGAGTGAACAGGCTTCTTCTGGGTAAGCTCACTCCATCATCGACTTTGTCTCTGTCACCTCTGACCTAGACTAGAGTCAAGAGCAAACCCATCAAAAAAAAAAATTGTTTATTTGTTTTTTGCACCTTCAAGTAAAAAAATATGCTTTAATCGGAAAAAATAGGCCTTAAGCTAAGTAAAGTTGCATGTTAGAGTTGCAGCCAATACCTAAGCTAAGATAACTTAATATCTTATTAGGTATCAGCGCCCACCCTCGTTATCATTATAGCCGATATTATTGTTCCTAACTGGTAGAATAATTTAAAACCAATGAGAAAAACATCTTGCAGCTTCTTTAAGGGGGAAAAACTAAGGTAGCCCGCGATATTTTTTATTTTTTTTACAATTTTTGTTCTCACCAAACTGCAGAGTTTGCCCGAGGTAAACATTCTCGAACAACCTCGAGAGCACCGCCATTGATATTAATCGTTCCGTGACGTGTACGTTGAACATAGCTTGGGGTTTGTCCAAGTTCATCCGGAGACCAATGCGTACAGAAGAATCAACTAGGCCGTCCAGCATCTGTTGCAAGTCATGCAGCGATTCAGCGAGTATGACGATGTCTTCTGCAAATTTCATGACAATGGTGCCGATTCTCTTGTACACCGAACTAAACTAACTAAACTATCACTAAAATTCCTTACTTTTGGCTATGAGAATCTTAAAGCTATTCTGGAAACAAAATTCTCTAAATTTAAAAATAAGTTTGACACAACTAAATCGAATTTGACAATAGTGACTACTCGTACACGTGGTATTTTTTTTTTTCTTTTGGCTTCGCAACGTTGTACTTGTTTGCCTATGATTTTTTTCAGAGCCGGAGGTGCGCATGGGGGGGCAGCCGCGACGTGTTTTTTATGGAATCTTTCACTTTTTGTGTGGAAAATTAAAAAAAAAATTACCTACATGTAGAGTATTAGCGGCTTAAGGGTTTCTAAAAGGGGGGTCGAAATTTTCATTATTTTTGCGATAGGACGCACCATTTTCGAGATATAAGCAAAAGAAAAGAAAAAAAAATATTGGGATAAACACGAAATATTTTAAATGATACACCTATAGGTGGTAAAGAAGCCATGAAAATGATTTTTTTTTTATCTGAGTATATTATTTAAGAAATGAAATAATTTAAAATTACTTGATATGATGATTAATTATCAAAATTCACCGCGCTCGTGCCGCCGCCCCACCGCATCGTTCGGCGTCACCGCGTCGAGGCGGGTCATTCAAAAAAGTAACTACAATTTTTTTTTTCGCAAAATGACTCAAGCAATTTTAAAATTATAATAATTATGTAAAAATATAGAACACTTAGATAAAAAACAAATTTCGCTGCTGTGGATTTTTTACGACCTAAAGATGTTTCTCTTAAAATATTTCGGAAATACACCATAAATACAGTACTGGTTTTGCACCAGAAGTCGAGGTGATTGGTGTGAATTTTAGTTCATGAAAACTAATTTTATTCCACACCTTTTTAATCGCGATTAAAAATAGTCAGATTTAGTTAGAAAATCTAAATTTTGGTTTAAAAACGTCAAATTCAGAATAGCAAAATCGCCATTTTCACTAAATTAAAAACTCAGTACCATCTTAGAGCTGTCAAACTAAAATATAGTTAAGTTGTGTCACTTTAGTCAATTTCAGAATAGAAAATGGTCGTTTGACAGGAATAAACTAAATTTTGGTGATTTTTAGTCTAGTTTAGAGAATTTAGTGACAAGAGAATCGGCACCAATGAAGCCGATTCCCTTGTTCACAAACTAAACTAAATTTATTCAAATTAATCAGCGCTTGACGTATTTTGACGTAATTTTAGTCGGCAAGTTTTTAATCACGTCTAAACTTGTATGGAGTAGTTTGTACACAGGCGCTGATTAATTTGACAGGACTAAACTAAAATTTATCTTCTGTCCTTTTCTTAATGAAATAGAAAGAAAAAGATGCACTGAACTTAAATTTAGTTTAGTTTGTGAACAACGGAATCGGCACCAATGTCTCTACAAATCGTGTCCACTACTGAGGACCTAAATACGCTACTGCAACAGACTGATGCCGCGATTAGCTTGGTCACTACTGGGCCCAACTCATCTAAATTTTGTATATACATATATATATATATATATATATATATATATATATTTATTATTATTATTATTTTATTTATATATTATGTCTACATATCTCGGGGCCCTGGGGTCCCGGACCTTTGGAAGGCGTACGAGGGGCCGAAACCAACTCGCAGAGGCCCGTTAGACGCTTTTTAATTAAATGAGGCACCAACCGACGATTATCCCTGTACGCACTATGCAAGTGCACCCAAGGACAACCCCCGGTTGGTGTAGGACTATTGCAGGATATGGAAAACAAAGATATTGGACTATGGGTTTGGGTGGTTAAAATGGACTGGTTACCAAAAACTATGGAAGGACTATGGCCCCTGCCTGATCAATGTTTTATTATACATGGATAAAATGGCAGGGGGTGACTTGCACACTCAATAATGGGCCCCCGAAAACGGTCGCTAGCACATAGTGACGTAACGACAAAGGGGCAACATGTCCTGAGGTGCTCGAGGAGTGGAGAGGTATTCCAAGGCTCTCAGAACAATCCCAGAGCCCGGAAGATGGTCAAGATCCCTACAAGCACTTACTGGAATACTTCCTTCCTCCGAGCACGTTTGCTCTTCCGAATCTCCACTCAAGCCGGCCAATAAAGGCAAGATTGAGGTGGGAGCTCAGTTCGTCGTCAGTGTTCACTCCAGCCGGCCAATAAAGGCAAGCCAAAGATGAGGAACATGACTTCTCCCGGAAGATAGGATCCGTGGGGTCGTAACTGCCCAACAGCTCGCCCAAACTGCCCTGCGGGTTTTTGTATCTCTCTTGGTCTGGCTTCTCACCCTAGACATGTTCCGGGAAAGTAAACTCTACCGGCACAGACCTAGAGTTCGGAGCGCGCAAGCCCCACCACGACGTCAACGTAGAGATACGGTGGTAGGGTTATTATTATTATTATTATGTTTTTTTTTTTTTTTTACTTTTGCCATCTAGTCGGAAGAAATCGACAAGAAGAAGTTCTTCGTCCGAAAATAATAATTTACCTAGGTAACTGGATCTGTGGTAATCAGAAGTTTACAATTTGGTAAGCCCTTCAAAATTAGCAGTCACGTACTTCATACAACATGATACAACCCGTCCATATTGTAATTGAAATCGTTCTGTCTCTTTCTAACTCCCTAGTTGGAAAGAGACGGAATGTAGCTTTAAGTAAAGTAAAATTGGATTAGTAAAGTGGCGGGTTTTGATTACTTTGGGTAAGTTCCTTTTAAGTAACAATTTGTTAAGGGATAGCGTTTTGTGAATTTGTTGAAACTTGACCTTTGAAATATTGACTAACGAAAAACTCCTTTTGACTATTTTAAAATCTCTTAATTTCTACTTTCATTCGGTGTTTAATATACCTCTCAGAAATCATAGAGAACTCATCATTATACCAATAAATATTATTGAAATGAGTTTCTAATGTAAAGAAGCAGCTTTTTTTTAACTTAAGTAAAAGTAAGTAAGTAGTAAGTAAGTTTGTAAGATACCTATTTAAAAAAAAAAAATTGTTGTCTGTCTGCCCGTTTATTCTGGCTAATCTCCGAAACGGCTTAACCGATTTTGACGGGACTTTCACTGGCAGATAGCTGATACTAGAAGCTTTTATTTTAGAAAACCAACGCGATCGAAGACGCGGGCAGCGGATAGAACTGTATGTTTGAGGTGGTGGCCCACTTAAGTACGGTCAACCACACATCAGTAATAAAAATTTGACATTGACAGCGCCTTTAAGAGCGATTTTCGTTACTGTTGATGTGAGGTTGCCTGTACGAATATATTTTTAAACATTGATAAACCAATATTACTATGCTGAATCCCTGATAGACACGTTGCTTATTTCTATACCTTATTGATTTATCTATTTATATCTCAACTAGCTTTTGACCGCGTCTCCTCCCGCGTGGATTTCGGTTATCGCGTAAAAAAGTAGCCTATGTCCTTCTCCATATCTCAGGCTACATCTCTGCCAAATTTCTTGACGATCGGTTGTTCGGTTTAGGCGTGAAAACTTAACAGACAGACAGACAGAGTTACTTTCACATTTCATAATCCATACTAATATTATAAATGTGAAAGTAACTCTGTCTGTCTATCTGTCTCTCTGTCTGTCTGTCTGTATGTTTTGTTTTCACGCCTAAACCGCTGAACCGATCGACATGAAATTTGGCAGAGATATAGCCTGGGATATGGAGCCTAACAATACATACAGACAGACAGACAGACAGAGTTACTTTCATATTTATAATATTAGTATGGATAGTATGGATGGATGGATCTACATCAATCTGCCTAGCCTTTTCCCACTTCGTTAGGGTCAGCTTCCAGTCCAACCCGATGCAACTCTTGGTAAGACTGGTTGTCAGACTTTTGGGCTTCCAACAACCCGTAAAGACTGTCAAAGATCTACGAATGACAGCCGGGATCATCGGCTTTATGTGCTTTCCGAGGCACGGAGGGGTCTCGACATGTTATGAATGGTCACCCATCTATAAACCAACTGCAATAAGCGTAGCTCAACCTTCAATCAACCCGTGTGGCTGTTATCATTCAGCCACGAGCCCCTCTCAATGGATTTACGCATGTAAAAGAATTGCGAATATGAAATTCAGACAGAATTTGATACACTAGAGCACCAAATGGCGGACCGCGGTCTGGATCCGGACCGCCACCCTGTTTTGTGCGGACCAAACGCCAACACTATAATAACTTAATCTAAAATATGAAAATAAAAATGTTGAGTTTTAGATTTACTCCAAGCTTCAGACAGATAAGTTCAAAGTGAAAAAAGTTTATTTTTATTTTATTACATAATATTTTTTGATTATTTTCAGGTTTCTTTTTTTTAAATCTTGTTTTCATTGTTTTTTCTTAAACGGACCTCCATGATCCCTGCACTAGAGTAATCAATGAACTACGTTTCATTAATTTGGAAATCTCTGATTTTACCTCATTTTATTCTCCTAAAACGAAAATAACATTTTGTAGCACCCCTAATGTACTTACTCCTAATGTAGAAAATTAAGTAGAAAATTCTCTAACAAAAATAGTAAGTAGGTATCTAGCTCGTCTATGACGCACGCAGTATATTATCATAATGATACTTTGTGATATTTGGCGTTGACGACAAATTGTGTGGAAGATTATTATGACGCATCGCTACATTGAATTCTGAAAGTGTCTTCTTAGACTGTGTATTTGATGCGATGCTTGAAAGTAGTAATGGCAATTAATGCGATTTCGCATAAATATCATAAACATGCAAATTCTTTATTCTTAGCATGTTAATTGCTATTGCTATGCTATTTGCTAAGATGAGAATTGTTAATATGCGAATTAAAGAGCGCATTCGCCTTAGGACGTCTTCTAGCGTACATTTATTTTACTAGCCGATAACGTTTGATTTGTGCACTAGTACACTACACTTGCATATTTTATAATATTAAGATAATGATCATATAATTCAATATTTTTAACACTTTAAAACCTTTTATTATTACGTATGATAGTTATGAAGTACGAAGCAATGAATTAGCATTTCACAGAATTTTGCAACTACATTTCATTTGCTAAATGCTAAATGAGCATTCACATGCTAACAATGAATGCGAATGCTAATTAATCCATCACTACTTGAAAGATAGCTTTAATTTTTAGCTAGCGACCTGCCCCTGCTTTGCGATTTCTGTGCAATATCTAAGAAATATATATATTGGTGTTGAAACCCTTGGGCCGTGGGGTCTAAGTGCTGGTTTGTTCAACGAAATCTCCAAACAGCTGATTGACAATTTCCGTGACCCAAGGGCTGGCCTTTACCCTGACCAAAGGCAGATGGCCGTTGGGGTCGAAAGGTTCTGGAGTGGCGACTGCGTACCGAAAGACGTAGCGTGGGAAGGCCTCCCACAAGGTGGACTGATGACCTTGTGAAAGCCGCAGGAATCCGCTGAATGCGGGAAGCACAGAACCGGACGAAGTGGCGGTGCTTGGGGGAGGCCTATGTCCAGCAGTAGACGTCTTTCGGCTGAAACGATGATGATGACGACAAGAAGCTAAGGATTGCGATGCAACGTGACAAACCACCAGTCTCTTTGGAACATTACCAGTCGACAGCGATGCGGAGGAATTTTTCAACGCCATATTTTAGTTTTAGTTAGAATAGGATATTATATTTTTATTTTAATAATCTGTTAGTATGAATAAAAACAATGTTACATACACACATCAAAAAAGTTTGCGATCACTGTGAAAAATCGAAATCTGTTTTGTTAGGTACTTTAGATTATATTATAATTCGGCTCGCCTGACTAAAACCCAATAGAGCACGCGTGGGATGCGCTTAAGCAAGCTGTTTGGAACCGTCAGCCACGTCCCCAGACAGTGCCAGAGCTCAGGGAAGCCCCTATTCAAGAATGGGACAGGTTACCAAGAAATGCTGGATAACTTTATTCTCAGCATGCCTAGGAGGATCACCGCATGTGTTCGAGCCAGGGAAGGAGTTATATTATATTGAATATAAACCTTTTATCAATACATTGTTGTTTAAGTTTGGTTAAACAATCTTTTTCATTCTATCAAATTTCTGTTACAATTACATTATGATTAACTACTCAATTTGTTTTAAAATAAAATAAAAAATATTTTTATTTTTTAATTTCAAACAGGGATTTCTATTTAAAGAAAACACACAACAAAGAAGTTTTCTTGATAAAGTTCAATTTAAAAAATTATATCAGCTTATGCTAGTGATCACAAACTTTTTTTGATGTGTGTAGGTAAAATATTAATATCTTACAAAACATAAATCTTCTGGAATAAATGCTGTAAAATATGAAAACCGCAACAGAATCCCTTACCGATGTGGTTTAAAAGATCTAAGCGTTCACACAGTTAAGACATGAAAAGCGGCTTTGTTCCATACTAGGTATATGTCGCAGATAGATTGCCGTTCGACATTAGAAGCCACACCAAACGCTTATTATGACTGCAGATAAACCATTCTGCAATACGTCTAAACGTGGGTAGCAGCTTTGCTAAACGTAACGCAATGTGCAGCTGTTTGTGCAGCTGTTTTACATAACGGAGCTGTTTTGTAAAACAGCTAGCGATTATATAAAACAGTGGATTCGTCAATCCATCTGCGACATATTATAGATACTGAAGCGACTGAAGCTAGTGGTCAGCGCTGCCAATTAGTATATGCCAATGTGATCAAAAAGGGTCCATATTATCATGATATATTCGTATAGTATACTGTTTTGACAGCTATATTTATCAAAGGAGTAGACAGAGGTCTATAGTACATGTGTGTGTGTGTAAGGGCGCGAGCACAAATTCAGACTTCGGGCTGCTTCTGACAAATTACTAAAATGAAAAACCTAATAACACCTTGTTGGATCCTGGAATTAAACACAGGAAAATAACGCGTTTTAAGAGCGTTCGGCCCGCGCGGGCTTGCAATGTCGCATTTCTAGAGGTTTTTCGTGATTATTTGTAATAAATAAATAAATTAAAATCAAGTACAATATATATTTTTTTTTTTTTTTGACAAGCACTAGATCGTTGTATTTTATAATTATTTTTAACATTTACTTTATAGTAAATACTAATATTTAGTCTTGATACTGCAAATAGAAAACAATTGACAAATCTGCCTAGCCTTTTCCCAAATATGTTGGGGTCAGCTTCCAGTCTAACCGGATGCAGCTGAATACCAGTATTTTACATGGAGCGACTGCCTATCTGACCTCCACAACTCAGTAACTGGGTAACACGATACCCCTTGGTAAGACTGTCTGTCAGACTTTTGGGCTTCTGACGACCCGTAACGACTGTCAAAGATCCACGAATGACAGCCGGGACCAACGGCTTAACGTGCTTTCCGAGGCACGGAGGAGTCTCGGTATGCACAGATGGTCACCCATCCACGGACCAACCCCGGCAAGCGTAGCTTAACCTGACGGATCGACCTGTGCGGCTGTTATTACTTAGCCACGAGCTCCTCAATAGAAAACAATTGACAATTTGTCAATTTTCTAAAAGAATGGTTGCTGGGCCGGACTTATGAGGAAACCGAAAGTTTGCTTTGCAGCACATATTAATACACGCTCTCTGATATAATACATACCCTCACTCACACCCACACCACATATTTACTCACCTTAACTGTTTTTGTATGTATAATCTATGTTATATATTTATTTTGTTAGTAGGTACTGTTTTAAAAAAAAAAAAAGTATTATTCTTATGAATAACTAACTATCTTGCGCTAGAAGAACATATTTTATTAAAAATAAAGAAAGAAAAAGTAGAATAGAATAGAATAGAATACTCTTTATTATGTACACCATAAAAATTACAGATATAAATGTAGAACTGTTACATAGGGTGTCACAATGGGCGGTCTTATCGCTAAAAGCGATCTTTTACAGACAACCTTTAAGTATTTTAGTTTAAGTATTTATTGCGACTCGCACAGGAAGATCACAAACTAAACACATAATTATAAAAGTATAAAAAATAAAAACAGAGTCCTGCACGAGGCCAAAAGACTCCTATCTCAGCATGATGGTGCGAAATTTAAAAATAATTCCCGCAGCGCTGGTATTCTGATAGGGCCCGCTTTGATGTCACGGACAGATACAGAAATAGAAATAATTATCAATAAATAGATATAATCGTGTAAAATATAAACACATTAAAAATAAAATATTCATTTAATCCACGTGTTTAATAACTTTGCGTAGTGTTTGGGTCACCAAGATACGAGTACAGGCTGTCCCTAGTTTGGGACCCGCTGTTTAATCTTTAAGAGAATGTCATACCATGCTACATGTAATTTTTATGAGTAAATACCAAAACAGCTGTTAAAAAAATACCATAATTATTTACTTATAAATACCAAAGATCTAATGCTAGGCTGAAAATGTAATAAAATAATCATGAAAAACCTCTAAAAATTTGATGTTGCCATTCCGCGACAGTTGAACGCCCTTAAGAGATAATGCAAAAAAATATTTGTTATAACATAACATTTCTAAACTGCTGAACAAAACTGTTTTAAAACTGGACTTACGAATAGCTGCTGTCGCATTGCATATTCTGATGAATTTATTAAAAAAAAAAAATTGTTTAACTATATTAATTTCCCTTGAGATGGTTAAGCTGTGGATGTAAGAAACAAATTTCAAATATTAACCAAGTAATCTTGTTGCTTCAAATTAGATTTGAGTTTTAAACTTTAAGCATGAAAAAGAAAGTACAAATTTGTACCCGAGGGTGTTACAAAAACTTGAAAATAAGTTTCATTACAATGCCCTAGGGCTGGTTTCGCGGTCACAAAAGTGATCGGTCTGAGTCGTATGAGTCAGTTTTTTTGAATAATACATACATACATAAACTCACGCATTTTTCCCATGGGGGTAGGCAAAAACTATAGAGCGCCACCTGCTATGCTCCTTTTGCTTCGTTTTCATTCATACATCTAGTCACACACGTTGCGAGTGCTACGCACCTGACCTTTCTGAAGAACATCACCAATTAGGTCACTTATATGTTCTCCTAGGGCGTCCCCTCCCGGCGTTCCCACTCACATCTGCCTTGTAAATACCTTTTGTAAGTCACGTTTCATTCATCCTTTTAACATGACCAAACCATCTAAGCATACTCTTTTCAATTTTTGTCACTACATCTTCTTTTGAACCACACCGTTGCCCTATCACATCATTTTTCAATCTATCATTCACAGTCACGCCACACATGCTTCGCAAGGAACGCATTTCTTTTTAAATAATCTTTGCATATATTATATCTTTGGACATGACCTCCTCTTGTGCCGTATGTTGCCGGACGTAAAGAATGGCAACACCCCATTTTCTCCCGTGAATATCGTAAATGGCGACTAAGGGACTTACTAGATAATGGGCAGCAGCGTTCTCTATGCATTTATAAGACAATACTGCGATCACCAACCCGCCTGCTAAGCGTGGCGATTATTGCGTGGCCATTGGGGGAGACCCAAACCAATGATATAAAGAAAGTAATATTAAAAAAATTGCTAATAACAAGCCTCCACGTTTAATTAATGAAAAAGTATAAAAAAACCTTCCAAGTGCGTGTCGGACCACGGACAATGAAGGGTTCCGTACTTGGAAAGAATTTATCCTACACTGAAAAAAATGTTTACTTATGCATAACCAAACTTTCGTCAACATGTAACACAAAAAAGTGACCACATAACTTTATGGAGCATGTAACCAAAACCAAAAGGCTGTTTTGTATTTTATAGACAAATCACTTTTATTAAATCAAGTTAACTTTTATAAAGTCTTGTCAAACTTTGATTATTCCTGAAATAGCCGAAGTAGTTAGGCAAAATATTTATTTCAGTGTAAGAACAAACTTACCATTGTAGTTGGTAAAAATAATCTCCCATACATTCCAACTGCAAATGTAAGTTTGTACACACAATATCGAGAGATTTACCATGTTATTTTAAGACCATAGACTTCTTATAGATTTTCCTGTAATCTATAAGTATAGAACTATTTTCTGTATTTTTTTCTAAATTTTAGGTTCAGTAGTTTCGGATATAAGGGGGGGGGACGGTAAATTTTCGTCTATTTTCACTTATAACTTTAAAACAATTTATTTTAAAATTATAAAAAAAAATATTTGAGACCTTCACAGTAAACTCTTTTATCTGATATGTCACACGGTACAGTTTGCATTTTTTTTTTTTTTTTCAATTTTCTTGTTTACCCCCCAAAACTGACCCCAATATTCTAATTTAATTTGCTATTTTTATGAATTCGTCACTCCAACACGATCCCATTGTCATTATGCTAAAATTTCGTAATCTGCTAAATTCATAATGGTCGATCATTGGTCGGTCAATGGTCTCGTAATAGAATTGTATTACAATGGCATTTTGAACATTTATTCATGCCAGATTTCATTTATATATATTTTTACATATTATTTATTAGTGTTATAAGCAATCTGAAGTAATAGGAAATTGGAAGTTTAGTAGGAAGTTTCATTTGTCATTATGTACGAGATTACCAATTCTTTCAATGGAGTGTCAGTGGCTGACCATTGGAAAGTCATAATGACGTCATTATATTAGTAGATTATCAAACTTGTCAAAATCAATGATAGACCATTCTGACACTATTGTAATAGCAGACTTGAGGCCCTGGATTTGTGCCCGGTTATGGCAGTAGACACACCGCCTATCATTATTACCAGAATTTGATACCCTAACCACGCAAAACAGGCCAACATAAGCTTAAAGTTTTATATTAACCTCCTTACTAATAAACGTTGTCTAGCGTCTGTATAGTTACACACCGATTTCTCTCTTTCACTCGTCAGTAATTTGACTTTCGAAAGAAGAAGACAAAGCGTTGTGTAACTATACAGACGCTATACAAATTTATTAGTAAGGAGGTAATTGTTTTACACATCATTTAAGTTATGCATAGCCCCATAGGTACACAAATTACAAAGTGGGAATGCAACAGACGAACGATGATTGGTAATGGGGGTTTTCGAACACGTAGAGTGTACTTACAGACGTATTCGGATCAACACAAGAGCTATCAGGTATCAACAGCACTCGACTACATCAGCCAGAGGGTTGTTGTTGTTTACGTAATAGGTAAGTACGTGGCAATTCAACTGTATTTTCTGCATCATCTGTGTACTGTTGAATAGTCGTATTATTTTCTAATAGCATCATACTCATGCCCTAATTCGAATTTAGGTATGACTAGCTGTTTCGCGCGTCTTCACCCGCGTAGCTTATTCTAAAATAAAAGTAACCTAAGTTACTCTTATAACATCAGCTACCTGCCACAAAAAATGTTTTTTATTTTATTTTTTTATCCTAAGTTACATACATACGTTCATATCGACGCTTGAAACGCAATATTGGCAAACGACATGTTGGCAAATTTACACTAGAGCATTTTAAAGTTTTGATTTACAAAAAAAAAACAAATAACTATAAAATGCTCAGTGGAGTATACTCAGAGTATATACTAGCGCTTTTTTTTTTTTTTTTTTCATTTTATATATAAATATATATATATATATATATATATATATATTTTTTTTTTAAATAAACTTTAATATGCTCTAGTGTAAAGTTGCCAACATGTCGTTTGGTAAAAATTGCCTTTCAAGCGTCGATATACATTTAGTAAAATGCTGGTATTTTGACATTAAAAATAGACACTTCAATTTTAATTCTTTATATAGATGTACAGATTAGCCGGGATGTTCCCGCTGCAAGACAAAGGGTTCCTGGCTCTCTGTCTATCCCGACATCTCTGCTTAGGCCTGCTGCGATGTCGCTCGCCATGTTAAGGGACCGATTGGGTTGTGCGTTTGATCCATTAATCGTCTGACATGAAGCTTATGCGTCCATTTTTACCATGGCACCTTTTCGAGTTACGCCATTTCTATTTGTTTATATATACTTTCTTGTACACATGGCTACACATTAAGCTATACATTTCCAGAATAAGCTGACCTCTCATTATACGGAAATCCTATACAATGCGCGATCAGCAGTGTAGCCGTGTGTACACCAGAAAATACATACCTAGCAAAAAATAAATTTGACACTACAAAACATATAATGGGTGGCCTCAAGGCTCGTACAGACTCGCGCGATATCGCGGGCGCGACGCGACACTAGTAGCACAATTTCTTTGTCGGTGCCTGTCGCGGCCGCGATATCGCACGAGTCTGTACGAGCCTTTATCCCTTTCTGCGATCTCTTCCAGGCAACCTTGGAACGAACAGTGATTGCGTGGACATAAAAATGGGGTTGTCATTGGTGCAAAATAATAAGTAAATAGATACAATAAACTGTAATAGATACATATACAGGAAAGTTTTTCATCAATGCGCAAATTTTGATAAATTAAACTTAAACGTGTTTTATTATATACCTATTTCTTATTTTGGTATGTCTTAGTACAAAAAAATTAAGTTATTGTTAATGAAAGATGTTTATTTTGAAACTGGTATAATGCATACTCGGCGCCAGAGCGGCGCGCGGTCAGTGGAGCGGAACGCAGTAGTAGGTACCCATTAGCTGTGCGCTCGCCCATTGATATTATTACGAATAGATTGTATCCATATTCTGCTGATTTCAAGTAGAACCAAAAAAAAAAAAGTATTGAACAAGTAATGGAAATGTGTTCTATTAATGACCTGAAACTAAAAAAAAAATTGCGCACTGGTTAAAACTTATCCTGCATATGCTATATAATAGATTGATACATTCATACATACTAATTATTTAAGAATAAATAAGCACCGAATATAAATGACGATTACAGATTATAGCAGCTACGAGAACAACAAGTAATGTTCCTTCACGAGTATCTTAAATACAGGTAGCGATTGTGCGCGTTTTATTTGAACTGGCAATGCTTTCCACAAACTAGCGACCTGGATAGAAAAGGACTTGTCGAAGGAAGTTGTGGAATGCATTGGTATTTTAAGCTTCAAATTCATGGGATTTAAAAATATCTAACCTATTTAGTGGGACTAAAATACTACCCCATTGGAAAACACAGTCGTCATAATACCTAAATGTATGTAGTAGGCACATACTGGTTGCTGCCTAGGCTAACAAACAACCAACATGCCGTGTGTATTTTTTTTATTGTAACAGGAACTCGAAATATTCTAGGTACTGCACAAAAACAAATGTCAACATTTCCTTGACCGATAAAGCTAAACAAGCGAAGCCCACGTGAAATTCGCTCGCGCCGCGCGCCGATTATATAAACACGTGGAGGTTTTCAAACTGGCGCAAATATTCGCGAGACTTAATCATTAAAACAATCAACGAGCGCAGTCGCGTCCTGATCTCGCACGGGATTCGCCTCGGTTTGAACAGTCCTTAAAAGTAGGATACCCAATATCTCCAGAATGTTTATATTCTGCGATTTCGGACTATCAGCGGGTGAACACTGATTGGTCGATAATACCCGGCGATGTAAAATTGGCCCTATACTTTGATTGTATCGTACACGGAATAGAAAAAACTTTTTTTTCGATTCCGTGGTATCGTATCATTTGTATCGTCATATTGTGGTCCAAGCTACAAGCGATATCATTTTTAATAGAAATTAATTGCGCAGTTGATTCTCTTTTTTAGGTCTTTTTTATTTTAAAATAAATATTGACAGTAGCTTAGTGAATGTGGGAAGGAGCAACTACCTTTTAAATATAAGTAGGCAAATTAATTGTTAAGCAAATTGACTACCAACTTAAATTGTCCGTATTTTGAAATAAACTGCCGAAAAATTACTTTCCCTGGCTTTCCCTACTCTAACTTCTTTTGAATACATAATATACGGTACCGTACCGTGTGGTGCCGGACGTAAAGAATAGCATTACCCCATTTCCTCCCGTGGGTGTCGTAAAAGGCGACTAAGGGACTTACTAGAGAATGGGCAGCAGCGTTCTCTATGCATTTTTACTGCGATGGCCAACCCGCCTGCCAAGCGTGGCGATTATGACAAACCCCCCCAATTGGGGGAGGCTTATGTCCAGCAGTGGACGTCTTTCGACTGAAATGATGATGATGACGATGACATAATATCAGGGTACTTGTCCATTTTAAATAACTATACATAGAATTGTACCTAAATATCAAAAATCTATAGGTTTCTGTATAAAAGTGAATGTTGGGTGTGGCAAAAGAAGCTTGAAAATAGAATAAATGCTGTTAGGTCTTAGGAATAAAAAGCGGACTGTATATAATCGTTACAATAAAACGTACAGAAATCCCGACATGTTCGAGCGTTCTTCAATCGTTACGTGTACGCGTGTCACAATCGGGCGCGCAAGGGCAAGTGGACGAGGGACCCTAGCGGTGGCGAGAAGCGAGGCGCGTGCGGCCGGGAGGCGACGACCGGGGGCGGGCGGTGCGAGGCAGGCGCGGGTGAGCGCCTTGATCCCGTGGGTTGCGCGTAGACAATGCTGTGGAAATCGTTTCGTAGGACGCTTGAATGATACATAAGCTGATAAATGATGTGATAAGGCAACGGTGCGGCTTAAAAGAAGATGTAGTGACAAAAATTGAAAAGAGTATGCTTAGATGGTTTGGTCATGTTAAGAGGATGAATGAAAGGTGACTAACAAAAGGTATTTACAAGGCAGATGTGAGTGGACACGCCGCGAGGCTATAATAGTGACCTAATTAGTAATGTTCTTCAGAAAGGTCAGGTGCGTAGTACCCGCAACGTACGTATATAACCAGATGTATGAACGCAAATGAAGCAAAGAAGTATGTAAGGAGCGTAGCAAGGTGAAGTTCTATAGTTTCTGCCTACCCCCGTGGGAAGAAATAATAATAACCCCACCGCCGTATCTCTACGTTGACGTCGTGGTGCGGCTTGCGCGTTCCGAACTCTGGGTCTGTGCTGGTAGAGTTTACTTTACCGGAACATATCTAGGGTGAGGAGCCTGACCAAGAGAGATACAGAAACCCGCAGGGCAGCATGTGGCGAGCTGTTGGGCAGTTGCGACCCCACGGACCCTATCTCCCGGGAGAAGTCAAGTTCCTCATCTCTGGCTTGCCCTTTATTGGCCGGCTGGTGTGAACACTGACGAGAAACTGAGCTCCCACCTCATTCTTATTGAGATTCGCAAGAGCAAACGTGCTCGGACGAAGGAAGTATTCCAGTAAGTGCTTATAGAGATCTTGACCATCTTCCGGGCTCTGGGATTGTTCTGTGAGCCGTGGAATACCTCTCCACTCCTCGAGCACCTCAGGACATGTTGCCCCCTTGTCGCTACGTCACTATGTGCTAGCGACCGTTTTCGGGGGCCCATTATTGAGTGTGCAAGTCACCCCTTGCCATTTTATCCGTTTATAATAAAACTTTGATCAGGCAAGGGCCATAGTCCTTCCATAGTTTTAGGTAACCAGTCTATTTTAACCACCCAAACCCATAGTCCAATATCTTTGTTTCCATATCTTGCAATAGTCCTACACCAACCGGGGGTTGTCCTTGGGTGCACTTGCATAGTGCGTACAGGGATAATCGTCGGTTGGTGTCTTATTTAATTAAACGGCGTCTAATGGGCCTCTGCGAGTTGGCTTCGGCCCCTCGTACGCCTTGGTCCGGGACCCCACGGTCCCGAGATATGTAAAAATATAAAAATAAAATAATAATAATAAAAGTTTATTACGGAACAATAACACAAGACTAAATACAACAAGTAGAACGATGATAGCCGCAAAAGTATAAACTGTAGCGCAGTTAATAACACCCCTCTCCAGATACAGAGTGGAATGACGTTCCATGCAAAATAGGTACCTAATTAATTTAGGTTTAGTTAATTAATAATAAAAACAAAAAATAAGATAAAAATAAACAGTACAGGACATAATAATATATCATTTGATTTGGGATGTATTTTGACGTTGAGTTAATGTGGTGAGTATAGAGTGAATAAGTGTATGGGTGAGTATTAATGAGGTGTGCGAGGGGAGCTTGTGGTGTTTGTGGCATGTGTGTTGCGTGTGGTTTTATTGTGTAAGGAAGTGACGAGTATTTTACACTTACACAAGTTTCTCTGTTTCATCATTATTGAAGAAAGCGTGAGTTATGTACATATGTATAGTTTAACCTTCCTATTCCGAGAATTGTGTCAATACTTTCCTCTTCTTTTAACTTGCACCAACCCCAAAGATTCGAGGAAACAGTAGTAACAGATAAACACGTGAGGTATTCCGTCGGCACATGTCGAACAGTAGATGCCTCCACCAAGTCCTCTCCATGCTACGAATATATTCGGTTCGAAGGGTATTACATTCATACGTGTGTAGCTTGAGGAATCCCAGAACTGCGACGGATAATTGAATGGCATGGCATTTACTAAGAAATAAGGTTGATTTTAACGGAATTAATCCATTATTTTAGGGTTCCGTAGTCAACAAGGAACCCTTATAGTTTCACCATGTCTATCTGTCAGTCTGCCTGTCGCCGGTAAAATAAAATCTTGAAATATTTTTTTTTTTTAGGGTACCTCCCCGTAAAGTGGGGATGATGTTTTTTTTTTTTTTGGCTATGCCATGGTGTGGGGTATAACTGAGAACCTCCTCCTTTTTTTTCTAAGGTTTAAAAAAAACGACGTGTGGCACTCGGGGACTGCCGCGGTAAAGCTATTGCATAGCATTTTGTATCAACTTATGCAATTATAATTATTTATTTATTTTATTTATGCAGTATTTCTTTTTCTTTGATATTAATTTTTTTTTTTCTGTGGAATTTCTGGAATTTCTGGATTCGGTCCCCGCGCTCAAGGTCCGCGATAGAAGCTATGCAATAGCTTAAAAACAAAATAAATAAGTGCTGAACGTCGTAAAAGTGTATAACTACGTAAACAAAGTCAAATACTATTCAAATATATGCATAATAACAACTTTAAAATAGACGAAAGTGTTGAACCTAAAGTAATTTTAAATAAAAAAAGAGTGACAAACTGTTTTGACAGCGAAAAAATTCCATGTACATGAGTCATTTCCAACCGTCTAGTCAAGTTTAAAAATTGTTCAACTGGAATGGTATCAACTATTTGGCAAGCTTTAATTAAGTCGTTGTAGCCTTGCGGTGCAACAGGGGAACTGAATGTACTCGTAATCGACTGGTCGAGAGTTCAAACCCCACTATCAACAATCACTTTTTGTGAAGATCATAATTTTATAAACTAATATTTATAAGAATAAAATACGCAGTACACAGAAAAAAGAACTGCCAGAAATTATTAGATCACTAGAGGGTACTGGTGTAGTAAAACCGTCGGAGTCGGGAGCGTGAGGTTTTTTCGTTACGGAATTTCTGGATTCGGTCCCCGCGCTCAAGGCCCGCGATAGAAGCTATGCAATAGCTTAACAGAAAAACGTATTGATTCAAGTACCCTCTTTTTACAGCCATAATTTAACAAACGTTGAGTACACAATTTTCCGATGGTAAGCTCGATTCTTTGAATACACGCAGGTAATTAGAAATAAAATAAAAATTGTTCAAACAAACACTCCATTAACGCTGTTTGCATACCGGCTCGGTATGCAAACAGAGCGTTATATCGAAGCTTACCTTCGCAATTCCGGCGCAATACGATACTTTTTAGGGTTCCGTAGTCAACAATTAACCCTTGAGGAGGAGCTCGTGGCTAAAGTAATAACAGCCGCACGGGTCGATCCGTCAGGTTAAGCTACGCCTGCCAGGGTTGGTCCGTGGATGGGTGACCATCTTTACATACCGAGACTCCTCCGTGTCTCGGAAAGCACGTTAAGCCGTTGGTCCCGGCTGTCATTCGTGGATCTTTGACAGTCGTTACGGGTCGTCAGAAGCCCAAAAGTCTGACAGCCAGTCTTACCAAGGGGTATCGTGTTACCCAGTTATTGAGTTGTGGAGGTCAGATAGGCAGTCGCTCCATGTAAAATACTGGTATTCAGCTGCATCCGGTTAGACTGGAAGCCGACCCCAACATAGTTGGGAAAAGGCTAGGCAACAATTAACCCTTATAGTTTCACCATGTACGTCTGTCTGTCTGTCCGCGGTTTAGCTCAGCGACTCTTGGTACTCACGGCTACATAAGAAGCTATACATTTCCAGTACAAGCCCACCTCTCATTGTACGAAAATCCTACACAATGCGAGATCAGCGTAAACTGGAAATGTATAGCTTGGTATGTAGCCGTGTGAACTAGAAAGCTGTAATTTGGCATGGGTCTACATAATTATTAATCACGCCGACAAATAAAATCTTGAAATATTATTTTGTTAGGGTAGCTCCCCTACGAGAGATGATCCCTATGGGGATGATATTATAAGTTTTTTTCTCATCTATCCCATTGTGTGGGGTACCATTGGGTAGGCCGTTCAAAAATATTGCAGGTTTGTGCAAACCATTTTACGATTCAGAATCTAGTTGCGAAATATTAAGCTAATAAGTGCAAATTTTTGTTAGAGTCAAGTCTCCTCCTCCCCCTGCCAGCTAAATGGTTGTATTTGGATATGTGAAAAAAATTAACAACGTGACAACATCATAACAAAACATTGATGCGGCGCAAGCGTACAATGAGCGTAACGGGACAATGAGCGTAACGGGACAATGAGCGTAACGGGTCAATGAGCATAACGGGACAATTAGTCATCCTTTTTCGTGCATGCAGCCGGCGTTCATCGATTTATTAGACGTTGTCACGTCAAAAATTGGTTGTCTGTAAAGTTGGTTTACGGACGATAGTTTAACGTGACAACGTCATAACAAAACATTGATGTGGCGCAAGCGTACAATGAGCGTAACGGGACAATGAGCGTAACAGAACAATGAGTCATCCTTTTTCGTGCATGCAGCCGGCGTTAATCGATTTATTAGACGATGTCACGTCAAAAATCACTGCATTACAACGAAGTAAACAGTAAAACTATCACAGCTAAGTAAGCTTTACAAGATAACGAGTAATAGTCAACCAACTTACATTAGCAGTTGGAGAATTACGTATATTGATGTATGGGAGAACATGTATTTCATGAAACTGTGGTTTATCCCAGAAGGGGCCAGAAAAAACGCGACGAGTGTGTTTTTGACAATTCCCTTAAAGAAATACGCTATCAGCCTGCCTTGAAAAATGCAACAATTGAAAACAATGTTTGTATTCGAAACTATGGAATTCGTTACGGCGAACGTAATGGATAGGGCGGCGGGAGCACTGAGTCACTGAGTCACAGGGTCACTGAGTCACGGTGCAGCGAGCAGGTAGCAACGGCACGTCGGTTCACAACGAGCGCCGGGCGGAGAGTCCATTTAGCTTTAGTAAGGATATGATATTATATTTGTCGGAGAACGGAAGGTTTCTCTCGTTGGCATCAGCCATATTTTAACTACTGTGGGCGTACTGTGTGTAGTGTTGGTTATTGCGCAATAGAAAAAACCGAATTAAACTCAAAAGTCATTCACTCAATCTAAGCTGAGAATCAAAATTACATAAGACAGTCCCCCAAGACGCCCATCCCTTCACCACTTCCTAGTGCTTTCACATCTGCCTGTTTAGTTAGAAGAACTTAATTCTATACAGTAATGGGGATACAAAGTAATTAATGTAGGAACATGACACAACTATACCGAACGCGCAACAGTTTCTAGACGTCTTCACTGCTTGACCGCCACCAATGAACTTCACTTGTCCTCTGTGTGGCAATCACTTGTCGCCGGTCGAACGTTATGTTGTACTCCGTCATGCACCGCTAAACAGCACTGACGTCTCGATTAGTCAAGACTCGTTGGCGCGAACTCAAATAACTCCATCGAACGCGACTAGATGGCGCTGGCGTACCGGGTACAACTCGTCTCCGACATATTTATATTTTTATCAATTAATTAGGTATAAGTTTTTATTGATGTAAGATCATTTTAGCCCTGTAACGTCATCAAACCTACATGAAAAGCTTACAAATCGTTTCGTTTATCCTATACAGCGTAAATGCGGTGGACAGTCGACCGCGGCTAATCCGGGCACTGACGTCATTGGCCTGCCCGCCAAATTGCCCAGAAAACCGTCTGACCACAGGCACACATGACCAATGTTTTCGCTTATAGACATTGTATTGTGAATTTACTTGTTTTGTTGTGTCTTTTGTTTTGTTTAAACAAACTGTAGCAAAATTGTTGTTTAATCAATCTCATTCTTGTTCAAAAATATTTCTGATTCAGATACATTTTTGACAAATTGACATTGATTTTTATTGAGATGCCATTGCGTCAAAAAATTGAACTTTATTAATTACGGGAATTGGCCTTTGGAATGGCAATTCCCGAATGATCGCTCTCATTCTAATCTTAGGTTCGTATTACAGAAGGTTCCTCAAGTCCAGTTTGATCTTCAATCAGTCGATCACTGTTTAAGGATAGAATAACTACTTGAGCATCGTTTTTATTCCAGAACGGTAATCAATCTATGTTCAGCTGAATCGAGAATTCAAGACTCAAATCGAGCTTCAAGATGTGTATTGTTTCTGCATCTGCCTGTTTTCGTTTACAATCTATTTTATTTACCAATTTAGTTCTGATCTTCACTGGATTAGAAATATTAACATATACCTTAGGAGCCCAATTATTTATGAAATCAGCGTTATTATTTCGGTCCCGAATAGTACATACAATCCCCCATTTATTGAAGTAAAGCTTTTCGATGTAAAGTATAGTAATTATGTAAGTAAAATTGTCAAGGATAAAATAATTGTATCTATGGCAATAAATCGGTATACTATTTATAATGTCAATATGTCAAATAAATGAAAGTGAATATAAGTTTGTTTTGAACATTTATTGCGGATTATTAAATATTTGAAATAAACATAAAACGTAAACACATGAATTTGCAATTATGGGGCTATGGGATGCCCAAGGCTGTGTGGTTTTCTTAAATCACAACAAATCGTGGTATACCTAGGTAGAATGTTTCACCACATCTGTACCTCTTTTGGAAGTTTTCATAATTATATGGGTCCTGTGTATCTCTTAAATATCTAAACGGGAAGTTAAAGGTTAACCCTCTGTTTGAATCATCGTTGAATAAATGAATTATTGATAGTACAAAATATATAATATTCAGAGTGTGTATCGCAGGGTAGTATTTGTTAGGTATACAACAAAACGTATGGGATTTGCAGATAACGGCGCATTAGGCATTAACGGGTTGTCGGCTCAGCGGTGAATGGGGATATTACAAGCCATTGCCATTTAGTTTACATACAGATAGGATTCGCACAGATTATTGTTGTAAGCTCGTAGCCGTGTATAGGCTATGCTCATACACGTAGAACAAGTTATGTATGCAAAAAAGTAACGTCAAAAACGGTGTCTGCGATAATTTCACTACACTATTCCCAACCACCAACCAGAAAGACGACTTTCCAAACCAGAAAGAGGTCAATCGTCGAATCCGACTCGGCTGGGCAGCCTTCGGGAAGCCACGCAATATCTTCTCGTCCCACATACCGCAGTGTCTCAAGACGAAAGTCTTCGAACAGTGCGTGTTGCCAGTGATGACCACTGCACTGAAACGTGGTCGCTCAGAGTTGGCCTTATTAGAAGGCTAAAAGTCACCCAAAGGCCAATGGAGATGGCTATGCTTGGAGTTTCCCTACGTGATCGAATTATAAATGAAGAGATCCGCAGGAGAACCAAGGTAACCGAAATAGCTCAAAGAATTATCAAACTTAAGTGGTAATGGGCCGGGTACATTTCTCGCAAAACAGATGGCCGTTGGGGCCGAAAGGTTCTGAAGTGGCGACAGCATACCAGAAGACGTAGCGTGGGAAGGCCTCCCAAAAGGTGGATGCGGAAAGCGCAGAACTGGTCGAAGTGGCGGTGCTTGGGGGAGGCCTATGTCCAGCAGTGGACGTCTTTCGGCTGAAATGATGATGATGATGATGATTCTCAACCACTGCAACGCTTGTAAACATATTTAAAACTAGCTGCTGCCCTTGGCTTTGCCCGCGTGGCTTTTTCTAAAACAACAGTAGCCTAAGTTACTCCTTATAATATTATATCAGCTATAATCTCTCAAACTTTTGGGCTATGTTCTAGAAGGAAAAGAAAGAAAGAAAGAAAAAGTATTTATTGGGACTCATACAGGAAGATCTCATTTTCAACTAAACAATCAATCAATATATCAATCTATGTTATAGGGTTTGGTTTCCACACTTAGTCCTTAAGATGGACCATTGTACGTGGGCCATGGCGGACGTCGGTGGTTATTCCAACCAGCCCACCTCCTTCCAGAAGCTAAGCACGTCTCCTGGTCTGTTCAAAACATCGGTAAAGGATCTGGGTGCCCCGAGGGATTCTGTTCTAATCTGGGTGACGCCTGTGCACTCGAAGATCACATGCGCGACGGTTTCTTCCACCTCCATGCAGGTCCGTTATCCCTATTGTGTGGAAATGTTTGTTTAGCGAGCAGTGTCCCATGATGGTCCCCGTCACCAGGCCGCAACTTTTGGACTTCTACGACTGTCAAAGATCTGCGAATGACAGCCGGGACCAAAGCTTAATGTGCTTTCCGAGGCTCGGGAGGGTCTCGATATGTAATAGATTGTCATCCATCCACGAAGCGCGTAAGCAAAGGTTAAATTGTTATTATTTAGCCACGAGACACGCTGATATTATTTATGTAATGAAAACAAAAAAAAAGGAGAAAAAAATACCATTGGATTCGGAAGCCTCCAAACAAATAAATTCTTTGCACATTTTCTTTACGGAATTTAAATATACATGCCCAGTAACAACCTCGGGGCTTTAACAAAAACAAAGCCCACAAAGGGTCGCAAACGGCCTGCATGTCACATGTCATTTTTGTTCGTATTTTCTAACATAAAGTAACTGGTTGTGGCTGGTCCTGATAACGTCACGTGTGAAATATTACATTTGTATATTTTTTGTAAATATTATTATGACAACAAAAAAAAAAAAAATATATGTATTCAAAAATATATGGTATAACGTTAAATACAGTTTTTCTTAAGAGCGTTGTCACCGGTCCACTAGCGCCACTCCTTTAAAAACATAATTATTATCTCGTGACTGAGAAGGAATTATGAAAAACGACTCAATCAACTATATCGGTAAGTGGGTCTAGAATTTTCTAATACCTTTTTTAAAGTATCATATTGAGACACGAAGCAACAAAATTCGTTCTAAATAAAAACCGCCACATTTCTCTAGATCGTATTTTGTTGCTTCGTGTCTCAATATGAAACTTTATAAAAGGCATTAGAAAATTCTAGACACACTTACCGATGTTAGTTGATTGAGTCGTTTTTCATAATTCCTTCTCAGTTACAAGATAATATATGTTTTTAAGGAGTGGCGCTAGTAGACCGGTGACAACCCTCTTAAATCTATGTCAATTTCACCCATGATTTTTGCCTGAACTAGGTAATCCTGTTTCAGGCGATTGGAGGCAACATTAACCCTAGTAGCATTTTTGTTGGCGTTTGGTTGGGCCACATAAAAGTTGGCCCAACTAAATGCCAACGGAAAATGCTACTAGGGAATGGATTAAAAAATCACATATCATATTAGTCTTATTGGTACATACATATGTAAAAAGGTGTATAAATCTATAGTATCTTAACTTAGCTAACTAATTAAAACACAAAATAACAATAATACGAACAATATCTACTTTAGCACTAATAATAACTTCTCTGTATCTTCATAGGACATAGTTTGAAGAGTTTCGTTAAGGAGATTCTTGCAGTTACTATGATTTAACCGGAGTAGATGTTTCCCTTCTCATTTAACCTATTATAGACTAGCGGTCCGAGGTAATTAAATTTTATCTACTTAACATGTTATATTTTTCTGATGTTTTCCGGGCTGACATTTAGGTTTTCCACAGTGACATATTTTTTTATAAAAACGATTACTTGTACTATAAACCGCACATCAATGAGAACCATTAGACATTGACAGCGGCTCTATGTCGAGGCAGTAAGGGTGATTTTCGTAGTACAAAGTGTTGACACCGATGTCCAAGACATTCCTTTCAATAATAAAGCAAAACAAACAGAAACAAATTACAAGAGACCCTAAACTCATTCATGAACCAATATTTCTTAACCAAGGCACAATTTCTCATACAAAATAGGGTAAACGCGTTCATTATTCGACGCTTACAAGTTTTTGTGATGAAATTGTCCATAAAAACCAACGTTTCGTCCGCCTACTGTTGGGTCTACCCCAATTTTCTATTAGTGTCCCGAATGGGCGAAAAACGTGTCAATTTTCCTTGTACCCTCGAGAAGGGAAAAAATGCTCCACTGTTCATTTGAGAACAAATGTATTAGAAGTTGGGACTTTACTAATATAAAACAATCAGTGGGGACAGTTTTGGGTTATATTGAATGGAAGGATAAGTTTTTGATTTATATGAATGGATTCAACATAATTTTAAGTACTAAACACAAGTTTAATTGCGTATCACTTTGTTTTCAGGGATAATTTACCTACAAGCTTTCAAGATTCAGGGATATTGTAAAGAGATTTCACATCAAAGGGATCGATCGTGTTTTATTTTATTTTATTAGAAAGAAAAAAGAAAAACGTTTTTTGTCACAGAAATACGTGCATACAAAAAGATAATTATCTCAAGTAGGTAGGTAAACATAAACATAAAATAGATCTACATTATAATCACGAGCACAAAATCGAAATATTCGGCAGCTGCACGTCATGACTTGAAGCTTCCAGTCAGCATAATGCAGTGCTGTGAGGGACCCACAGGACAGTGCCAATTTTCAGTGGTCACCAATTAGGTATTAACTATTTTGTATGAGCCAGGCACAGCTACTATAAGCGCTAAAACTACGTGAAGCGGACGCCCGCGCGGTTCCATACAAATGTGCTCCGTCGCTGCTCGGGCACGCGCGAAAGTTAGTCGTGGGGGCACACGCGAGACCCGGTAGCGCCAGTTTACTGACTCGCCGTTTTTTTTTTATGCTAGTCATATTTTTGTTTAAGTCATCCTCAAACTCAAACTCAAACTCAAAGCATTTATTTCAATTAAACCATTTACAGGCACTTTTGAATTGTCAAAGAGACGGTCAGTTAGTCAGAGTCGGCAAGTTGAAGCTAGATGCCCATTCCAATACGTAGATCACTATGGAGAAGAACGGACAAGAAACTCCAAGGACACTCTTTTAAATCAAGATATTACATAATCCTGGGTACATTATTCTTGTTGCTTCTATATGTGAGACAATGTAAAAACTAATAAAACAATTCAAAATATAAATTTACAAATTAAAAATAAGCCCTGGCAGTCAAGAGATGACCAGTCCCAACTGACGGCGCCCGTTCACGAACATGACGCATGGATCAGCACCATCCAGCTCAACCATTTTGTAGGGAACCGAATGATCCAACACACGCGCCACCATCAGTGAAACATTTAAGTGAGCATGACATACTCTCAACTGCCATGCTCTTTCAAGTCAACATAAATCATAATAACATAGTAAACGACTCCATGGTATTCACATTTACAAAATTGAAAAAATGCTGCTAAATTATACAGAACTATAGTTTGCAATGTATTTGAGAGATTAATAAAAATTTACCACCAAAAAAGAAAATAATAATTATCTATTGGAGTATTCATCAATAAAAACATGCTTAAATAAAAACAAAATAAACATTAAGTTCGTAATGTCAGAAAATAAAAAAAATAAAAAAAAAGGGGGAAGCAACTTCCAAGTATTCAAATTTTATCTAGTGAGCCCAAGTGGCAGTGGAGCAGGACCAGCATTTAGCCAAGCATTTTTATCTACGATATAATCATCCAACTTATAATATGCTTGTCTGCATAGTGTGAGTTTAATGCATGTTTTAAATTTCTTCTCATTTAGTTGAAGAATATCGAGTGGTATTTTATTATAACATTTTACACAGTACCCCATAAAAGAAGTGTGTACTTTAGACAATCTGAAGCGTGGTTGATCTAAATTGTTCCTATTTCTAGTGTTAAAATTATGCCTGTCACTTATTTTACTAAAAAGATGTAGATTTTTTCGAACATACATAATATTTTCATATATATATTGACAAGGTACCGTCATAATGTTAATTTTTTTAAACAGCTCTCTCAGAGATTCGCGTCTGCGGAGGTTGTAGATAGCTCTGACAGCATCCATTGACTACTGTATATGCACACCGTTAAAATTAAACTACGGGTAATTAATTGTCCATGGAGCCCAGCCGTGTATCCACGCGCATACACACGCAACGGGTGCCCGTCGCGGGCGCCCGCTTGACGCAGTTTCATCTTCAACGCCACATGTGAACTACGCATCAAAGAACTGACGTCACAAATCCTGCATCGCGCAATCAGAGTTTACCGCGCGACTAGCATATATACAACATCCCGACATCAACCGTCGGGCAGTTGCCCACCAGACACAACACCCGTCTGGTCAGAAGATTCTTCCTTTACTATAGAGTATGAGTGAACTTTACACCCCGTTCCTCATATACCTCTGTAGGCCTATACTCGTAGCGTTATTTTGTACAGGATGACCGCGTCTCGGCACATTGAGAGCCACAGAGCATGAAGATCCCTAGTAGCATTTTTGTTGGCATTTAGTTGGGCCACTTAAAGAGGTAAGTGGCCCAACTAAATGCCAACAAAAATGCTACTAGGGATGCCTCGGTGGCTACCACTAAACTGTCAACACTTTCACACAAACCACGTACAGAAACTGGTGGCTAGGTCAAAACTGGGTCCCTAGACCGTCAAAATTGCTTGACAAGTACGTGAATTTTTAGAATGGAGCTTGATGTGCTTGATAAGCAAATTACGTGCTTGATAATTCTTGATGGAAAATTATATTTGTGATATGCTTAATGAAAAATGAATGCAGATGCTTGATAAGCATGCTTGACGTTGCGTCAAGAGTCGTCAAGCGTGCGTAAATGCTTGTCAAGCAATTTTGAACGTCTAGGGACCTCATTAAAAGGTGTTCCGTGGCTGAAGTTGTGAGCTCAATGCACTTTCAGCGCCACTAATTTTATTAGTACTGCCCACTGGAGACGCTGCCGGCGGGCGCGGCGATTCCTTGCTCTGTGGGCATACCTAAGGGATTAGGAATGTCAGTCAGGTGGATGTTGTTGTCTGTGTACCTGACATAAATCCCTTAGTGGCATCCAACGACGCTTAGGTAGAGATGGGCTGACGTATTTATATTTTAGTATTGACGGTCGACTTAGGAAAACCATCTTGTCATATTATGCAATGCAAATGATGACGTCAAAAATATGACGTAATCATTGATGTATTAAAAGCGTAGATACGGGACTTAGTAACAGCGCCTGGTCCTATCAAACTGAGAGATGGCCCCTAGTTGGCACTCAGTCGCGCACGGGATATCGTTCAAACAGCTCCATAATTACAATATTCTTTTTATTTTATTTTTTGATAAATACGCAAAATGACTTCTTGTAAAGCTAAACAATATTTTAATCATACAAGAAAGAAAAATAAGACTCACGGGATTACTTACCACTCGTAAGTACAGCCAAAAATGCTAATTTGTTGAAAGTTATAATATTATTTAATGTTTGCTTTGTCATGTTTGTTCTGCCACATGCAATGTCATTCATAATCGTAAACATTCGGCCAACATTCGGCAGCTAACCCGATTTCGCTCGCACGACAGCGACGTCTCATAACTCTGTTCTTGTCTATCTGTAACTGTAGGTTTGCGACTGTGATCACACTGATCACAAATGTGTGAATTTTGGTGCATGTAGTCGTGCGTCGAGCCCAGGTTTACTGATTGCGATGTTAGCGCGTAACATATCTTCCTCCTTTTAATATATCAATGGACGTAACATATCAATTGATAATACGAGTCAAAGTCGAAAACGCCAAGCTAGCCCGCGAAATTCAAATATACCTACATTTTAGTTTCTTAGCGCATCCCGTATTGAGACAAGGTGACTAACGTTTTTGTGACGCAACATAACTACATATTAGGATTCCAGTAGGTACGCTATAATTTCATCAAAGTAGAATATCTACTCGTATTGTATGAGCTTGTTTGAAAGTGTACTTTCAAACAAATGCTTTATGCTTGGATGGCCTAACGATCTCCCCGCGAGCAAGCACAGTTAATCATAATTCAACTAAAACACGTATCGAAAACTGAGCTTGCCCTCCAATGTACCAACATCCGTTTTGGTACATTTTTTGGTACCGAAACCAGGGAACAACGGATATAATTCGATAATATACATTCGTTTACCCGTTAAAAGTAAAGTTCTCGTAAAATCTTAGGTAATTTTCAACATTCAGCGCAAAGAAATTAAAATCATTTTTTTCTTCCAACTTAACCCTTTCTTAGATAAATCGAGAATTCTTAGGGTGGGCGGTCGCCTATCTCGTTCTGGGCTCGAGTATGAGCATAAACATCCTGCGCTGCTACCTAAGGATTCTAAACTAACGTTCATGATCATCGAAGCACTTCATCGTGAAAACTGTCATCCCGGTATAAACAATTGCAGTTACCTAAGTGCGCGCTCCCGGTTAAAAATCCTTGGATGAGGGTTAATCGTTGCTAAACGGCTTCTATCTGGACTGATTCTAATTCCTGAAGGCTCATATAGTGCAGTACAGACTTTGGTGCACCAATTTGTGAGTGGATAGTCGAACCACGGCCGGTCGTCGTGCAACGCTTGCCACGTGCCATACCAGGACAAGATTCCCTCGAAGAGCCACAGGAGGCTAGCAGGTGAGTGACGCACTTTATGCTTGGATGGTCTAACGATCTCCCCGCGAGCAAGCACAGTTAATCATAATTCAACTAAAACACGTATCGAAAACTGAGCTTGCCCTCCAATGTACCAACATCCGTTTTGGTACATTTTTCTGCACAACATTGCATTTTTCTTCTCTTGGTACATCGCATTTTCCAATTTTGTCCCCAAAAAAAATGTTCTTACAAAAAGAATAGACTTAAGAGAGCGCTGACCAGTCTACTAGCGCCACTCCTTTAAAAAAATATTATCTCGTGTCTGAGAAGGAATTATGAAAAACGGCTCAATCAGCAACCTCGGTAAGTGTGTCTAGAATTTTTTAATACTTACCTTTTATAAATTTTCATATTGAGACACGAAGCAACAAAACACGATTTAGAAGAATGTGGCCGTTTTTCTTTAGAACGAATTTTGTGCCGTTTTTCATAATTCCTTCTCAGTCACGATATAATATTTTTTTAAAGTAGTGGCGTTAGTAGACCCGAGACAGCCCTCTTAAGTACCCGTGAAAAAGCACAAAGCATACCAATTATTTTAAAGCGTTCTATTACATTAAAACATTCTATTACCCAACACACAACATACAAAAACATTATCCCTCCTACATGCTTCAATAAAATATCCATTTAAAAGCACTCGTTCACATATACAGAGCTACATACGATAGAGCAATATTTTCTCACCGGTACAACCGTCGTCGCCTCGAACATATCGAGCCAACGACTGGAAAATGTTATTTCTTACTTCAAACTGAACTATCAAGTCACCGTGCCGACTGTGCTTAGTATTATTGAAACATACAGGGGATTAGGCGCAGCGCAGACGGCAGACTATCCGTGACGCACTTTTAGTCTGTGAAAATATAACCTAAGCAATTATATGTAACGCATACGACACGCAAAAAGTCCGGCGCACAAAAAATCCGTGTCATTCTGACAGATCGCGCCGCGCCGCATAAAAATCGAGCGAAAAAAATAGAACGTTTGCTTCAACGCGAGCTAACGCAGAAGGCGCTCACTTTTAGTATGCAATCAGCACACGTTGTTAAAAGCGCACATCGGTCCACTAGTGCCACTCCTTTAAAAAAATATTATCTGGTGACTGAGAAGGAATTATGAAAAACGGCTCAATCAGCTGCCTCGGTAAGTGTGTCTAGAATTTTCTAATACCTTTTATAAAGTTTCATATTGAGATACGAAGCAACAAAATACATTCTAAAGAAAAACGGCCACATTCCTCTAGATCTTATTTTGTTGCTCTGCACACTCATAACATTGTTTACAAGTCAGTGTAGCCTTGTGTGTGTTATGTGTCCTTTCATGATAAATGATTTTATTTATATAAGTAGGTTTGTACAAACACTTTGACACGATAATCATATAAAAAACTAGATGAGGTCGGCGTTTCCTACCTGACTACTCTGAGAAGGCCGAAACAAACACAGAAGTCACAGTCTCTTTTAAAGTCCAGACATAATCTTGTGAAGACCATGTAAGTCTGAAATGGTATTTTGCGGAAAGAACCACACAGCTTGAGTGGACCTGTCCATTCAGTATACGCAGTTGTCAGTAATCATGCAGCTCAACTCAGAACTTAAGGAGCTCAAGAACATTTGTCTAAGTTGCATTAATTACTCAAACTGCCAGACCATGATTAAAGGTAACTGAGAGAAATAAAAGCAATGCCCACATAGTCTTCTCATTCACAATAATTCAAATAAAAACACTGAAAAAAAATGCACTCCTATCAAGTTACTTTTTAGCTTGATTGACGATATCTTGTTTAGATTAATCAAAATCTTAGTTAAGTTGATCGTAACGACATGATTGCAGCAATACTAGTTCAAATGATTGAACGCTCAAACAAGTTTCTCGATTACCCTTAACATGACATCACTGTAGAAGAGTTAAAAAAGGACAAAAATTTAAAAAAAAAATACTGTAACAAAGTAAGTTAGTTGTGTCAAACAAGCATTTTTATTACTTCAATAAAGATCACTGTAACTTTAATCTAATAATCTTGGTTGGAGCAACTATGTTTTGACTTGATTGCTGCAAATAGGTTTTGTAATAACTCCAATCAAGATCCCGTTTCAAACCACAATCAAATAAAAGTAGTAGCTGTGATCATTGTGCTTGATAGGCTCAGATGCAAACAAGTTACTTAGTCAATCTAAACAAAATTTTGATTGTGGCAACTACTTTTTTTTTATGTCATTGTAACATTTTACATCGTATGCGACCGGGAGTATGATATCTGTAACAGTTCACATTTCTTCTGATTCTTTTCTGCCGAGTTCGTACGTCGCGTCGTCTTCTACGTGATCGTCCATCCTAAAGTCCCGTATATTTCCTTCAAATAATAAATAGTAGATACGCACCTAGATAACAACATATCTATAGGCGAATAACACCGTCTGCTCAGTGTTTACAATCAATATTTACATGTGACTAGGTCGCCGTCGACGCGACTCAACGTAACGTTTCTATGCTACAACAGTGGACCTTGCACAAACGCGCGGAATAAATGTAACCTAAAGGGTGAAGCCAGACGAGCGTAATTTTTTAAGATGTGAGTCGCGTAATTTCGGTCGCGTAATTTCTGCTCGGCAGAAATTCTGTTGGGCTGCTAGACGAGCGTAATTTATTCAGTTGCTTTTCAACGCTTATATTGGATGTTTGTGTAGTGCAATGGATATAATAAAAACGTTGTGTATTTACGAAGCATTAGCGAAGACACAGAAGATGATGACAGAAGAAAATACTGGGTGAATCCACTCAGCAGTGAAAGACTGATGCGCGGACAGTTTCATGTCTTGTATGAACGTTTATGTACAAATCCAGATATTATTTCAAAATTATCTACTCCATATCAATTATATGTTTTTCAAGACTTATTACATCTCGTAAAACCTTTTATTACTAAATCAGACACAAATATGAGGCTAGCCATCAGTGCAGAGGAAAGACTAATAATAACACTCAAGTAAGTTTTAAAGTGTTTTTATTCCCTCTCGCCGCGAACTCAATTCAGCCGGGATTGTGCGAGTGAGTCGGTAGACAACTCATTTTGCGTCGCCGTGTGAACGAAACAGGATTTTTGTATGAAACCGAATGTAGCAAAAATTACGCGACTCACTACTCAAAAAATTACGCTCGCCTGGCTCCACCCAACTTCGAACGATTTTTTATTAAAAAATAGAATCTACAGCAGGGAATCCTACAGCATTTCGGTTTAAATGTTTACGTCAAGCTCAATTAGTACCACCCGAGCGCTGTCTCGGGTCCACTAGCGCCACTCCTTTAAAAAAATATTGTCTCGTGACTGAGAAAGAATTATGAAAAACGGCTCAAACAGCTGCCTCGGTAAGTGTGTCTAGAATTTTCTAATCCATACTGATATTATAAATGTGAAAGTAACTCTGTCTGTCTGTCTGTCTGTCTGTATGTTACGTTTTCACGCCTAAACCGCTGAACCGATCGTCATTAAATTTGGCAGAGATATAGCCTGGGATATGGAGACTGACATAGGCTAATTTTCTACGCGATAACCGACATCCACGCGGGCGGAGCCGCGGGCAAAAGCTAGTACCTTTTATAAAATTTCATATTGAGATACGAAGCAACAAAATACGATCTAGAGGAATGTGGCCGTTTTTCGTTACACCAAATTTTGTTGCTTCGTGTCTCAATATGAAACTTTATAAAAGGTATTAGAAAATTCTAGACACACTTACCGAGGCAGCTGTTTGAGCCGTTTTTCATAATTCCTTCTCAGTCACGAGATAATATTTTTTTAAAGGAGTGGTGCTACTGGACCCGAGATAGCCCACTTAATCTAAATAAAATAGTAATAATAGTAAGTAATAGTAGTAGTAATAATATCTTAATAAGATAGACCGGATAGCACGCCACGTTAGCATCAATGACAACATTCTTCGTGCTCTTGTCACCAACCAGCGGTGTGTTAAGCCAGCTGTTATAGAACCCAATGGCTTGGCACGCGACAATGGAAAGAGACCGGACGGAATAATTATAATGCCTTGGAAGTTAGGTCGGCCTTTGGTGTGGGATGGAACATGTGTCAACACCCTTGCACCATCTCATCTTCCAGGCACGGCGGGCTGTGCTGGGGCGACAGCTGCGTAAAACTTCAAACGGAGAAAATACTACAACTTTTTTTTTTGTTTTTCTCTTTATTTATTAGAGACTTGCGACCATTAACAGGTCATGTCAGCCCCATCATTTAATTAAACAAACTACTTACATAATTTTCTTAAGACTATTAAATATAAACTTATAAATAAGCTTAGCTTTATTGCTTGCAGGGTAAGCCAGAATACACTGAAATCTAGAATCTTATTGGGACTTATATCGTCGTATCCTACGATTAGTGCCCTAACGAACATAGGGGCTTTCTTTTTTTATTGCATAATTCAATTTTGCTCATCATACCACATATAACCAGTTCAACAAAACAATTAAAAACGGCATTTAAAGGACAAATTTCGTTTAAAATATAAAGATAATTTATTGAAAATAATCCTAGCCGAACCTTAAAATCCCATTACACATTATAAGAAATCACCAATACATATTTTTTCATATTTAATTTAATTAAACATAAAAAGTGTCTCCTGAAAAGTAGCTATTATGCAGTTACGCCCCTATTCGTAGGATACGACGATATGTTCGAGCCGTTTGGAGTTGAAACACCATTGGCCATGGGGTCCGAGTGCCCGCTTAGTTTTTCGAGAGATCGCCAAGCGGTGGGTCAACTCTTCACGTGACCAGAAAGCTGGCCTATTTCTTGGCCAACGAATCAGCATTGCCATACAACGTGGCAATGCTGCAAGCCTTTTGGGCACTCCTGTTGACAGCGATGCGGACGAATTTTTTAATGCCCTATGATTCTTTCTCCTTTATTATAAACTTGTACATATTATTATTATTACTTTAAGATTATTAGCTTTTAATAATGTAAATATTATCCAGAAATAAAAGTTATTTAAATAATAAATTAAAAAAACTCTAAGCATGAGTCTTCAAACTAAATCAATAATACGAAAAATCAAGTATGTAAAGTAAAACCATCGTATAGCATTTTTAATACGCGACAAGCACAATTAGTATCACCCATAGATATGAATAAAGTCATAAAACTAATATTATGTGCGAAATGAGTATTTTCAACTTTAAAATCGTTCGCTTTACGTTTAATTCGCGCGTTCGTGCTAGGCCCACCGTTACAAAAATTACTTTCTCGCTGAAAGTAATTTAATTAAATGCCTTTCAGCGGACTTGATAACTTTTAACTTATGTGGTTTGAATAGGATAAATAATATGTGAAAAGTAACAAAAATCACTTGAAGTTCTCTTTTTCCTGCATTACTTTGTTTCCGATTAAAAAGAAGCCAACGGTCCATCTGATCGGAATTATAACAACACAAAAGGCACTAATCAAAAACCATGGCACCATCAATCAAAGCTGAAAATATTCCTGTGCCTTTAATTTCACCTGCACCTCTAAAACTGAAACTCAGCTCAATAAGTGCTACCCAATAAAATCCAGCCTATATTAAGTTATTATCCACATTTCGCCGATTATGTTAAAGTCCCATGGGACTTAAGACGCAGATATATGCGGTGCACCTTGAGTGTTTAGCTTGCGTGTTCTGTACTGAGCTCACGCAACGCGTCGTACGTCCAGCCATTATTAGGACTCACCCATCCAAGGGCGCTGTCCCAAATAAGACTCATTATTTATTTATTATACATAAAGCAAAAGGTATTTTAAAAAAACACGTAGGTACACTAAAAGATCAACAACTAAATTATCTCCAAAACCGTGAAGGTTTCAGAAAAATACGCTTGATTTTGCGTGATTCTCAGTTTTTTGTCCGCGTTAGACATAATTTTACAAATAAATTTCACTATATAATATAAACATAATCTAAAATATTCAGAATAGTCAGTTATTAAGAAAATGCTCTAATTTAATAAATATTTTTTCCAAATCATTAACACTACTTGTTTAGACGTGACGTTCAGTGTAAAATCATTAAAAGTCGGTTATCGACCCTAAACAATTACTGGCGAAATGACCCACATTTCGCCAGTAATTGTTTAAGGCGTCGTAGTACTATAGATATAACCATGCTAATCCTTTGGGGAATATAGGCGTGTTGTTCTTTCACAATAACATTTTGATTTAGAAGACCACACACTGGGCTCGCGTGGTAGATTAGTGCCCATTCCCTCTCATAAAAAGAAAGCCTGTTTCCCAGCATTGGGAGCGCTAGAGATTTATTAAGGTTTGTTTATGTTATTGTGATACACACGGTGATTTTTAATTCACTGTCAATCTTTCAGGGCCTGAAAATACTCATGATTATAAGCAACTTTTACTATGAGACTAATTTTGAAATATCGAAAAAAATATCAGCTGTTTCATACAAAAATTCAATATTTTTCTGTTTCAATGAAAATGTATGAAACAGCTTTTTTTTTTCGATATTTGAGATTTGGTCTCATAGTGAAAGTTGCTCATAATCATGAGTACTTTCACGCCCTCAAAGGATGACAATGAATTAAAAATCACCGTGTATAACAGTGCTGTGTTCTTTAGCAAACTCTTCCCAAACCTTATAAGTTTACAGGGTGGAAGGGAAATCGACGCGAAGTCAATTACCATGGCTTCAGTACATGATTTTGGACAACTACGTAGAATTTTTTTATCGGTAATTAAAAAAAAAATTGCTGTCCCATACATTAACCGCGTAAGCCTTTTTCCCATGGGGGTAGGCAGAAACTATAGAGCGCCACCTGCTACGCTCCTTGCATACTCATTTTGCTTTGTTTACATTCATACATCTGGTCATACATGCTACGCACCTGACTTTTCTGAAGAACATCACCAATTAGGTCACTATATGTTCTCCTAGGGCGTCCCCTCCCGGCGTTTCCACTCACATCTGCCTTGTAAATACTTTTTGTAAGTCGCCTTTCATTCATCCTCTCAACATGACCAAACCATCTAAGCATACTCTTTTACATTTTTGCCACTACATCTTCTTTTAAACCACACCGTTGCCTTCACATCATTTTTCAGCCTATCATTCAAAGTCACGCCACACATGCTTCGCAAGGAACGCATTTCCACAGCATTTATTCTACTTTCACGCTTCTTTTGCCACACCCAACATTCACTTCCATTGCGTAGGCACCAGCACACCATTGTGAACAGCCAGTCGAGCCGTTTTTGGTCACAATCGCATGTATAGCACCATTCACTTTATTCTCCGCATTTACTCTCCTTTTCACGTCTTCATCAATCTTTCCATCACTTGTAAACTGACTCCCAGTGATGGATTAGTCCTTAATCAAATTAAGCAATTGCCTAGGGCATCACGTCTGGGGGGGCACCTGAAGAAGCACAAAAAAAAAATCCGTCCTTAGGGCATCACGTCTCACTCTCACGTCACCAAAAACCACATCAAAAAAAGTTTCTAGGACTAATTTGAAAATTCGCGCGTTTTAAGTTGACATACAGTCCGACCTAGACTCATAACCCCGCTCCCGCTTGCCCACTCGCTGCCCGCTAGTGCATTTGGCAATTCAAATGCACCGGAATTGCGATCAGCCAATCACAAACCACCCCTTCCCCGCGGGCCCCCCGCCTGGCGCCCCCGCAAATCTGTGTAAATCAAATGTTTTGTTTTTTGAGTAATTGTGCCGGGCCGGTGTTGTCGCACCTACTCCACTTCTAAGGAACGTTACATCTCATCATTTTATTTTACAAAAATATAATGTTTTAGGCGGTAAAGGTTTAAAGACCGTTCTAGTTGGGGGCCCACAGGCGTGGATTGCTTAGGGCATCAAATAGTCTTAATCCGTCACTGCTGACTCCCCAAATATACAAACTCACTTGCTCCACACTCTTATCATTTATTTTCACATCACACACCGATACATCCGTTTTTTATTTAATAATCGGCGTAAAATTTCAACGCATGGGTGTCCAGAAACTGCTTCGCGTCGATGCCCTTCCACTCTGTATAGGTCCATTTATTTTTTTCTCTTATTTCCAAAACGGTTCTGTGTTGCAAAGTTATTTCCACCGCAAAAAAAAAATCAACCTCCTTTGTTCTCTTGGGTATCATAACAGGCAAAAACACTGAAAAGCCGGTTTTTATTAAAAAGTTCTAAACTCCTACAGCTAAAACTCTCGTTGAGATAGCCTTCATAAAATGTTTATAAACCACATATTTTTAAATTTACTTTTAGAAAGCAGACGCTAAATTAACATACAGCCTCGCTTGGCAATATTTAGAATAAGCTACTCGTAGTAAGATTATTATTTAGCCGCACTGAATTAAACTTGAAGGTGACATGACTTAATTTTATCTACGTCTATTTTATACCTATAATTACACACGCATGCTATAATATAGTCGATTTATTTAACACTTTTTAAAAGTTGTAATCGATTATTTTTACTCTGTGATTTAGAATTTACTTCATTAATGGTATTTTTATTAAGAGCGGGTAACACCATATAGAGGTATGAGAAACAGGGTGTAAAGTTCACTCATCCTCTATAGAAAAGGGACGATCCTCCGGCCAGACGGGTGTTGTGTCTGGTGGGCAACTGCCCGATGGTTGATGTCGGGATGTTGTATATGTGCTAGTCGCGCGGTAAACTCTGATTGCATGATGCAGGATTTATGACGTCAGGTCTTTGATGCGTAGTTCGCATGTGGCGTGGTAGCCACAACCGAATGGAGTTGTGAGTGTCATGGTGGCAGGCGTTGGCAATCACTTGATGCGATCGTTACGCGGTGCACATGCACAAATCCATTGACTCTAAATGAAAGCTTAAAAAAATATTGTAATTTGAATTAATCAGTGATAATCATTGTAATCGTTATTGTTTATTGTTATGTTTTAGGGCGATATTTGTGAGCAAATGATGTGCGTTATTTTGCGAGTATTATTTTTCAAACACATGCACGTACACGCCCATGATGGAGGACCAACAGATGACGGATCAGCAGTGACACGTAGTGTCTCACCCGCTCGAACATCCTTCCTATACATATGTACATCCATACTTCCATACTAATATTATAAATGTGAAAGTAACTCTGTCTGTCTCTATGTTACGTTTTCACGCCTAAACCGCTGAACCGATCTTCATGAAATTTGGCATAGATATAGCCTGAGATATGGAGACGGACATAGGCTACTTTTTTACGCGATAACCGACATCCACGCGGGCGGAGCCGCGGGAAAAAGCTAGTAGAAATATAAAACCAACGGACAGACTGGAGACATCGGGTTTGTATACATTTTTAGCTGCCGGGCATATCTCCTTCTTTCTTATATCTATGTATGTATACATATTATAAATTGAAGCCGCTTTTCGTGTCTGACGACTTATTGTAACCGTACACCTAGCTTCTGATGTTTCAAAAGTGCCAATTTGAATAAATCTACGTGACCGCATTGCTCTCCAAAAATTCACCACGGATTTTGATGTGGTTTTTGCCATCATATGGATAATTTATTCCGAAGGTGTATGCGTGTAATAGCTTAATATTAAACTCGATGTATTATCAAGTCGTAAAAACCGTGCGAGGCAGCGGCACGCTAGTTATGCATACTTCAGAGAGTACAGTATTAATTTATTTTAATATTTATGCACAAATATCTTCTAGATTACCAGTATTTTGTTAATCATTTATCATTATATTTTCAACATCAAGTAACGATCCACTGAATAAAAGATATTGGTGCCGATTCCCTTGTTCACAAACTAAACTAAATTTAAGTTCAGTGCATATTTTTCTTTCTATTACATAAATTTTTTTTTTTTTATTTTTTGTTTCGTCCTGTCAAATTAATCAGCGCTTGACGTAAATTGACGTAATTTTAGTCGGCACGTTTTTAATCACGTCTAAACTTGTATGGAGTAGTGATAGGCGCTGATGAATTTGACAGGACTAAACTAAAATGTATCTTCTGTCCTTTTCTTAATGAAATAGAAAGAAAAAGATGCACTGAACTTTTTAGTTTAGTTTGTGAACAAAGGAATAGGCACCATTGCCGCAGTTTACGGGACACAATTTGACAATTTTATAGGTATAATATAAAAATCTAAAATACTAATAATTCTAAAAGATAATGATTTATTTCTGTAACTAGGTTTGTAAAAACACTTTTACACGTCAATCATAATTAAATTAAAAACTAGATGAGATCGGCTTCTAATAAACTCTGCTGAACATTACCCTTCTAGACTCGCACAATAAACGGATCTCAGGCAAATTGACACATTCATCAGAAAACCTCGTTTAGCCAACTGATTGAAAACGTCGAGTATCAAGGCGTTGATGATAAGTGGCTGCCAATCTCTGACAACATAATATACAACGATCATAAATCAATTTACCAAGCATTTTGCTAAGTTAATTTTCCTTCAGTACTGTAACAGACAGAAAGAAACAACAATATTTTATTTAGAACACGTACAAAAAATACAAACAGTAAAAAAGGAGCATTTAAAACTAAAAAAAAAAATACATAAAAAAAACGGTGTACAGACTGTATACAGTTTTACTTACGGCTTTAAAGAATTCCATTACACTTTACTTCTCCTTCCCAAACTAAACATGGTGTAAGGTACATTATAACAGATATGTGAGGTAAAAACAAGCCGGCGGGGTGGTTTGTTTTAGTTTGGTTATTATTATTATTATTATTTTATTATATTAAGTAACACACACATGTAATACATTTATGGATCTCTGGTCTGAAAATAAAGATTATATTATTATTTCCTTTATTTCATTTTTATACATATAATTTACATTTTTAAATATTTCTATAAAAACATGCAAAAATAAAAACATACAAAAATAAAAACATTTAAAAATATAAAAAATAGTAGCCCACCGGTATCGGGAACAGGGTCTAAGCTACCGGCGGTCAGGGCTCCTGAGAGAGGAACCTCCTCACGATACGCGCCGTGTCCAGAAGTACCGCTCTTTGTATCAAGCCCTTGATCCAGCCACCTAACGAGAGCCTCTTCAGATGATGGTCGAGGCTCTTGGCTATTATGCCATTGGCCGTCACGACTATCGGCACAATGATTGCTGTATCCACATCCCACATGTCGACAACCTCATGAGCCAGATCAAGATACTTAATCTGCTTATCTTTTTCAGCTTTCACTAGGTTCTCGTCATGGACCGCGATATCAATAATCATTGTGCGACGCTCTAATCGATCCATCACCACTATGTCTGGCTTATTGGCAACAAAAGACCTGTCAGTGATGATAGATCGATCCCAATACAACGTGATATGGCCATTTTCAAGAACTGGGTCGGGCACATATCTATAGTAAGGTACTTCCGATTCCACAAGACTGTATTTCAAGTTGCTGATGGATAATCCTGGCTACAAGGTTATGCCTATGCAAATAGTCTCCGTTAGCCAGACGAGAACAACCAGAAATAATGTGTTGGATTGATTCCCCCGGACGGTGGCATGTCCGACAGATGTCAACCGTGCCGTCCTTCACAATATATTTCCGGTAGTTGTTCGTCATCATAACTTCGTCCATAATCGCAAAGACATATTATTATTATTATTATAACGAAAACTTTAACCGTGATTCTAAACTTACCAGCGTACAGATTTTTTCATAAATGATTGAAGTGAAAGCTTCTTTAGGCGCGTTGAGCACTTTTTGGATGAACAAAAATCATGGAACTCGCGTTATCGTCACCGAACGCTTTCCATGAGCTATATGTATACTGTGTATATATGTGTACTTTTTGGGTGAGCAAAAATCATGGAACTCGCGTCATCGTCACCGAAAGCTTTCCATGAGCTATATATGTATACTGTGTATATATGTATGTGTACTTTTTGGGTGAACAAAAATCATGGAACTCGCGTCATCGTCACCGAACGCTTTAGTTACTTAGTTTTAACACTTCTATCGGCAGCCCTTAAAGACTGCCCCGATATTTTTTTTTGTTTCTAATCTCCATTCATACTTCAAAGCCAGATTTACACGGTGCGATTTAATTGCTTGTGGCATGCCAAAATTGAAGCAACAATAAAAGTTGCACCATCTAAACAGTGTTTAGACGTTGCAAGTCAATTCTACCTTCAATATTATTGTATGCCGCAGGCAAGAATTTTCAGCGTGGAAATGGGACTTTATTGGTAGGCACCATAGATAAAGTTCAAAGAAAATTCGAACGAGTAACCGCTATTCCGGATATATTGTTTAACAGATAAAGGAGCTAGACACAATCCCGTAATCCGATTATTCCTATACGGCAAACCCAAAAAGGATATTTTTGTTTGTACCACCAAACTGCGGACCGATTTGACGAAATATGTAAGGATATTTTTTTTTTCGGTCTGTTTTGATTTTCTGACCCTTGTTGTGGCCTTGTAGAGTTTTTTCGGCAAATATTGGAAATACGTATAAAGTTAAATGGAAAGTGACATCCTTTTTAACCGACTTTCCAAAAAGGAGGAGGTTCTGAATTCGGTTGTATTTTTTTTATATGCCGTAGGTATCTATTAATTTATCCTAATATTCATACACGGCTGCCCGTCCCTGCTTTGCACCGTTTTTACGATTTGACTCAACAAAAGACTTTTACCATAGGACCAACACTGAAAACGCAACAAAAAATCAACTGCTCCATACATTTGTGTTCGCGTAACTCGACAAAATGTATGGAGCAGGTGATTGTAGTTGAAAAACATGTTCTCCCATACATAATGTATGTTCTTACTTGGCAGTTTAAGTTATATTTAAATTACTTATTAGCGAATTGGCTACATTGTAATTATCATACATAATAAAAGGAAAAAAAAATCAGTACAGAATGTATGGGAGAACATGATTTTCAGCTCTCTCTCTGTTATTAAAGTTTGTCTACTATTAATCGGTAACTTGTAAAGCCTACTTAGCTGTGATAGTTTTGCTTTTGACTTCGTTAAATATACGACTGCTGTGAATTTTTTCACATAATATCTAAATACAGCCATTTAGCTGGCACGGGGAGGGGGGATTTGACTCTTAAAGTTAGCACTTTAAAGCTTAATATTACGCAAACGGATCCCTGAATCAAAAAATAGTTTTCAAAAACATGCAATATTTTTGAACGGCCTATCCAACGATACCCCACACAATGGAATAGACAAGAAAAAAAATATCATCCCCACTTTACGTGTAAGGGCGGTCACCTTCACGGAAAGTGGGGATGATATGTTTATACATAAAAAAAAACAAGATTTCATTTTACCACTTTTTCGGCGTGAATAAATATGTATAAACATATCATCGCATACCAAATTACAGCTTTCTAGTACTTAGAATCTCTGAGCTAAGCCGCGGACAAACAAACAGACAGAAATGGCGAAACTATTAGGATTCCTTGTTGACTACGGTAGCTAAAAACGACCGATCGATACCCGAATGGAATGATCGATGGGAAAAATTCAATGCCTTTTCCCCATATAAATGAACTAGGTATCAAACCAATAACCAATTAAAAATCAATAAATAAATAATAATTAATAATAATTTATTAATAATCAATTTATTGCAGTCAAAAATAAGAATAGCTCCACCATGGCTTAACCATGAGAATTCCTAAATGGAAAATCAAGCCAGATTACCCATTATTCCTTAACAACAGAACGTTTCAAACAATATGTACCCCATGATAGTTAAATCTTATACAATAGCTGCAAACATTACAATTATAACCCTTTCAAGGGTAATAATACAGCTCATGTTTTCTCGTATACATAACAAGGGTCCTTTGTACTTGTCCACGCCATCTACAAGAGACTTAGACGCAACAACATATCGGAAGATTGCATTCGGCCATTCACATTCGGTTTCTTGTCCCCTAGTATCATTTTTGTTGGCGTTTGGTTGGGCCACATACCTCTGAAGTTGGCCCAACTAAATGCCAACGGAAAATGATACTAGGGTCGGTCCTCCGTCAAAATTAATGAAATGCGAACTGCCAACCGCCAATCGAATATCTGTTATAAAACGAACTCTGTACAATATACACTGTTAAAAGCCGCATTATTTGGACGAACAAACCTGATCCTGCACAGTACTGTATCCATACTATCCATACTAATATTATAAATGTGAAAGTAACTCTGTCTGTCTCTCTGTCTGTCTGTATGTTACATTTTCAAGCCTAAACCGCTGAACCGACCGTCATGAAATTTGGCAGAGATATAGCCTGAGATATGGAGAAGTACATAGGCTACTTGTTTACGCGATAACCGACATCCACGCGGGCGTAGCCGCGGGTAAAAGCTAGTAAAGACTATAAAGAGAACATCTGGTACATAATTAATAATTATTATTATTGATTTGGGAATAATGCTTAGATTGTCAAAAACTTGGTCGGAATTTAGCATTTCTTATTGCCCATGCAAGTGGCTAACAACAGCCATACGGGTACAAGAAAACAACCTAACAAGAAAACCACACAAAAAAACACAAGAAAATCGGGAAAACTAGTGCTCTGACCAAAGTCAGAGCACTAGTTTTCCCGATTTTGTTGTATGGAGTTGAGACGTGGACAATCCGAGCAAGAGAAAGACATAAGATAGACGCATTCGAAATGTGGTGCTGGAGCCGGATACTCCGAATACCATGGACAGCCAAACGCACAATTGTGTCTATCCTTTCCCAACTCGACATAAAGACCTGATTGTCTACAGTTTGCTTACAGCGTATTTCGACCTATTTCGGCCACATAATGCGAAAGGGAGATAGCAACCTTGAAAAGCTGGTTATTGTTAGCAATACGAGTACCGAGGGAAAGAGAGCACGAGGCCGGTCGCCAACACGATGGTCCGACCAAGTAAAAGAAGCTACGTCCTCAAGCAAACTTCAGCAGGTGGTGATGGTAACGTTGGACCGGAGTCGATGGAGGCGGATTGTCCGCTTAAAGGGGTCCAGTGACCACGATCCTCAGTAATGAGGGACCGATTGAAGAAGAAGCCATCTTTACATACCAAGATACCTCCGAGCCTCGGAAAGCACGTTAAGCCGTTGGTCCCGGCTGTCATTCGTGGATCTTTGACAGTCGTTAAGTCGCTCCATGTAAAATACTGGTAATCAGCTGTATAATAAACAAAAAGAATTGGTATCAGCTTCGCCAATTGTTATGGGCAATTTAACAATGCGATGACCATAATGTTGCTGTGAAAACTTCCTTCAGAAAAAAGATGTCGGAGAACAGTAGGTCTCTCTCGTTATCATCAGCCATATTTTAACTACTGTGGGCATACTGTGGGTAGTGTTGGTTATTGCGCAATAAAAAAAAAAACGAATTAAACTCAAAAGTCATTTACTCAACTTGAGAACCTTAAAGTTTACATAAGACAGTCTCCCAAAACGCCCATCCCTTCACCACTTCCTAGTGCTTTAGCTGGGAAGAAGAAGTAGCGGAACAAACTCCCCAGCAGCACATCTGTCTGTTCAGTTAGAAGAACTTGATTCTATGCAGTAGTGGGTATGCAAAGTAATTAATGTAGGTACACGACACAATTATACCGAACGCGCAACAGTTTCTAGACGTCTTCACTGCTTGACCGCCACCGATAAACTTCACTTGTCAAATGTGCGGCGATCACTTGCCGCCGGTCGAGCATTATGTTGTAGACTCTGTAATGCGCCGCTTAGCAGTGCTAGCGTCGCGATTAGTCAAGAACCAATGGCGCGAACTCCACTAACTCCATCGAACGCTAACAGGTGGTGCTGGCGTACCGGATACAACTCGTCTCCGACAGATAATTGTCTTTATTTTTATTTATTTGTTGCGAAGTAATACCTATTTAGAACAATCGTGCGCAGCTCTAAGATGCTTCTAATGCCTTCTATTAAGAAAATGAAACTCGGAGAACGTCAATGACGGCCATTGGTCAGACAGTTTTTATCTTCCCCTGAAAAATAACGTTTCTGGAATCTCGAGGTTTTCACTGCTGGCCGACGAAGTATTATTGTGTAAAGCTCCATGTGTTAAGTTCACTTCGAACTCATTCAAGTAACCGCGTACAATGCGAACGCGCAATCATTTGTTTTAAAAAACAAATCATCGAGGATTCAAACTTCGACACTATTCGAATTTCGAAGATTTTTTTTTTTTTTTTAAACTTTGCCTCACACTAGGACTTAATCCTGTATTGTGGGTGCGTTAACAAACATTTAAACTTACATACACAAACAGCCAGACCCGGAACAACTACTTGTAGGTCATACAAATATTTGTTCCGTGCGGGAATCGAACCCGCGACACGCAGCGCAGCAGTCAATCGCTTAACCACTGCGCCAACCGTGCCGTTCAATCTTAGTATATCACTCAATTCCTGTGATGACACATTTATCTAGCCTCAGCCCCACCAAAGCTTAAGCCCTATTTACACGATGCAAGTTTCTTGCCTATCGCGTCCAATAAAATAGAAGCAATCGTCTAAATACGGTTAAGACTTTTATTGTCAATGGTCACACGTAACTAAATCACACTGTGTATATCTATATTGTAGCAATCAAAAAACGGTTGATGTTTACGTAATGGATTAGTTGTCCTCCCAAAATCTTCCCATTTACACACAATATAGACCTATACATAATGTTTTTAGTTAACAGAGGGATTGTACCCCTAATCTTGTGTAATCCCTTTCTCGCCTTTTGACATTGATGAGAAACCTACCCGTAGCAAGAAACCAGGGGCCCAAGTCTGCTATTTTTATAAATTCGTCACTCCAACACAATCCTATTGTCATTTTGCTAAAGTTCGTACTCTGCTTAATTCATAATGATCGACCATTGGTCGGTCAATGGTCTCGTAATAGAATTGTATTACAATGGCATTTTGAACATTTATTCATGCTAGATTTCATTTATATATATTTTTACATATTATTTATTAGTGTTATAAGCAATCTGAAGTAGTAGGAAGTTTAGTAGGAAGTTTAATTTGTCATTATGTACGAGATTACCAATTCTTTCAATGGAGTGTCAGTGGCTGACCATTGGAAAGTCATAATGACGCCATTATATTAGTAGATTACCAAACTTGTCAAAATCAACAATTATGAAATCAATGATAGACCATTTTGACACTATTGTAATAGCAGACTTGAGGCCCAGATTGTAACGCTTGAGATATTGTCTAAATTATAAAAGAAATGTTTAGAAGTTGTTTAACCACTAGACCACAGAGGCAGTTAAACTGACCGGTTTTCTATGTATTTGTTTATGTTTTTAAAACTAGATCAGTTCGGTGTTTCCTAAATGACTACTCTGAGAAGAAGGACCGAAACAAACTCAGAGGTCACAGTCTCTTTTAAAGTCCAGATATAATCTTGCTCAGGCCATACGAGGACCATACAGATTAAATCGTTACCATACTGCAAACGATTTAAACAATTTCGTTTAAGTTTAATTGCAAGCGAAACTAATATAATTTTGTTTAAAAAACAAATAAGACTTTCTCGCTACAGATCCGTAATAAAACTTTTATGAACTGTCTATTCAACAAATACAAAACCAATTTGTTCGACTTGTGCGTTTGAAATTCGAATAAAAATGAAAGCCGTTGCAAAATTTAAATTTACAACAGTTCCATTCCAATTTCGAATAATCTACCTATTCCGAATGCATTCGTCACTTCCGCTTATAACCGTTAAAACCATTTTGGTTTGGCAACCATTTTGAATTTACGATTAGTTTTTTATTTTATTTTTTTCCTAATGTTTGGGCTAATTAAAATTGATTCCAAGGATTCGAACGAAGCAAACTGTATCTTCAATTCAGAATTGAAATTATTATTCTGAAATCGGAATAATTTCACTTTCTGCGGTTTGTAATGTAACCCTAAGATTTGTTCATGTTTCAAGCTTGTTTAGTCTAATTATGTAATTTGTGTACTAATAAAAAATATTCATTTATGAAAGGTAATTATGTTATTGTATATTGTATCTTAAACTAAAATTAAATGATGTTTATTTCTGTAAGTAGATATTTTAAGACACTTTTACACGTAAACTTTTTTACTTATATAAATATTTTAAAACTAGACTGCCTTTCCTAGCTGACTTGAACCCTGAAAAGAAATGCCGAAACAAATTCAGAGGGCATGGTCTCTTTTAAAATCCAAACATTATAATATCAGAATCTGATATGTGGACAATGTAGGGCTCCTGTATGTCCTGCATTCCCCAGACTTCCTATCCTAACTAATATTATAAATGCGAAAGTGAGCTTGTTGGTTTTTTCTTTATTATTGTTTTTTTTTTTTCACGCCTAAGCCACTGAACCGATCATCCAATTTAATTTATCATTAAAAAAGAAAATGTATTCTTAAATATTGTACGGTTGTACGGAACCCTTCTTGTGGGAAACCTTCGTGTGCGAGTCAGACTTGCACTGGACCGTTTTTTTTTATTTTTATTTTTTTTTCGTTTTGACACGAACGAAAGTGAAAATACAAACCAATTGGTAAGATTGATGAGGGCTACCCAGACCTACTCAAATAATAGTCTCATAACTTTTGATTAGGTCTAATTGAATGCGAGTAATCTACACTTCTACACTTCTACACTAATATTATAAAGAGGAAAGATTTGTACCTATTTTTGTATGTTTGTATGTTTGTAATGAATAGGCTCAAAAAGTACTGGGCCGATTTAAAAAATTCTTTCACCAATAGAATGCTACATTCTTCCAATTTGACATAGGCTATATTTCATTTTGAAAAAAATTAGGGATCCTTGGTAAAATTTGAACAATGTAACCGAAGGTGTAGAAAAATGAGTCTTAAAATGTCTTTCGTCGAATGCGCTGCCGTGCGAAGCCGGGACGGGCTGCTAATTAACTATATTCTTAGTTTTTGCATTTGTGGACTGAAATCAACAACAAAATTTAGTTATCTCCTAATAAAAGCAGTTTCAGACACGAATAAAAATATATCATTCATAATTTAAAATCCGCACAAAACAAAAAAACTGTGCTGGCTATTAATCAAATTCATTTTACCGTGAACGATTCTTTTATTCGAAATATCAACAAATAAAAGTAAATATTTTTTTCGCGTTGCTGACGCGAGTTTTACCGGAAAGCGGCACATTTTTTTATTAAAATAAAGCTTATCCAGCATTCAATAATCATACAGGTTTTAACAATGGCTTTATTATTTCGTAATTTACAATTTAGATACGATATCATCAAATATTAATTTAATATTATTAATAGAAAAACGATTCAATAATCATACAGGTTTTGACAATGGCTTTATTATTTCCTAATTTACAATTTAGATACGATTTCATCAAATATTATTTTAATATTATTAATAGAAAAACTATTGGTATTCCACTCCGAGCTCTGATTTCTACAGCACTTGATCGAACCGCACCTGAGCACTTCCACTAACTGCACTGAAGCAAAATTTAGATAAGTGCGGTTCGGTGGAATAGACTGACATGAAAAGCGACTTTGTTTATATTATGTATAGGTATGTCGCAGCGTCAACACTGATCCGGAAATGTCAAGTAGAATACTTGGGTGAGGTCAATATAGCCCCGGTGTGGGCAGCTGACCTGACGGGCCGCAGTATCGCAGTGTTGCGAGTACCGCAAAAGGCGATGGCCTTCAGAGTCATCAGAGGATATCGCACGATCTCGTACGAGACGGCTTGCGCACCGGCCGAATCCCCGCCGTGGGACCTGGAAACGAGAACCCTCGCGTCACTACATCGGTGACGTGAGGAGGTGCGGACGAAGGGTGTGGTACCGGTTCAAGCTCCGTCAGGTCTTGGTGGCGGAATGGCGAGACAGGCCGGTGCTCGACAACTGGCTCGGGATGAGGCACTACTCCTTGTCATTTAGGGTGACGCAGGTGCTCTTGGGGCACGGCTGCTTCGGGAAGTATCCGTGTCGCAAAGACAGGGAGCCAGACGCTCGGTGTCATCACTGCATCCACTGTCGGGAGGACACGGCGTTGCATACTCTTGCAGAGTGTGAAGCTTGGGAGGAGCCGCACCGTGCCCTCGTTTCGGAAGTGGGAAGCGACCTGTCGCTGCCAGTTATGATTCGTTCTATGGTCGGCGGGGCAGCGTCGTGGGACGGAGTGATCTTCTGCAGCGAAAATGTCATAGTAAAAGAAGGCAACGGAAAGGGAGAGGAGGAAAGGACGAACAGTTCGAGTACTCTGCCGGCCCGCAGCAGGCACACCGGGCGTCGACAGACAGCCGAAGGCATTAACCAAAAGAAAAGGAAAAGAAAAAGAGAAAATAAAGAAAGGAAAGAAAAGAAAAAAGGAAGAAAGAAGGGAAAGAAAGAAAAAGGAAGGAAGAAAGGAAAGGAAGGAGGGGAAAGAAGAGGGCATCCACTTCCAGGCCCTCTAAATGGTTCCAAGGATGGCGGACTCAGGGAAGTCCGCCGCCCCCTATCATATAAGCGCGCGCCCCTCTTTGAAGTCGCAGGGGGAGGCAAACACCTTACTCTCCCCGCTTGACCAGACGGAGCCCGCAGAGGCGGGCCGGCTACCAGTCGAGGGCTGTGTTAAAGAGTGCTTAAGACACTTGGATCGGGGTTTATGGGGACACCCATAAACCCCGATGCAAGTGTGCGAGGGAACACGGGGTGGTTTAAGTCAGTAGAATCCTGACATACCCCTCCGTTCGCCCCAGGGCTGAGGTCATACATGAGAATGTCCACCTCGTTACCAAAAAAAGGTCAATATAGGAAGTGGCGACACTGGGTTGAAAGCGGCAACACTGGGTTGACGGCTGTCGATTTTTCGGTTGCCATTTTGATATTTTTGAAGTTTGAGGAAGTGAAGTTAGACGCCAGAGCGTACGGAACGTACTTTTAGGTCGAGACGCGCTTACGAGAAATTCCCTTTGCCATTCTACGCAATTATATTGATTTCATCGCGTTTCCATTTTATTGTCTCTGATTTTGACTTCTATTGCGTTGGTGCCACGACAAATGGCAGCTGCAGTAAACTTTTGGTATTGCAACCACTTTTTTGCTTTTAATGCCATCCTTATGCCTACGTAATAGAAGTCAAAATTGTTTGAACGGACTGTAAAAATGGTTTATGTAAATGTCTAATCCTATTTCAAATGGAGTATATAATAATACCAGCCTATAACTGTCCCACTGCTGGGCAAAGGCCTCTTCTCATACAGAGAAAGCACGAGCATTGACACCACGCTTGCTCAAGACGGGTTGGCGATTTCAGACTTATATTAACTATAAGTCCAGGTTTCCTCACGATGTTTTTCTTTCACCGATGTCAGTAATGTCCAAGATAAACTCAGAAAGTACATATGAATTGGAAAAGTCACATTGATACTTGCCCAGATTTGAACCCACAACCTCATGCATGAGAAGCGAGGCCTTAACCAACGGGCCATCATGACACTTGGAGTATACTTTCATGATATTTTTGTGATTATTGAGCTGTAGCAGTGCCTTAATAGACGCTTGTACTATGTGCTTTCAATTTTATTTCGGTCACCCATTGACTATGGCCATCCACTCTGATACTGAGGAGACCAAGATGCTTTCGTTATATGGATGTCCATCACACAACACTTCTAAAACTATTATTTGTTTTACTACAAATAAACAAAACAATAAAAACATATTGATTATTGGAAGCTATAGGTAAGTACATTTATTATTCCAACGTTGTGTTAATAATATACCTTGGGGACTACAGTTTCACGAAGAATTGGTTCGGTTGATTTCGTACTGATGAGAATATGTTATTTATATGTAATTTTCCCGAACAAAAGACCTAGTTATTTTTCCATGACATTATTATTTGCCCGATCAAAATAAAATATATTATTTTCTGTGAATATTATAACGGCCTGGAGCCTTCGTGGTAGCCCGAAAAATCACACAGTATAAATCAAAGTCACTTTTCGTCTCTCTGTGTGACCGATTAGATCTTCTAAACTATACAATGGATTTTGATGCAGTTTTCAACACCATTTAGAAAAATTATTCCGAAAGGATTACCTATGTGTATTAAACTTTATTCAATATTTAAGGGCTCATACACATAGCGATCCGTTTTACAGGTCCGTTATTTGATGGCGTATGTAGTTGTATGAGCGAGTTCACACACACAACATTATTTCGGACTCAGTAATTATGTCGCTTCGGTCCAATTCTGTTCCGTTAAAACGGATCCAGTAAAAACGGACCTATATGTTGTACGAGCCCTAACTTAGATATAGCTCAGAGATCTTGATTTTTTAACATGTCGCCATTGCACCCGTCTGAAGCAGGGCCGGGTCGTAGTTAATAAAATAATAGGTACCTACGGCCGCGTGCTATTTAAAAGCGATCATCAGGCGAATGCGCGAGGTATCTTAAAAAAATATGTTCCAAGATTTTATTTTACCACTTTGACGGCGTGATTAAGAGTCTATACAACCTCAGCGCTACCTCACTCTGTATCTCGCTCGCACACTATTGCTACCGGTCAAGCGAGCAAGCGAGACAGGGCGGCAGGGAAAAGGCTCCAAGGCGCTGATAGTTTAGGTAATTTCGTTTTACGGTGAAAATAATGGTAATTTAAAAAAAGTAAATAACATAAGACCTGCTTTATAGTTCGTTCAGTTAATATGCAAAGTTTCATTATCTAATTTGAAGTATTTTTTGAATACCAGCGGTTTATTGTTCGGTTTGGAGGTAACTTTGGAATTTTTTTCTATCGAGAAAATTTTATGGAATCGTGTTTTCGGCTAACTAGTACTTAACATTAATCCTCAACTTTACCATATATTTATTTCAAAATTAATGCTGCAATATTTTCGACATAACGGAGGATCATGCTAAGCCATTTGAGGTAGTATAGGCCCTTAATATGTATACCCATACTAAATTACAGCTGTCTAGTACTAGGAGTCTCTGAGCTAAGCAGCGGAGAGACAGACAGACAGCCAGACGGACATGCGAAAGTATAAGTTCCTTGTTGACTACGCAACCCTAAAAAACTACTAAGATGACAGAAAAAATAGTGATACAATTTTGACTTCCAAAAATAATGGTCCTAACCTACATAAAATATGTACCTAAACGAGTACTTACATAATACATCCCACTGAATTGTAAAGGACCGAACAGATTACATCTGGTACAAAAGCGGTCGGATATTATTGCTGGTAAAACATGCCTACTTGACCGGAAATTACCTACCCTCCCACACAATGGGACACAAATTGACAGCAGACAGGTTTCAGGTGGAATTACCCGATTGTAAAAGAAGAATAAGGTCGTCTTTGTGGTTACAACTTTCATGTACGACGTTTTAGGCTGAGAACGCATCTAACTAATAAATAACTATCTAACTAATATATAATATCAAACTAATAACGAAATGTGATATTAAAACATTAAGTATAATGTTTTCTAAGTATAATAAACCATTTTTGAGTACACGTTTTGCTTTTATTTTGACCATAATCAATGAGTTTTTCGCAAGGAGTCTCATGGACTCCATGGGGTAAATTAAGTGATTTGGGGTCACCAGGTAAACTAAGGGTTAATACATGCAGGCTAGTAACAAAACTTCAGTGTGAGTCGGACAACTTCCACCATTACTCCCACTCAAATATAGTTTCAGTTACCGCGGAAAACCAAGCGGTATCCCATAGTACTCCCACATTTAACCCCACTGATGGACACTTGGCTTAGGCCCGTGCCATCAATTCTACCCGGCTAAGCTAAGAAAAACAAATGAAGAAATAATAATATTGAATTCGGCCTCTAGTACGCCTTCCAAAGGAACGGGACCCCATGGTCCCAAGATATGTAAACACACAAAAATAAATAATAATAATTGTTTTATTAACCTAATAGGTTACAGAAACTTGTTTGAAGCCTCTGACTCCTGAACTGTATGTCAGGTGTCAGCGCCCTCACCCATTATCATCATCATATCAGCCGAAAGACGTCCACTGCTGGACATAGGCCTGTCCCAAAAGGGAGGAATTTGCCATAATCGCCACGCTTGGCAGGCGGGTTGGCGATCGCAGTATGGTTTTAAAAATGCATAGAGAACGCTGCTGCCCATTCTCTAGTAAGTCCCTTAGTCGACTTTTACGACACCCACGGGAGGAAATGGGGTGGTGCTATTCTTTACGTCTGGCACCACACGGTACATCTCCCATTATATTTGGCTTAGATACTAATGTCAACATAGGAATAGAAAAACATATCTGCTACAAAATACAATTTTAAAAGAGGTAAAAATAAAATACAATAACAGAAAAGAAAAGTATGAAAAAAAAAGGAAAATAAAACATTTATTCCTAAATTATTATATCGTGCTTTGTGTGTGTGGGATGTGTGTACGTGTACGTGTAGGTTCCTGTTCACGTTTTTGTATGAGTAGTGTACCGGACGGGCGTGATCGCTTGACTCGAAAATCGGGAAGGTTGTAAGGCTATCCCAGTCCAAGCGGCGCTGACGTCCTGCACCAAGAGTTCAGGATATCTTCAATACTCACTGCGACATTACTCCTGAAGAATTACAGGTTTACGGAAGAAATAATAAGACCGTATTACTGATAAGACTTCATAAATATTCAGGAAGCGATTTCAGGACTCCCCAGTACTACTATATGACTATTTAGATGGAATTAGTTCCATGTCGATGACTACGAAATTTATAGGTGGCGCGCTCACTAAGGTAGTAGTGCTCCTTTACCTTACTGAGAGCCGCGAATCGCCTCCCGTTTTAGAAACTTTATTGGTTTAAAATATCTTAAGTTCTAATGTGTTTCACACCTAAACACCCTTATTTCTATCACTTTACATAAAGTGTTATACACCATAAGATTCGTAAAATAATGGCCTTTCTAATGAGGTTTCTATCATGATTCTAACTATCCCTACTGAAAAGATATTTCAGTTACAACGGGATTTATGTGAATAATTAAATATTAAATTGTTTGCAAGTGACTTTACTGGCAAAGTACTGAACCGATCTCCACCATACCAAAAGAAACCTCAAGCTAGTCTATTGCCCTAGAGAAATCTAGTATTTTAGTTTTTGTACCTAGATTTTTCAGCCCGCTATGAGCCTCTGAATACAGGTTGGGTAGCCTTTATTTTACGAAATCCGCTTCGCGGCATTTAGACTCGATTAGGTAGGTATCCTGAAGGGCTAGATTTCAGGAAGTTAGGTCCAGGGCTAGGTCTCGGTCTAGGTGACCTGGATACAGTAAATGATTTTAAGTTTTGTCTATCTAACTTACCTAATCGAGGCGTACAATGGTCGAGTTTACGACTTTTATCAAAATTGTCATTTTGATTACATTATAGCTGCTAGGCAGCACTATCAATGACTATACTTTTTACATATTTGAGTTAGTATAGTCATTGCACATTATTTTGACTGTTTTATTACGCATTATTGCGACATGAAATTTTCCCTATTTGTAGGTGGGGCATATTGTGTGGAAAAAAAGTGTGCAAAAATACATGGGCACCTACGTAAATAGGAACATTTTTGAATAAAACTCATTTCTGATGGCGCCTCAGCGCGCACATCATCGATTCTACATAATTTATGCTATTATTTCTAGTATTAACGAAGAAATTATATTTCCTATATACTTAAGCTAAGTTAAAATTACTGATTTTATACAAGCTAAATTGTTGGTGACGCATCGTCGCGAACATCTCTCCCGCCGTGCAGCGCAGTGGCGACTCGTAGCGACGTCGGCACGGCGCTGCATCACGCCAGTGAGCGACGACCGTAGTCGCGACGCTCGCCGCCGCGACGCCCGCCGTCTCGACGCCTCGTTACTTCGGTAGTGGGACGAGTTTCTTCACCGGACGCTTCAGGGTGCCGCCAGCGGTGCGCACCTCAGCAGTCCGGACCTCACCATCAGCCCCTGGAAACACGGCTATTATGCGGCCTCGCGGCCACGTGTTGCGAGGCAGCTGGCCGTCGGCAATGAGAATAGGGTCGCCCACCTGTAGTCCTGGCCCGCGGCTATGCGGCTCCCGCCGGTTTTGCAACTCCGGCAGGTAATCGCGCACCCAGCGTCGCCAGAACATGTCGGCGAGTATCTGTGAGCGCCGCCATTGTTTCTTGCTGTCTATACCCGGTTTCCATATTAGACCAAATATCTTTTCGGTGTTTTCTGTATCTCCGATGCTGACAACTTCAGTTCGGATCTGTGACGGATCTATCTTTTCGATAACTTGCACACTGTTCGATACCCACTTCCTGAGTTCGAACTTTGCTTTCAGGTGTATGTTCTTCACCGACGTTGCGATACGCGTTGCGTCCTCGACCGTCTTGTAACTATCGAGGTAATCATCCATATAATGATTATGGATGATAGCTTCCACTACTTCTGGATGCTCCTCTATGTGCCTTTTCGCATTCCAATTCTTTGCGAATATGGCCGTGCACGGCGAACTTGCCGCACCGAATATAATGGACATCATTCGGTATTCTTCAGGCGCTCCCTCCCTTCTATCGCCTCTCCATAGGTATCGAAGTGCATCTCGGTCTTTAGCTCGCACCTTTAGCTGCATAAACATCTCCGTTATGTCACCGGAAATGGCTATGCAGTGTCGTCGAAACCTCATCATAACGCCGGGCAGTGACTGCAGCAGGTCTGGTCCAGTTAGAAGGAAGTCGTTGAGTGACAATCCTCTCGATTTGGCCGCAGCGTCATGTACTATGCGGAGCTTGTCTGGCTTCATTGGGTTGAACACGTCGAAATGTGGTAGGTACCACATTCTACCTGGTGTGCTCGTTTTGGGCGCCTTAAAGTCGCTAAGCAGTGATAAGTCTGCCAGCGATTGGTACTTCTCGGTATAGGTCCTATACCATTGTACCCGAAGGGAATTTGGCAACTTCTCAGTCAGTAACCGCATCAATTCGGCGTTGATTAAGTAATGTTCTTTCTTCAACGCACGTAGCCTGACTATGCCGCTCCTAACTCGGCTTGCGAACGTGCAGATATCCTTTGGTGATTCATTGCAGCGCGGCAGTCCACGGAGCCTATCTGTTTCAGCTTGAGCAATTGAGTCTGGACGGCCGAACTGCAGCTCGAGTTCTCTCATGATGACATCTGGTCTTGCATGTCCGATGAGTTCTGAGCTCACTGTTTCCAGTGCTCGTCCGCGCAGGCTCCTTCTCAGCCTAGCTGTATTCTCAACATCGTTGAAATATCGACGAGTTGTTTCATAAATGGCGCGAAACGACAGCCATTCTGTATGAGCCCCACTGTAATTTGGTAGGGTCATAATCACCTTCGACGCCGAGGGGTTATTCGATAACCACTGTTCTGTTTTCTTGTCGGCTAGCGACGCTATAGCGGACGTCAACTCCGTTATGAATGGACGGAGTTGTGCTTCCCCCAGATCCTTCGATGGTACTATATTTTTCACTTCGTTCACTATAGGATGAGTTAACATGGGTACTTGCGTTTGATGGAGGTTCACTATTGATCCGACTTCGATGGAGGGGTATTTGTTCCCTCCATTGGCATCTTCTCCCGAGGGCAGTTGAGTCTCGACGGCCTTGTGGCTTCTATATAAACTGCGGTTCCCCTCGGTGGCATTGTCCTCCGGGGGCAGTTGAGTTTCGACGGCCTTGTGGCTTCTATATAAACTGCGGTTCCCCTCGGCGGCATTGTCCTCCTTCAATGGCTCAGGCTCAGGCGCCTCCTCTAGCCACGATCGCACATACTCCTTGTTCGAATTTCGATCATCCATGTAGCCATCAGAATCTCCTTCTTCGGCTCTTTGAAGTGCTATTTGAGCAAGTTCCAACCTAATTTTCAATAAGTCTTCACGTGCTCTCAATATTTTCCTATTCGACCGTATCGTCCTACTTATGGACGGCGGTCCTCTATGTTCGTTACGGGCGTCACCCCGGGTAGTCAGCATGATTCCTCTATAAGTTCCATCCTTTGTATCAGCTGATTGCTTCACTGTTTTGTCCGGATTCACTGATTTATCCGAAGGTTTTAATGTCCTATCTGAAGTTCCTTCCAGTCTGGATTCCTTCCTGAATGTAGTCGGTTGTTCTATTTGTTCTATCTGTTCTGTTTCCTTTGATTGTGTTGGCACAGGTACGTCTTCACCCCCGCTCGGGGCAGGGGGTAGCGGCTGCTCGGTCCCTTCCGTAGTGGATGGCGAACGTGGAGGTAACTCATGACGTATAGCTGTAGAGGTACGCGTTCTGTCCAACTCCACCATCCATGCTTCAGGTGCTTTGCCTTGTGACCTCGTGACCGGCATGTTGGTTTAGATTCAGGGACGTCACTTCACTATATGTGCACTAACTGTAATCCTTTACACAGATGTTCAAACTTCCAAGATGTTTCTTCTATCTTCAAAACAAATCTTCAAAACGTCAAGGTATTTCTCTTATCTTCAAAACAAATCTTCAAAACGTCAAAGATATTTCTTCTATCTTCAATGTTGATTCTTCAAAGTTCAAAAAATAATCCTTCAGGAAATAATAACTCTTCAGACATACGTCTTCAGAATTCGAAAATAATTCTTCAGGATACGAAAATAATCCTTCAGGAAAAAATAACTCTTCAGTCATAAGTCTTCAGAATTCGAAAATAATTCTTCAGGAAAAAAACAACTCTTCAGCAATAAGTCTTCAGGATTCGAAAATAATCCTTCAGGAAATAATAACTCTTCAGTCATAAGTCTTCAGAATTCGAAAATAATTCTTCAGTCTTCAAAATAATCCTTCAGGAAATAATAACTCTTCAGTCATAAGTCTTCAGGATTCGAAAATAATTCTTCAGTGTTCGAAATAATACTTCAGGAAAACATAACTCTTTAGTCTTCGAAATAATACTTCAGGAGAACATAACTCTTCAGTCTTCAAAATAATCCTTCAGGAAATAATAACTCTTCAGTCATAAGTCTTGAGGATTCGAAAATAATTCTTCAGGATACGAAAATAATCCTTCAGGAAAAAATAACTCTTCAGTCATAAGTCTTCAGAATTCGAAAATAATTCTTCAGCCTTCAAAATAATCCTTCAGGAAATAATAAATCTTCAGTCATAAGTCTTCAGGATTCGAAAATAATACTTCAGTGTTAATTCTTCAGGAGTCGACAATAATCCTTCAGCCATAAGTCTTCAGGATTCGAAAATAATTCTTCAGGAACAGGTCCTCTGATTCCAGGAATATTCCTTCTTCGAAGATATCCGGCTCGACAGGACCAACAGATGTACCGGACGGGCGTGATCGCTTGACTCGAAAATCGGGAAGGTTGTAAGGCTATCCCAGTCCAAGCGGCGCTGACGTCCTGCACCAAGAGTTCAGGATATCTTCAATACTCACTGCGACATTACTCCTGAAGAATTACAGGTTTACGGAAGAAATAATAAGACCGTATTACTGATAAGACTTCATAAATATTCAGGAAGCGATTTCAGGACTCCCCAGTACTACTATATGACTATTTAGATGGAATTAGTTCCATGTCGATGACTACGAAATTTATAGGTGGCGCGCTCACTAAGGTAGTAGTGCTCCTTTACCTTACTGAGAGCCGCGAATCGCCTCCCGTTTTAGAAACTTTATTGGTTTAAAATATCTTAAGTTCTAATGTGTTTCACACCTAAACACCCTTATTTCTATCACTTTACATAAAGTGTTATACACCATAAGATTCGTAAAATAATGGCCTTTCTAATGAGGTTTCTATCATGATTCTAACTATCCCTACTGAAAAGATATTTCAGTTACAACGGGATTTATGTGAATAATTAAATATTAAATTGTTTGCAAGTGACTTTACTGGCAAAGTACTGAACCGATCTCCACCATACCAAAAGAAACCTCAAGCTAGTCTATTGCCCTAGAGAAATCTAGTATTTTAGTTTTTGTACCTAGATTTTTCAGCCCGCTATGAGCCTCTGAATACAGGTTGGGTAGCCTTTATTTTACGAAATCCGCTTCGCGGCATTTAGACTCGATTAGGTAGGTATCCTGAAGGGCTAGATTTCAGGAAGTTAGGTCCAGGGCTAGGTCTCGGTCTAGGTGACCTGGATACAGTAAATGATTTTAAGTTTTGTCTATCTAACTTACCTAATCGAGGCGTACAATGGTCGAGTTTACGACTTTTATCAAAATTGTCATTTTGATTACATTATAGCTGCTAGGCAGCACTATCAATGACTATACTTTTTACATATTTGAGTTAGTATAGTCATTGCACATTATTTTGACTGTTTTATTACGCATTATTGCGACATGAAATTTTCCCTATTTGTAGGTGGGGCATATTGTGTGGAAAAAAAGTGTGCAAAAATACATGGGCACCTACGTAAATAGGAACATTTTTGAATAAAACTCATTTCTGATGGCGCCTCAGCGCGCACATCATCGATTCTACATAATTTATGCTATTATTTCTAGTATTAACGAAGAAATTATATTTCCTATATACTTAAGCTAAGTTAAAATTACTGATTTTATACAAGCTAAATTGTTGGTGACGCATCGTCGCGAACAAGTAGGTGTATTTCAATGTTCTTCTTCAAGAACTATTCATTATGAGAATAGCTTAACCAGTTAAAATATTAATAGTTTAAGCTATTCCCATATTGGCTAGTATAAAAGGTGTCACGGCATTACCAGATATGTATGCCTGTCTACATTTAAGTGTCGTACTTATGTTTGTGTTGAAACTTAAGCGCGTTTTTTTTTTACAATGGGTTTACTCTTGACTATAGTCTAGGTCAGAGGTGACACAGACAAAGTCGACGACGAAGTGAGCATACCCAGAAGAAGCCTGTTCAATCTCAATTTAAATTCATTAGGCTTGCATGCGTTCGGAAACACAGACGCAAGCAGAGAGTTCCACTCCTTTGCTGTGCGCATTATAAAAGACGTTTGAAAACGCTTAGTGCGAGTTCGTGGAATATCAACTAGGTAGGGGTCATAATTTGCAATGCGTCTAGATGTCCGATGGTAGAAGGCCGGTAGAATGAGGTTATTTTACGCGTCACGCAAAATAACATCAAAATTCGGAACTAAAACCTTTTTTCAAAGGACATAAGTTACAACCTTAGAAGAAAAAAATAAAATCGTGATACGTATCAACTGTCGATATCAATACGATCGCGTGACTATCCTCACTTACCTATAACTTGAGGTAACTGTGACAGTAGCCGTACGTAAACATGACAGTTTATCGCCACACCTATTTGTACTACGGGACGCATTGTGTGATACGCTTTGATAGTGAGAAGCGAAAATAGACATGAATACCTACAGTGCGACAAGGATCTTTTGGCGCTTAAATAATATTGACAGGAGGGAGCTGTCGGTTAACATTTGTAAAATTGTATTAAAAAAACAAGATGGTGGCGTTGGTTTCGATTTTTCCTCGCGCCAAAAGATTCTTGTACCGTCGACCTCGTAATGCTTTACCACCCTTAGTTGGAATGTGTACGTCTTAAAACGTCAAGGTCTCCGTGACAGTGACGTCTATGTAAGAGTAAAAGAAAAGAAAGAAAGAAAACACGTTTATTGGCGGTAAACATGACGCAAAGAAAGAACAAAAACACGAAATAAACAAGTTGAGGGAAAATATGCGTCACAACCACGCAGAACAGCCACCGCTCAGCATAATGATGCGATCCTATTCGAGGTAGCCCCAGCGCTAGTTTTCAGCCACAGCTAGCGTTGACTTGTTGACGTCAACCGGTGCAGCATAATAATGAGATAAAAATAACAAAATAAGAAAAACAAAATAAAATAAATAGTAGTATTTAGATAGTTACAACCTTAGAGAAGTTCACTTTAGGCGCTTATTGGGAGTTTAAGCCAGAAGTGGTAAAGTAATTACGAGACCGACTAATACTAGAAATTATGTTTTACATAAACATAAACTTACGCTTTGCCCATGGGGGTAGGCAGAAACTACAGAAAGCGATCTGCTACGATCCTTACCTACTTACCTTCTAAAAAATAACAATAATTAAATTGGATTTTGATCCACACATTTTACCAATATACTTTTATAGCTATTTGTTAAAAGAGCTTGTACGGGTACCATATTTCCTTTTCAGTTCAGTAGACGACAGTACTGTCGGCATTGGCGTTCAAATGAACACTGCTTTGGTGGCATTTTAAGGTTTACGTACCCTTGCGCGTTTCGGGACGTACAAACACGGAAAAGGAAATACGCATCCGGGTAAATACTAGCACCATACATTTCTGCCATAAGCAGCGTTGCTTTGGATTCATTTGAAAGATGAAGGTTTAATTACAAATACAAATCGTCGTTGAGACTTCAAAGGTGCGCTTACTACACGGGCAACTAAAATTGCTCAATCCTGGTCAATTCTCGTCAACTATGGCGTCACGACTACATCCGGCAATTTAGGGCGATGGCAACATGTAGATACCTGTTGCCAGATATACGGCCAAACTATACCATGCAATATGGAGCAACTTAAAAAACTAGGCAATACAAGTCAATACACCGACGACACACTTGTACTGCACTGCATGTAGAAAGAAAGAAAATGGCGGCGGGGGCAGTGGCGGCGCACTCCCCCGCTGCCCCCGCTGCCGGCCGGTTCCTCTTGCCAAAACGTAGTTATACCACAGGTTATACGTACAAACGAGATAGAAAGAAAATTGACTAACAATTTCCAAACCGATTGGATGTCGGCAACTTATATCATGGCGACATTGAGAAATATGAAATATATGGAGCAATTAGAAGCAATACTCCTGAAACAATTGCCGCATTTTATTGTTGCTCCAGATTGCTCCATTTAGTTGATCCAGATTGATCCATTAGTGTTGCCGAGCAACAATCGCTCAAAAAATTGCCCGTGTAAGAGCACCTTAAGGCCTGTTATGTGTAAAATTCAACTTTAAGGGAAAATCTATATTTTAAGCACCAACATTTTATTAAGAAGCACATTGTCGATCTTGAAATTGGTAAAGAAAGGACGATTATATCGTATACACATGAGAGTTTTTGCATTCGATAGAGCTTCAAAATGTGAAAAAGACTGGCGTAAAAAAGTGATTTTGCCAAAAGTGACACATAAGAGGTCTTAAAGTCGCAACGACGAAATGAGACATTCTAGCATTGCCTCTGGAATAGCAAAGTGCCTAGGTTGCCTATGGTACATATTACCTGTGGGTCAACTACACGCAGAGGGCATACAGTGCCCTGCGCGTACAATACAATAATGCTTTCAGGGTGTTGATGGGGCTGCTGCGCTACTGCAGTGCTTCCGGCATGTTCGCAGAAGCGAGAATAGATGGCTTTGACGCCATCATGCGCAAGCGTTGCGCTTCCATTATGCGCAGGGTACGCCCCAGCCTCAACAACGTCCTTAAAACCATAGCTGATAGGTGGTAGGTAACATTTCTTTTAAAGTAAATTTGCTTTTAGCTTTTTTAATGCCAAAAGGTAGTGCGTTCCAGAGCTTTATAGTCGAGATAGCGTAAGAATTTGACAAAAAACCGGTACGGTGTGAAGGAATTTGAAGAAGTAGATAGAAGCTCGTAGGTGGTTGGTGGTGGTGGTGGCTGGTAGGTCGTAGGTGTGTGTCGTGTTGTTGTATAATTAAGGTGTACCGGAAGACGTAGCGTTGGAAGGCCTCCCACAAGGTGGACCGATGATCATATGAAGGCCGCAGGAATCCGCTGCTGATGCTGTGATGCGCGAAGCACAAAACCTGTCCAAGTGGCGGTGCCTGGGGGAGGCCTATGTCCAGCAGTGGACGTCTTTCAGCTTAATGATAATAATCACGTAAAAAAAGCATGTACATTTCATTACGGTCGACGGCACCATCACTTACGCCCGTTTAACACTTATTTACGCTAAGCCGTAGATTAACGTGTCAACACCAATTCAATGCATTTAAATGTTCGCATTTGTTCGCATTTGTACGCGTATGGGAAGCCGTAACCGTAAGTTAACCACGACTTAAGCCGCTTTGCCGAAATTGGGTTATCTGTTTACTGAGGTATATCGTGACTGTGGGTTTATCCTCGGATGATTAGTACTGAATGTATGTGATTAGGAGATTAGGTGAAGAGAATGTGTTACACGAGGCATTATGGTTATGGAAATATTCTAAGTTTAATTTAACCTCAGTTCATGTATCTACAATTATCTTTTTAACCAGCGTGTCTAGGTTTAATGTATTTGTCAAATATAATTGTTTGTATAGACCTTTTATTAATAATAATAATCATTTTTTTCAAGCTAAAAGACTGTATTCTTAACAATATACTTACAAACTATGTTAGTAAAACATTAACACAGACACAATTAGTGACATCACTGCTGCAAGGTAACAGGCCCAGCCGATACCTTGCAACAGTGTGGTTCACAAACGCACAATCTAGCTTGCTTGCTACCATAGACAGGATGCTGTTGGTGCTGCCCCGCACCCTGCTAAAAAGGGATGCGCACCGCTTCTGCATTGCATCACAGTGTGTAATGCGTCGACTTTATACAAAAATTCCCATAAATTCAAACTTCCCTTAGGTTGAAACCACCTAACAGTCTCATAGACAAATAGATCTTTCCTTTCGTGACGCGCAACTGACATTCAAACTTAGTGCGAATTTCACCATTAAAACTGAACCCGCTCAGCACATCTAAACCGAGTTCAAGAGCTGTCAGTGTCAATATTCCAAAGAAAATAATGGCACTGACACCTGTAAGTGTCATTATTTTCGTTGGAATATGAACACGCGTTTTTGAAACTGAACGCGATCAGCAAATAAAGCACAGTTCAGTCAGTTCAGTTTCATTGGTAAAATTCGGCCTTAGAGATTTTAACTATACATTTCCACGGTTCATACCAGATCCCTACACAAACATCAACTTATGTCCATTGAATAATTCGAAAAATAATTTTATTGCAAAAATTTGGACCTAATTTTTGCAATAAAATTATTTTCAGAATTTTTGATTTGTGGCCCTTTTGTATTCGAATTGTTTGAAAAAACTAAAAAGAACTACGATTTACTTTAAAATGTTCATTAAATGATATGTTTACGTTGAAGTAATAATAATAAAAATAATAATGCATCATTATGTATAAAACTTTTCAATCTGTAATCGAAAATTCATAGTAAAATAATCCATTTAAGGAATAGCTGCGAATTCGACCAAACTTTTATACTCATAGTTTGACCGCTGAACCGCGCCTGAGACCTTTTCTAGAGAGGGCGTGGTACGTTGGCGAGGCTACTGGTCATCAATACATTGCGGCCACAAGCATCGTGCGAAGTTAATAAAATAAAATCAATTAAAATAAGCCGTGGCAGCTAAGAGATGTCTTGTCCCAATCGACGGCGCCCGGTCATGAACATGACACATACATAGATCAAGACCATTCAGCTCAACCTGTTTGAAGGATGTAATGATCCAACACACACGCCACACAACACACACACCCTCACACCCTCTCACACATACACACAACAGACACTTGAGTAAGCATGACATACTCTCAGCCGCCAGAGCACATTCAAGTCAATAAAAGACATATTACCCGGTAAATTAATACACATACTCACACTATCTCACTATCTCTTGGTTATCTATAATACATAAACTCACATCTGTGCTTTGCAATTATATAATACAAAGGAGATTGAGTTTATACAATGCAAAGATAGTCTTACAATCTTCAGCAGCTCCATACCTACCACACTCATTGTATTAAAGATTAATGTGAAATATTTATTTCAACAAACGTACATACAAACCTGTATTTAGATAATACTGCTTCTTATACCGCAATACTTACCCAAATTACACATCCGACCTTCCTTTACAAATCTGCTGAAAATATCTTGAACTCGCATAAAGTGAAAACAAGCGACGTTTAATGTAAAAAGCGACCACTAACTTGGAAAATTCTCTTGTCCCGAAAATGTTGACTTTTAATTAAGATGATAAAACACAAGGAAATTGGGACCTTATTATTGTATCCACAGGTTTCATAGTAGAGTGTTGGGATTTGTTTTCTTAACCGGCCTTTAGAGCTGGTATAAAGTGATCTCGGAAGATATACCCATCTCAGCGGCTTGTGGACAACAGCAACTGTACACAAATGGAAAAAACGACTAGAGGTCGCCCTAACTACTGTTTATCTAGTGGTTCATCTATATCTACACATGTCAGATATTTATCCAGGAAAAGTTTTTAACCTGTGCGTATGTGCATTTTTTGCTGGTTCAGTATCAGTAATAAAATAAATTTCCATTATTTGTTCAATACTTTTTTTTTTGCCGACTTGAAATCAGCAAAATATGAACACAATCTATTGGTAATAATCAATGGGTGCGTGCTACGCCCGGCAGCACGCGGCGGATATCGGCGGCGCCGCCGTGCAGTCCCGTTATGCACGCGTGCGAGTGACTGCGCGTCGCTTTCCTATTAATATTTTGAATTTACTACAACGATGTCAGACTTTACTGCCGCGAGTTTTACGAGATGGTGCATGTATATTTAGTAAGTGTTTAAAAAAAAGTGGAAAGGACCATTTTAGCAGCCAATCAAAGGCTGCTTGATCAAATTATCACAGACAGTTCAGGACCCCGAATAAGTGTGTTATAACTGTTATAAGTGCCTTAATTTAATTTATCACAATGCTTCATTTTCTGCATTTTGTTGGTTCTAAGCCCATGAAAGTATGAAGGAAAAATTACAGTTACTCTTCAAATAAAATAAAATCAAATGAAAATCGTTTATTGCAATCCATAATGTACAATTACAGGTGGTAAATAATGAAATAATAACAGAAACAATTATGGACCCTGACGGGCACAGCAAATTTTTAAATAAGTAAAGAGAGGAAGAACGCTTTATTAATTTCCTTGTTTTCTGTTAGAAATATTTTATAATTATGCAGGTCGTCTATTAATTTATTATTTATTTAATTATGTTTTTTATTGCTTATTTCTTTACTCGCTTAAAAATTGTTCATTATTATTAATGTAGTATAATTTTTAAGTACTTATTATGTTATTTATAAGGTATTTTAATTATCTTACTTATTAAAATATATCTGTTATTCATAGTTATGTATTTTTATTATTAAATGTATCCATTAGAATTATTTTATATTCTACTATCTATGTATTCATATTTCCATTCATTAATATTTATTATTTTATATGCAGGTTTATCTATTCATTTATTATTTATTTAGTTATATTCAAAATTCCTTTTCTTTACTCGCTTAAAATTGTTCATTATTATTATTAATGCAATATAATTATCAAGTAAGTATAGTTTATTTTTGTTTTTTAAATAAATTATATCTGTTATTCATAGTTATGTATTATTATTATTTAATTTATCCATTAAATATTCTTGTACTGTGTAATAGCTTTTATTAATCAAGTATTGCTTTAGTTTATTTAAAAAATAATTTAAAATAATTTCAGGTCACGGCCTAAACTTAAAAAACTAGTTCGAATCTGACAAAATTAGCCATTACTAACCTGCCTAAATACCTACGTAGGTGAATTGCGCGAGCACACAGCTACCTATAACTGCGTTCCTCTTTACTGTACGCGCTGTCGCGCGGCGTGTATCCAATAAACTAGATTCAAAATAAACATCTTCCGTTAACGATAACTTAATTTTTTTGTACTAAGACGTATCAAAATAAGAAATAGGTGGGTAATAAAACTTGTTTAAATTTAATTTGTCAAAATTTGCTCACTGGTTTTAAACTTTTCTTGTATAGGGGGGCCTAGCTCCCACTACCCGCACCCACGAGTGTAGTTACGTTAAGTTAGTATTACGTTTAGTAGTATTTGTGTTTTTGTATATTCGTGTTGCACTACATACAGTAATATGAATCCCAACAGCTTGAAGATGAAAATGAAATGATCCAGAGTTGGAAAATAGTGAAAATGAAAAGGTTTTATTAGAGTCATTATTTGACTTGAGTGACGCAGAACTAGAGGTAGTGACCACAAAACAGAAAGTGAGGCAGAGCTTTAAAATTACATGGAAGTTGAAGAGATAGAGAACATACTCGTAGAAAATCTGGGTGATAGATTTAGTGGTTTAAATGGAGAAAAAAAAAACATATACAAAACATAACAAATGGTATAAAACACAACCGTCTCGATTAATAAACTTCCTGTAAAGAGATTTTTATTTTATTTATAAGTATACAATGATGTAAGTACGTTACCCCGGGGTTTTTGCATGTTATATGAGAATGTTTTAATTGTTTTGTATTTAAGATACATACACATACATACATAAACTCACGCCTTCTTTCCCTGGGGGTAGGCAGAAACTATAGAACGCTACCTCCTACGCTTCTTACATACTCCTTTTGCTTTGTTTACGTTCATTTATAGTATTTTCAAGGCAAGGTTGCCTGCTTGTCGGTCTTCTACAGATTGTACTTCGGCGAGTGTGCCCATGAACTCCACGACCTCATTCCACCAGCCCCTTCTACCATCCGACATCTAGACGCACTGCAAGTTACCACCCCTACCTGGTTGATATACCACCAACTCGCACTAAGCGTTTTCAAACGTCTTTTATAATGCGCACAGCAAAGCAGTGGAACTCTCTGCCTGCGTCTGTGTTTCCGAACGCATACAACCATAATCTATTCAAAGTGAGAGTGAACAGGCTTCTTCTGGGTAAGCTCACTCCATCGTAGACTTTGTCTCTGTCACCCGGACCTAGACCAAAGTTAAGAGCAAACCCATAGTAAAAGATTTTTTTTTAATCTCTTTTTTTATTTCGATTATAACTGTTCTAAGAACTAAGACTATATATAAAGTTTGTTATTAGGAACTAGTTAATTTCTAGATAATTGGCCTTCGACCTAGACACTGATAATGTGATATGGTATTTACCACGCTCGAAATGTCATTGTTGTTTTTTTTATTATTATTTTTTTAGATTTTTTTCCTACATTTATAAAGCGTCTTTAATTTATTTTATGAAAAGAAATGCTGTCATTTTGGCAATCAATCTCTTAATTGCCGATATATGCATGGGGGAGTTAGTTTCCCCCACGTATCTAATTGTGAGGCTGGAAATACTGTGTGGTACCGTGTAGTGGTGTCTAAGGGAGAATAAAGCTAAGGGATAATACTATTACAAAACTAAATAAAACTTTCAATCAAATCTCTTAGGGATCGCAGGTCATAGCTGTATATAGGTAGATACATAACAAGCTTAATATCGGCCAGTTTAGGCCGAAAGGTTAAAGGGCCGAAACCAGGTCGTGAATGTTCCGGCTCACGGCCCCGTCAACAGTAAACAAATTACTGGATTGTAGTTTGGTGCAGCACCGACCTAATATCGGATGAATAATATTGTGCGCTGTATTTTTTTTACTTTTTAGGTACAATGTTGTAGGTAAGTACAGTCTAGTCTTAATTTACACAAAACCTTTAGTGAATTATACACTTAAACCTTCTTCATGAATCACTCCAACTATTGGTGAAAACCGTATGAAAATCCGTTCTGTAGTTTTATCGCATTCAAACAGATAGACAGACACGCCACAGTATAAATATTGACAGTATGTAAACTAGGCTTATTTATTGAAATAATTACCTACACTCCATAAGGGCGTTAGGGTTGGCACTCTTAATCCTTGCGCACTTATGGGATTGGCGCGAGGAGGTGAAACGCCGGGGCGTATCTCCGCTGCCGCGAGAAATCACAGCACAGCAGACAGAGCTCCGGCGGGATTTCATGGCGACACGGAGGGTGCGATTGTCGCAACTCAGCGCTGAGCACGCCACAATTGTGGCGATAAGTCCCCTCTTTCAGGAGTGGCTATAGAGGCGCCACGGCGTCCTCACCTTCCGCCTGACACATGTCCTCACCGGACACGGTTGTTTCGGGAGGTTCCTGTTTCGGATTAGAGGGGAGGAATGGCCCGGGTGTTACCACTGTGTGGATCGCCCGGAGGACACGGTGGAGCATACGGTGGAGGTCTGCCCGGCTTGGGCAGAGCACCGCCGTGTCTTCACGGAGGGTATCGGCTGTATTAACTTAAAATGATCGCGGATGGTTCGTGGTGCTCTAACGTATTACACGACCAGTCGTCTCGACATGCCATTCGCGACTGAGAGCACTGCCACGCATCAATGCGCGCGTCTGTGTGAGTGCGCCGTTTCCAATGTTTTTTCGTAGTTTCTGTACTGTCCATATCCATATTTATATTGTACAGAAGTGGCGGTGGGACTTTGTTTTATTATGTAGTGATGTGGGTATGTCGGAATGATGGAAGTCGTTGGGCATAGGCAGAATTTACTCCTGGGTTCGGATTTTCTCTAACTTTGTAGGGCTTTTAAAACAGTTTTCTTCATAAAATTTAAGCGACTTTTAGAAATAACGGTAAAAATATACAGTTGCCGCACACCAAGAAGTGCTGCCTCTTTATATATTCTGTCAGTTGAATAACGTATAAGGTTTACAAAGCATGACTTTTAAAATAGCGCGCTGCGCTCTCTCCAGCTCTAACACAATTATGAGTTCTGGCGATCCCAAAGCCAAGCTGTTATACAATACTGGAGTAGAGACTGACAGAAGGCATACACATTCTGCTAATAACAACTACCCAAATATGATTTTTTTATCAGAAACATTACTTTTCAACAGAGAAGCTAGAGATTTGAATATTTAATAATTTTACGAGCTTACGGTTACAATAAAAACTGCCGAATTAAAAACCAAAAATGACACTTTAATTAAACAACACTGATAACAACTCAAATACTAATTATAAAGCACAACTGCACTTCTGATCACTCTAAAGTCACACTCGATGATCGCTTGTATCGCTTGTTGTTCGACTGTGTTGAGTCGCGGTCCATACCGGCCTTATATAGACCCGCCCGGCCCGGCCCTTAGATAGTTCCAGAACCTTCTACTGTAGAAACATCTAGAATGTTCGAGTACATACCGGCCCCTACTGACCAGATGTCGAAAGTTCTAGAAAGTTCTAGCATCGAATTTTCTAGAAGAATCTCGAGTCTACTAGTTCTGCTACTCGATACTAGATGGCGCTAGTGGTACTGTACCAGGCATTAATTGTGGCGTGCAACAATAATACCTGCCTAAAAGTAAAAAGGACTAAATATTATCATGAAGATTGGTAGATTGTGGCGTCACATGCAACGCCACATGAGAACTACGCATCAAAGGACCTGATATCACACAAATCCTGCATCGCGCAAGCAGAGTTTACCGCATGACTGGCATATGTGCAACATCCCGACATCAATCGGGCTGTAGCCCACCAGACACAACACCTGAGGATAGGAAGTAGATCGGAGGAATCTCCCTTTTCCATACAGGATGAGTGAACTTTACACGCTGTTCCTTAAACTTATATAGGTGATCACCATTTTATTTGCTATATTCGGTCCACCGAGAGAATGCTTTTTTGACACCTGTCAGTTGTACAAGATTTGGAACGAATAAAGTTTAAATTCTTAAAACACATACATATATCGTCGGTTTACTGCAAGAACTCATTAATGGTAAAAAATCATAAAGTTTGTAATGCCTTGAACTCGTCTTGGCCAGTTTTATATTGGTAATGCAAGAACTCATTTTGTTTATTTTTTCTTAATCATAAGCATAATGAAGATGATATAGGGTAATTAATACAACTAAAACTAATTTATTGCTTATTTCAAAGTTTTGACTATATCACTTCATGAGTTCTTGCAATAAACCGACGATATTATTCGTTTGTAAGAAACTGACAAGTGTCAAAAAAGAATGGTCTCTGAGGACGGAATATAAGCATAGGGTTGCCCATAAAACCTCAAAACAAATGAACAAAGAATTGAATAATGGCTCGCATGCTACTAACGGTCTAGAGAAGAAAAAAATCAAGGAAGCCTGATCAAAACAACGCGGGTACATACACGAAGTATTACTTCGTGAGTATATCATTATTGGCCTCCTATAATATATCCATTGCTGGGGAACCTCTGTGAGAGGGAGTGGGCCATAATCCGCCACGCAATCCCAGTGTGGCTTTTTGGTTCTAGAACATGTTGGTTTTCTCACGATGTTTTTCTTCACCGTTTCGAGAGCAGTGGTAATGAAATAATTACACAAAGTAAAGCGGCTGCCTGGGTTCGAACCTATGACCTACAAATCGTAAGTAAATAATAACTAAATAATCGCAAGCACTAGGCCACCAATGCTCAATTCACACTTCATTAAATTAACAGTGTCAATAAGTAATTAGCCAACTTGGCGTGGGTATATACCACAAGACAATGGTTTCGATTCCCTTGTTCACAAACTAAACTAAATTTAAGTTCAGTGCATTTCTTCTTTTTATTTCATTAAGATAAGGACAGAAGATAAATTTTAGTTCAGTCCTGTCAAACTAATCAGCGCCTGTCACTACTCCATATAAGTTTAGACGTGATTAAAAACTTGCCTACTAAAATTACGTCAATTTACGTCAAGTGATGACTAATTTGACAGGACTAAACTAAAATACATCTTCTGTCCTTTTCTTAATAAAATAGAAAGAAAAAGATGCATTGAACTTAAATTTAGTTTAGTTTGTGAACAAGGGAATCGGCACCAATGTCAATTACTTTACTTTAAAAATCAGTATTAAAATTACCGTCATTATTTTAAACACCCTTTATTATTCAACTCTGGTTTTTACGTTACATTACCCAACTGTTCACCGCCACTGACAGGCCGAAATATTCATGAAAAATTAAGTCACGCAATTTCCAATAGCATGGTAGTTTCACATCATATTATTCTTGGTATTTACTATGTAAAGTGTAATTACATACCAGCTGTTTACTAAGTTTATTTTATTTACTGCTGTTGTTTTATTATGCATACATACTTATTTTTCAAAATCAGTCATCATCAGTCAACCAGTCTTACCAAGGGACATCGTGGTACCCAGTAACTGGGTTGTGGAGGTCAGATAGGTAGGCGCTCCATGAAAATCTGCTGTAACCGGTTAGACTGGAAGCCATAACACTAACATAGTTGGTAAAAAGCTAAACAGATGATGACCTATATTTTTGAAAGTGGTATAAATCTGCTTGTCGGTCTTCTACAGATTGTACTTCGGCCCATGAACTCCACAACCTCGTTCCACCGGCCTCCTTCTACCATCGGACATCTAGACGCACTACAAGTTACCACCCCTACCTACTCGTAGTTGATAATCCACCAACTCGCACTAAGCGTTTTAAAACGTCTTTTATAATGCGCACAGCTAAGGAGTGGAACTCTCTGCCTGCGTCTGTGTTTCCGAACGCATACAACTCTAATCTATTCAAAGTTAGAGTGAACAGGCTTCTTCTGGGTAAGCTCACTCCATCGTCGACTTTGTCTCTGTCACCTCTGACCTAGACTAAAGTCAAGAGCAAACCCATCGTAAAATAAAAATAAATAAAAAATAAAAATCTTTTTTTCATCATCGCTGAAACAGTGCGTCACGATTGTACGAAGAACGATCGCCTGAATGATCGTTTAGCCCATGAGCTGGTCGAAAGAACGATTGACCCAAGAACTTTGGCCCGAAAACCCAAAACCCCAAAACATAATATTCGAAACGTCTACTTTCTGAATCTAGGACGTCTAACGTGATTTATTTATTGAAGAAACCAATATTTTTATATAAAAGGCAGGATATAAACCAAAAGCCAGGCTTTCACGTCAATTTCTTTTGACGTAATGTTTGATACTCTCATTCATTCGGTTAGTTTTCTTTTTATTGGCCTAAGCCACACACACAGCCCATTAGTAGAACTTTTTATTTTATTTTGTTAAAGATAACTTAAAACTTACGAAGAAGACACAGACAGGCGACAGGCGAGAGAATACAGCCTAGGTGTTATGTGGTGCCTAAAAATTGTTTCGATTATCGAAGATGAAAACGTATTATAAAACATAATCGAGTAAATGTGTAAACAACAGACGATCTGTGAAATTAATGTTTGTAATGTTTGTGTATGTGAATTTAATGTTTGTAAACGCACCCACGATACAGGAGAAATTAATAGTGTGTGGAAACATTTAAAAAAAAAAAATATATATATATATATTTATTTACTCAGTTATAAATCTTAATTACAAAATACAAGCTAACACTAAAATATATTATACGATATACAAGTATATAACTAAAAAGGGGGAAGAGCTCATAGGGCAACAAAAAATTCGTCCGCATCGCTGTAAATGCGAAAAGTGCTCAAAAAGCTGGTAACATTGCCACTTTGGATGACAATGATGATTTTTTTGATTAAAAATAGGTCAGCCCTGTGGGGCCCAAGTCTGCTATTTTTATAAATTCGTCACTCCAATACGATCCCATTGTCATTTTGCTAAAAGTTCGTAATCTGCTAAATTCATAATGGTCGATCATTGGTCGGTCAATGGTCTCGTAATAGAATTGTATTACAATGGCATTTTGAACATTTATTTATACCAGATTTCATTTCTATATATTTTGACATATTATTTATTAATGTTATAAGCAATCTGAAGTAGTAGGAAGTTGGAAGTGTAGTAGGAAGTTTCATTTGTCATTATGTACGAGATTACCAATTCTTTCAATGGAGTGTCAGTGGCTGACCATTGGAAAGTCATAATGACGCCATTATATTAGTAGATTACCAAACTTGTCAAAATCAACAATGATCAATGATGAAGCAGACTTGAGGCCCTGGGCCTCAAGTCTGCTGTTACAATAGTGTCAGAATGGTCTCTTCATTGTGAGTTTTTGACAGATTTACAAACACTGTCAAATACTCACAATGGCGAGACCATTCTGACACTATTGTAATAGCAGACTTGAGGCCCTGGTCACGTGAAGATGAAGTGGCGATGTCCCGAAATACTCGATGAGAGTTTGGACCCTAAGGCTCTATCTAGCGTTTCAACCCCAAAAGGCCCAAACATATAGCTCCTAATAAGGTTGAATGAATTTTTTGCTGACCGCTACTTTAAAACCGCCACAGATAAATTGTTATTTCCTTAAATAGCTGGTTTTAAAAACACTTTTACGTCACACCTGGCCATAATGTGAGTATGAAAACTCGCATTATGGCCAGGTGAAGACGTAAAATTGTGTATTCACCACGGGCAGTAAAAAGAAAGCGCTTTATCGCATATTTACAACACTCGTCTGCGGCTCGGGTCACAAATACCTGCGATTTCGGGCTTTCTTTCTTTTACAGCCCTTGGTAAGTAATGTACTATTAAGTGTCGAAAAATTAATTATATTGTTAAACTAGATGAGGTCCGTGTTTCCTGATTACTCTGAAGAGACACCGAAACAAACAGAGGTCACATTCTCTTTTAAAGTTCAGACATCATCTTGGTCAGGTCATATAAGGACCATGCAGATTAGTGAGTGACATGGTCGTTCTTGGACCGTTTTTTCGATCTATAAACAAAGAAGTGATCAACTTCTGTCTCCATTTCAACCTTGACATTTATTTATCGTTAGCAAGCCACAATAACAATCGATAAGATCGAACAAATCTGCACATAGGCCCACAGATCTAAGGGTGTATTCCGTGTATTCATGTAGAATTCTGGTAACCGACACCGATATGCTAGCACTTTTCAGCGCCGACAAGCGCTGGCAGTTTTCATACTTTTGCGCGAACCGTTGCGACGCTTATTAGCGACGCGTCGCCAATAAGCGTCGAAAAGTTCCTATCTGATAAGTCGGCGCCGGTATAGCAAAAGTCGATCAAATCTCTCGACACCCGCCATTTTACCCAACTATGTCAATGTCTACTTCATTGAGCCGGATACGTTAGAATATCTTACTGGGCAATACCGATGTCAAAAAATAGACAGATTGTCAGGCTTTTCGGTTTTTGACGACCCGTCATGACCATAATAGATTAATACGACAAATGCGACCTAGTTTTAACTTGCTTTTCGAGTGAGCACGGAAAAATATTTGTCAAGTTTGATACCCTACGTAATTTTCCCGTGTTATTATTATAGCTATTTCATGACAACTGTTAAATAATGACAGTTTTGATTTGAATATGAGGCTGTCAGCGCAAAAGCGGCCTAACTCTCAATTTTTCATAATCTGACTTATCTACGAATAATTATTTAAAATATGCTAAAATTTAATGCAAAACCGGCCTATCACTTGTTTAACCAATCGTCAACAGATGGCGTTGCCAGTTCTTCTTGCAATTTATTATTTTTCTTTGATAATAATGCAAAAGTAGCCTAAACCGCTTAGGCCACTTTAATTGAGGGTTAGACCACTTTGCGCTGACAGCCTCATATATGGATGATTTATATTGGTAGGTAGTCAATTTGCTTGGCACAATTTTTTCCTGGCTTAACATCTTGAAGTTCTCCAACTTATGAAGATATCAAGTTTTATACTTATTAGTGTATCTTTAGAAATTGCAATTTTTCTACGAATTGTCATCAATATCTACAGCATCAGTTAATATCTCTATCAGTCTTACCAAGAGCTTCGCGGCGATGCGTCAACAAATAGTTTTAATTTCTATAGTGTTTTTTGTATTAACTTAGATTCAAAATTGGATAGCTATTACTAGTTAGCATCAAAGTTGTGCTGAAATATAGATTTTATGTAAGAGTCGTAAGTACAACAATCTATAATCTCAATTAAATAGGATATACATATAGTCATAACTTACAGTTTTTTAGTGCATCCAAGTACCCTAAATCGAGACCCAGCCCTGAACCTAATTTTCAGATATATTTGTTGTAAAACTTTAGTTATTCTTATAAATATGGTTTTGCCAACTGGAATTCAAGCGCACGTCTCGTGCTGAAAAATCTACATAATATGGCATTTAAAATACTAGATTTCTCTTGGTCAGTAGACCGGCCTGAGGTTTCTATGTGTAACTTTTTTTGACATTGAATTTTACATTACATCTGATAAATTTTTTACATTGTATTTATTTGTGGACATATTTTAAACTAATTTGACTCTTGAACTAACTTCACTTCAATTTTAATAAGGCTATTAAATGTATTGTTTCTGCATGTAATAATTTTATTTAAAACGTAATATGTAATGTTCAACACAATGTTAATTGTTAATGAATAAATAAATGAAATTAAATGAAACTTAGGAATCGGTTCAGCAATAATTAAACATATAAAATAGTTTATAATTAAACATTTCACTTTTTTTTTCCCATTTACACTGAAATATCTTTTCAGCGGGAATAGATACAGCATTTATAGTAGCCTCAGTAGGTAGATAATTTCATAGGCAATCTTGTATTATGTGGCATGCTTTATTGGCCTTTATATTTAATGGTGTTTAGAAATAAAATGTAATGAAGAGCGTAAGACAAATAAAACTTTAGAACGGGAAGACATGCTTGGTTCTCTGTACGTTAAACGTAGTACTGAAGCGTACATGAAAATTTTATAACTTCTAATACTTCAACTAGTACTCATAAAGAGTCCCGCGAACCACTTACTGAACACTTAGGAAGACTTATCATCTCGCATCTCGGTGTTTTTATTTCTACTTCAAAAACCCCATCCCGGGAAGACGTCAGGACATAGCCGCCAGCCGAACCTATCGATATAAGACGTCAGCGCCGCCTGGACCAGAAGAGACCTACCCTCATACCGAGATAAACCCGGATAGACATACAATAGATTCTTGATACAATAGATTCTTGATATTTTTAGGTTTGCATTATTTTATTTGAACAACCCAAGCAACAAAATTTGGTACTATAAAAGCCCTGAGAACGATTTAGAACGTGCTAATTAGTGTCCATGATTAGTACTATAATGGTGTTGTAAACGTTTACAGAACCCCAAAAAGGTCCTAGTTTTATCACTGATTTATTCTATGGACATTACATAAAGGCACTCACGGTGATACATCAGCTCTATAGTTGAAATGTAAAAGTGTCTAGAAACGCTTTTTAGTACTAAAATAGTGCTGTCTGCAACATTTATGTCACAAATTTGCACTATAAAAGTAACCAAAACATGTTTATAGCGCTATTTTGTACCGTAAACGATTCCAGTGATATTTTTATCACGCTTTTTCGCCACTTTGTTCGTGTTGTGGTCGTAAAATATATCGATCGGTAAGGTATGCTTTATGTCATTTGCCATTGTTGCTAAACGTAACATGACCCTTCTTGAACTGCGCGTCCAGCCATCACGCCCGTCCGGCACAGGTTGTGGAGGTCAGATAGGCAGTCGATCCGTGTAAAATACTAGTATTCAACTAAATCTGGTAAAACTGGAAGCCACCCCAACTTAGTTGGAAAAAGGCTAGTCAGATGATGATGATGTCATCAATATCTAAAAGCATTATTTCCCAAACGCAGCCATTTTGTTTTTTATTACGCAGAATTCCCAAAAGAAATAAATAAAATCGAACGAAATACTACAACGTTAATTGATTCCACGTATATTGTGGTTATTGACCCGTGTAACGCCCGAGTGCAAAATTCAATCAAAACTGTGGGCGCCGTGCCTCAACTCCATTGGTACGTAAGCGAATTATTTGCTACTTCTGGGACTAAAATACGTAGGAAAATTTCAATCACACACTTAAAAAGCCACCGAGTGATTAAAAAACTGTAAGATTGGAATTTTTGGAGGTTATTTTTGCTAATCTGCGCTTGCCTAGGTCGGTCCGTCGGTGTGCATATCGAGACCCCTTCGTGCATCGGAAAGCAGGTTAAACTGTTGGTCCCGGCTATAATTCGTACATCTTTGACATTCGTTACGTGACGTGAGAACCAGTCTTACCAAAGGGTAACGTATTACCCAGTAACTACATTGTGGAGGTCAGAAACATTGTATGCGTTTATGTGTGAACTAACATAATTTTTAAGCACTATTGTACTAACAAAATGGATCATGTTGTCTGAAAAATTAATCTATTATTATTATGTTTCTTTCAGCATTTCTTCTAAGGGATCAGTCGGCTAGGAAATGCCGTCTGATTTTAAAATATTGTCGGCTAAAAGTGTATTATGATCCACTTACAGAAATAAACATCATTTAATTTAATTTCGTAATCTATTGAATAAACATTGCAATGTGACCGGGCTTCGTCCATACTGATCCCTAGTCCCAACTCGCCCGGTCCGTATATATCTACCTACATGTACATATATGTATAGCTAGAAAGCGCAAAAGTACTGATGGTGAGAAAAGTACTTGTATAGTTTGTATTTTATTATTCGTTTTTCAAATCCATGGGAAACATGAAAAAAAGTGTTATAGAATTCTGAAATAAAGACATATCTTATTTAAGGATCTGGCGGACATGCAATCGCTTTTACGTAATAACACAATTGGATAAATTTTTCTGGTCTTAACCCTTTTCATAATGTTTAATCAATCTCATAGCTACCAAAACAAACGTTTTTTTTTTTTTTTTGTTTTTCTATTTTGTTATATAAATGAAAAGGTAGTAATATTGTTTATCACAATTCACTAAATTTGTCTTGATAAAATTATCGAAATATATAATTACTATGTTTAAATGCTTACCAAATGCGCGAGGCAACCACTCCCGACTTCGCGAGCCCACTTAAGTCTGCTCGAGCCTTAACTGAAATGTAACAAAAATCCTTCTTCATTTATTGAAAAGGCACCCAATAAGCATAACGTCTACGCGGACGATTGGTACTTACATCTTACAAGAACTCGCCTTCCAAGATAATACTTTAATTTTCTGCTTCATGAAGACGGCGAGACAGTTTTATCGAAAAAATCTAAACTGAACGATAAGGTTGTGGCACAATGAGATAGTAAAGGCTGGTTTTAAAGGGTGTTTTTTTTTTTAGAGTTGGAGAACTTTAAATTGAAATAAAACAGAAAAATGTTTTTAATATCCATAAAATTAGCTTTATTTGAAAGATAATTTTATAAAATTCATGTGTGAATATGATTTTGGGCATGTGGCCGCCGCGGCTGGCGCGTACATGGCGTAATCTTGAGGTCAAATTTTCACACACTCTTCGCAGTAAATCAGGCTCTATTTCAGCAATTATGCGTCGAATGTTGGCATCAAAGTGATCAATTGTTACCAGTTTATCGGCGTAGACATGCAACTTTACATATCTCCAGACAATACAATGTAATGACGTTAAATCGCACGAACCAGGGCCTCAAGTCTGCTATTACAATAGTGTCAGAATGGTCTCTTCATTGTGAGTTTTTGACAGATTTGCCATACGAATACTGTCAAATACTCACAATGGCGAGACCATTCTGACACTATTGTAATAGCAGACTTGAGGCCCAGGTTGTCAGATTTCGTGAAATTAGTTGTTCGTCAAATGTTTCCTGTAGTGAATTAAGCCAAAGTTTTCAGTAAATAATCTTTTCGCGTCAGCTGCGGCGGCCACATGCCCAAAATCATATTTCAAACATTAATTTCACAAAATTATCTGTCAAATAAAGCTAATTTTATGGATATTAAAAACATTTTTCTGTGTTTTATTTTAATTTAAAGTCTCCGCCTCTAAAAAAAACACCCTTACAACGAGATATCTTTGTAAAAAATTACTATTTTGTCGGCGTGAGTTTTCTAGGACTAAGAGTCTCTGCTCTAAGCCACGGACAAACAGACAGACGGACATGGCAAAACTATAAGGGTTTCTTGTTGACTACGGATGCCTAAAAAGGAAGCGACTTTTACACTCCCAGTGTACCCAGCCACAACTCGTTTCCGTTACACCATTCGTCTCAGTACAATACAGAATTATTTCTACTTACTACACCTTTGTAGTAAGTAGAAATAATGTAGTAAGTAGAAATAATAGGTTCCTTAACCTACTCACTTGATTAAAGTTCTCACAGTATCGTATTGTAGGAGATGGAAATATTGCCAGTGAATCAAAAAGTTAATACAGGTAAATCCACAGGTTTTACCGACCTACCGGTAGGTACGGATTACTCTTGGTAGTGACACAATTGGTAAAGCAGACAGAAGGTCGCCTCTAAATGCCGAACGAAAATGCACGCAGTTATTATACAGGTTGAATTTTTTATTTTTCCCAAACTTTTGGATGCAGTTAGCATCTATATCTACTAATATTATAGAGAGAGCGAATTTTTAGTTTTTTTTAAACGTTGCCCCACACTAGGAATTTCTCCTGTATCGTGGGTGCGTTTACCAACATTTAAACTCACATACACAAACAGCCAGACCCGGAACAACTACTTGTAGGTAATACAAATATTTGTTCCGTGCGGGAATCGAACCCGCGACACGCAGCGCAGCAGTCAATCGCTTAACCACTGCGCCAACCGTGTATATGTGGATGGTAATCTCCGATAATTGATAATCCGGTATGTGATAATTTTACGTGATAACGTAACTCAAGCCAAACTCTTAGACCGATCGTGCCTCTCTATCGCTTGTTCCGCGCTCTCGCTTGCACACTCAGGTCAGGCGGAACGTGACAATGAGTCATGTTTTTTCGTACGTGCAGCTGGCGTTCATCGATTTGTAAGACGTTATCACGTCAAAAAATCATTCACTATTTAAAAGGTACATTCTTTCAGATGAGAATAGGCTACTTATCATGTATTAAAAATTAAACCGTGCGAAGCCGAAGCGAGTCGCTAGTTACTCACAAAGTTAAGGACAGTTCTAAGAACGTTTTCCTATGACTGCAACAGTAAAGGTACTTTACCATTCCTGCCCCGTCTCAAAAATTTACTCTGTATACACGTTTCACGTACTCACGGCTACACATCAAGCTATACATTTCGAGTTTACGCTGACCTCTCATTGTAAGGAAATCCTTTAGAATGCGAGATCAGCTTATACTGGAAATGTATAGCTTGATCTGTAGCCGTGTGTACAACGAGTTCAAATGCACTCGCTACTGACATTCGATTGAGGCTGCGTCCAAACCGAAGCGCTCACCGTGGGAGTACTCAATCGTCGCAATAGTTTATTTGAAAACTAACTGCTGCCAGCGGCTTCGCCTGCGTGGTTAAAATAAAAGTTATAGCCTAAGTTACTCCTTACAACAGCTATCTGCCAGTGAAAGTTCCGTCAAAATAGGTCCAGCCGATTCGGAGAGTAGCCGGAATAAACAGACAGACAGATAAATAAAAAAAAAGTTTTTGTTATAGTTATAAATACCGTATATACTTTCATATGCATTTGAAAAAGCTGTTTTTTGTTTGACATTACAAACAGACACTTCAATTTTATTTATTTATTTATATGTATACATGACTTAGGTACTCTCGCGATTAATAAAGTCGCGTACGTACGTTATTTTTCAGGTAAACGATCGCGTAATCGCGTATTCGTGATGGCCCGTTGGTTAAGACCTCGCCTCTTATGGGTTCAAATCCGGGCAAGTACCAATGTGACTTTATCAATTCATAAGTACTTTCTGAGTTTATCTTGGACATTACTGACATAGATGAAGGAAAAACATCGTGAGGAAACCTGGACTTATCCATACTAATATTATAAATGTGAAAGTAACTCTGTCTGTCTGTCTGTATGATACGTTTTCACGCCTAAACCGCTGAACCGATCATAATGAAATTTGGCAGAGATATAGCCTGGGGGATACGGAGAAGGACATAGGCTACTTTTTTACGTTGTAACCGACATCTACGAGGGCGGAGCCGCGGGGCAAAAGCTAGTAATTAATATAAGTTTGGAATCGCCAACCCGTCTTGAGCAAGCGTGGTGATCAATGCCATATCATCATGTCATATCGTGCCTTCTCTGTATGAGAAGAGGCCTTTGCCCAGCAGTGGGACAGTTATAGGCTGGTATTATAATCGCGTATTCGTGCGATAGTGCGTCGTTGGATTAAGATGCTGAGTGAGACTTTGAAACCCTCATATGTGTGTACCTGTTGCGTATTTCGCTCGTTGTATGGAGTCAAACTTCTGTACTTATCTGTTTGGTTCGACTGAGCTCTCATTTCTTTCAGAAATGTACGTAGTATATATATATTAAACAGTATAGATACTTTTCTGTGCGGATGTGATCTTTCCCTTCATTCAGGCGTGATCTCAGCTTATTGAAGAGGTCTGCATTGCTCTAAGAAATGAGTCTTGAGTTAGGAGTGATTGCTTGAATGCAGACACTATGGATTCCTGATTGAATACGGAACCAATATCATTTTAACGAATAAGAAAGCGCAAGGTTAAAAAATGTTTGAAACGTTAACCAATTCATTTTTGATACGTGAACCAGTATCAGCAGGTCATCAGGCTGCATGTTGCCTGATGAAGTTCAGTTTGCTGTCTGTAGTTTAATTTATCTCAATTTAATTTTAATTTAGTTTCAGTTTAATTTTAAATTATTTATTTCAATTTTGTTTTTCATTTTCATTTAGTTTCAATTATTTATTTCAATTTTATTGTCATCGTAGTTATTTATTCCAATTTTATGTTTCATTTTCATTTAGTTTCAATTATTTATTTCAATTTTATTTTCATTTTTGGTAAATTATTTCAATGTTATTTTCATTTCAAGTTTTTTGTTATATATTTAATGCCTTAATTGATCGCGACATGACTAACATAGTTTTAAGTAGTTTGTTTTATTACTCGTACTAACAAAATATGGACAAAAATTTGTCTGAATTAAATGAATTTTATTTTTATTAGTATTTGCTATGAGCAGTATTGCATAATGCAATACTGCTCATTTTGAGATGGGTCCATAAGGGCAGGTACCTTAACCGTGGTCGCTACAAGAAAATGGTCTGAAGAGACTAACCTTAAGTTAAAAAAAAAAATTGATCTGCATTCACAGATTTTGAGAAAAATATGTACAGTCAGCAAGTAAATGGGCAATTTTCAATTTTATTTTCATTTCAAATTTTTTATTATATATTTAATGCCTTAATTGATCGCGTCATAACTAACATAGTTTTAAGTAGTTTGTTGTATTACTAACAAAATATGGACAAAAATTTGTCTGAATTATATGATTTTTTATTGAACGTTATCGAGATTTTGGTTATAGGGTTGTTTTTATGGAAATCTAAATAGTGCAAGCAGGGCCCTACTTGTAAGCCTACGTCATTCGTCTTTCCGTCACAGGACTGTATCCTTGTTTTTTTTTTTTATGTGAAAACCTCTGTAGGCGCCTTGAGCACTTTTTGGTAGGGGAAAAACTTATGAGTTCGCGATCGTCACCGAACGCTTTCCATGAGCTATATGTATACTGTGTATGTATGTGTACTTTTGGGTGAACAAAAATCATGGAACTCGCGTCATCGTCACCGAACGCTTTCCATGAGCTATATGTATAAAAGAACAGTTATTCCAAAAATTTGTGTTTTCACTTCTGTTGGCAGTCCTTATGACTGACTATGATTTATTTTTTCCCCAAAATACCTTTTAATATGGCCTCTAATGGGCATGAAATATATTTAAAACCAGCCATGTGTGTGTACAGTAAAAGATAACGAGGAAGTGTTTTTTTAAGTTGCAGAAACTTAAATTTTTTCAAAGTTTTCCATCCCTTAAGTAGTTCAAAAGTTAGATTGGGGAGACACATCGTCGTATCCTACGAATAGGGGCGTAACCGCATAATTGCTACTTTTCAGGAGACACTTTTTTGTGTTAAAATAAATTAAATATGAAAAAATATTTATTGGTGATTTCTTATAATGTGTATTTGTATTTTAAGGTTCGGCTAGGATTATTTTCAATAAATTATCTTTATATTTTATACGCATTTTGTCCTTTAAATCCCGTTTTTAATTGTTTTGTTGAACTGGTTATATGTGGTATGATGAGCAGAATTGAATTATGCAATAAAAAAGAAAGCCCCTATGTTCGTTAGGGCACTATTCGTAGGATACGACATGTGTGACCACTTTAGAAGCGCATAACTCACCAGCTACATTTGACTTAAACAAAACAGTTCTTTAGAAACATCATAATTTTTATTGCATTTTTATTTTCAACCATGGGAAGGTGTGAGTTTATGTATGTACGATTTTTATTATACATACATATGTATATACAAATAAATAAAATAAAATTTTCTGTTTGTAATGTCAAAATACCAGCTTTTTACTAAATGCATATGAAAGTATATACGGTACTTTTAAAACTTTATATTATATAATTTTATAAAACCTAAGTTACTCCTTATAACATCAGCTATCAGCTAATCAAATTCCGGTCAATATCGGTCTATCCGTTTCGGAGATTAGCCGGAACAAACAGACAGACAAAAAAAATATGTTTTTTTTTATAAGTACCGTTAATACTTTCGCAGTTAGTAAAAAGCTGTTATTTTGAAATTACAAACAGACACTTCAATTTTATTTATTTGTATTGTATAGAAGATTTACGTATCTGTTACCGGCCAAACCCGATTTCAGGCCAAACTAGTTTGTCCTAGGCCAAACCGGTTTATCCTAACTATTTTGGCTCAAAGTACCCCGACTCGGATAGGTTAGGTTAGCCTTAGCCTTCGTGGTTATTTTTTTTTAAACCACTCAGAAATAGGAGCCCCGCCAAGCGGGGCTCCATCGACCTATCTTAGCGCAGGTGCAGTTTGGCCTAGGCTATACTGGTTTGTCCTATCGCGTGTAGGGAGGGCTTGGCCTAGGACAAACTAGTCTGGCCTGAAATCGGGTTTGGCCGGTAACATATCCAACGATACCAATACTTCATTTAGTCTAAACCCACCTTTACGCTAATCAAAAATTTCCTTTAATACACAATCCGCCAAAGGAACTTCTTCTCAACTACATATAAATTCCGCTCCAATAATAAAACAATACTCAGAAACAAGTTTACAAGCGAATTTAAAATAAACAATTGAAAGCTACATTTTATGAATTACAAAGAAAAACTAAAATTTCACGACATCTCGAAACTGTAGCAAGCTCATTTAAATATACCTTGAATTCAGAGTAACTTGGCACAATTTAAAAAGCTTTTTTACCACTGTGAAACACGGGAACGAGCTGAAACTTTCAGTATGGCTGTAAAACTGTAGAAAATAAATATAAAGTTTCCGTATTCTTTTGAACTGTAACTGAATTTAAATAGGTTTTCTGTAAAAAGGTTTAGCCACTGTGGCAGCTATTGGGTTTTTGAGCCCAAAAGGAGGATTTAGTTTATTTTAAATGAAATTACCTCTTATTAACAGTTTTCTGTAATGATCTCATTGAGTTTAGGCAGCCACACTTTCTACATCTTCTTTTCTAAATATATAAAAGAAGAAACTGACTGAGTGACTGACTGATTGATTGACATATCAACGCACAGCCCAAACCGCTGGGTCTAGAGATTCCAAATTTGGCACGTATGTTCCTTATGAGGTCTAGGGGTGCACGAAGAAAGGAATTTTGAAAATTCCACACCCAAGAGGATAAAATAGGGAATGAAAGTTTGTATGATTTTTTTTTTTTCCATTTGGTTGATTAACTTGAAACTTGGCAGAAATACTTGCCTAAGTAAGTAATCAAAAATTTCATTATTAGTTTATAAAAACTACCCCTCAAAGGGAGATTGCGGGGTGTCAAAGTTTGTATGTAGGAATTTTAACGCGCGGTTCGATTAACTTAATACTCAGTAGAAATACTTGCGACCAAAAATAAAAAATAACATGTATCAGGGTTACACCGAAGAGGATTTTACTGCCGTGGCCTGATTACCTCGAAAAGTAAAAATAATTTTTAGGTCAAGTTATCGAAACATCCAAAAGGATTGTGATTAAGTTCTGGTGAAAAACCGATTCAACTAGGGAAGTATTGACTTCCACGCGGGCGAAGCCGCGGGCAATAGCTAGTCATATAATAAAATCGTAGCGAAATTAAAACTGTACAGTGGCCAGCACATAGCTACACGAAACTATCAAATTTCTCCAAACGATTTTAAACTTTAAAATGCTTAAGATTAAGGTCAAAAACGAACGAGAACATTTGACAGTTTGTGGATACTTGATGTGCTGACCACCATAAATTGAATAATTTTGAAAAAAAAAGTAATTGCTACGAGGTCTGGGAAGGATTGTAATGCCAAAAATATAGTTTTTTAGAATTGTTGTCAGTTTATCTGTTTATTTATGTATTAGTATTAAAGATAGATTTTGTTCAAATTTTGCATAGATACTCGTATTCCCTATAAGTCTGGTCAGTCTATAGTCAATTCATGCATGCATGCATGCAAATACTACACAAACATTTTTCTTTTTCTTCTAATACTTTTTCCTTCTCTTATACTTAAGTAAAGTTTACACATTATACATAAATTGATAAAACGATTTATTTTTTATTTATTTTTACTCACAACGGGGAAGCTCTTGGCCTTCATCTCACCTGATGGTAAGTGATGATAAGGCCGAAGATGGAAGCGAGCTTCACCCGGAATCCTCAACCACAGAGGAACTGGCTATCTTACCTCTAACTGCCGAAACACAACAAATGCTGTTAACATTGTTGTTTGGCGACAGACTTAGATAAGATGGTGGTAGCTAGCCAGGCGGACTTAGAACAAGCCCTACCACCGACCAAACCGAGCAGATATTTTTGCCCCCGCTGGGAATCGAACCCGGGACCTCTAGATCTGAGACAGGTGGTTTTACCACTAGACCACAGAGGTGGTTAAACAAGATTATGAACAATTATTATGTACAAGACAACAACGAAATGTAAACGGTTAAGATATTTATGTGTAATATTCGAGGGGTTTGGCGCTGATAGCCGAAATACAGGCTCTGCCTAGTACGGCTACAGATGAGCACACCATTTACTGACCTAACTTAGCCTGTCAATTTTTTTTTTTTTGTAATTTATGTCTAAGTTTTCCTTAAATAAACATTATTATTATTATTATTTTATTTATGTCTACATATCTCGGGACCCTGGGGTCCCGGACCTTTGGAAGGCGTACGAGGGGCCGAAGCCAACTCGCAGAGGCCCGTTAGACGCTTTTTAATTAAATGAGGCACCAACGGACGATTATCCCTGTACGCACTATGCACCAAGGACAACCCCCGGTTGGTGTAGGACTATTTGAGGATTTGGAAAACAAAGATATTGGACTATGGGTTTGGGTGGTTAAAATGGACTGGTTACCTAAAACTATGGAAGGACTATGGCCCCTGCCTGATCAATGTTTTATTATACACGGATAAAATGGCAGGGGGTGACTTGCACACTCAATAATGGGCCCCCGAAAACGGTCGCTAGCACATAGTGACGTAGCGACAAGGGAGCAACATGTCCTGAGGTGCTCGAGGAGTGGAGAGGTATTCCAAGGCTCTCAGAACAATCCCAGAGCCCGGAAGATGGTCAAGATCCCTACAAGCACTTACTGGAATACTTCCTTCCTCCGAGCACGTTTGCTCTTGCGAATCTCCATTCAAGCCGGTCAATAAAGACAAGAATGAGGTGGGAGCTCGGTTCCTCGTCAGTGTTCACTCCAGCCGGCCAATAAAGGCAAGCCAGAGATGAGGAACATGACTTCTCCCGGGAGATAGGGTCCGTGGGGTCGCAACTGCCCAACAGCTCGCCACATGCTGCCCTGCGGGTTTCTGTATCTCTCTTGGTCTGGCTCCTCACCCTAGACATGTTCCGGCAAAGTAAACTCTACCGGCACAGACCTAGAGTTCGGAGCGCTCAAGCCCCACCACGACGTCAACGTAGAGATACGGTGGTGGGGTTATTATTATTATTATTATTATTAATTATCACTCTATTTGCTATGGGGGATGAGCAATATTGCATTTTGTTCGTATTCTTCTAAAGTTTACCGGAAACTGTAAAAAGGCGAGTCAAAGGTATTAAGGTATATTGGTATTAAGGTATATTGCAAATAGTAAAAGAACGGATCAACAGATTTTACCTTTTAAATGATTACCATCATGCTATACCTTTATGGAGAGTAGGTGAATATTTCCGATAGACGAAATTATTTTAGAATGTTTAACTAAGACGCAAACCGATTCAAAACCTCATTTCCGAAAGTAAACAAATTATTTATGCGACAAATAACTTCTGAACTTGTTCTAAATAATCGGAACTGACCTGAAGTAAATGTTTATCTGTTTACCGTCCTTCATCTAAAAGTTGTGAACAAACTTTTTCAATCTAAATTAACAAAGAAAATTATAAACATTTTGCATTTAGATATCTTTTGGTAAGTTGTTCGGTGACCCGGTCTCAATGCTTTGGTGTATTTTTTTACCATCTACATCATCATCATCATCGTTTCAGCCGAAAGACGTCCACTGCTGGACATAGGCCTCCCCCAATTGGGGGGGTTTGCCTTAATCGCCACGCTTGGCAGGCGGGTTGGCGATCGCAGTATGGTGTTAAAAATGCATAGAGAACGCTGCTGCCCATTCTCTAGTAAACTCTCTATACTACTTACATATTATAAATTAAAGTCGCTTTTAGAGTTATTCCAGTAATCGCAATTGACAATACACATCAATGGGGACGTGTGAACTTCTCTTCCACAAATCCCCATTGACGTGTCATAGAGCTCATAATGGAGATTCGTGGAAAAAAAGATCAGTTCAGTTTAAAAATAAAACAAAAAGAACATTATAATTATATAAGGATTTATTATGGAGGTATTGAGGTATAAGGAACAGGGTGTAAAGTTCACTCTTACTCCATAGAAAAGGAAGCATCCTCCAAGCAGACGGGTGATGTGTCTGGTGGGCTACTGCCTAACGGTTGCGGTTGATAGGTCAAGGTCGGTTGGTCGGTTGGTCTAGAGGATTATTTTTATTAATGTCCAAGATAAATTCCGAAAGTAACTAATAATTATTGTTTCCATCAGCTGAAGCACAAGTAACTAACAGCTATAATTTATTCATGGAACTTGACTCACTCAATTACTCGTATTAAGAATTTTTGCGCTAATGACTCAATCCATTAATCGAGTCTTGCTAGTAAAAGATTTTTAATTAATTCTCTAAATGTAAGCAAACACTGTTGGATGTAGCTTAGTAAATATTTTACTTTATGCTATTACAAAAAAAAAGCATATGCTAGCAAAAATATTTCCATTTTTAATTCTTAGTAACCTTCGATTTTTGACAGTTCTGTTGGTGTTTTTAGAGAGTATCTGTACGTACCGACACATCACACCACCATGCATACACTCTTTTAATACCTATTATAAGTATAAAAATGTACCTTTAAAAAAAAAATTGTTAACGGAACGAAGGAGCCTGGATCTCACAATACAGGGAATCCTAGATTGAATTAGGATTGAATTAGGATTGAATTCCTAGACCTCACGGTCTAGGACTTCAATCCACTTGAATGCAAACTAAGCGAAATAAATTTGTGAGTGGTTGACCAAAAAGGGACCTCAAGGGAAAATAATTACCTAAAAATATTCTGGTTAGACCAAAACAAAGCTAAAAGACCACAGGTTCAAAAAAAAAAAAATACGGTTTCCAATCCCTCCAGGTCCCTTTTTGGTCAACCACTCACATTTATTCTTATTCTTTAATAAGTTAATTAGGAATAGTGTGAGGAAGTGTGGAAGTGGGAAGGCCCACGAGAAAGAGAAGAAGAGGTAGACCAGCAGATCGTTGGCAAGACGAAGTAGTGGAATTGATGGGCAAAGCATGGCTTGTGTTTACAAAAATCAGAAAAAAAACTGTAAATCACTGGGGGAGGCCTATACCCTTCGAAGGGTAATTAATTAATTCATCGTCATCATCATTTCAGCCGAAAGACGTCCACTGCTAGACATAAGCCTCCCCCAATAGGGGAGGTTTACCATAATCGCCACGCTTGGCAGGCGTGTTGGCGATCGCAGTATGGTGTTAAAAATGCATAGAGAACGTTGCTGCCCAGTCTCTAGTAAGTCACCTACGCCTCGCCTTTTTCGACACCCACGGGAGGAAATGGGAAGGTACTGTTCTTTACGTCCGGCACCACATGGTAGTACGTGTACGGTTAGTAAATTAATTAATATTACTTATTTTTAAATGACTTTGACATGTCTCCAACCCCAGGTCCCGGACCTTTGGAAGGCGTACGAGGGGCTGAAGCCAAATCGCAAAGGCAGGCGCTAGACGCTTTTAATTAAATGAGGCACCAACCGAAGATTATACCTGTACGCACTATGCAAGTGCATCCAAGGACAAACACTCGAGGGTATAGGGCTATTGCAGGATATGGAAACAAAGATATTAGACTATGGAATTTGGTAGCTAAAGTGGACTAGTAAAACTATGTAAATATTGATGTTTTCACTATGTTACTTACTTATTATTTAATATTAATTACTTTGTTAAGAACATGTAATTTTTGTAATTAAGGAATGATAAAGCGTGTTGAAGAAAAAATCTTGTTAATGAAAATGCACCCAAAGACGTTTAAAACTGATATAGGTATAACATTAAAATATAACACCACGCCTGTTTTCCCTATAGGGTCAGGCAGAGGTGTACATATAGTAAGTAACACCCAAATTTCACCACTTAGTTTAAGTCCCATGTAGGTAAGTAGTGGCAGGCATGGCAGGCATGGGGGCAAACCTACTGCCACCAATCGGACATAAACCCAGACTCCGGAAAAAAAACTAAATAACACTTTGCCCTACCTGGGTTTCGAACCCACGACCTCATGCTCAGCAATAATAGCTCTTGCGACCACTAAGCCAACGAGGCAGTCAATATCTGTGACATATATAAGTACCTATGTCAGTATCTGTGATGTAAGTACTTATGTCGGTATCTGTGATATAAGTACCTACTTATGTCGAGATCCGTGATAAAACTACTTATGTGTATCGTTAGAAAAGATCCTAGCTTGCACCGCTGATTTGACTTCCCAAAACTTACACGAACAAAGTAAGAGTTACATCATCTACCGATTTGATGAAATTCATAAATATGCTACTGAGGAACTCCTGATGGAAAATCCCAATAACACTTTGCCCGACCTGAGATTCGAACCCACGACCTCATGCTCAGCAATTGCGCATGCGACCACTAAGCCAACGACGCAGTCAATATCTATGATATATGTAAGTACTTATGTCGGTATCTGTGTCATAAGTACTTCTGTCGGTATTTGTGATATAAGTTGTTATGTCGATCGTTACAAAAGATCCTAGCTCGCACCGCTGATTTGACTTACCAAAACTAACACGAACAAAATAAGAGTTTAATCGTCTACCGCTTTGATAAAATTGATAAACAAATTCTCCATTAATATTCAAAGCCCAGGATCTTAAACTCCAAAGAAGTGCAATTCCTTGAGGGGATTTTCCTCCCCAGTGAGTCGTTTAGCCGTTCCGTTCCAAGCTCTAAATAGCCAAGACTCTGAAACTCTGAAGTATTCTATCACACAAAGTTGAATGACCTACTTACTTGATAAATATGTCACTGCAAATCTTTTACTGTTAATTTGATGCAAGAAAACCCAAAAATGGTATAAATAAACTTATTATAAATATGTAAAAGCTATCAGATTTTTTCTATTTTTTTTTCCAATTTCAGTTTATCGTCCTTTTTAGGGTTCCCTACCAAAATGGTAAAAAGGAACCCTTATGTTGTGACTCAATCTGTCTGTCCGTCTGTCACAGCTGGATATCTCAAGAACTACTAATGCTATCAACTTGAAATTTGAAATAGTATTAGATGACGTTTGCCCAACTATTTTGCAAATAAGAAAGTTTATTTTATTTTTTTGTAACAGGCACTGAACGGTGATCTTAAAAATTTGAAGTGGGGCTACTAGCATTTGGGGTAACATATGATAAAGCGCTATTTGCACATTCTCCGTTTTTTTTAGGCCGCATAGTTTTCGACTTTTAATGAAAATAAAAATAAAATAAAAATACTGTTCTCCCCCTTATCTCCGAAGTTTGCATAGAGAAAATTTTGAAATTATTCTATGTGGTAGAAGTATATGTATGTAAAAATTACAGGAAAAAAAAACTATGTCTCTAATTAGCACACTTTTTCTAATATTATAGTTTTAGGTAAAGGCCATCTCTTGACCAATAGTGGAACTAATGTATTTTTTTTAAATCAATTTTAATGATACGGAGCCCTCGGTGCGCGGTTCCGACTCGCTCTTTACTAGTTTTTTTTATATCGAGCCAAGCCTAGTTATTTCCCTATTCACTCTCAGTATGAGACTTAAGGCGAAGATCATTAATGAAACTAAACGCGATCAGCACACCTAAACTAGAATATTACCAGACAGCCATCGCGAACGCGAATTTCACCAAATACACCGATATTTGTATTATTTTTTTCACCGCCAAAATATCTTCTCGTCCCACATACTGCAGTGTCTCAAGACGAAAGTCTTTGACCAGTGCGTGTTGCCAGTGATGACATATGGCACTGAAACGTGGTCGCTCACAATGGGCCTTATTAGAAGGCTAAAGTCAACCAAAGGGCTATAGTTGGAGTTTCCCTACGTGATCGAATCAGAAATGAAGAGATCCGCAGGAGAACCAAGGTAACCGACATAGCTCGAAGAATTGCCAAACTTAAGTGACAATGGGCAGGGCACATTGCTCGCAGAACAGATGGCCGTTGGGGCCGAAAGGTTCTGACCGCATACCGGAAGACGTAGCGTTGGAAGGCCTCCCACAAGGTGGATCGATGACCTTGTGGATCTGCTGGATGCTGGAAGCACAGAACCGGTCGAAGTGGCGGTGCTTAGGGGAGGCCTATATCCAGTAGGGGACGTCTTTTGGCTGAAATTATGATGATGATTAACACACAACTTGCCATTTTAGACATATTATTGTGACGCCACGGACACGCTTCGATTCGCTCGCATCTATTTACCGACTAAATCAAATTACAACAATTTTCTGAATTTATCTGCAATAATTTGTATTAGTTCGATATCTACCTCTATATTTATATAATATCATTGCACATAATAGATCACGCATTTTTCCATTTCTCTTTTTGTTGTTTTGTTTCTAATCTGTGAGTCTATCATTGATTTTTATGTTATGCCCTATCTCTTCACATTTACGGAATAACTGTTTATGTTTACATACCATCTGATGGGACCCTGATGATCTGCTATACAGCTAGCTATTCCTAGTGCAGACACCAGTTTCTCACAAACTAGTGTTACATAGTTTTTAAGTTTGTCTATTATGGATGGCATTGTTATTGAAGAGAAAAATAAATTATTCGAAATTCAATTTAGTAAAATTTTCCCTTTGCACATAAATATCAAGTAAGTAACATAATTAATTAAGTTCAGCGCACAAATCATAATTCAAGTGCCTAGGTACTTTATCAACACGTTTTACTTAACACGTACTCCTAACAAGAAAGGTGAGGTGAAGTACAATTTCATTTGCGAACGCTAATGGGCTGTTAATTTGTATTAACAGAATTATGCTGTAGCAAGGGCGTAGCGAGGTACGGGCAGGGAGGCAGCTGCCCTCTCCCCCAGAAGATGCAGGAATACTCACAAACCGTAAAGTTATATTACGTAGATAGCCTATTAATAAAAAAAACGAGGTTTTGACTACAAGTAACATAAACAGGTCCTTCTCTACACTGCGTCGTGTTAAAACATGGCTGAAATCGATGATGACTGAAAACCATTTGAACAGCCTATGCATACTCAGTGTACACCGAACCATAGTACAAAAAACTAAGGATACAATTGAATTTGAGGTGTTAAAACGGTTTTGCCAACTTGGCAGAATCGTCCCAAACCTGATTTGCTGGATTCGTTTTCTCCTCTACCTATCGTTATTTCTCCAGTATGTATTATATATGTATTAGTATTTTTTTTTCGTGTTATCCATCCCTTATTTTGCACCTGCCATGTCTGCTCCTGCTTTGTCTCTGTATCACCCTAAGGTTGACTGGTAGAAAATGCGTCAGGACTTAAGTCCGCCTTTGTACAGTATTTTTTTTTTACTTGTGCATAAAGTTTTAATAAATAAATAAAGAGAAGGCCCCCTGAGCATTCTGATCTCATCAATGAAATATCCACCGACCTAGGCCTGTATAAAAACATCACCACTCTTTGCATGATAAATATTCATATAGACTAAATGCGACCTCTCCGTACCCCGTCACTCCCTTTTAATTTATTCAGAACATCGATCTACCTGCTCCTAACAAAGAAACACTTTTATACCAAGCTTTAAGAGCAAACCGAGTAGGTACGTATCATTAAACAGGAATGGAACAAAAGGCCAACTTCTTCGAGAAGTTCAAGGATTATTTAAATTGTCCGAGTCGGGGTGCCCCAAGTCCCGAACTCGCTTCGCTCGCTCTAGCATCCTAAATTCTCCTAGTAACATTAGTAACATTGCCTTTTGTACACACGTACGATTAGTACTCGTAGAGGTGTACTTACTTACTTCTGAACAGGATTTCTAGGTTGCTATAAAAAATTGGTTGTTTGTAAAGTTGGTTTACGGACGACAGTTTAACGTGACAACGTCATAACAAAACATTGATGCGGCACAAGCGTACAATGAGCGTAACGGGACAATGAGCGCAACGGGACAATAAGCGTAACGGGACAATGAGTCATGCTTTTTCGTGCATGCAGCCGGCGTTCATCAATTAATTAGACGTTGTCACGTCAAAAAATTGATTGTTTGTAAAATTGGTTTACGGACGATAGTCTAAAGTGACAACGTCATAACAAAACATTGATGCGGCGCAAGCGTAAAATGAGCGTAACGGTACAATGAACGAAACGGGACAATGAGCGTAACGGGACAATGCGCGTAACGGGACAATGCGTCATCCTTTTTCGTGCATGTAGCCGGCGTTCATCGATTTGAAATGTCCCATTCTCTGTCTATACAAATCAATAGTATTGAAATGTCTGTTTGTAATGTAAAAAAAAATAAAGGAAATATGTTTATTTGCGGTAAATATGACGCAAATAAAGATTACATATGTCGGAGAACGGAAGGTTTCTCTCGTTATCATCAGTCATATTTTAACTAATGTGGGCGTACTGTGGGTAGTGTTGGTTATTGCGCAATAGAAAAATCGTTATTAGAATCAAAAGTCATTTACTCAACCTAGGCTGATATTCAGCATCAACTTAATAATCTAGGTACATTAGACAGTTCCCCCAAAACTCCCATCCCTTCACCACTTCCTAGTGCTTTGCTAATTAGTAGTAGGAACACGACACAACTATACCGAACGCGCAACAATTTCTAGACGTCTTCACTGCTTGACTGCCACCGATGAACTTCACTTGTCGAATGTGCGATGGACACTTGTCGCCGGTCGAACGTTATGTCGTAGACTCTGCCATGCGCCGCTAGGCAGCGCTAGCATCGCGATTAGTCAAGAACCGATGGCACGAATCCACCAACTCCATCGAACGCCAACAGATGGCGCTGGCGTACCGCATACAACTCGTCTCCGACACACACGAATAGAGCAGCCAGTCTATTCTGCAAAAATCTCACCGTGAAAACTTAGGTGAAGTGACCGTGAAGAGCTGTCAATCCCTAGCAATCCCTAGCCTTAGGTGGAATGACAGCTCACTTCCCCTACATTTTGACGGTGAGATTTTTACAGAATAAACTGACAGGTTGGGGGAAAATATGCGTCATGACAATTTTTTTTACTAAATGCATATGAAAGTATGTAACAAATGTGTATGTAATGTATGTGTCTTTCTACCTGTCTGTCAATTGTTCCGACTAATCTCCGAAACAGCTGGAACGATTTTGACGAGAATTTCACTGGCAGATTTTTTATGGAGTAAAAGTAGCCTAAGTTAAGGCTACTTTTATTTTAGAAAAAGAGACACGGGCGAAACCGCGGGTAGCAGCCAGTTTAGAATAAAATGAACTCGGTCGGCCTCGTCTATATGTATATCCGTCATATTAAGCCCCAATCAATCATATCAGCCTATTGCTTATCACTGCTGCACATAGGCCTCTCCCAAGTTGTACCACAACACTCTGCCCACCACCTTCCAGTATAAACCCGCCACCTTTTTAAGGTCATCGGCCCATCTTGCTGGGGGCATCCCCCGCTACGTATACCGATACGCAGTCTCCACTCCGGTCTCGTTTGCTCCACTGGCCAACGGTCTTTCGAAAAACTTGGCCAGCCTACTGCCACTTCAGCTTGCTTTCACTACAAGATAATTATGTCGGTAACTCCAGTTCTAAATACCTACAAGTAAGTAATGGTAATTCTGTAGTTTCTTATATTGTGTCTGTAATTTAACAATGTTGCATAAAACGAGGAAAAACAGTGTGTTTTATGATCCTTATTATCGTTGGTTGCTGGGAACAATCAGACGAAATGTGTCCTCTAGGTAAAATGGAACTTGCACGTACTCACACTTAACACTTCGCGTTCTTGACACCGAAAATATTGAATGTATACTTTATTCTTGGGAAGGGACCTTATGATGATGATAAATACAAAATTTGCTTTTTTGCCACCCTACTGATTAGTAGTCTTGTAGACCTCTACAAGACTGATATGGAACAAGGTGTAAAGTTCACTCATTCTCCATAGAAAATGGAGGATACTCTGACCAAACGGATGTTGTGACTGGTGGGCAACTGCCCAACGATTAATGTCAGGACGTTGTATATATTCTATAGTCGTCCACCTCATATACAAAACCTCCATAACGTATTTATTATTCTTTCTTTTTATGAACAGTGGAGTTTGTAATAAGTCTAAGCAAATACACCGTGGTATTTTAGTCGTCTTACAAAGACAGCCCACTTCATTTATCCAATGACTACTAATCATTCATGTATTTTTTTTTTTGTTTTTTTTTTTTATTAATTATGACGCATGACATAGTTTAAAACACCCTGTTACGAGTGCAGTCCGAGCCTTGTGATACAAGGACGCCGCAGAATGGATTTAGATTAAGTTTAAATTGCAATAGTAAACTTAAACTCAAATCATTTATTTCAATTAAACAATTTACAGGCACTTTTGAATTGTCAAGGAGTCGGTCAGTAAGAAAAATGAAGCGACATGCCCATTCCAAAGCGTAGTAGGTACCTATGGAGAAGAACGGGCAAGAAACTCCATGGACACTCACACTGTAAGAAACACATTTTTGCGTTAGGGTGAATGAACTCTGATAAAGATGTCGCCGCTCCATTCCGCGTCGCCCTTGTAACACAAGGCTCGGACTGCACTCGTAACAGAGTGTTTTAAACTATGTCATGCGTCATAATTAATAAAAATAAATAATTCAAATGTTCAAATGGTCGAAAAAAAAAAATTTTTTTTTTTTTTTTTTTACATGTATGATTAGTTGTCATTGGATACATGAAGTGGGCTGTCTTTGTAAGACGACTAAAATGCCACGGTGTATAGAACTTTAAGGTTGCTCGACCTTATAATTCTTTGATATACAGACTGAAGATTGTCGCTGTTACATTATCTACTCATGTCTCACGACTAAAACTTTTTAATTGCAATACAGGAACAACTTTGTTTAATTCGAGTATAAGTTTTTGCTCGACGTTTCCAAAGGTGCTTACTTGCTTCTAAAGTTAACCATATACAAATAAGTTTATACAGATGCAATTTTATAACTTTCTATTTCGATTAGAAACATACAACGAACGTCACAGGGAAAGCAGAACTGTGGGGTAATTGCGTAACATACAGTAGTAACGGCTTTCATTTTCAACAACATTCATTCCACCGGCCCCCTTCTACCATCGGACATCTAGACGCACTGCAAGTTACCACCCCTACCTAGTTGATATTCCACCAACTCGCACTAAGCCTTTTCAAACGTCTTTTATAATGCGCACAGCAAAGGAGTGGAACTCTCTGCCTGCGTCTGTGTTTCCGAACGCATACAACCCTAATCTATTCAAAGTGAGAGTGAACAGGCTTCATCTGGGTAAGCTTACTCCATCGTAGACTTTGTCTCTGTCACCCAGACCTAGACCAAAGTCAAGAGCAAACCCATAGTAAAATAAAAAATAAATAAAAATTGCGTTATTTACTTTTTGAGTAGACACATTTCTTTAAACATACGAAGCAATGGATTAGCATTATCCTTCAAAATCATTGTTGAAATTTTTGTTCTTCTATCCTCAGTCTATGTAGTCGATCTATCAAGTTTACTTACGTGTGATACTCCCTGGCCGCGCTACAATGATGGATTAAAAAAACATGTTTCTAGATAAATTGTACCAGTTATGAACAAAAAACAAAAAAAAATAGTATCTACCATTTCTTTACGGCACGTGTAATAAAAATTTGGATGTCAACGAATAATGAAATATATTATAATTAAATTTTGGTGGCGCGAGTTTGCTCCCCAGTCGCCAAGATTTTTCTAAACTATTGGGCGCAACCAGACATAGTAAATAACAAAAAAACCGGCCAAGTGCGTGTCGGACCACGCACAATGAAGGGTTCCGAAGTTGGGATGAATTTATCCCAAGAACAAACTTAACTTTGTAGTTGGAAAACATGTTCTTCCACACAGAATGTATGGGTGAACATGTTTTAAAACTGCAAATTCAAGTTGGTCGACTATTACTCGGTAACTTGTGAAGCCTGTACAGTAGCGTGTAGTACCGTGTGATGCACACCGGACGCCGGACGTAAAGAATAGCACCACCCCATTTCCTCCCGTGGGTGTCGTAAAAGACGACTAAGGGACTTACTAGAGAATGGGCAGCAGCGTTCTCTTTGCATTTTAACACCATACTGCGATCGCCAACCCGCCTGCCAAGCGTGGCGATTATGGCAAATCCCCCCAATTGGGGGAGGCCTATGTTCAGCAGAGGACGTTTTTCGGCTGAAATGAATGATGATGATGATGTGAAGCCTGCTTATCTGTGTTAGTTTTACTATTAACTTCGTTATATATACTACTGCTGTGACCTTTTTACGTATCCAAATACAACCATTTAGCTGGCAGGGGAAAGACATTTGACTCTACCAAAAATTTGCATTTTAATGCTTTTAATAACTATTACGCAAACGGATCCCTGAATAGAAAAATGTTTTTCACAAACCCTCAATATTTTTGAACAGCATATCCAACGATATCTCACACCATGAGATAGATGTGAGAAAAAAATATCATTCCCAGTATACGTAACCCTAAAAAGAAAATATTTCAACATTTTATTTTTCCAATTTGTCGGCGTGTTTAATTTCAATATGTACGTATATCCATGCCAAATTACAGCTTTATAGTACTAAGAGTCTCTGAGCTAAGCCGCGGATAGACAGACAGACAGAAAGACGAACATGGCGAAACTATAAGGGCTCCTTGTTGACTACGGAATCCTAAAAATGTGCGAATATTGTAATCTATTTCGTGCCCTAAAAAGAAAATTGAAAATCTTATTATTTTATAAATTAAAGCCTTGTGTTGGTGGCACGGCTTGGAAGTAGATATATCGCAGGGAAATGAGGATATCAGGGATTTCACGAAATCCCTAGGGATATCACGAAATCCCGGTAGATGTCGAATATTCTTGTTAATTACGTCTTCTTACTAAAAGTATCTAGTGATATGACAAAATACTGATATAAAGTCAAAGATATGTCATTTCACTAAACTAAATGTTGTGAAATAAAGAATACTGTTGATGAATAAAGTAATAAATCACTAGTGCCCGTGTGGAGCCAGCGAGAGAAATGCATGGCTCGAGCGACGCATTTGTTTCACTCCCACTAGTGCCCGAGTGGGTACTAGAGCGAAAGAGAGAAATGCATGGCTCGATTTTTATTCGGCGTATCCGCTTTTCTGAAATTTTACTAGATTTTGTTCAGTGAAACGACATATCACTGACGATAAATTGGTATTTTGTACATATCACTAGATACTTTTAGTAAGAAGACGTAATAAACAAGAATATTCGACATCTACCGGGATTTCGTGATATCCCTAGGGATATCGTGAAATCCCTGATATCCTCATTTCCCTGAGATAGATATACTCCGTCCGTACCACTACGAGTTATTAAGCGCACCCGAACATATTATACACAAAAAAAATTACAGAAATTGTTCTTATTCGCACCCTGTAAAGAGATTCAAAAATCTAATTTATAAATTATAACCTCGTGTTGGTGGCATGCCTGGAAGTATTCACCCTCGCCGCACCATTTCTTGTTATTAGACCCGGACATATTTTACACTAAAAAAAATACGGAAATTGATTTTTTCGTACCCTGTAAAGAGATTCAAAAATCTTATTTAGAAATTATAAGCCTTGTGTTGTTAGCGCGGCTGGGCAGTATACTAGCCGCGCCACTATGAGTTATTAGGCGCACCTGGACATATTGTACATTAAAAAAATACGGAAATTGTTCGTTTTCGAACCCTGTAAAGAGTTTAAAGGATTGCTGTCCTCTGGGTGTATAAGGTGAAGGAGTTAAGTATATGAGTGGGAGTGGGTGTGTAGAAAATAGATTATATAATAATAGATTTAGCTAGTAGATTCTTATTATGGTTTAAGCCATAGAAATACCGATTTCTTCATCGTTAATTTATTCATAGAGTACCTACATTTCAAGAATCTTATTAATTTTATCACATAAATCATCATTATCATCATTTCAGCCGAAAGACGTCCACTGTTAGACATAGACCTCCCCCAAGCACCGCCACCTCGACCGGTTCTGTGCTTCCCGCATCCAGCGGATTCCTGCGGCTTCATAAGGTCATCGGTCCACCTTGTGGGAGGCCTTCCAACGCTACGTCTTCCGGTACGCGGTCGCCACTCCAGAACCTTTCGGCCCCAACGGCCATCTGTTCCGCGCGCAATGTGCCTGCCCATTGCCACTTAAGTTTGGCAATTCTTCGAGATATGTCGGTTACCTTGGTTCTCCTGCGGATCTCTTCATATAAATAGGTGCTCAAAAAGGGGTAAATTCTACGAATAAAAGCCTTTTTTAAGGTTCTGCAGTCAACAAGGAACCCTTATAGTTTCGCCATGTCCATCTGTCTGTAGCAGCTTAGCTGAGAGACTGTTAGTACTAGAAATCTGTAATTTGACATGGATATACATATTAATCACGCTGACAAAGCGGTAAAATAAAATGTTCCAAGAAAAAAAAAACATCCCCACTTTACGTCTACACGTATTATTATTCTCGTCTATCCCATACTGTGGGGTATCCATTTTTCGATTCAGGGATCCGTTTGCGAAAGTGCTTATTTTTGTTAGAATCAAGTGTCCCCCCAACCCCTGCCAGCTGAATCGTTGTATTTCGATATGTGAAAAATTCACAGGAACGAAGTGAAAAGGAAAACTATCACAACTAAGTATTAGGCTTTACAAGTTACCGAGTAATAGTCGACCAACTTACATTTGACAATGTTAAGTTTGTTATTCTTGGAATAAATTCTTCCCAACTACCGTACGGTACCCTTCATTGAGTGTAGTCTGACATATACTTCGTCGGTTTTAAGTTGAATAACCTCTTGCATACAGGTAAACCTTTCCGCCTTGTTAACAGGGTAAATGATAATAGTACATTACTTACCAAGTGCTGTAAAATAAAGAAAGCCCGAAATCGCAGGTATTTGTGACCCGAGCCGCAGGCGAGGGTTGTAAATATGCGATAGAGGGCTTTCTTTTGTACTGCCCGTGGTGAGTACACAATTTTACGTCTTCACCTGGCCACAATGCGAGTTTTACTGTACGCGTAGCGTGCGGTAAAACTCACATTATGGCCAGGTGTGACGTAAATGATTTTATTTCTGTAAGTAGGTTTTTACAAACACTTTTACACGTCAATCATATTTTAAAACTAGACGAGGTCGGTGTTTCGTAGCTGACTACTCTGAGAAGAAAAGCCGAAGCAAACTCAAAGGTCACAGTCTCTTTTAAAGTCCAGACATAATCTTGGTCAAATCATGTGAAGACCATTGGTGTCTGAAATGGTCTTTTGAAGAAAGAACCACACGGATAGAGTGGACATGTCCAGTCAGTACACGCATTTGTCAGTAATCGTGCAGCTCACTCAGAACATAACGAGCTCAACGGTTGGATTGTACTCCAAGATAATATGCTGTTTTGAAACAATACTTAAGACAAACAGTCAGCACCTCACAGTAGTCTCTAGCTTCTGCCCGCGACTTCGTCTACGTGTTATTTCGGAGCCCGACCCACCAAGTGGTATTCCGTCGCTCACCCGTGATATTACTTCAGTTTAGCTTGGCGTTCTTTCTGACTTTTTATCTTTTTGCTCGGCTCCTGAGGGTTGTAGCGTAGTGTTATATAGCATATAGCCTTCATCGATAAATGGGCTATCCAACACTAAAATAATTTTTCAATTCAAACTAGTAGTTCCTGAGATTAGCGCGATCAACCAAACAAACAAACAAACTCTTCAGCTTTATAATATTCTATACATAAGTATAGTAGTTAAACTGCTATGAACAGTAATATCAAGCAGGAACATAAAGAACAACGGTTTCGCAATTCGGAAAATTAAATTAAATTTTATTTAAATCAAATTATTTTCCATATTTTTCTTTTCGTGGCAATGTCCCACTCTTCTGTTAGCATGATTTAATAGTTATTCAGGTAAGGATATCCTTTATCAGATAAATAGCATTTTCCATAGCCGACGATTCGCCAATACCCTGAAAATAATTTTAATTGCATACAGGTCACCTTATCCTTAGCAAAGATAATGGGAAATGCCTATAAAGCTGTTGGTCCACCGCTACCGTCAACGGACGTACCATACATTAGAATTATAGACGTACAACGAGAACTAGGTGACGGCACCAAAGTAGCAATACATACATTAACTATGGCCGCGTGTCTGCCACACGTCCATCACTTGAGCGCCGGGATCCCGGCCCCCAAATTATCAAGTATTTCAGAGCGACTGCTAGAACTCGGCCTGAGATTGAGACGAGCTGATGTGCCGGCTTCGATCAATATGTGCCGGCTATACAAAACACGTTTGATCTTGTCCACATACTGCTGATGCCGTCGCACTGGCGCCGTTGGTCCGGCGTTTATTTTGTCTATTCATCATAACATAGAAGCCAATCACCGTAGATACAAAAATCGCGTTAGGTCGCAAAATATTGCACTTCTGTACTAATTGTTTGGTATGTTGTTAGGATACACACTAATAGTGTACAACCAAGTTTCAGTTTTTCAGAGTTTTTGAATGCAGCTTTTAGAAGTTATATGCCAATAACTGAACGAAGTTCGAAAAGAACAATGGCGAAAAAATTGTTGATGAAATTATTAAGCGTCTACTTAAATCACCGTGATAGGTAGCGACGAAATAATTCACAAAGTTTTATCTAATCAAGCTTATGACCTATTAAACTCTGGAAAAAAAAGTCGTCATAATTAAAAACGGAATTGACTAGATTAATGATGATGATAAATAATCATGGCTTCGTTACTTTTTTCTGGCTTAACTTCATGAATTTTGGCTAAGCTGAACGTTTAATGTTGCCATGCAATATAAATCTTGATCAAGTTACATAAAATGCTTTGCTTTTCGTATTGCATTAATATATTTTTGAAATACATTTCTGCAACAGAAAATAAATGTGAAAATAAAAATAATTGTTTGTGCTAAGAATATAGCGGTCTTAATTGTTTAATTTAATATATACATGACCTCGTAGTGCAATTTATTCGAGTATGGCAACATCGCAAAAAAAAAAAAAAACATTTAAGTTGTCAACGTTGCATATTGACATGTACCGTACTGACAACTTGTTGTTTACGCGTGCGTCTCGTTATTTAGTTTTCCATCGATTTTCCGTGATTTTCTACTTCATCAATTGCTTCTGCTTAGGGACTCTGAGATTTACTGTCCCTGTGTGACTAGTGCTTGCCTAAGAATTCTGATTATTTGCCTATACGACGACATTTTTCTATGACTCTGGATTCCGATTCTGGCTGATACCTTGGATTTTGTTATGTGTGCATCAATTTGTTTATCACGATGGGTAACCGTGTAAAGCCTACACGCATCATGTGTGTCAACTGCAACATATGTGCCAATAAAATACGCCGATACCGGGAAAAATACTGTGAAATAAAATAATAACGAACTGTTGGATGTTGCGCTCATACAATGACTGTAGTGTGATATCTAGGATGGGCTAGACATCAACAAAATATCTCAGCACCTGCAGGTTTTCTTGATGACATTGTAATAAGAGAAGATGAGGAATAAATATTTAAAAAACAAGTTTTTTTGTCTATACCCATGACCTACCTCTACCATATAATTTACCATATAATATTTATAATTATATAACTTTCTGAATACGTACTCCGTATCTTATTTTGTCGTAAAAATGCATTTCTATCAATGATATTTTAAGTGATATGTAGGTATTTCTTTTTAGATTAGTTTGTTGTTGACAAGACATAACCTCTAGAACTTCAAACTGGAATATATTTAATTCCTGACTTCCTATAAAAGTATAACTGTAGACAAAACTGTTCAGGAATTCAAAATCTATACTTTTACATATTTTTCATAAGCAAACGCAAAAAAAAATTTCAACAAAAATTTGTTCGGGAGTTCGCCTTTGTTCTTTCGAGGTTTTGCGAGCACCACGCAGTTAGCCACAGATCTTTTGAAGCTGCAAACTTAGTTTTACACTATTGGTATCTATCGAATAAACTCTATTCTCGTTGACAATCCATTGACGGTGGCGGTAGGTGACCAAACGGCCTTAGTCTTAAACGAGGCTTCGGATGCAGCGAGTCCGTGTTCTGAGAATAAAACATTGCTATCTTTACGTAAGCTACTAACGAAGAGAAAGTCACTTTAATTGGTTTTTTTTTATAGGCATTGTTATCCTTATACGAAGAATATTTACATACTCTTCCTTCTTTTCCTCCGAAATAAAAAAAAACATACTTACGATATCCAATTCTACAGTTTTCAAAATATCCGTCGCAATACGTGTTCACAGATTTTAAGTGGTATGTGCTGTACATTAGACAAACGGCCATAGGAGCAGCCCTGCACATAAATAAAGAACATAAGTTAATAAATAAATAAAAAACCAAACCAACTAAACAATTTTTGCAAACTTTGTATACAAACGTTTGCGCAACTGCATCAGATTGCATCCGATCCAAATCTCAGAAAGGACTTATCAAAACGCCTCAATATCTTTTAAATTCGGAGGACGAGGTGCTTGGATCTTGTGCGCGTCTTACAAACACATGCGGGCACTTCGAACCACCATATCTCGAATTCAGATCGGATATGACTGATTTCATTTCAGTTTAGTGCGATATTGTACCGATGTGGGGGCATCCATAACGCCACATGTGAACTACGCATCAAAGACCTGACGTCACAAATCCTGCATCGCGCAATCAGAGTTTACCGCGCGACTAGCATATAAACAACATCCCGAAATCAACCGTCGGGCAGTTGCCCACCAGACAGAACACCCGTTTGGTCGGAGGATCCTCCCTTTACTATAGAGTATGAGTAAACTTTACACCCTGTTCCTCATACTTCTATACTTTACTACTTACTGTGTAACACGATACCCCTTGGTAAATGCTTTGGGCTTCTGTCTACCCTTAACGACTGTCTTCGATGTAAATACAAATGACAGCGGGGACCAACGGCTTAAAGAGCTTTCCGAGTCACAGAGGGTCCCACTCATACACGGACTGACTTTGACAATCGTAGCTTGACCCTCGATCTGTTATTACCTAGCCAAGAACCCCTCTACGTGACGTTACATATATGTATATGTGTAGCAAATAATAATCAAATCAACAACCCTACTCTGCACCTCCGGCTTCCGTCTGCTTTAAGAAATGGCCTCCGTTACTTATACCTCAAACGTATTCATCGATACTTACAAGCTTGTGATGCATTTGGTATAATCATCGTAGCACTGATCGAGCTGAGTCGAGTGCATCCACTGATGCCTTTCATAATGAAAACTCACGGTGGAATAACTGCCTACATCCAAATTTAAAGCGTCATCTATTTTAGACTGAGGCAAATCCGTGACTACGACGGTCGGTCTCACCTGGCTGTCATCCTCCGCTAGAAAAAAAAAAGAAGAAAATTAAGCATCTAAATTTTAAGTCACATTTCTACAGGATGGCGATTAGGTTATCACATTAAATAGTACAGCTGTTATCAGTCTAATCTTATATATAAAATTCTCGTGTCACAATGTTAGTTACCATACTCCTCCGAAACGGCTTGACAGATTTTTATGAAATTTTATATGCATATTCAGTAGCTCTGAGAATCGGCTACTATCTATTTTTTTTTTAAGTTTTAGGTAAGTAGGTAGGGTAGGATAGGGTAGGATAGGGTAGGATAGGGTGGGGTAGGTAGGTAGGTAGGTAGGGTAGTGTAGGTAGGTAAGTAGGTAAGGTAGGGTAGGGTAGGGTAGGGTAGGTAGGTAGGTAGGTAGGGTAGTGTAGGGTAGGGTAGGGTAGGGTAGGTACCTACCTACCCTACCCTACCCTACACTACCTAGGTAGGTAGGGTAGGTAGAGTAGGGTAGAGTAGTGGAGTTTGTACTATAGCTATTGACAGAACGAAGTCTATCGGGTCAGCTAGTAAAATAATAAAATGAGCAATGTTACTAAAAATAAAATAAAAATATTTCAAACAAAATAAATAGCGTAAAAAATTAGCACTGAGGCAAATCCGTAACTAGGTCGGTCGCGCGTGGCTGTCATCCTCCGGAAAAAAAACACATTTTAAGTCACAAGTCTACAGTGGCGATTAGGTTATCGTTTTAAATAGTACAGCTGTTATTACAAGTTATTATCAGTCTATTAAAACAATAAAATAAACAATGTTAACTACTTTCTATACAAATATATAATATGTATTGTATTGATGAATGACTGACTCTGAAAAATCTGTTTTTTATCCTGTAAAGTAAACGCAGAGCTAAGAGGCTCATTGGCGACGTAAAACTGGTGGAGGCCAAGCTTCACAGCTTGGCTCATCGCCGCAAGGTTGCCTGCTTGTCAGTCTTCTACAGATTGTACTTCGGCGAGTGTGCCCATGAACTCCACGACCTCATTCCACCGGCCCCTTCTACCATCGGACATCTAGACGCACTGCAAGTTACCACCCCTACCTAGTTGATATTCCACCAACTCGCACTAAGCGTTTTCAAACGTCTTTTATAATGCGCACAGCAAAGGAGTGGAACTCTCTGCCTACGTCTGTGTTTCCGAACGCATACAACCCTAATCTATTCAAAGTGAGAGTGAACAGGCTTCTTCTGGGTAAGCTCACTCCATCGTAGACTTTGTCTCTGTCATCCAGACCTAGACTAAAGTCAAGAGCAAACTCATAGTAGAATAAAAAAAAGTCCCCAAAAAATAATAGTCAGTGTCAAATCATGAAATAAAATAGCGTCATAACATACCACGAATCCACTCATGCATGCCATCTCTCCAATTTGTCAAAAATTCCAATGTATAGCATAGGACAATCACACCGCAGGGGACGCCCTGGGCGGCGGGAATTGATAGCCGATTTCCGGCCACCGTAGGTGCGGGCTTGCGGACAGCGAGCTATGGGCAGCTCGCCGTCCGGTCAGGGCCAGGCCCGGGTCGGCGGCGCGTTGTGTTCCACGCGCGCCTCAAAGATATGTCAGCACGCACTGACGGGGTCCGCTAGGACCGGTGCCTGCTAGGGTTGCGGGTCTGTCCGAAAGGGATACCGTAGCCCTGGCACACAGGCACCTGAAGGAACACGGTTGGGTTTTAGTCAGTAATAGTCTGACACGCCCGCTCCGCCCAGAGCGGGAGAAGTTATTTGATAAATTCCCACCCAAAAAAAAAAGACAATCACATAAGAATCACCTTGTACGGATATGATGTGATTTTGGAGTGGTCACTCCGATCGTTATACTTTAATACAATTATATAAGAGTCAAATTGCAAGGACTTTACTATTTGGAGTGAAGCCTACATTTTGTGACCATCCATTTGATTTCAGCGATTTTGTTCTGGTTTCAACCGGCTCAAATCCAAAACTGATAATTCCAAACTATCTTGAATGTGGTACACACGGCTACATATCTAGCTATATATCTCCAGTATAAGCTGATCTCGCATTGTATAGGATTTACGTAGAATGAGAGGTAAGCTTATACTGGAAATGTATAGCTTGATACGTGGCTGTGTGTACATATTTTAATGCGCGAGTCCAGTCCAGTCCCTAGACAAGCACACTTACTGGTCGTTGATGCGTCGGGCACTTCTTGAGCTTGCCTGAGTGATAAGTGTAGACATTTAATTGGTACCATTAATAGTATAATGCATAAAATGTAAAACACTAACTTATATATTTCTAACATTACTGGTTTTTATTTATTCTTCGTTAAATAAAACCTCTATATCACTCCTATTTCAACTGAGAAAACAGCTCGTAATATCGATCCTTTTATACCCACTTACAATAAAAAAGTTACGTCTTTAAGAAGTACTCATTAAGGCGCCGATAACCGACTTTTAATGATTTTATACTGAAGATCACGTCTAAACGAGTAATGGTAATAATTTGGAAAAAATATATGTTAAATTAGAACATTTTCTTAATAACATAATTTATGAATATTTTAGATTATGTTAATATTACATAGTGAAATTAATTTGTAAATTTATGTCTAACGCGGATAAAAAACTGAGAATCACGCAAAATCTATCAAGCGTATTTTTCTAAAACCTACACCTTTTTAAAGATAATTTAACTATCGATATTTTAGTATAGGTGTTTTATTACAATACCTTTTGTTTTATGTGTAATAAATTAATAATGCGTCTTAATTGGGACAGCGCTTCTGGATGGGCGAGTCCTATTATTTGCTGAATGAACAACGCATTCCATGAGCTAACCACTCAAGGTTACTGACATATATCTGGGCCTTAAGTGTAATTAACACTTTGCCTATTTGCGATAAGCGTAATGATGTCCGAGTTATTGTGATTTGATTTTATTAATGGATGTCTCTTTTCAAATTGTCTTTTTGCCACGTTTAACTTGAAATTCATCATCAGCCTAGGTTTTCGCAAAAATAGGGTCGTCTTATAATCTAACTAGTTGTTACATGTGACTTCGTCTGCGTATATTTTCTATTTCATTATTTTTAGGGTTCCGTACGTCCGAATGAAAAAACGGAACCACTCGTGTGTCTGTCTCTCTGTCCAAAGTCAAACTCAAAGCATTTATTTCACATAAATGGCACATTTGAACGTTTTGATTTACAATATTTTGTACACATCAATTATCCATACTAATATTATAAATGTGAAAGTAACTCTGTCTGTCTGTCAGTCTGTCTGTCTGTCTGTCTATATGTTACGTTTTCACGCCTAAACAGCTGAACCGATCGTCTTGTAATTTGGCAGAGATATAGCCTGTGATATGGAGAAGTATATAGGCTACTTTTTTACGCGATAACCGACATCCACGCGGGCGGAGCCGCAAACAAAAGCTAGTATCATTATTTGTAAAGACCATGTTTTTTTGCAAAATATGTGGATACACCCTGAAATTAATACAAATGCAATGACTCTATAAGCAATTCTATTAATAAGGATGGATATAATTGAATGTATAAGGATGGGTAGTATATTTAATTTATTCATTCGTTTTAATATATACCTACGTGTGTTACGTTGTATTTTTTGTGCCTACCACTAATTGGTTTTGCTCATCTAAATCCTTAATAAATAAAGTGGCATTTACCTGAAAACATACGTAGTCAATTATAAACATTTCCCACAGGATTATTTTACAATGAATTATTCATTCCTTAAACTGTATTTCGTTACTGGACTTTTTAGTTTCACTTTCTGTAAAGAAATCACTTTTCAGGTTTGCATAATTAATTAGACCAAATATTGTAAATAAGTTTGATTGCAAAATAGAATAACAACACAAATTTCATTCATTCAAACGTCAGCTTCTGTCAGTTATAAGCGACATCTGTTGTCGCCGATTCATGGTTGTAGTTTTAATCGATAACAGTTCATTAGATATTGATTGGTAATCATCGAAATAATATCCAGTGACCAGTCCTTAATTATTTTCGGCTTTCGGTAATAAAATTAATAATAAACTAAATAACCGAAAACGGAAATGAATACATTTTTTCATTATAAACTTTTTTCTAGAACTTTCATTGTCAAATGAATACATATTTAATCTGTGAAGTGTCTTTGACGTAATGTTTCTGGTAATGATTATAATTTTCCCTAATTGATATTATGGGTAAATTACCCCATTCTAGACAAACTTTGGCATTACAGACTGCCAAAGATTTGTTTTAATTCGTTTATAATTCTGGATCTGAAGGATTTTTAGTGTTTCAGAGTTCAAACGTCATGTTGGATAGTTGTTAGTAATTTTCAAGAGTTAAGTGTCGTAAGTGATGTGGATATCTTCCGTGAACTGGTAATAGTTTTGCCTGAAGTAAGGGAGATTTTCTGAATGCTCTCGTCCAGTTCCGGTTGGCTTCTAGGCCATAAATATTTGCCGAGTTGAGCGTCCATTCGCCCTTGAACACGCTTGAGAAGTGACTGCAATTCATTAACACTTCTAAAAGGTGAGCTTCATTGTTAAATAGTGTTTGGAAGTAATATGTGAGTCCTCCCCTGGTTAATATAGGGATTCGTTGTGAAGTATTTGATATTTATTACAGGATTCTTAGCTGCGTCTACGCAGGTTGCTTCCCGGCCGGTCGAAGATATTGCAGTCGAGTGTTTTCTCCTTAAACCAACCGTGAGTATTTCACCAGCTGACTATTTACCATAGATATGCCATAGGAGGTTACTCATGGTATTGGATTAGAATGTTCAAGGCAGTGTATTGAGGTTTTTCTGTGAGGTTGATAGACGCCGCGTGGGTAATTCTTATTCCTATTGTCCCACCACTCAAGATAAGGCAAACAGAAGTCGTAGCTCATTATGTTGTGTTTGCAACAGGCTATGTTAACCGGCTAATGTTTTAGCCTTCTAGATTTTCTAGCTCGGTCACCTCAAGTAAAGTAAATTAGATTCTCATTATATTATTGGGTCTCCGTATTGTCAATTCCAGGTGAAGCACCTCGAGTGATTCGTCTCGCCGCCAGGATCTAGAGTGGCGTCTGGGGCCTGGACGCGAGACCCGTTCCTCGAGACAGCTCTAAGCCTCTTGCGGAGACGACTGTGCGGCTGGTCAAGTCCGCCTAGCGTTAGCGCAGGCGGGACGGTTTTTTTTTTACCCGTACATAATACATATTTATTCATTTTAATACGGAATACATAATTACCGGTATATTACTTTTGTCCGGGTTTCAATATTGGGAACCCGGTCTGTATCAGAAATTTAAATTAAGGACCCCGAGTACGACATCCTCAGTTATCTGAATCTGGAAGAATATTGGACATCTTCGTCGGCTCTGGGATCCGGGATTTTCTAAATCCCTGGCGCCCATTTACTAATTGTTAATTTACAAAATAATTGGAAGGTTACACCTTTCTAATTCAATCTTTTATTATATATTAATCTTTACTTTAAATCGGAACAGTACTGGCTTAATCCCCAACTCCCCACGACCTTAGTTCTTTAAGCTGAAGTTTGAGCTGGCTGGCATTAATAAGTGACAGTTTGTCACATACTTAATATAAAGGTTAACTTAGTTTGTGTTTGAAATAAGTACTTAATTATTAATGCGGTAGACCCTTAAAGGCTACCGTATATTGTTATAAGAAGGAGTATTCTTCTTTAAATATATGTTATTTCAAACAGTTTATTGTTTCCTTGTATTTCGATACGTAACCACCTTGCATGAAGGTTTTGTTCCATTACCTCTAGAGGGATAAAATCTTATATGTAACAAGTGATAAGTTGAGTAAAAATGAAATAAACGGTTTTAAAAATCAAAACATATTTATTGTTAATTGGTAATATCAATGCTCTGCACATATTTGTATTAAATTGGAAGTTACAGTTGGCGTGAACAGTCTTGGCGGCATTAAACCACTTTTTAATGTCTTCACAAAATTTGCAAGTCATTCAGATAAATTTCTTATAACCAGGGCATACATACATGCCAGATGATTCGATGCACGCGACGATTAAAAGAGAGGTTAGAAAGCTCATAGTTTAGAGCCCATCACAGTAATAAACTTACAACAATTCTAAACAAGTAGCCTGCCTATTGCTACCGCTAAATATAAGGATCTTAAAAGGTTGTGTGAAAATGGATCAATTCCAAAACGTTTTCACACTGATTACTCACAACTGCGCCATCAATCTCAGATTATCGAAACTCTTCCTCAAACTGATGAAGAGGATGAAGTTGAAAGCGATCAATGAGCACTTTGAATAAAAATGCAGAAGTTGTTGTTGATTGTCAACCTTTTTACTTAATTAATAATGTATATTAAAAGTTGGGCGTCCGCAACGATTTTATTTCATCTACCATTTCACGACCATGCCAGATTTATGAATTTTAAATGAGCAATATTAACTTACCTGCGAAAAAAAATTATATTTTTCATTTAAAATCTGAAAAACTAGTATAATTATATATTAGTGAATAAAATAATTACGTTATCCAGAGCCCAACTTGCTTCACGGCACCTGTAACTTTAATTTGATACAAATATGTGCAGAGCATTGATATTACCAATCTTATAATATAAAAATACATCGCAAAATGTGTTGGTAAGCGCATAACTCAACAACGCCTGGACCAATTTTACCAATTTTTTTTTTAAATATTCGTTGAAGTCCAAGGATGGTTTTTACGGCGAGAAAAATTAGGGTAGGGTAGAGTAGGCTACGGTAGGTAGGTAGGTAGGGTAGTGTAGTGTAAGGTAGGGTAGTGTAGTGTAAGGTAGGGTAGGGTAGGTAGATAGGTAGGTAGGTAGGTAGGTAGGTAGGTAGGTAGGTAGGGTAGGTAGAGTAGAGAATAGAATAGAATAGAATAGAATACTCTTTATTATGTAGCTTTTGACAGAACGAAGTCTGTCGGGTCAGCTAGTTAACAATAAATATGTTTTGATTTTTAAAACCGTTTATTTCATTTTTATTCAACTTATCACTATTTATATTAAAATTAATTAATAAATTACCCATCCTTATTAATAAAATTGCTTATAGAGTCATTGCATTTGTATTAATTTCAGGGTGTATCCACATAGTTTGCAAAAAAACATGGTCTTTACAACTATATAAATTACCCTTGTATATGCATAACTGGTTTTTACTGCAGACGTTTGTTGCCAAGTCATTTAATTATGGGTTGTACATACAATTTTTTTTTTACGTTTTCAGGGGTGTAACTCCATGCTAACTTCGTTAATAACTTTCGTATATGATTGTAATTAAATGAGACAAAAGACAGCCAAAATTTAAGAACTTTCATCCTAGAACTCAATTTTATAAGTATGTATAAAAACAAAAGAATTATTTAAGAAAGTATTTTTTTTTTTTGCTATTTTGCTCATAGCCAAAACTATGGGATTTGGAGTTACGCCCTTTGTAGCGGAAAGCGTCGATATAATAGTTCTATTCTTATAGATTAGAGGAATACCTATAAGACGTTTATGGTCTTAAAATAACATGGTAAATATCCCAATATTATGCGTAAAAACTTACATTTGCAGTTGGAACGTGTTTTTAAACTCTGCCGCACTAACGAAAAATGCAATAACTCTATTTTGCCGCTTCCGAGATTTGTATTTTTGATTATTGAATTTGTTATGAAGTTTTAGTTATTGCATCTTGCTTCCTGAAAAACCGAGTTCCTGAAAGATCAATAAAAAGTTGCTTAGAGAGAGTTAATAGATTTCGATTCGCTGACTCCAAATATATAACTCAACGAATATATAACTCAAAATCGTCCAAAATCGAGTTATTGCATTCTTCGTTAGCGCGGCAGAACTACAATTTTAAGCTTGTTATTGGGATCAATTCATCCCAACTACGAAACCCTTCGTTGTACGAAGTCCGACCCGCACTTGTCCAGTTTTTTTGGCAGGTCGGCAGGGATTTTGTAAGATTCGGCTTTTATAGTCCTCATGTGGAGAAATTTATGTACCCTTTCAAATTCAATCGTTTATGATATCTTCCGTAAAAACGTTTCCGAAAATAAATATTTACTGAGCTGTCTCATCACTTTTTCCTGTCTTTCAGTCTAGAATTATATTTTCCCCATACATGTACATGACTTTCCTTTTCACGTAAAAAGCTCTATAATTTATTTATCGTTTAGGCATCGCACCTCTTACCGTATACCTATCTTGGAGGTACGACGGCGTATATGGTAGTCGGTGTCGGTAACATTTATTTATTTATCTCCCCCTTATAGCTATTATAACAATAATGACTAAGTAATAACAGCCGCACGGGTCGATCCGTCAGGTTAAGCTACGCTTGCCGGGGTTGGTCCGTGGATGGGTGACCATCTTTACATACCGAGACTCCTCCGTGCCTCGGAAAGCACGTTAAGCCGTTGATCACAGCTGTCATTCGTGGATCTTTGACAATCGTTACGGGTAGTCAGAAACCTGAAAGTCTGACAGCCAGTCTTACCAAGGGGTATCGTGTTACCCAGTTACTGGGTTGTGGAGGTCAGATAGGCAGTCGTTCCATGTAAAATACTGGTATTCAGCTGCATCCGGTTAGACTGGAAGCCGACCCCAACATAGTTGGGAAAAGGCTAGGCAGATTGATTTATATGTAGCTATCATAACAGGTTTACCACCTAATGTGATAGCACTATTGCATCGTAATTATTAGAGATCGTACGGTCTCTTATAATGTCTTTATACAGAGTTATTTGTAAAACACTAAGGCCTGTGTTCACCAACATTCAAACCACCGGTTAGGTATTTAAACAGTTGGTTTATGTCAAATTTCCTATGAAATTTTGAGTAAACAACTGATTAAATATCTAAACAGTTGATTTAAATGTTGGTGAACACAGGCCTAAGTGTTTTTCAAACGGTTGGTTAACGCAACATACGTACCTACGTCAAATAATAACGATCACATATGATGTTTAACGTTCGTTAAATACAAAGCGTTGTTTCACTGCATAAAAAACCGATCGTCAAACTTCAAATGTGAAAGAATAAAATGACGTTAACCAGTGGGTATGACACCGGTTACTGTAATCGTAATTTTTTAACGAACGCTACGGGCATAATTTTGTGAAATAACGCTTTTTTTTGGTTTGACGATAGTTAGCGCCATTTATGACGTATACGTGTGCGTCAAGTGGACGTGAAACAACCCGCCCGAACTATTTGTATTGTAACTATGTACAAACATAATCAAAGCTACACACAGTTTCCCAGTGCAGTGGGAACTATTACCGCAAATTAAAAAGCGAAATTTGGGTCTCCCTTGTTTGACCGAAAGGAATTTGACAAATTTTTACTTCCCAAATTTTTTTCGCATAATTTCATTTGCCAAATTATTACTTAGCAAAAAATCTATTCACAAAATATTGTAACGCAAACCTAATGTTTGGCAAATGAACGTTTAAACTATAACTTGTTTACCAACTAGTACGTTTAACATTTTTTATTTAGTCAAATATTTCAGTTGGAATAACAGTTTTTACGAAAAATCAAATAAGCCAAATATTTAGTATCGTCAGTAAATAAGTAATTAACCTAATCTAAATAGTTCAGTTCCGGGTAACCTACTAAAAACAATCTCTTTTTTCTATTACTGCAAGTCGTTTTTGGCACTCGCCGGCCGCTGCCGTGGCACCGCTCGCTTCGCTCGCTCGGCTCGTGCGTAGGAGGTCACAGTTTTAACCTAACCTAACCTAACCATTAAAAAAAAAATAACCTACTCTAACTACTTCCATAAATAAACTAATATCAAGTAACCATAAATCGGACTTTTTTCAGACAAATTCAAGCACAAAAACTTACAAAGAAGTACGCAAAAGACATCAAATTTAACCAACAAGTCAAATGTTTATTGGTAATTTAATGTTTATGTTTAACAAATCATTTCACCAAACGTTTATTGTCTGAAGATTGTTTGCTGTAATAAATCATTTGATTAAAGACCAAATGCCATAATGACATGATACTCGGTAATATTCTGCCAAGTAAAAATTTGACCAAATGAAAATATGCGTACTAAAATCATTCGAAATATTGCAATGGTATAAAAAAGGTTGCTAAAAGTTTGGGTAATGAAATTTTTTGAGAATCTTTTCGGCAAAACGGCAGGCACCCGCGATATTGAATAGACGAGACTAAGGTAGGACAGGAAAGGATCCAAGGTAAAGGTCTTGAAACTGTACTGCCTGCGTATCAAACGTTTTTTGACTATAAGTGAAGAGCGTTTCAAACTACTTATCTTAACACTATTCCAACTACTTTCTATAATTATCTTCTTTTCGTATCGATCGCGAATATTTTTTTATGTTTTTATATTATCTACCTAGGCATAAGGAAGTAGATAGACACGTTATCTACGCATTCATTTTGTCTCAATTATTTCCTTATCATTTTCGATAACGGGGACCCTTAGAAATCAATTCCTTGCGTGTGCCCTTAGATGGCTCGCTAGACCGAATTTAGTTTTGAAAACCTGGTCTCAACTAAACAATAAAGTATGTATTAAGTGTAGGAGGGCTTACGCACAGGCTTAGGTCTCTCTTTGCGTATTTGACGCTTCCTGATAATTAACTTCATGTCGCTTGTCTTCGAAAGATTTGATGTTTTTTTTTTTTTCTTACACCAGGGAAGCTCTTGGCCTTCATCTCACCTGATGGTAAGTGATGATAAGGCCCAAGATGGAAGCGAGCTTCACCCGGAATCCTCAACCACAGAGGAACTGGCTATCTTACCTCTAACTGCCGAAACAAAACAAATGCTGTTAACATTGTTGTTTTGGCGACCGACTTAAATAAGATGGTGGTAGCTAGCCAGGCGGACTTAGAACAAGCCCTACCACCAACTAAATCGAGCTGAAGTTTTTACCCCGCTGGGAATCGAACCCGGGACCTCGGGATTTGAGACAGGTCGTTTTACCACTAGAACAAAGAGGAGGTTAAAAATAAAATAAATTAAAAAATTGTTTATAGTCGAGCGTCATGATGACCTGTGTAAAGCGAGCCTCTCCCAACCTTTAGGATCAATTGCAGACCATGATCCTAATACGAAGGTCCTTCACCGTTCCGACATGTATGGCATGGAAACCTTACTCATGCAGCGTCAAGGTGTTGTGGACACGTCCTTCGCATGGAAAACCATCGTTTACCCAAAGTGGTATATATGGTACAGTGGTATAGTATAGTGGTATAGTGGTATATAAAGTGGTATGGTAATCATCATCAGCCTATAGCAGTCTACTGCTGGACATAGGCCTCTCCAATTGCACGCCATTCAGCTCGATTCTCGGCAACTCTCATCCAGCTGCTACCAGCCACACTGCGAAGATCGTCGCTCCACCTAGCCTGAGGACGTCCTACCTTACGTTTGCCGATTCGCGATCTCCACTCAAGAACACGTCTACCCAACGGTCATCGGTTCTACGGCTAATATGGCCGGCCCATTGCCACTTCAGCTCGTTTATTCTGTGAGCTATGTCGACAACTTTGGTTCTCTGCCGGATCACCTCGTTCCGGATTCGATCCCTCAGAGAAACTCCAAGCATAGCCCGTTCCATAGCTCGCTGAGCGACCTTGAATTTATGGACCAGCCGTACCGTGAGTGTCCACGTTTCGGCTCCGTAAGTCATAACAGGCAGGACGAAATAGTTAAAGAAAAGAAAATAAAAATAAATAAATAATAAATTTCTTTAATTAAATTCATTGGCTTTTAAAAATATCGACATTTTATCTCTCTGTCCCATCACTGCAGACTGGAACGTTTTTTGAAATTATTTGAAATAGCCAATCATAACGCCGCTTTCTCTTTCCCGGTACCCTAACCGTACTTCAAAATTTGGCGAACTCGATCAGAACAAAATTTTCAACAAGCGATGGGGTTGCAAGCAATTTAATTTCCAAAGTTTTTTTATACAAAGTATGGTGATTTCAGTTAATTTCTAAGAGTTGAGGGGCTTGCTCTAGTGGCCACTGAAGGGATTAAAGTGCCAGCGTGATTGATAATGGACACGGCGGATAGAAACGCAATGAGCCGCACTGGCGGGGTCCTTCATTTGTTTTATTCGGGTGCGGATTTAGTGACAAGCTGAGTATTAAATCTCTATTATAAAACAAAGTCGCTTTTCGTGTCAGTCTCTGTGACCGCTTAGTTCTTCTAAACAATGGATTTTGACGTGGTTTTCACCATTTAGAAAGATTATTCCGGAAAAGAAAGATAGAAAAAATTTACAGTAATAAACATTAAAAAAAACAAGAGTTTATTTAAATGCTCTAAAAAGATGATTTAATTTAAAGTTATATACAAAAATAATAATAAATAATAAAAATAATAGTAAAATAATAAAAAAAACAAACATATAAATAATAGTTATATGTAAAATATGGGTATAAATTGATTGATAATTGATTAATTAGATGGATTTATTATATTGCACAATAATAACTTGTCGCGAGATTAACTTGTGTTTATTTTTTAGCTATCATATCGCTGTGTATCTAAATCTTAATGTTTCTTTACCTATTCATTTAATTTAAAGCGTCATTTTTGACTGGTAATTTTTTCGTATACTTCTCAGCAAACCCTTTAATTTGATACCCATATTATAGGAGTGCGTAAAAAATAAATAGTCCGCCATGTTGTGTGGTCCGCCATATTGGATTTAGAGTAAAGTCATTTTATTTTTCGTATTATTCTCAGCAAACCTTTTCATTTGATACTCAAATCATGGGAGTGTACAAAAAATAACTAGTCCGCCATCTTGGGGCGTACACTATATAAAATTTAGAATGACGTCACATAACCAACCATTTATTGTGATGCAAACTAAACCTGTATGCAAAATTTCATCTCAATCGGTTGAGGATAACTACTTTAAAATTCACTTACAAGATTTGACCCGAACGTAATATACTTACATACACACAAACATTGCAAGTTAAATAAAAGTTTGTAAAATAGGTTTATTTGTCACAGAAACACGTGCATACATAAAGATAAGGTTTATAGGTATAAAAAAAAAACAATATTTAACTTAGTTATAGCACAGAAATCTCGATGTTTTGACATCTCGTCGTTGCTGTGTGAAGTAGGCGCGGATCGCTAGTACAGGATCAAACAGAAAAAAATTTGACCCTTTTTGCCGCTCGCTTCACTCATATAGAGCTCGAACAATTAATCTTACCAAGGGGTATCGTGTTATCCTGTAACACAAACCTGGTTGACCTGGGTTGTGAAGGTCAGATAAGTAATCGCTCTATGTAAAATACTAGTTATCAGCTATAGGTACTCGTTTAGACTGTAAGCCGACCCGAATAAAATTTCCAGAGGACTCGGGTTCGATTGCCAGCGCGGGAAAAAATTTCTACGCGGTTTGGTTGATGGTAGGGCTTATTCTAAGTCCGCCTGCCTAGCTACCACCATCTTATCTATGTACAGTAAGTCTGTCCCCATAACAACAATGTTAACAGCATTTGTTGTGTGTCAGCAGTTATAGGTGAGATAGCCAGTTCCTCTGTGGTTGAAGATTCCAGGTGAAGCTTGCTTTTCACCTTCAGCCTTATCATCACTGACCATCAGCTGTGATGAAAGCCAAGAGCTTCCCTGTTGCGGACAAAAAAAAAGTAGTCTTGCCACAGATGTTTGTTGACATTTCACCTCTTCTTCTTCTTCGCTTCGCTGTTGACAGAGCGGTCGTGGTCACAATGAGCTTTGTCCAATCGCAGGTTTTGTCGTAACTCGCCTCACGATCTCCCTCCATCTGGTTCTGTTAGATGACAGTCTGGTGCACTCAATAACAGGGCCTCCAACTGCGGATTTAATTTGATCGATCCACCTAATCGGTGACCTCCCACGTGGCCTATTACCTTCTACTCTGCCCTGCACTACTAGACGCTCTATAGAGTCATTATTCCTTCTCGAGACATGCCCAAAGAATTTCAGTATTCGAGACTGTACTAGTGTTGATAGACGGTGTTTGATGCCGAGTTCTTGGAGTATGGACACGTCTGTGCGGAATTCTGTCCACAAGATCTCAAGCATTCTTCTCCAGCATCACACTTCTAAAGCATCTACTTTTTTCACCAGCTGTGTATTAGTTCCGTAAAGTTCCGTTTAATTGGGGACATTACATTCAGGTTCCAGGCCGCTTCACAGAAAATCCTAATAAAAAAACCCAATAATACTTCTTCTGACCTTGGGATTTAACCCAGCTCCAGCTCAACAGTCGTTTGCGACAGCAACTTAATAACCAGGAATATTTATTTTATTGATCCTTTAAAAACTTCTTCTTTTCATTTCGACGGTACATCGTTTGGGCCCAGTAGGTGGCCACATTTATTGTGGCGTCAAAGGCGTTGTTCAGATCGTCAATGGTACAGGTGAACGGACAATTGGGACATTGTTCAGGAGCACCACACTCGCATTGAATGTTTGGTGAATCGATTATGCCCCACTTCTCCAGATTATGTTTGCAGCGGCCTACTTAGGTACGCAATCGATTCAGAGCTTACCAAATAGGCCACTGCAGTTCGCAACCGGGAGGCAAGGTGTTCTTGGGACTTTGCGAAGTCTTGAGGTGGTGGATGATCTCTTCCCACAATTTACTTTGCTCTTTGGGTGGTCTGTCATTGATCACTTGAGTGAAGCATAAGAAGCTCGTCTACCCGGAGTAGTTTTGTAGTCGTAGAGGGGATTTCGGGAATCGGATTCATGGTTAAACTGATCTTCTAGTGATGATCTCTTTTTTAGTCAACGATCTTCTTTGCACTTTGAAAAACTATCTGTACCGTTTAGTTTGGTCGCTGTAACTAAACTAGAACCTCGACCAAATGGGTTAGATTATAACTGTGACAAGTCACGCGCGAGCCGAGCGAGCGAAGCGAGCGGTGCCGCGGCAGCGGCTGGCAAGCGCTGCATCCGAGTTGGTCGCAGTTACTGGGCATAACAACTATACATATTAGAGTATCGATTAGTATTTTTAAGAAAATTAAAATGGTAATTATTTGGATATCGATTAATCGCTTTTCCCAAGCTACATATACCTATCCTTATGTTCTAATGGATTATGTAGCAACTGCTGTTGTTAAACCAATACGTACGTATATGCACCAAACCGACCGACCAGCCCGATATGGAAATTGAGATTTATTTTACACGATATTGCTTTAAAAATTGCAAATTTAAAGAATGGATGACAGAAAGGATTGACACATTATTTTTCGGGATATTTTTTGTTCAATTTATGTATTTTGTTAATATGGGTATGAAAGAAAACTGGCAAATGGGATTTATTGGATCAGCCACGTTCAGAATGTGTCAAATATGAGCCAGGTCTGAACTGATTTTATTTATAAAAATGGCTTATTCAATCAATACCGATTCATAAAACTTTCTTTGTGGTTGGACTCAAATTAACAATGGTTTGTGTCACTATAGAGACTATAGAGTTCAGACTAGTTATAAGTCAAGATTTCTTTGCACGAGGCAAAGATGTTTCTAGAATAATTCATGAACGCAAAACAATTTAAAAAGAATGGGTGCTGTCGGGGAACCCCCGTCAGGAACGAAGTTTCTTCTCACGTATGACTTAAAACAAAAACATAATTTTATCAACCGCCATCTTGAATTTTTATTTTAACTTCACTATCGGCTTTGGCACCCTCGAAAACTACGAAAACGACACCCAAGACGAAAAATTTGAACATTTTCGCAACCGCCACCTTGGATTTAAAATTTTACATCACTATCGGCTATAACACCCTCGAAAACCAAAAAACACAGCCGTCATCTTGGATTTTAATTTTGACCAAATTCAGCGGAAAATAGCATGACCCTTTTTCCTTACGTGACAATTTCTACCAGTCAACTCCTACCGCAAGCCGCGTTAAAAAAACATTCCAAAAACATTTAATTCAGGCAACAAAGACCCATAACATTAATAGACTATATAGACTATCATATAAACAGGCTCACACTAAAAAAAAACACTAACAACCTCTCAGGGCCTTAAGTCTGCTATTACAATAGTGTCAGAATGGTCTCTTCATTGTGAGTTTTTGACAGATTTGCCATAAAAATACTGTCAAATACTCACAATGGCGAGACCATTCTGACACTATTGTAATAGCAGACTTGAGGCCCAGGAGTATTAATATATTACTAACATAAAAAACAACTTTTGTTCTATGACTTTTAATAAATCATCAGATTTTTTTTTTTTTTAAACGTTTCCCCACACTAGGAATTTCTCCTGTATCGTGGGTGCGTTTACAAACATTTAAACTCACATACACAAACAGCCAGACCCGGAACAACTACTTGTAGGTCATACAAATATTTGTTCCGTGCGAGAATCGAACCCGCGACACGCAGCGCAGCAGTCAATCGCTTAACCACTGCGCCAACCGTGCCGTCAATTTATCAAATATTCATACGAAAATAAAAATGTAAATACATTCAACGCTCTTAATGTCACTCTACGCGTAGTAAAACAAACTGCCGTCTTACGAGCGACGGTGCACAGGAGGCGTAGGTACAACAAAACACAGAATTAGATAGAACGAGGAAATCTTGATGGTTTGATTTTGGTAAAGGTGTCTGCACACAGCCGGCGTGCGTGGCGAGGCGCGGCGTGGCGGGGCGGCGACGCTGCACTGGCGCGGCGGTATCGGTCACACTGCGGGTGCGATCACGTCCGCCGCGCCCATTCGCGCCGACCGTGTCACGACGCGATTCATTCATCAAAAAGATGTTGAGCGATTCAGACGTGGACACGCCCTTGCTCTTATTTGCGCTAGCCAAGAAAAAACAACGTAAACGGAAATTGGTGCATGAAATACCGCCCCGCCGCTTCTGACTTGTATTCCCGCTCGGCGCGGCGGCGGCGTGGCGCGACGGTTACCGTCGCGTCAAGCGGGACGGCTCTGTGTGGCGTCCTCCGTAATATATATTTATACTCGTAAAACGATACGAACAGTAAGTGACATTGGTATTTGCCGGGTTTCTCAGAAAAAAGCTCTCCTATTACAGCAGGCGAAACGGTTAACTGTCAGCCTTATCAAATATATAATATATCACAGCAGTGAAAGCCTAGTGGTGTGACCGTCGGCCTGCCAAGTCATAGGTCTCGAGTTTAAAGCCAAGGCACGCACCTCTGACTTTTCGGATCCATGTACGTATTGTATTATTATCACTTCCTTAAATAACGGTGAAGGAAAACTTTGTGAGGAAACATGCCTGAGAGATATTTCTCAACGGCATGTGTAGCCAAGTCAGAGGCCCATGGGCGACATAAAAACTCTGACACCAGGTTAGTCACTTACCACACGGAAAGAAGAAGAAGCCTATCAAAAGCAAACCGAATTAAACATAATGTAACGTAGCATCTCCCGTATTCCGTATAACTGAGACTTAAACTTACGCGCATATATCGGTCCACTAGCGCCTCCACCCCTTTAAATAAATATTATCTCGTGATTGAGAAGGAATTATGAAAAACGGCTCAATCAGCTGCCTCGGTGTGTCTAGAATGTTTTAATACCTTTTATAAAGTTTCATATTGAGACACGAAGCAACAAAATTCGGTGTAACGAAAAACGGCCAATGTGGCCGTTTTTCTTTAAAAAGAATTTTGTTGCTTCGTATCTCAATATGAAACTTTATAAAAGGTATTAGAACATTCTAGACACACTTACCGAGATCGCTGTCGAGCCTTTATTCATAAATCCTTCTCAGTCACGAGATAATAGCATTTTTTTTAAAGAGTAGTGCTAGTGGACCCAAGACAGCCGTCTTAATCTAAATAAAACTATAGAATAAGATACGCTAGCATCAATGACAACATCCTTTCTGCTCTTGTCACCAACCAGCGGTGTGTTATGCCACAGCTGTCTTAGAACCCAATGGCTTGGCACAAGACGGTGCCGGTGGAAAGAGACCGGACGGAATTACCATATTGCGTTGGAAGATAGGTTGTCCTTTGATGTGGGATGGAACATGTGTCAACACCCTTGCACCATCTATCTCATCTTCCTAGCACGCGGGCTGTGCTGGGGGAACAAGGGTCCACTAGCGCCCCTAGTGGACCCTTGTACGCCCTCTTAACTGGCGAAATTTGGGTGTAGGTACTACAGGTACACTTCTGATTAACCCTTGAAAACAGGCATGATGTTATATTATGTAACAATGCATGTTGTTGAAGCGATCCCATCGAATCGATGCAAGCTCTATCTGTTGGTCTTAAAATAGATCGCTCTGGTAACCCATTTATTTACACAGAGATACCTTCGTATTGTTGGAATTGATTTATAATTGAAATGTATAGGCTATTTGGATGGAACACATTTACTATAGAGATGGGCTGAGTGATTTTCCCGTATCAATGACTGCATGAAAATTACAAAAAAAAAATATCGATGACGGGAACAATGACAAAATCATCACTGATTTTTATTTGAGTATAAGATCGCGTCACTTTAATTGATTATGAGTAATGAAATGATTCGCGGAACGGCTTGTGAAATCATCATTAGTTATTTAGTAGGCATGGGTCGTACTTGTCAGTTAGCGAAATTCTATTTTTCTTAGTCAGCGACATTAATGGCAGTGCATTTTAGGTATTGATTAATAATCATGCAAATCATCAATAAGTCACCATCAGTGATATTTGCTGCAAGATATGACTATTTAGTATTTCATGGCAATCGGGCGTTCTTGCAAGTAAATACCTGGTGTAAAATTTGTAACGAATTAATTAAAATTAAATTATATAAGAGTCCTCGTCTAATGAAGACAATGATTCACGAAATACTAAATGCTAGATAAATAAATAACATTCGCCGCACATTTTACGCGCAAAAGTAAACAACGCAAGTGCAAGTATTGTTGCCGTTCCGTGTTCGCCGCCCAGTATCGGGCATTTTATCGAAACTTGTGAGATTTGTCATTGTGACTTCAGTATCGCACAGTCTCGCAACATAGCAATTCGCACCGCAACGAGCGAGACGGCCCGTCCGAATCACTGAAGTTCGCGGTAATGTTAATTCGAGTAATGATTTAAAAGCATTGATGATTTTGCCGTTGTCATTGCAAGAAGAAATGATTTTAAAATATAGATGATTATAACATGTGACATGATATCGGACTCATCTCTAATGTATTAACACCACGACTTTTCTCCTTGATGGAACAGTTTCTAAACAACACAAACAATTTTACAAACATTATCATGTGGGTATACAACCTCCATCAGATTTTCTCTTACTAGGTATATTAAGCAGTTTTTCTTTAATGTTATCAAGTATTCGCTGCTATTTAGTACGCTTCCTCTCTCCTCTTATTTTTCTGTGCCCGACAGGTTTCATAATCATCTAATTATAAGTTTACCATCTAAGAATACCTACATGTGGAATGCAATAAAAGTATTGAGTATTAAGTATTTTAATAATCATGGGGGGCTGTCAAATAGCCCCCACCAGTGGCGCTTCTCAAATAATAGTCCAGGAAAATTAGGGGTTTCACCTCGGAATGAGAGATAGTCAGCTATAAACTTGTATAAACATTTATTTTGGCACCCTAAAACTTCTCTCAAAACCTACTCATCGTAGGGTGTCCGTGACTACAGATATTCCAAGGTCAAAGGTAAAAAAAAACGATTTTTTACACATTTATTGCAAATATCTCGTTTCCTATGGGTTTTATGCTATTTTTATATATTATAAATATTGTAGACTACAATATTTATAATACATACGAATAGCCTCTACAATGTAGAGGATTAAGTTCTATACAACTTTTGTTTAGACATTTTTTTAAATATCTTGAGCAATTACTCAATTACTCAAATACTTAAATCTTTATTGCATTCCACAATGTATAAGCTTAGGTGGTAAACATAAATTAAGAAACAATCGTGGACCCTGTCGGGCACAGCAAAAGAAACAGGAAATAGAGAAGACGACTTATAATCTAACATAATTTAAAATAATAATAAAAATAAAACATTTGTATTTTAATTGCATTTAAGGGATTTATCATTTAAATATTCGTTAACACTGTAATAGCATTTACTTCTCAATAGGTTTTTTAATTTATTTGTAAAAAGATGTTTTTTTTTTTTTTTTTTTTTCTTATTGATTCGGTTAAGTTATTATATATTTTTATAGACATAACTAGAGGGCCTGTTGAATGGATCTTTAAGCGGGATGTTGGTAGGTTTAGTCGGGTTTTGTATCGGAGTGTGTATCTTGTTTGTATGTCTTCTCGTTTTGTGTAAAAGTCTTGGTGTTTATGAGCAAACTTGCATATTTCTAGTATATAAATACAAGGCAGTGTTAAAATATTTTGGTTAATAAAATGGGCGAGATAGAGGGCAGAGCGCGCGCAGTGTTTGAGTATCATTCGAGGTCAACCTGTAGTTCCGATTAATCTGAACATACTGATTTATAATGTAAACAAATAAATTAATTATAATGATAACATGCCATAACGATTAAATGACCTAGCTAAACTGATAATTTGGTAATAAGAGAAGTTTGTGAGTCTTTCTTAGTTAAGCTAAGTCAGAATGACCGAACGGTAGTTTTCTGTGTGGGAAATCTCTGGTATTGTAGATTTACACACGAGGACGTGTTTCATGCAGGATGGCCGTGTCGGATCTTTCATGAGCATGCACTTAAAATGAGACACAAGCACCTTTGTTTAGCGTTGTGCGGACTCTAGGATTGAGTATGGTATTCGATACTGACCATGGAGCGACAGTGATCGCTTAGACGTGGTCGGGACACATACTAACCTAGGAACTGCTCAGTGTTCCTTTTAAGTTCAGAGTATTAATTAGTACAGTAGTGTTAGTAATTGACTCTGTAACAATAAACTGTGTAGAAGTTAAAGGACCTATTTCTCTCGTTTACCCGTATCCCAATTCTGCGCCCACGACTGTAAATGCTGACACTATGTCACTAAGTATGTTCTGATTACAATCCAAATAGCATAAAACTCATTGGAAAGGAGAGATTTGCAATAAATGTGTAAAAAATCGTTTTTTTTACCTTTGACCTTGGAATATCTGTAGTATCTGTAGTGTTTATGAGTAGGTTTTGAGACAAGTTTTAGGGTGCCAAAATAAAGGTTTATACAAGTTTATAGCTGACTATCTCTCATTCAGAGATACTTGCCCTTATTTGACTAATATTCCTGGAATATAATTACTTCATAATTTTAGGCCAATCAAATTAAAAAGGGACGTTGTACTCCATTAGGAACGAATTTTACTATGAGAGCAAAAACGAAATCGTAAAAAAAGTCTGCTGCTCCATAACATATATTTGCGCTAGCTTTTTCTAAAATAAAAGTAGCCACAGTTACTCCTTAAAACACCAGCTATCTGCCAGTGAAAGTCTCATCAAAATCGGTTCAGCAGCTTCGGAGATAAGCCGGAAAAAACAGAAAAACAATTGTATACTTTCATAAATGCATTTAGTAAAAAACTGTTATTTTGACTTGTAATGTTAAAATAACAGTGAGTGTCACACAGAGTGTCAGTTAGAACAGACACTTCAGTGTTATTTATTTGTATAGATTTATAGATAACTCGATAAAATATAGGTATGGAACAGCAATTTTATTCATGATTTCAGGGTTGGTCTCTTAAAAGCAGAAGTTGATCACAATAATGAATAGGTACTAAAGGGGTCAGTTGAGTTTGCGCTTCAATCCCTTTATCAGCTTTTCAATTAGACCTCGTATGTAAAATCACTACGTTCCCTTTTCCAATTAATCTCCGACCTTATGTAAAGCCCGTACAAGACGTCACTATTTCGCTACGGTCCGTTCGATTCCGCTTGATTAAGAAATGCCTACATGCCTAGCGCTGCATGTGTGAGCGCCGCATTACTCTCACTGAATCTATTGAACTGAAGAAAAAAGGCCTCCATTACGAAGATGGGGTGGTATTCTGAGAACGCTTTGAGTAAGTATCTTTTTTATATTATTTGTGTCGTTTTTTTTTAATGAATTTTGTGAGTTAGGAGGAGTTACATTGAAGTTAAAATTCTTCAATAGTCTATCCTCTTATCACATACCTACTAGCTTTTGCCCGCAGCTCCGCCCGCGTGAATGTCAATTATCGCGTAAATAAATAGCCTATGTCCTTCTCCATATCCCAAATTTCATGACGATCGGTTTAGCGGTTTAGGCGTAACAGACAGACAGACAGAGTTACGTTCACATTTATAATATTATATAACGTCGTATCCTACGAATAGGGGCGTAACTGCATAATAGCTACTTTTCAGGAGACACTTTTTTGTGTTTAATTAAATTAAATATGAAAAAATATGTATTGGTGATTTCTTATAATGTGTATTGGTATTTTAAGGTTCGGCTCGGATTATTTTTAATAAATTATCTTTATATTTTATACGCATTTTGTCCTTTAAATCCCGTTTTTAATTGTTTTGTTGAACTGGTTATATGTGGTATGATGAGCAGAATTGAATTATGCAATAAAAAAAGAAAGCCCCTATGTTCGTTAGGGCACTATTCGTAGGATACGACGATAAATATGCCTGAAATTAATCAATAAAGTCGGAATATTTTGGCCGCCACATTATTCAAGCTATTTTAATCTTCTTAAGAAGCAATGTAGGTACTTGAATAAATCATCTACAGTAGACTGTACCTCTCTATTTCTCTGTCTATTTTCGACTACCTTTTCTTCACTTCTTACCTGTCAAGAAAAGTATCAACATGTTAGCCGCTCTCCATCAAAGGTAAAAACTTTATGTCATTTCAAGGTATATTGTCAGGGCCTTGTTCCTTCCCAGAAAAACAATATCGTCTCTTAAATTCTCTGCATAAATTCAGTTAAGGAATAAACAAAAACTAATCTCTTAACTCTAGCCATAGAATAAGATTGTGTAGAAGCGAGTTCCATCCTATGTACGAACGTGAAACGTCAACGTTACTACATACTTTTTTTTTTATGGGTTTGCTCTTGGCTCTAGTCTAGGTCTGGGTGACAGAGACAAAGTCGATGATGGAGTGAGCTTACCCAGAAGAAGCCTGTTCACTCTCACTTTGAATAGATTAGGGTTGTATGCGTTCGGAAACACAGACGCAGGCAGAGAGTTCCACTCCTTTGCTGTGCGCATTATAAAAGACGTTTGAAAACGCTTAGTGCGAGTTGGTGGAATATCAACTAGGTAGGGTAATTCGAACGATTTCATTTTGTTTGCTATTGCGACAAGCACAATAAGTATCACCCATTGATATGAATAAATTCTTAAAACTATGCTAATATTATTTATTTATTTAACAGTTTATGTACACTTATAAAAACAGACAAGAAGAAAGGAACAGAAAAATACGTACAAAGGTGATGTTAATTTCTAAAGAAATCTCTTCCAGCACCTGCGATACAAAGTAGAAAAAGAGATTTAGACAAGGTGTGTATGAGTAGAAGAAAAATACATAAAATCAAACTATTCATTAATTTTAATATAAACATACAACAAGAGAATATACTTAAATACATACATACTTCTAAAATATATATCACAAAAAATATTTATAATGTAACAATAGTTCATTACTTACCAAGGGCTGTAAAAGAAAGAAAGCCCGAAATTGCAGGTATTTGTGACCGGAGCCGCAGGCGAGGGTTGTAAATATGCGATAGAAGGCTTTCTTTTTTATTGCCCGAGATGAGTACCTACATAATTTTACGTCTTCACCTGGCCACAATACGAGTTTTACTGTACGCGTAGCGTGCGGTAAAACTCACATTATGGCCAGGTCTGACGTAAAAAATAATAAATACATAATATGCAACTGACAAAGTGGAAAGATTCTTTCACTCTTCTTTTAAAAAACTGCAACAGTTTGGCTGTAGCTAATTTCATGTGCGGAACGAATATTTATAAAATCGTTCGAATTTACTGTTAATTTAATCTATATTAACGTTTACGCTTATTCCGCGCGTTCGAAGTAAGTCCACTGAACGCATTCTAAACGCGTATAACTATGTAATTCCATAGTATCAGCGCGTAAGAAACATTCATTCATTCATTCACGTCTTAGGAAGTTTGGTTGAAAAAAAAAAAAGACTCCACATGACCATTTCGTCGATATAGGCGCACACACAAAGGAAAAACGCTTCTATATATTTTTATTCTATACTTGAGCCTAAAGTATTTTCAACGGAGACCTGTCATAAGCATGACAAATGCCTTCAAGTGATGCCACTTGACTAACAGCAGACAGTCTTGAGAAACTGTTACTAGCGCCCTCTACTTGAGATCCATCAATCATAGGAAATTACCACATTTTTTCACTACTTATTCTATCGGATATGTGTGACCTTTCATGCTGGAAGCTACGTAGTTTTGTGTGGTTAGGTATTGGAGACATTTTACTAGAATTTTTGGAAACTTTTTGAAAGCTGTAATGTTTTACCATACTTGTGACGAGAACTTAATCGGCAAAAAAAAATCCATACTCTTACTCCTACACCACACAAGGCCAAATATTGGAGCCAATTTGTGAAGACGGGCTGTTATAGAGATATTACCATACCGTACTGACTTTGTCGTAATGAAACTTTTGTGACACGATGGTAAGAGACCAGGGGCCCAAGTCTGCTATTTTTATAATTTCGACACTCCAACACGATCCCATTGTCATTTTGCTAAAAGTTCGTAATCTGCTAAATTCATAATGATCGATCATTGGTCGGTCAATGGTCTCGTAATAGAATTGTATCACAATGGCATTTTGAACATTTATTCATGCCATTTACATATTATTTATTAGTGTTATAAGCAATCTGAAAAGTAGTAGAAAGGAAGTTGGAAGTTTAGTAGGAAGTTTCATTTGTCATTATGTACGAGATTACCAATTCTTTCAATGGAGTGTCAGTGGCTGACCATTGGAAAGTCATAATGACGCCATTATATTAGTAGATTACCAAACTTGTCAAAATCAACAATTATGAAATCAATGATAGACCATTCTGACATTATTGTAATAGCAGACTTGAGGCCCAGACGGCATGTCTTTATTTCCTTGGAAGGTGGATAGGCCTTTAATGTGGGACGCAACTTGTGTCGATACTCTTGCGCCATCCCCTCTTCCTGGCTCGGCGTGCTGTGCTGGCGCTGCTGCTGTGGCTGCTGAATCCCTCCTACGGAAGGAAAATCCCACCTACGGAACCTTTCATTATGCGTGGTCCATTACGCTCTTGGCCGGTTTTATACATTATCATTTTCGACTTTCACAAAATTACACATTACTGCATTACCTACATAAAATGCATTATAGCATTACTGCGGCCCTATCATAACAGCGCTACAGTATTTATTTTTGAAATATCGCAACATTATGCTCAGGAGCCTTTTTAGCCTCGCACAGGTCTATTTCTATTATGTTTTTGTTGTTGTTTACAATATACATTTTGTTAGTTTAAATGCTCATTTTTAGGGTTCCGTAGTCAACAAGGAACCCTCATAGTTTCGCCTCGTCATCGTCTCGTTTTTCCTGTCTGTCTGTCCGCGGTTTATCTCAAAAACTATTGGTAGGTACTAGAAAGTTGTAACTTGGCATGAGTATACAAAGTGTATACTCATGCCAAGTTACAACTTTCTAGTACTCTTTTCTTTTTCTACAACTTTAATGACGCCAAAAAAGGGCTAAAAGAATTTTTTTTTAAAACAATTATTTAGGGTACCTTCCCTACATGTAAAATGGGAATGATATTTTTTATCGTCCCTCCCATAGTGTGAGATATCGTTGGATAGGTCTTTCAAAAATATTAGGGATTTGGGGAGACCGTTTTTTGATTAAGTAAACCGTTCGTGACTTATCAAGCTTTAAGGGCCAATTTTCGTTAGAGTCAAGTGTACCCCCCTCTACCAACTAAACGGTCATAGTTAGAAATTCAAATGTCACGGCAGTAGTACCTATATATAACGAAGTTTAAAGGAAAACTATCACAGCTAAGTAGGCTTTTCAAGTTTACGAGTAATAGTCGACCAACTTAAATTTGCAGTTGAAAAACATGTTCCCCCATATAATCTGTATAGGAAAGCATGTTTCTTAACTACAATGTTAAGTTTGTTCTTGGGACAAATTTATCCCAACTACGGAACCCTTCATTTTTCTGTTTGTGTTTCCAGTGCGTTCCAAATTTTAAAAAAAAATCTTTTCTTTCTTTCTTTCTTTCAAATAAGATATCTTAAAACTTGCTGAAATCGTACAAAATTAAGTAGGTTTATCTATAGAATGCACCTTTATTTTGTAAGAATTAAGAAACGATTCATTTTTCCTTCTCAGCGGGAACGGAAAAGAAAAAATCTAAAACGGTGAATGGAATCGACTGCTTATCGACTAGTGCTGGTCAACAAAAGGAAATGGATTACTTCGCTCCAGCTCTGAAAGATTGGCTCGAGTACTTTTACAATTAAACTAGTGCTACTCTTTTGAAATCGTTTATTTCTTTCATTATTTACTTTAAACTAGATGCTCCCCGCGTGACTTTTCTAAAATATAAATATGCCTTCGTTACTCCTTATAATATTAGCTATCTGCCAATGAAAGTCCCGTCAAAATCGGTCCAGTCGTTCCAGAGATTAGCTGGAACAAACAACAGACAATTTTTTTTTTTTTTTTTTTCGTTATTTGTTTTAACGTAACACTTTGTGTGGGGTAGGTACCACAGCTAAAAGACGGTTTTTGTTTGTTAAAAATATTTTGCGGCGGCTATGGTGTGATTAGAAAGAAAAGAAAAAGTATTTATTGGGACTCGTACAGGAAGATCACATTTTAAACTAAACACACTCATATGAAAGTAACATTAATAAAAAGTAAAATAACAAACAAAAGTTCATCAAATGAAAACAAAGTCATGTATACGGGGCCAAAAGGCTCCTATCTCAGCATGATGCTGCGACATTTAAAAATACAAATCACAGCGCTGGTATTATTATAGGGCCCGAAGTGATGTCACTGACAGATACAGAAATAAAACGTAAAATAAAATAAAATAAAAATAGATGTGTAATAACATAAAACAAAACAATTTTTAGTAAAAAACCGCGTGTACCCGACGTAACAACAGTTACATATCTTTGATTGACTTAGGTTTTGGTAGCTGTTTCGATGTTTACAATTATTATTATTATTAATTCATTTATTTCAGATCATTAAAATCCATAAAATACATTAAATTAAAATCAATTAGCACAATTATACAACAGACACATTACATAAAATTTAATTAAAATCAATTTCAATCTGTACATTAAATAAAATTAAATAATTTACAATTGAATCAAAATTACATCAAAATTAAATCAAAATTGTGTTAGTATTAGACATATACAAAGTGTTAGTGAGCGCCCAAAACAATGCGCATCCGTTTATTTTGGATAGGGCAATCTGTGCGAGATACAATCATCTGTAGGATGCCGTTGCCACTGCCACGTACACTTTTTGACAAGGAAGCTACCCTTTTGCGCACAATCGCATGGAAGCCGTCCGTTCGCGCCTCCGCAAACATACCAGACGCACTACAATAGCGAGGCAGCCGCATCAGCATCCTGAAATTGTTGTTATATTGGACACGCAGAGCATTAGCAGCCCGCTGAGTGTAATTTACCCACAAACTGCTCGAGTAAAAAGACTGGCAATACGCCTTAAAAAGAGTTAACTTCCCTCGAGCAGCGAGCAAACCTACGCGCAACCATGTTCCCCCTAACTGCCAATGCTCTGCGCTCCCTCTCAATGTCAGCGTCATCCTGCAATTCGTCCGTCACAATCTGCCCCAGATACCTGAATCTGCTCACCACTGCCAGAGCTGCGCCATTAAGCATAACAGTTAGGTTTGTGTTTTCGCGTTTTGAATCTTGAGTGGTAGCTTGGTATAACAACGATCATATTGCCTAAGCTGTCTTCTGTATTGTTACAAAGCAAGAATGCTTTGAGCAGTATAATTACTTAGTAGTTTGAAATTACAATATTTATCAGGCTTACCTAAGTTTGTAGATACAATAATCTAGTTATAGCATAGTTACAAATAAGTAAGTATAACTAGCGACTGGCCCCTGTTTCACACGGATTTTGCAACGATGGAACGCAGTATTCTAGGCGTCAAATTAACAGACCATATTTGCAACACCACACTGCGGTCCAAAACTCAGATTGCTGACGTTGCTCAAAAAACCGCAAAGTTAAGAGCGTTGACACCGGTCCACTAGCGCCACTCCTTAAAAAACATATTATCTCGTGACTGAGAAGGAATTATGAAAAACGGCTCAATCAACTATATCGGTAAGTGTGTCTAGAATTTTCTAATACCTTTTATAAAGTTTCATATTGAGACACGAAGCAACAAAATTCGATCTAAATAAAAACGGCCACATTCTTAAAGATCGTATTATAAATAGTAATGTAGGCAAACAAACTCACAGATACGACCCTAAATCCAGCCACTTATCACAATCACTCACTCACACACACACACCCTTGCACAAAAATACAACACACTCACCCTTACACACAAAACATAACAAACACACACGCACACAAACCACTCAAAGCATGTATGTGTTACCGGCCAAGCCGAGAAAAAATAGGAAGAAATAGGAGCCCCGCGAGGCGGGGCTCCGTCGACCTATCTTAGCGCAAGTGGAGTTTGGCCTAGGCTATACGGCTATACTGGTTTGTCCTATCGCGTGTAGGGAGGGTTTGGCCTAGGACAAACTAGTATGGCCTGAAATCGGGTTTGGCCGGTAACATATGCACTAAATTCCCTTCATTTTAAGTTTTTTACTTACTGTTAATGTCTCAAGAACGGGTTAAGACACTAACTCCTGTAACAAAGGTACCACCTAGCTCAGGAGTCAGGGCTTCAAATTAAAATATAACACCTCTTATGTCCATGAAACCTTTTATTATTATTATTCCTTATTATTCCTCCTGTGCCAACCCTACCAAAATAGGTACAAAATTTTACACGTTCTTTAGAAGCTTTACTTCTGTCCGTACTCTGTGTTAAAAGCGCAACATTCTTCAGCTCCATAATTACGAGATCCCCGAGTATGGCGTAACCTTTCACCTTATTAACTCCCTTTGGGCTTGGCTAATTTGCCTAGCCTCAACAGCCCTTGAGAGACTGGTGACGACGTGCGACGTGACGCGAATTAAAGAACCGAAGAGAACCGAAATGTTTTACGTTACCGAAGCTCATTTAATACCAAAGAGGCTTAAAGCCTTTGATATCTTTCTTTGGATTTTTAAGGTAGGCTATCGATAAATAAAGTTTTATGTTTAGATACGACCTTTTTGTTCATTGCCAGTATTTTTGATTCTGTGTTCTTTTTACAAGATTTTATTTAGTACAGTCGCCGTCAGATATATTGTAGCAGACTAAGGTAGCTGACAAGGTGACCAAATACTTCTGAACAATTTAAAATGTCAATAAGTTCCATACACTACAAGTTACCATTAATATCTGAACATTCATTACTTCATTAATATCTGAGAAAAAATCTATGAATAATTTCTATACACACAACTAACCAAAAATATCTGAACACTTATAACGTCAATTGTATCTACGCAGTCAAACACTGAGCTTACCTAATTCGTTACTGCGTGATATAAAGGACGAACCAAAAACGACTATCGACTTGACAAAACTAAATTAAATTCCAGGTAACACCCTTTTTGAACACCAAATGACTGTTTTAGGTATAAATACGATGAAAAGGGAATAAAAATTGTATAGAAAATCATTTGTGTATAATACGACTGATATTTTATGTTAATGTCAAACTGTTGATAGAAAAAAAAATTTGGTTTTGTAATGAAATTAAAAATTTATGTATTTTTTTTTTTTTTTTACATAAGTAGATAAAGTACTTAAGTAATAAAGTAATTTTGTGTAACCTTTTTCTGCATTTAATACGTCCTGTAACCGTTTTCGCATGGAAGTGTTCCGATATTTTTGGTTAGTTGTGTGTATAGCAATTATTGACAAGCATCTGTTCAGATATTAATGAAGTAATGAATGTTCAGATATTAATGGTAACTTGTAGTGTATGGAACTTATTGACATTTTAAATTGTTCAGAAGTATTTGGTCACCTTGTCTGCTACAATATATCTGACGGCGACTGTACGAAATGGGAATTTATATTATTGTATTAAGTGGTAAGTTTAAAAAAAATGGCTGCAGTATGCAAATTTTAATTTCGCGGTCTTCCCTGGCACATTCGCCTTAAGTTAGTTTAACGTAATTTTTGACGTTCAAAGTGCCTTATAATGTGCCTATTTGGAATAAATGATTTAGTTTTAAATAATAAAAATAAATAGTACATAAATATCGTAACATAAACATACATATTTTTATCATTTTTTTTTTTACTTTTACTTTTGACTTTGAACTTTTTCACCTCTCAGCCGTTGTGAGGCCAGTGACGACGTGTCTCGAATTAAAAGAACTGAACGGAAGCGAACCGTTTTATGTTACCAAAGCTCATTTTATTCCAAAGAGATTTAAAAGGCCTTTCTTTGAATTTTTAAGGTTGTCTAAGCTATCGGTAAATAATGTTTTATGTTTAAATACGACCTTTTTGTTCGTTGACGGTGTTTTTGTCGGTTGATTCTATGTTCATTTTACAAGCTTTTGTTTAGTACGAAATGGGGATCATTATTATTGTATTAAGTGGTAAGTTTACAAAAAAAATCTGCAGTATGCAATGATTCTAGAAAGGTTTATTCCCAGGCGCTCCATAATTTTATTCACGGCGGCTCTAAATTGAAAAAGCAATATAAACAATTTAAGGGTTTTATTATTTAACTAATAAAATTATGGAGCTCTTGGGAACAAATGTATTGAGAGAAATTGTTTGGAAAACAATAGATTTGGAGCTCCTGGGAATAAGCCGTTCTAGCCTTTTTCTAACTTTGTTGGGATCACCTTCCAGTCTTACCGGATGCAGCTGAATACCAGTATTTACGTAGAGCAATTGCCCATCTGACCTCCACAACCCAGTAACTGGGTAACACGATACCCCTTGGTAAGACTTTCGGGTTTTTAACTACCCGTAAGGACTGTCAAAGAAGAAAGAAAAGTTGTTTATACTGCACAAACAAAACGCACTTAACAAAAATAAAATTATAAAATACACACATTCAAGTAGCCAAAAGCCTCTTATTCGAGCAATAAAAGTTTGACAATTTAGTCCATTACTTGATGTCAGGACCAGGGACCAAAGACAATTTACATTGTTACTCTGTGTTGCGTCACTGGCAAAAATGTCAACAAACAAACGATCAAAACAAAAATAAAATGCCGATTACAGAGTGGAAAATAAATACTTTTGTAACAAAAAAAAAAAAAAAACAATGGCAAGAACAATTTAGACGTGCGTCGCATTTGTGCAAAAAAAGGTCGTTGCTCAGCAAAATGCTATGACTTCAGACGAATCTACCATCAAAGCGCTGATTTTCAGCAACTACCTTTCGGAATGACGTAATGACGTCCCCCTGTGTGATATAATAAATCGGGTAAGTAAAATTTTCCACAGAAATAAGTGTGATTCTAGCTGAACATAAGCATGTAGGTACATAACATAAAAATAAAATATATGGATTTATAATAATACGTAACTTTAAAAAAATAATATACCTGTATAAAATAGGAACAGATTATAATTTAATATCGTGCGGCACGTGTAGGGGGTGGGAGGGAGCAGGGAGTCCCGCTTGCCCCCTGGTACCACTTCCACTAAAAGGTAATGCACCATTCCTGAAAAAAAAAACGATTAATGTAACCTAACCTCAAAACACTTTATAGTCGCCTAAAAAGCGCTCAATGTGGCGCAGTCGAGGTAAGGGCGGTCGACGGAGCCCTGTTTGGCAGGGCTCCTACTTCTGAGTGTTTTTTTTTTTTTATCAAACCCGAGTCAGGGTGCCCCAAGTCCGGAGCTGGCTTCGCTCGCTCTTGCATCCAAATTATCATGACAGTGACACATAACATAATTTTTTTTTACGTTCCGTTTTGCCAATTTTTCACGTCATTTTGCACCATAGACAATATGAGGAACAGATTTGGTTGTCAATCGCTCATTTTAACGTTCCTTAAAACTGATTTGAGGTTAGAAATATTTTTCATTAATTTCTCGAAAAATATGCATTACCTTGTAATAACAGTGATAGCGTAATAATCGGGGACCTAAACCCTACTAGCTTTAACCCTTTTATAATAAGTGATTACTTTAAACAATACTATGTATATGTAATGTCAAAGATAGATCTACGAATAACAGCCAAACTTACAGACAAACTAAACTTAAACAAAGTCAAAGTCAAATCATTTATTTCAAACGAAAATAAATACACACCCCATCTTGCATAAAATACGCCTATAATGTTCCCACTGCTGAGATATTAGAGACCTCTGTGAGAGGGAGTGGGCCATAATCTACCACGCGGGCCAGTACGGGTTCGTGAATATCATCCCATCTTATATGTCTACAAATCCGACAAGAGACCAAAGCTACACATACCCGATTTAAAATAAACATTCCTTTCATGGAGTCTTAAGCAAAAAAATCGCTTACTATTAATCACAGGGCCATATAAGCCAAAAAGGTTTTAAGGAACATTCAAAATCTTCTTGGAATCTATAAGGGCTTTGAAACGACAAATCTTAGGGAAAATGGCTGTCGTGTGAAACTTAAGAGGGCCGGGATGAAGCACTCAGATTCAACGAGGACTATTTATAAAGATTACTGAACCAACGTATATCGACTTAAGGCTAAATAAACTGGGAATTCGTTTATAAAAGAACCTTTTTTTATAAGATGTAGATTTTTTGACCTTTTTTGAATAATTTCGACGACCACAAAGTAAACACTAACAACCTTGCAGGATTCTATTACTAACATCACAAACATTGTTGGTAACAGACTAAGACCTCGTTTACGGAGACGCGGGGCATCGCGCGTCGCGTGCGGCGTTGCGTCTCGTGTTTTTTCAGTTTAAAGACAGGTGGCGCGAGCAGCGGCCCACGCAAACACAAACATCAGGCAATGTAAGTAATAGTAATAATAAATAAATAAAAAAATAAAAAATAAAAAACCCTTTAATATTCCTTAATTACAAAAAAATACAAGTTTTAAAGTTCATAATTTAACTAATTAAGGACCCCTCGGCGGGTATAGGCCTCCTCCAAAAATTTCATTTTTTTTTTTTTTTTTTTTTGCTATCACTAGCCATGATTTGCCAGTCAATTCCACTATCTCGTCGTGCCAACGTTCTGCTGGTCTACCTCTTCTTCGCTTTCCGAGTGGGCCTTTCCAAGCGGTTGTTCGAATGGTCCATCTGTCGTCTCCTGATCGCGCCAAATGGTCCGCCCATTTCCACTTCAGTGCTTGAGCGTGTTGAAGAGCATCTATGACTTGTGTCTTCATTCTGATTGTTGTGTTTCGTTGTTTGTCTCTTAGTCTGATGTTTTTTGATGTATTTTACTTTTGGTTGTGTTATTAAAGATCCACGTCTGGCAAGCGTAAGTAAGGCATGGTAGCAGGCAAGAGTTCATGACCTTAACTTTAAGTTTTACAAGTAAGCGTGATTTCATTATTTCTTTGTACTTCCAAAATTTACTCCAAGTTATGTTAATTCTTCGCGTGACTTCTTCCATGTTTCTATTTTTGTTGAAAGATAATTGTTTGCCGAGATATATATAATAGTAATAGTAATAGTCCGTTTATTTGTCAGAATATTGTTACAGAGTTGTTACATACATTTTTAAAAGTTCATAATATTTTGCCGTTTCCAGTGTACATTTTCAGGATTTTGGTTAGATTATTAGATATGACATTGAATAAAATAAAATAGGATAAAATTCAAATTGCAAATTAGTCAAATATTAGGTATGGAAATGTCAAAAATAGAGATAATAAGTATTTAAGTCAACTTTTCATTCATCAGTCGAGTAGTAGCATTTAGTTAAGAGATCATTGAATAATTTACATTTAAATTTCCTAAAGTCAAGAGTTTTAAAACAATCTGGTAGTTTATTATAAACTTTGGTGGCCATACAGAATACATTGTTAGCAAATAGTTGATTATTTCGTCTAGGTACACGAAGCATGTGAAGATGCAGCTGTTTATGAAGATGCGGGGCGTGACGCGGCGCGTGGCCCGCCGCGGCTGTCTCGGCGTTTTACCGTGAACGTAAAATTGCAGGAATAGCTGGCCGCAACGCTGCGTGCGCCGCCGCGATAAACGTCGCGTGGGACGTAGCGGTGCCATCCGCGAGCTTCGCCTGCATTTCAAGCAAACGCGTGTTAAAGCGCTTCTCCGTAAACGTTCTCGTACAACGCCATATGTTTAGCCGGCTCTACACTCGCGGCGCGAACGGCCGCGAAAGCCCGCTACAATAGATGTCGTTCGCGCTTCGCGTTCGCGCTTCGCACCGTTCCCCGATCAGTGTCGATTTTTTGGCCAGCGACAAAGGGTTTGCGGCGCGCGAACGTGAACGCATCCACACTCGCAGTTTTCCGCAGTAGCGTACAAGACAGTGTAGGGAGTGGTATTGCGTGCGTTGTAGAATTGACTTTATAATATTATTGCTATTTAATGTAATTGTAATTGTATTACGCAATGGCAAGTAGTGAGACAGCAGCAGCAGAAATCACTTCGTCGTCCATGATAGTCGCGAACAAGACTGTGAAGCTTTGCGAGTGTGGAGGAACACAGTTCGCGCGAGGATCACAGCGTTATCACGGCGCGAATTCACGGCGCGACGTCACACGCGAGTGTAGAGCCGGGTTTTGAATTTAGTGCGGGTCGCGCCGCCCAAAGCGACGCGCGACGCCCCGCGTCTCCGTAAATGAGGCCTAAGGGCGCTCGCACAATTCTATGCTCGTCAGTCGGCCGATGAAAGCGGCGTTGACGAGCGAGACCGACGCGATCGATTCGCGGCACGTTCCAACGCAAGCGCCGCTGACGTCAGCGTTGCAGTGTGGTGCAATAAAGAACACTATGGATATTCCTACACGCGACCCACATCAGCACAGGACGAATGCAGGCCTAGACTTGCTTTATAATGTATAAAAAACAAATTGCGTTGTTTAATTGTTTTAATCGTAGTAAAATAGCGTAGCCATCTTCATAATCACAAATAAATAATATTATGTACCTAACCTAAGACTATTTAACCGTTCTTGCCGAAAGCAGACGCCTATTTCGGTTTAAAGACATTTATTTCTCAAATAACAAATTACAGTTCACTTAAAAAGAAACTTAACTAAATTAATAATAAGTTGTAGTTTTAGATACGACGTTCAAGCCATCGAAGAAACTGAACACCTTAGATTTGATGATGATGATCTATTGTTTTCTGTCTCATGATATTGAAGGGGAGATTAGAGAGAGGAGTAGGAGTGAGTAACACGTATATCTAGATGTTGTCAATTCTTAAAAAATAACAAAATAGATTTTATTCTGAGCTCTGGCCAAATTGAAGCGGATCCCGCACTGGATGTGTTAAAACCATTAAAAAAAAACCGTTCTTCGACTCAGGGATCCTTTTGCATATTATTAGCGTTAAAGTTGTAATTTTTGATAGAGTCAAGTGTCCCCCCAACCCCTGCCAGCTAAATGGTTGTTTTTCAAATATGCGGTGAGGAAGTTAAAAGGAAAGCTATCACAGCTAAATAGGCTTTACAAGTTACTTATTATTTCTTCACATTAATATACCTGTTTCATTTGAAAGATAACTGAATTTAATTAACGTGAAACTTCTTCTGCCATGTTTAAATTAAGTACTTAATTGACTTACATGTTATATCTTTTTCATATAAGTACTCTTAACGTAAGTAAGGGTTAGTTGAATTAACAGGCTCATAAGAGAACATTTTAGCGGAGAATTTAATATCTAGGTTCTATTCTGTATATACGCACTAATTAGATTAATTTCCAGTTGTCTGGCCTTGCTGATTAAAATTAAATACTTAGTAGATAATGGTGTCGATTCTCTTGTACACCGAACTAAACTAACTAAACTATCTCTAAAATTCCTTACTTTTGGCTATGAGAATCTTAAAGCTATTCTGCAAACAAAATTCTCTAAAAAAAATAAGTTTCACACAACTAAATCGAATTTGACAATCGTGACTCCACGTGGTAGATTTTTTTTTTTTTCTTTTGGCTTTGCAATGTTGTACTTGTTTACCCTACCCCATGATTTTTTTTTAGTGCCGGAGGCGCGTATGTGGGGGAGAATCGACGTATTTTTTATGAAATTTTTCACTTTTTGCATGGAAAAAAAAAAACCTACATGTTGAGTTTTAGGGGTTTAAGAGTTCCTCAAAGGGGGTAGAAAAATTCATTATTTTTGCGATAGGATGCACCATTTTCGAGATAAAAGCATAAGAAAAGAAAAAAATATATACAGTAACTACAGTTTTTGCACCAAAAGTCGAGGGTGTTGGTGTGAATTTTAGTTCATGACAACTAATTTGAATCCACACCTTTTTAATCGCGATTAAAAATAGTCAGATTTAGTTAGAAAATCTAAATTTTAGTTTAAAAGCGTCAAATTCAGAATAGCAAAATTGCCATTTTCACTAAATTATAAACTCAATATGTACCATCTTAGTGCTGTCAAACTAAAATATAGTTAAGTTGTGTCACTTTAGTCAATTTTAAAATAGGAAATCGTCGTTTGACAGGAATAAACTAAATTACCAGTACAGTACCAGTTAATAAAACCAGCTACACCAAATGTTGAAAACTTTATTAGTTTCATTGACAAAATTACATAAAAAAATAAAAACACAATATCAATCATTTTAACTTTGAAAAAATAATGGTTGGTACAGACAGTTACTGCAATTAGCTGACCTTTGCTCTAATGGTTAAGGTTATTTTTACAAAAACATCGTATGACGTTCATATTTTTTATTTTAGTTTTGGGTAGATTCCGTATAGGTATTTAAATAAATTAAGAATTATAAAATTCTATCGATTCGTATTCTAAAAAATCTCAATCATTTATGCAAGGGGGGGCTCAGCTAATTGCAGTAACAATTAATAATTGCAAATTGCAGTGAAAAACAAAATATCAATAATACCTAGCGATTATTTACATTATTCTCAGTGTATTGTATCCTCTTGAATAAATAAAAAATTTACTATGAAAAATAATGGTTGGTACCTCACATACAACACAAAAAAAGCGGCCAAGTGCGTGTCGGACTCGCCCATGAAGGGTTCCGTAGCAGCAATTGCGGTTTACGATTTATGACATATTAAAAAAAAACTACTTACTAGATCTCGTTCAAACCTATTTTCGGTGGAAGTTTACATGGCAATGTACATCATATATTTTTTTTTAGTTTTATCATTCCCTTATTTTAGAAGTTACAGGGGGGGGATACACAGTTTACCACTTTGGAAGTGTCTCTCGCGCAAACTATTCAGTTTAGAAAAAAATGATATTAGAAACCTCAATATCATTTTTGAAGACCTATCCATAGCTACCCCACACGTATGGGTTTGATGAAAAAAAAAGAGTTTCCGTTTAAAGTATGGGGAACCCCCAAAATTTATTGTTTTTTTTATATATTTTTGTGTGAAAATCTTAATGCGGTTCACCGAATACATCTACTTACCAAGTTTCAACAGTATAGTTCTTATAGTTTCGGAAAAAAGTGGCTGTGACATACGGACATACGGACGGACAGACGGACAGACAGTCATGACGAATCCATAAGGGTTCCGTTTTTTACCATTTGGCTACGGAACCCTAAAAACAATCTTTAAAACAAAATTAATACTTTGTGTTGCCTCCACGAGCTCTTCTCACAGCTGGCAGGCGATTAGGCATGCTGTTTATTAAGTTTCTGCAATATTGCGGGATATAGGTATATTCTTCCACTGAAAAATTAAAAAAAAAAAATGCTCACTCCGATATGATATGCAAATATAAATCATGAAATTCCAATACTAGCCATAAAACATTCTAAGATTTCACTGTTCATACCGCGTCATGTTTCGGGTAGACAGGTGTCAAGTGCCATACAAACTAGGGATTGGCCAAGTATTCGTTTTATATTCGGCAGGTTTACCGAACATTCGTACCTATTCGGCCGATTATTCCGAAAAAATGCCGAACATTCTACCGAATAATATTGTATTAAAAATTTGTTTTTTCAAAGTCTGTAACGGACATAGATACACACTTTGTGTTTTATATATATACCTAGATAAAGGCAACCGACATAGCTCGAAGAATTGCCAAACTTAAGTGGTAATGGGCAGGGCACATTGCGTGCAGAACAGATGGCCGTTGGGGCCGAAAGGTTCTGGAGTAGCGACCGCGTACCGGAAAGCCTCCCACAAGGTGCACCGATGACCTTATGGAAGCCGCAGGAATCCGCTGGATGCGGGAAGCACAAAACCGGTCGTGGTGGGGGTGCTTGGGGGAGGCCTATGTCCAGCAGTGGACGTCTTTCGGCTGAAATGATGATGATGATGATATCAATATTTTGCAGATATAGACAATGCAATAACAGTCCGGGCAGACTGGGGGTAGGGATGTCAGCGGACGGAAGGGACGTGCGCTTCAAGAAGGTCGATAAGCACAGGCTTGTTTTTTTTTTAATGCACGATAAAGGCGTGATACGCGATACAAAGACACCGCGTGCCTTTCGGTTCGGAAAACTTTTAACCGAACATTCGGACGATTATTCGTATTCGGTAAAACCCGTATTTAGCCCGTTACTAATACATACGCCACCGCCGCAGTCAGTTCGTTCTGCGGTCGGTCAAGCTCAGGTCAGGGCAGCCCTTACTTTGTGCAACTGACCCTTTGTGATGCTGACAGTGTAAATAAGATATCAAACGCACGCTGATGTTTTTTGTTAGCATTATGCTTGCAGATAGACATGTAGTTAATGCTTTACACTACCACATAGTGTGTTTTTTATTATAATCTGTTTCAAAAATATTTGATGAAAATGTGTGAAAAGGGTCAGAAAACGTACCTGTGGATGTGGCTTGTTCTTGTGACCAACACATCAAGCTACACGAAATTGTTAAATTTCTTCAAACGATTTGATGATGATTAAGTTCAAAATAGAACGAGAAAATTTGACTTGTTCGTCAACTAATTAAAATAATTTTATTGCAAAAATTTGGTCCAAATTTGGACCTATTTCTTGCAATAAAATTATTTTCAGAATTTTTGATTTGTGGCTCTTTTGTATTCAGTAAGCGAAATACCTCGGTAAATGTGTCTAGAATTTTCTAATACCTTTTTATAAAGTTTCATATTGAGATACGAAGCAACAAAATTTATTCTAAAGAAAAACTGCCACATTCCTCTCGATCGCATTTTGTTCCTTCGTGTGACCATTTACATGTCAAGGAGTAGACCGGGGGGCACGATAATGGTTGGGAAGACGTGCCCATAGGATATGAAAGGATTATTAGATATATGATATATGCATCCTTAAAAATAAATAATAGGCTATTAAGTTAGAAATTATTTTGTAATGAGAGCAGTAATGCCTGTTTTCGCTAACACTAGGCGACATCTAAATGAATGCCTAAATAAAAGCGCTCGGTAGGATTTTCAACTTCCGGCACTAATCTGAGAGTTGAAAATCGAACAGCGCTATTTTATTTAGGCGTCCTTTCAGGTGTCACCTGGTGTTTGTATAAATGGGTATAAATGTCTTGGCAACAACATTAGAAGGTAGGTAAACAGGGATCGTTAAATCCTTCCGAGCCTTGCTTACGTCGTAAAAGATTACCTTCGGAGGAGCGATGCATTCCTCCGGGATCTTAGGATAGAAGGGATTTGCTTACGTCACGTAAGTACCTACTGTCTATTCCAAAATTATCAGATAAAAGTGTAAACAAACCTTGTTCAGGTTAAATTCCGATGCAATTTTTTTTTTCTCTCTCTTAAGGCCTGCGCTTGACCTCGATCTCGCCTGACGGAAAGCGATGGATAAGGTCTATGATGGAACGAGCGCGCCCAGAAGATCTCTTGCTTTGAAGGCAGGCGGGTTATATGTGGAAAGGAACACAGACGCTGGCAGAGAGTTCCACACTTTGGCTGTGCGCATAATAAATGAGGAGGAGAAGCGCTGAGTCCGACTGGACGGGATATCAACCAAGTACGCATGGATGTGGGTGAAGAGAGAGCATTTCCCAGCAGAGCATGAAAAAATGTGAGTTCTATTCGCATGCGGTAGAGTTCTAGAGTTCCTTATACTTAAAAAAGAAAAATACTAGCGTTTTTGCCTGAAAAAAGTCGAATAAAAATACACTGAAAAAAAAATGTTTACTTATACATACATGACCAAACTTTCGTCAACATGTAACACAAAAAAGCGACCACATAACTTTATGCAACATGTTTGTAACCAAAACCAAAAGGCTGTTTTGTATTTTATAGGCAAATCACTTTTATTAAATCAAGTTAACTTTTATAAAGTCTTGTCAAACTTTGATTATTCCTGAAATAGCCGAAGTAGTTAGGCTAAATATTTCGTTCAGTCTATGCTCTGCTAACTTGCGTTAGTAGATCTTTTTTCCAAAATTAAAATTTAAAAACTGATTTAGGCGCACAATGATGAGTTCTATAGTTCTTAATACTTTTCCGAAAAAGTTTTGCCGACCTAAATAAACATAACAAAAATATTGAATTATTGTTACTAGAAATCGTCCTGCACTACGTCTGGTAGTCTGGTAATAAAAGAGCAATGGTGGGATCAGGTCGTGAAACTCCTGCGCACACTCTCCGAAGTACAGTCTGTAGAAGACCGACAGACAAGCAACATTGCAACAAAGTTGTGAAGACTAGACACTGATGTTTTGTCGCCTATAACTCTTTTTGCTCTGCTCTGTTGAATGTGTTACTAAAGGGAATTAGTAAAACATTCAAAATTTTTTTTACATACATCGGGGAAGCTCTTGGCCTTCGTCTCACCTGATGGTAAGTGATGATAAGGCTGAAGATGGAACTGGCTATCTTACCTCTAACTGCCGAAACACAACAAATGCTGTTAACATTGTTGTTTTGGCGACAGACTTAGATAAGATGGTGGTAGCTTAGCCAGGCGAACTTAGAACAAGCCCTACCAAAATCAAAAATCAAAATCAATTTTTTTTATTTCACATAAACCTACATGGGCACTTGTGAAACGTCAGAAGCTAGGTGCACGGTTCCACATAGTCGTTTCCTATGGAGAAGAGCCGGCAAGAAACTCCACGGTTACTCTTTTAAAAATAATTGGCTTTACAATATTATCAAATAACAGTGATAATAGGTATGGGAGGACAGTGTAGGCCTTTCTACAATTACCAGGTACTTAACAAAATAGAAAAGTGCCAACAAATCTACACTCTACTAGGCCTACAACGTTCTCACATTCACAAAATAGAAAATAATCTAAGTATATAAAAGATTAATGACATGATTGCAATTACAACTACAGTAACATATCTGTATAAATATCATGTCCACAAAAGCCTCTAATAAAGAATTGAAATTCGATTTGTAGGTAAATAATGTCAAATAATGAAAAGATTATGTGAAGGAAGTATGTAAAAAAAAAAAAAAAACGAAATAAACATCGTTATTTGGGAGCAGTTAATAGACATTTACATAGTTATGTTGTTTATGAGGTACCAGGGAAGCCACCAACCAAACCGAGCAGAAATGTTTGCCCCCGCTAGAAATCGAACCTGTGACCTCTGGATCTGCGACAGGTGGTTTTACCACTAGACCACAGAGGCGGCTAATTGTTAGAATAGCATAATCAGCCTGAAATTTTCCCACTTCTAGGACACAGGCCTCCTCTCTGTGAGAGGGAGTGGGCCATAATCTACTTACCACGCGCGGGTTGGTAGATGTCACGTCTTCGAATTGTTGGTTCTAGGACAGATTCCGGTTTCCTCGCGATGTTTTCCTTCACCGTTTTGAACTTCCTTCACCTTCAGTGGCAAAATGCCTGTCGCAGCAGTTACGACTGGGCCATCACTACTCATTGTTTGAATAATATTATTAAAATGCAATAGGAATGTATCCTGAGTTAAAAAAAAACAAAAGAAAAACTGTTTAGTCCGTCAATTAGATAATAAAAAAATATTACACACATATTTTTTGCATTATCCTATAAATAAAAAATGACTTAGATAAAACACATTAAACTTGGGGAGTGGGGACGGGGGACGTCACAGCTACGTATAAAATCTACTGAGAAGTGACGTCAAGCCACATTTGAACTCAATGTATCGCTGTAATTAATGAATTACGTAAAAAATTAAAAAATACGTGTCCAATATTTTTTTAATAATCTATAATACATGACGGATTTTTTTTTTTTTTATCATCATCCCTATTGCAAAAACATCGACGAAAAAACCGGCCAAATGCGTGTTGGACCACGCACAATTAAGGATTTCGTAGTTGTTATAATATATCTCAAGAACAAACTTAACATTGTAGTTCAAACTGGAAATGTTAGTTGGTCGATTATTACTCGGTAACTTGTAAAGCCTACTTTAGCTGTGATAGTTTTCCTTTTAACTTCGTTATATATACTACTGCTGTGATTTTTTTCACATATCCAAGTACAACCATTTAGCTGACAGGGGGGGACACACTTGACTATAACAAAAAATTGCACTTTAAAGCTTAATATTACGCATACGGATTCCTGAGTGCGCGGCGTGCTGTCCGCGTTTTGAACACTCAATGACAGAATGGATTCCGACGTGGAAACACTGCGAGCTCGCTGCGCGTCCGCGGCGTCTTCGCGGCATGTTCGCCGCGCGCTAGCTGCGAACTCGCGGTGAGCTCGCTGCGCACTCGCCTCGCTTTGGGCTCACTTGCAAAGCGATTGTCGCATTCGTAATGTCACTTTTCATTCGGAAAACCGAAAGGCGCCATCTGTCGGCACACCTACTCGTTCCGGTTCGCCGAACAAAAAGTGTACCACGGCCATACGCTACTGCGTAATTGTTACTGGCATTTCTCACGTTAATAATCTTATTATAATAACTTGTTAAGTACTTAGTCGTCACTTTAGCAGCTGTTTACACGCATCAACTAACTTAATATTAGTTATTACAGTACACAGTACCGAGAAGTACGAATTTTAGTTTCAAAACGTGCTCATAAATTGTAGATAGCGGAATATTCTATTGTTGTTCTAACTCAGTTTAAGTAACATTAACTTAATTAGGCTGTAGGGTAAACCGCGGCTAAACTTCGACAGTAGGAGTTCAAATAATAACGCAATGTACTTAACTTGATTATTAATACATACATTATAACGTTATAATTTAAGTGAAATTGTCGGTGAGCACTGTCACAGTATACTAAAGAAACAGTATTACGTCTTCATAGAAAACGGCCGAAACGACGCGCTTCGAAATCTCAGTGTATACCAGTACGCAACAGCCTCGAGTACGCACGTGGCAGTTGTGCGTAACTGCCGCGCACTCGAGACTGTTGCTTAATTAGGCTGTAGGGTAAACTGCGGCTAAACTCCGACAGTAGGAGTTCAAATAATAACGCAAAGTACTTAACTTGATTATTAATACATACATTATAACGTTATAATTTAAGTGAAATTGTCGGTGAGCACTGTCACAGAATACTAAAGAAACAGTATTACGTCTTCATAGAAAACGGCCGAAACGACGCGCTTCGAAATCTCAGTGTATACCAGTACGCAACAGCCTCGAGTGCGCGGCAGTTACGCACGGACGTGGAAGGTTTATCTACCGAGCGGCCGTAGGTAATTATTTCAAGGTCACTGCCGAAACGTAATACTGTTACATATTTATGCTGTGGCAATGTGTAGTAAATATTTTATAAAACAACAAGCCCGATGGGTTTTGCCGAGAACTTCATCGCTATTTTAGTCCATTTATGGAATGAATTTCAAAAATCATTCCGGAGTGCTCGCCTTCGTTATATTATACATATGTATATACAAGGAACTCTTGTACAAAATTTCATGCTGTCAAACAGTTTCAACATACCAAATACATATAAATAAACTAGTAAGTAATCAAATATAATTACAAAAAAAAAAAAAACATGAAATAAAAAAAACTATCCCAGCAAATCTGTTCTTAGCGATTAGCTAGATTGATCCATGCACGGTGCATTCATAATGCGCTACAGACCACCGACCGTGACGGACAAAACACCGACAGTTATTTAGTTTTAAGACAAGATTTAAAAAAAAAAAAACCCAGTCGCAAAAGTTTTCGCCTTAGAGTTTGCCAAAGAGCGATAGAACGCAGCATTCTGGGTGTAAAAAGACATGACAGAATTCGGAACACCACGGAACACGATGTAGGAAACAAATAGGATTGAGCGGTTCACATCAGCCGCATGCACGATGACCGCTAAGCAAAAGTCTCCACATAATGGGTGCCTGAAGATGGACGGAGCCCAGAAAGAGATGGCGAGATGACCTGGACGCGTACCGCAAGGGCTGTTTCGAGGTAACGCGGGAAAAGAGTTCCTGAAAGGATTGGGGAAGATTTGGGGAGGCCTTTGCCCAGCAGTGGGACATACTGTCCCATACAAAAAAAAACGGAGGGTGTATGATGCGATCTCGACCCTGCCGGCTGTGCGTCACAGTCGCAAGTAGGCCAGGCACATCGGGTAAGTACGAAAACAACGCGTGAAGATTGAACAGAGTACGAGATGTGAAATTCTACCAAAATACCATAGACAGCTTTTATTTTATTTCTGGTCTTGTTTACTTTTACAATTTTTCGTACGAAGATCACAATTCGAATTGATGTCAACTCAAATCTTACAATTGCAAGTAATGCTTGCGAAGGAGGAGGCGGAACGCGTGAGGGAGCGGCAGTCTGTGCGCCCTCACGCCCCTAGTCGCCGCAGGAGACGCCCTGGGCGGCGGGAATCGGTATCCGATTCCAGTCCACCGTAGGTGCGGGCTTACGGACGGCGAGCTATGGGCAGTTCGCCGTCTGGTACGGACCAGGCCCGGGTCGGCGGTGGCGCGATGTGGTCCACGCGCGCCTCAAAGAGATGTCAGCACGCACTGACGGGGTCCGTCAGGAGCGGTGCCTGCCAGGGTTGCGGGTTTGTCCGAAAGGGATACCGTGGCCCTTGCACACAGGCAACTGAAGAAACACGGGTGGGTTTTAGTCAGTAAAAGTCTGACACGCCCTTCCGCTCCGCCCAGAGCGAGAGAAGTTATTTAAAAAATTCCCACCCAAAAAAAAAAGTAGCAGGATGTATGTTGATCTAAATATGATTGCAGCAACGTTCCAAGGCACGGAGAGGTCTCGATATGTAATGGTTGGTCACCCATCTACGTACCGACCGCGCCAAGCGTAGTTTAACCTTCGATCGATCCGTGCGACTGTTATTATTTAGCCACGAGTCCCTTTCGATCATTATAACTAATAGAATATTATACTAAGTTAATTTTAAATTAGTCCTATTTTCACCGACAAAAATCAGTTCCACATAATAGAATGTATGTATCCAGCCTTATGTAGCTCTTGTGGTTTCATAAACTATTTGCAATTGGTGCATAGGTCATGAACGTACTTCGGCTCTATAACAGCTAGATGGGCAAGACTAATTACATTAAGGCTAGGCGCAAACGAACCACCGGCCACAACCACCGGTGGCTGTCGCCTCTTGCTGCGGTGTTGAGTACTGCTATAGCGGGTGGCCGCCGCCGGCCACACGTGTGCGACGAATCCATACAAAATTTATGAAAAAGCACACTGAACAAAATATTTAGCCTAACTACTTCGGCTATTTCAGGAATAATCAAAGTTTGACAAGACTTTATAAAAGTTAACTTGATTTAATAAAAGTGATACACAACAGCCAGCACAGGTTTTGGTTACATGTTGCATAAAGTTATGTGGTCACTTTTTTGTGTTACATGTTGACGAAAGTTTGGTTATGTATAAGTAAACATTTTTTCAGTGCATGTGAACTGCTTGTCACTGGAATACGGGTGGCTATGGCTGGTGGCTCGTTTGCGCCTAGCCTAAAATACAAAGGCCGCAATTAGACTATGCTAACTAGAACTATGCTCACTTCAAAATGACAGTCCCCCAAATCGCCCGCCCTTCACTACTTCCTAGTGCTTTAGCTGGGAAGAAGAAATGGCACAACAAACTCCCCAGCAGCACAGCTGTCTGTTCAGTTAGAGAACTTGATTCTATACAGTAGTGGGTACGCAAAGTAATTAATGTAGGTGCACGACACAACTATACCAAACGCGCGATAGTTTCTAAACTTGCTCACTGCTTGACCGCCACTGACCTATTAGCCTTCCTCGATAAATGGGCTATTCAACACTAAGAGAACTTTTCAATTCGAAGCAGTAGTACCTACCTGAGATTATCGCGTTCAAGCAAACAAACAAACTTTTCAGCTTTATAATATTACGAGCTTTTGTCCGCGGCTTCGCTCGCGTTAATTTCGATTAAAAAAAAAAAACTCTTAACACACTACTAAAGTTTCTATCATATATAAGAACATTATTGTTGATTTTCTCGGGAGCAGTACTTTTTTCGGGATGAAAGGTACCCTATGTCCGTTTCTGTACATCTGACAACGTATACGCAAAATTTCAGGATGAGTATACGCAAAATTTCGGTTCAGTGGTTTAGGCATAAAAAGGTAACAAACAAACTTACTTTCGCATTTATACATAATATTAAGTTAGGATAGTATGATATAACATATAATAATAATAATAAGTGTAGATATAGAATAGATTAATGTTTTATACACAAACTTTTCGAAATAAATTCTCTAAATGATGGTGAAAACTGCATCAAAATCGGCACCCTTCGCGTCCAATCCAAGAGTTTTGGAGGATATTAGTAATCCATTGCTTCATAGGTTTGGAAAATTCGTCAGCTCAACAACATAAATAACGCAATGGACGTGAGTAAACTGTCAAAGTGAAACTCATTGTTTAAATTTCATTTTATGTGTGTGACCTAAGCGGTCACACAGACAGACACGAAAAGCGGCAAGCAAAAATGCAAATTGTTTAATGTTTCAAAACATACGTTTTTAATTAAAAAATAAACTGGTAAAAACTCATAAAAAGAGTATTAAATACAGCACAAATGGCTTCACGGATAGAATTGTAAAATAATATTTTATGCCCACATAAAGAACCTACTGTTGCTTTGGGAGCCCAGTTTTTATTTTGCGTGGACCATCCTTTTATAAGCACGAACGAAGTATTTTTATACTCCGTTTGAAATAAGATTAGACATTCAAATAAACCTTTTCACTTCTCATGCTCTAAAAGTACGCCAATATATAGCCCTACGAAGCGGGACTAAAGTGACCACTTTAGTCTCTAGGGAGTGAAAAGTAATTAGTTTTTAATTTCCTTCATGTTACATAGACAAACTCAAACAGCCAGTAAATATACTATTATCTGTGGAGTGTGGACCATCTTCATTGCGAAAATGTTGAGAGTTTTAGTTCCATGGTTTTTCCGGCAAGAAGGTGGTGCCGTGTATTTTAAATTGTTAATCTGTGACTGGTTTAGAAGAAAAAACTGACCGCGAAAATTTCAGAATTATTGTCGTGTGTAAATTGGAATGTCCAGTGACATTGAAAAGTTTGACGTCGAGCAAAGAGCAAAAGACATAATAGATAATCTTTTGCCGCCAAAATCGCGGAAGATTTACCTAAAAACTTACGAAAGTCTTGTGGACTGGAGGAATAATATTTATTAAATGTTTTTCTACTAAATTGACAATTTTTCTCGCACTCAAAGTGAAAAGTACAGTTTGCACCTCGAGACTAAACGCCAACTTAATATACCCTCGGTTTCATTGACTCCCTCGCACGCTCGGGAATCAAACCACCTCTGGTGTATTAGGGCTTCGTTTAGTCCCTCGATATAAAATATACAATTTTTACAGTCCGTTCAACAAATTTTGACTTCTATTGCGTTGGTAGCATGACAAATTTGGCAGCTGCAATAAACAGTTGGTATTGTAACCACATTTTTGCTTTTAATGCCATCCTCATGCCTACGGAATAGAAGTCAAAATCGGTTGAACGAACTGTAAAAATGTTTATTTAAATATCTAATGTTATTTCAAATGGAGTATAGTAATCTCTAATAATTTATCCCGTCATACATTATCAGCCTATAATGTTCCCACTGCTGGGACACATGCCTCTTCTCTGTGAGAGGGAGTGGACCATGGTCCACCACGCTAACCTAGTGCGGGATGGTGGATGTCACATGGCTTCAATTTTTTTTTGGTTCCAGTACGGTGGCCAGCACATCAAGTTACCACATCATTTCAGCCGAAAGACGTCCACTGCTGGACATAGGCCTCCCCCAAGCACCGCCACCTCGACCGGTTTTGTACTTCCCGCATCCAGCGGATTCCTGCGGCTTTCATAAGGTCATCGGTCCACCTTGTGGGAGGCTTTCCAAAGCTACGTCTTCCGGTATGCGGTCGCCACTCCAGAACCTTTCGGCCCCAAGGGCCATCTGCTCTGTGCGCAATGTGCCCTGCCCATTGACACTTAAGTTTGGCAATTCTTCGAGCTATGTCGGTTACCTTGGTTCTCCTGCGAATCTCTTCATTTCTGATTCGATCACGTAGGGAAACTCCAAGCATAGCCCTCTCCATTGCCCTTTGGGTGACTTTTAGCCTTCTAATAAGGCCCCTTGTGAGCGACCACGTTTCAATGCCATATGTCATCACTGGCAACACGCACTGGTCAAAGACTTTCGTCTTGAGACACTGCGGTATGTGGGACGAGAAAATATTGCGTAGCTTCCCGAACGCTGCCCAGCCAAGTCGGATGCGACGATTGACCACTTTCTCGAAGTTGGACCTACCTAACTGGACAGTTTGTCCTAGGTAAACATACTCATCCACAACTTCGAGTTTAGCGTCTCCGATATTTATGAGCATGGGTGTTACATGGGCATTTGACATGACCTTTGTCTTTTCCATGTTCAAGTTACCACAAACTATCAAATTTTCTCGTTTGATTTTACACTTAATGGTCAATACAGGATAAATGTTTAACTAGTGCGCAAACTGTAACCGTGAATTCAACACATGATTCTAGACCCCCTAGCGAAGAAATTTTTCGCCTGTTATAAAAAAAAAACCAGCTATAGAAAAGTGCGATACGTACGCGGTCAAAATCTACGGCAGAGCTATTTTTTATTTTTTTTAATAACAAGAATAATAATAAGAATTGCGGAAATCTATGTAAAAAAATCTTTAACAATATAGGAAGAAGAGCATGGAAATCTCCTCCAAATACACTGGGTTTGGTTGTGACATTGGACTTTTCGTTTGGTACAGAATGCCCTATATTTGATTACATTCTTCTTTCAACGCGTGTGGGTTCAGGATCATGTACTGAATTCATGGTTACAATTTGCGCACTGGGTAAAAATTTATCCTGTATATTATTTTAAAGTTTACCATCGTTTGGAGAAATTTGACCCTTTCGTGTAGCTTGATATGCTCGCTACTGTACACACGGCTACACATCAAGCTATACATTTCCAGTATAAGCTGATCTCGCATTGTATAGCATTTCCGTTTAATGAGAGGTCAGCTTATTCTGGAACTGTACAGCTTGATGTGTAGCCGTGTGTACATAACGGTTTCCTAGATATGTTTTCCTTTAGCGTTTTGAGAGCAGTGATGATGAAATTAAATAAATATTTTGCCCGTCAGCCTGCGAGGTAATTGCGTGTCACACCTACCAATGGCCATGGCAATGCTTTTCATTTAGACAGTTGAACAACATTCATTGCGCTATTAACGCAGCGTATAACGGTACACTAGCGCTACTCCTTTAAAAAATTGTATCTCGTAGCTGAGAAGGAATTATGAAAAACGGCTCAATTAGGAACCTCGGTAAGTGTGTCTAAAATTTTCTCATACCTTTTATAACGTTTCATATTGAGACACGAAACAACAAAATTCGATCTAAAGAAAAGCGGCCACATTCCTCTATATCGTATTTTGTTGCTTCGTGTCTCAATATAAAACTTTATAAAAGGAATTAGAAAATTCTAGGGCTTGGCTTGACCTACAACGTCCTGCGTGTGCAATAGAACAACGCCTTCAGGATGCTATTACGGCTGCCGTGGCGTTGTAGTGCGTCGAGCATGTTTGCGGAAGCAAACACGGATGGCTTTCGTGCGATTATGCGTAAGAAAGTAGCATCCTCAACGTTTACGTAACAGTCGAAATGGTATCCTGAAAATGATTGTTGCGAGACCAGACTGTCTCATCCAGAGGCACCTGGTGGAGGTGGCTTTAGGTTTAAACTGAAACTCAGAGTTATCTACTAACATTACTAACATAGCAGATAAGCACAAATTGTTACTAACTAATTACTAACAATCTATGGACTGTAACGTCAGATTTTTTTTTTTTTTTTGTATCCAGTGACACGAAGTGAGGGGTGACAGTGGTTGAAGGTGGTAGGGGTTGGGTCCCTGATTAAAACGTTATCACTCTTATAACAGAGAATGTATATTTTTCGAGAAAAATAAAAAAATTGTTTCTAACCTCAAATCAGAAGAGTGTAACGAAACATTAAAATGGGCGATTGACAACCAAATTTGTACCAGTATATTGTCTGTGGTGTAAAATGTTGTTTAAAATCGTTGAAACGGAACGTAAAAAAGAACTGTGTCAGTGTCAATATTGTCATTTGTTTTTACCCACTTTATGGTTAGAATAGGTCGAATCTGTCCCAAAATCGAATCGGGGCACCCCGACTCCACCTAGTCCTTTTGACTGCACCCTAGAGTGTAGTTAAAAATCCGGAGGCGCGGAGGGCGGGCAGCCCCCGCCCGCTGTAACGAAGCATAGGCACCCGTGCGAGCCGTAGCAGCTGAAGCTGAACCCGAAGCTGCGGAGGTGAGCATGGGTGCGTATCCTTTGTTACGTAAGGGCGAAAGGGTTGCACTTCCCGCAGCGCCGGAGACGTGCAGAAGCAACTTTGTTTTGAAAACGAGGTTAGTAAACAAAATTTTGAGGTTAGGTTACAATAATTAGTTTTTTTTTTTTTTTCAAGAACGGTGCGTCCTCGTTTGATACGAGTGGTACCAGGAGGGAGGGGTACCACCCTCCCCCCTCCCCACACCCCTTCCCCTCGTTTTCGTGCCATCGGATAATAAATTTTTACCAATTCTAGACACTTACCGAGGTTCTTTATTCAGCCGTTTTTCATAATTCCTTCTCAGTCACGAGATAATATTTTTTTAAAGGAGTGGCGCTAGTGGACCGTTGTACACGCTGTTAACTCTGTCGAATGGACACATTTTTCAAAGATATAAAGCTCTGGAGCACCGTAAAAAGCTGAAATGGAAATGGGCTGGCCACATAGGTCGGATGGAGGTCAACAAATGGACTAAGAAAGTAACGAACTGGACAGGATTAGCCATACCTTCGGACTTTCGGATATTGATGGACAGTGTGTTGTTACGCAATTAAGCTGCTTTCAGACTACGCTATAATATAATAGCATATAGTATATAGCTCATAGCACAACAATATCGTGCACCATACATTCCAATAATATATAGTACAGTACAGTGTGAACATGTCCATACCAATGTATGGTGCGCGATATTGTTGTGCTATGAGCTTTATATGCTATTATATTATAGCGTAGTCTGAAAGCAGCTTAAGGGTACTGGTGCCATATTATGACGTTTTAATGCCATCATGATACCAGTGCAAGAGAGAGATGGAGCTATACATGACCGCTAGCACCATCCCTGTTTCGGTCTAGAATCATAATGGCATTTGTACTTCATAATAAGACCCCTGGTATATTTACTTTGTGCCGTCAGCTTTGCCCTGCTGAACCTAAGAAATATGCCTATACTATAAACGAGTGTCGAATGTCGAACCGTAGACCGTTTTGTTTTTTATCTGCCTTGAAAGTAGAAAAAACAAAAAAAAAGTCATATAGATAACCAGAGAGTTCCGATAAAATTCGTTGTCATGTTTTTATTGATCTTGTAAAAGGGTCAAGGGTTCAAAACGAAAGTTGGACCACTAAACTTGTAAGTATATCTTAGACAAATCCTTTTATATAAATACCCTCTTGACCCACAATCGGAAAGAGTCAAATCTGATTACAAGAATTCCGAGTTCAATGTTAAAAAGTATTATGTAGGGCAGACAATAAAGGAAATAATGAAGTTTTGGTTGTAACAGAAAACTTGTAAATGGTCCTCTTAACCTTGATCGGGAGTGGTTAGGTAGTCGTCAAAATGTGAACTCCAGGGTCATATTTTATTGAAAATTAGACCTTCATCATTCGTCCACTGCTGGACATAGGCCTCCCCAAGCACCGCCACTTGGACCGGTTCTGTGCTTCCCGAATCCAGCGGATTCCTGCGGCCTTCACAAGGTCAGCGGTCACCACTCCAGAACCTTTTGGTCCCAACGGCCATCTGTTCTGCGAGCAATGTGCCCTGCCCATTGCCACTTAAGTTTGGTAATTCTTCGAGCAATGTCGGTTACCTTGGTTCTCCTGCGGATCTCTTCATTTCTAATTCGATCACGTAGGGAAACTCCAAGCATAGCCCTCTTTATCGCCCTTTGGGTGACTTTTAGCCTTCTAATAAGGCCCATTATGAGCGACCACGTTTCAGTGCCATAGGTCATCACTGGCAACACGCACTGGTTAAAGACTTTCGTCTTGAGACACTGCGGTATGTGAGATGAGAAGATATTATGTAGCATCTCGAACGCTGCCCAGCCGCGTCGAATTCGACGATTGACCTCTTTCTCGAAGTTGGACCTACCTAACTGGACAGTTTGTCCTAGGTAAACTTACTCGTCCACAACTTCGAGTATAGAAGAATACCCACTTTCATGAATATCTCCGATATTCATGAAAGTGGGTATTACATGGGCATTTGACATGGCCTTTGTCTTGTCAATGTTCATTCTAAGACCCACTCTTTCGGAAGCTCTACTGAGGTCATCGAGCATTGTACTGAGGTCTTCCATAGTCTCAGCCATCACAACTATATACATCGTCGGCTACTCGAAGGTGAGTGATGTACTCGCCATTGATGTTGCCAGTCTAATCAGTCAATCCTTTCCAGTCCAGAAAGACCTTCAGAGAGTCCTTGAAGACATCCTCCAGTGCAGCGGTGAACAGTTTTGGAGAGATAACATCTCCCTGTCTCACACCTCGCTGCAGAAGGATAGGTTTCCAGGTCTGGTCAGGTCTGGTCTGGTCTGAGTCGTACTGACATAGTGGAGTTTTTGTAGCCGTATTACGATCGAATCGATGACTTTCTCATAGTCCACAAACGCTAAGCAGAGAGGCAGGTTATACTACTCGGTCTTCTGTATAACCTGCCGCAGCGAATAAAGCCTCCTTAATAATTATAGGCCCATCTCACTTCTGAGCCGAGTCTACAAGCTGTTTTCAAGAGATGTCACGAACCGACTCGCGCGCAAGTTTGAAGACTTCCAGCTGGATTCCGTAAAGGCTATCAATAATTCTTTGATTAACTGTTGTTAGCACCGTCAACATCCAGACATCTCGAATATCCTAAAAAGTTCCTGCCCAACATCAACACCAAAATATTGTGTTTATCATCTGTGAAATAATGAAAGGCTTTGACAGCCTCCATCTTTATCGCGCGACGAGGCAAAGGAGTCTCGTCTCACAGCCTTATTGAAGAAAGTCGCTACTCGTTAGCATATCGGAGGAGAATTGTATGAGACTGAAGCTCTAGTTAGTAATTGCAATAAGGCGACGAACAAACTATCGTATTTACAGGGTTTTTAGGGTTCCGTAGTCAACAAGGAACCCTTATAGTTTCGCCACGTCCGTCTGTTTGTCTGTCTGTCTGTCCGCTGCTTAGCTCAGAGACTGTTAGTACTAGAAAGCTGTAATTTGGTATGCGTATACATATTAATAACGCCGACAATAGTGGTAAAATAAAATCTTCAAATATATTTTTATTTAGGGTACCCCTACACGTATAGTGGGGATGATATATATATTTTTTTTAATGGTAGAGTTTGGCGAAATCTGAATATCTGATATGTACGACAAAGATCGACAAAGAAATCATAAGCATGAACACAATTTCAGAGAAAACTTGGTCAACATTTTGATTTTATTTAAGGCGCTATGATCCAACTCTTGAGCCGACTAAAGTAGGCTCGCGAAGTTGCGAGTGGTTGCCTCGCGCACTTGTTGGGTATTTAAATATAGTAATTATTTTAATCATTTTAATTAATTATGCTAAACAATCTTACCACCTTTTTATTTATATAAAAATAAGAAAAACACGTCTGTTTTGTAGCTATGAATGAGATTGATTAAACATTACGAAAAGGGGTAACTATAGGATTTTTTTTCTTTCTAGTCATATAATTAAAACCGATTGTATGTCCGCCAAATCCTTAAATAAGATTTTTTTGCTGAATTTTATAACGCTGTTTTTTTATATTTTCCATAGGCTCAAAAAACTAGTAAGCGTGGACTCTATCGGGTCATACCGCCTTAAGAGCGTTCATCACGCGCGGGCTGGAAACGTCGCATTTGTAGAGGTTTTTCGTGATTATTTTATTAAATTGAAATCAAAGTATATTTTTTTTTTTTACTTCCATGAATAAAATAATTATAAAATAAAACGATCTACGTTGTATTTTATAATTATTTTTAACATTTACTTTGAAGTAAACTAGCTTTTGCCCGCGGCTTCGCTCGCATTAATTTCGATTTAAAAAAAACTCTTAACACACTACTAAAGTTTCTACAATAATATAATTCGAAAGACACGTGGCATCATCTATTATCATAAGAACGATATTTGTTGTTTTCATCGGGAACAGTACTTTTTTCGGGATAAAAGGTACCCTGTGTCCGTTTCTGTACACCAGACAACATATAATTATGCTCGGTTCAGTGGTTTCGGCGTGAAAAGGTAACAAACAAACTTACTTTCGCATTTATAATATTAGTTAGTATACAAAAATTTAGTAATCCATACTAATATTCTAAATGTGAAAGTAACTCTGTCTGTCTGTCTGTCTATCTGTCTGTCTGTCTGTCTGTATGTTACGTTTTCACGCCTAAACCGCTGAATCGAGCGTCATGAAATTTGGCAGAGATATAGCCTGGGATATGGAGAAGGACATAGGCTACTTTTTTTACGCGATAACCGACATCTACGCGGGCGGAGCCGCGGGCAAAAGCTAGTAATTAATAATTGACAATTAACAATTGATAATTGATTAATATTAAATGATTGACAATTTGTCAATTTTTATGACTAAATATCAAAATAACTGTTAAAAAATAGCATACATACTTATAAATACCAAAAATTTAGAGCTGGCTGAAAAAAAAATTGAACTTTGATTTAAATTTAGCAAAATAATCACGAAAATCTTTAGATATGCGTCATTGCCAGCCCGCGACGGATGAATGCTCTTAATACTGTTCCATTTAAGAATTTTTCTGGTACCTAGATAGCTAATATTAGGGCACAAGTTAAAGGCCATTATTAAAACGAAGTTCCTTATCGGTCGTTGTTCTCTGCGCACTTGGCGAATGAAAGCTAGACCGAAAAGTATAACAATTTCACTGTCACGACACTAGTTTTTAGATTTCCGTAGTCAACAAGGAACTTTTTGGTTAAGTGCACTGCAAGTTACCACCCCTACCTGGTTGATATTCCACCAACTCGCACTAAGCGTTTTCAAACGTCTTTTATAATGCGCGCAGCAAAGGAGTGGAACTCTCTGCCTGCGTCTGTGTTTCCGAACGCATACAACCCTAATCTATTCAAAGTGAGAGTGAACAGGCTTCTTCTGGGTAAGCTCACTCCATCGTGGACTTTCTGTCTGTGTGTTTTTTTTTTTTCTTTGTTTTCTTTCTGTCATCCAGACCTAGACTAAAGTCAAGAGCAAACTCATAGTAGAATAAAAAAAATAAAAAAAAGTGAAAATCTTCGAACATTTTAAAATGTTAAATAATCTATACAAATAAATAAGAAACCGACCAAGTGCGTGTCGGATCACGCACAATGAAGGGTTCCGTAGTTGGGGTGAATTTATCCCCAGAACAAACATGTGAAGAATATTCTAATTTTAATAGGATGGTATTTAAAAGTACTTCAATTTTATTTAAAAGTACTCCCATTTCATTTACCTAATTTTGCCTGTGTTCCACCAAATATACTGAATGTGCACCAAAATATAACCTAACCTAACCTTTAATATTTGGTGCACGATCAGTATTTTTCGGGGAAGAATAAAATTTTAGAAATGCATACATAGATGTACCTTAAGATTTTTGGTGAACACAAAAATATTATCCATTTTAATATCAAGCAAAATTACATTGTAAGCCGGAATCGTATCGTACCTAATGCCCCCTAAATTACAACTCCAATATGCTTGTAATTACAAAAGTCCCATTGTTATCTTTAATTATAATTACAGACCGCTATATATCACCATTTGGATAATAAGTTGTCTTTGTAATCACCAAACCCCAAGTGTCAAAAGGGATTTAAGAATGAATGGTTATTATTAATTTTGTTATTATTTGCTTTCAACGTTATTGTACACAAGGCTACATATCAAGCTATATTTCCAGTATAAGGTGACTTCTCATAGTATGGAAATCCTATACAATGCGAGATCAGCTTATACTGGAATTTTTTAGCTGGATGTGAAGGCGTGTGTACCTATGATACAAAAAAAAAAAAAAAACAATAGAAAGAAAAAAATGTTTATTTGCGGTAAAAATGACATAAAAAAAAAACAAGTTACCTCAAATTGTCATTATCCTCCATTAAATTGGAAATAATTAATTTTGAAACAAATATATTGTAAAGCTGAGAATTAATTTTAAGAACTACATTATAAAATCTGCCTAGCCTTTTCCCAACTGTGTTGGGGTCGGCTTCCAGTCTAACCGGATCCAGCTGAATACCAGTATTTTACATGGAGCGACTGCCTATCTGACCTCCACAACCCAGTAACTGGATAAAACGATACCCCTTGGTAAGACTGGCTGTCAGACTTTTGGGCTTCTGACGACCCGTAACGACTGTCAAAGATCCACGAATGACATAAGAACTAAATAATGAATTTAAGAATTACATTATAGTCGACATCGGCTTTGCTTGCCATATATTAAAAATAGAATAGAAGAATTACATTATGTTTGACGAAAACACGAGTCTATAGAATTTTCTCGACAGATTTTTTTTGACAAAGTTGGAGGTACCAAACCGAAGAATAAACTGCTAGTATTACAAAAATACTTCCAATTATGTCATGAATAGCGTTGAAAATTGCGAAAGATACATTTCACCGTCCCCGGGTAAAATTGTTATGTGATAATATATATCGTAATGTTGCTTTACAGTTTAAGATTATGCCTTTAATTTAGGGTAAATTTAATTTCTTTAGTAACAAAATTTCTATGAAAGTTATATTAGTCAATATATTATACAATTATTTTGTGATAAATTACCTTTTTTTGGTATTTCAACAATACCGCTATGTCTAGATGTTAATGAGATATTCACGAAAAACTGTATTTTTTTTTTTTTTTCGAAACCTGTTAAGACGGTTAACACATTAGGTGGTGATCAGAGCTACTGCGTGCCTTTAAAATGGTGGGGACATTTTGAACAACTATTGTAAAATTTTGCGTAAAATTGATCTTTTAGCATTTATTTCAATATGATGCAGCATTTAATGTTATTATTTGAGTTATTTAATCCATTGTAAATACTTTTCAGTTATTAAAAGTTTTATAACGATATTGGCTTTAAATTCCAAAGTTACAGTACTTTTAGTATGCACGCTTCATAAAAGTTGATCATAAAACAAAAAACGGGGCAGTCTGGGGACTGCTGATAGAAGTGAAAACTAAATACATATATACTGTGGCATTTTAGTCGTCTTACAAAAGAAGTCCACTCAATGTATCCGACATAAAATACCTCTAGGCGTGATTAAAAATTTGTTACCATTAATTAAAATAATAGGTGCAAAGAAAAATAAATAATGCATTAGAATTATGAACATTCTGTTTATAATGTTTACGTATTAAACGGTACAATATACCTACCCAGCGCACGAGCGAGTAGATCATTCCATCGCTGGCTTACCCAATCAAGCACAGTCCACGTTGACTGTCATCCAATGAGAAGTTCTAACGCTATGCGGCGCGTGCCACGCCCCCACCCCTTTCACAAAAAAATAGGTGAAGGTCACTCTCACAGTGTCTCAGTTGCGTCCGAATATCGGAAGTGTAAGTGTGCGCGCGCGCGCTACCGGTTATCGACCATTGTTCGCGATCGCTAGAGAGATTAGGTACCTACCTACTTCACAATGAGTGATATGAACTATCAATTCTCGAATATCGAGTACCTGCACATGGTCCTCCTGTACGCAATAATGGATTATTTTGAACGACACCCGCGCACAAGCTTAACTAACTACTTGCATGTGTAAACAAAAAGTGATCATTTGTAAATACGTAATTAGTGTAAATAATTCAGTTGATTCCAATTTTTTAAATACGCCGGAAACAATTTACGTACTGCCAGTTTCATTAACTATCTTTTGTTTTGTTATTTGCCCAGGTTAGAGATCGAAATTCTGGATTTTTAACGTACGTAGGTACCCGAGTCAAATTTCTATCTGTCGAACGAAAACAAATTTATCAGTTATTGAAATCGGCCGTATGTTTGTAACTTAAATCGTACCTCTTTTAATAATCTGCACTTAGTATGTACCTACTCGTATCTATCTTACACAACTTAGTTTGGGTTAAATATCCTAACAAACTACTACATACATACCGAGAACATTAAGGTTGCAATAGTAAGAAACACATTTTTACACTAGGGTGAATGAACTCTGATAAACATGTGGCCGCTCCATTCCGCGCGACATTGAAACGCTAAAACGCTCGTGGCTACTTTGGTGTCACTTTTTTGTTATGGCTCTGACCGCGCGCTCGTAACAGGGTGTTTCAAATTGCGTCATGCGTCATACTTATTTAGTACTCTTAAATTTTTTGAATTATTCAAATGGTTTTTATTTTGTTATTTTTTGTTATGAATGATTAGTAGTCATTGGATACATGAAGTGGGCTGCCGTTGTAAGACGGTTAAAATGCCACGGTGTATACACAGTATACATATAGCTCATGGAAAGCGTTCGGTGACGATGATGCGAGTTCCATGATTTTTGTTCACCCAAAAGTACACATACATACACAGTATACATATAGCTCATGGAAAGCGTTCGGTGACGATGACGCGAGTTCCATGATTTTTGTTCACCCAAAAGTACACATACATACACAGTATACATATAGCTCATGGAAAGCGTTCGGTGACGATGACGCGAGTTCCATGATTTTTGTTCACCCAAAAGTACACATACATACACAGTATACATATAGCTCATGGAAAGCGTTCGGTGACGATGACGCGAGTACCATGATTTTTGTTCACCCAAAGTACACATACATACACAGTATACATATAGCTCATGGAAAGCGTTCGGTGACGATGACGCGAGTTCCATGATTTTTGTTCACCCAAAAGTACACATACATACACAGTATACATATAGCTCATGGAAAGCGTTCGGTGACGATGACGCGAGTTCCATGATTTTTGTTCACCCAAAAAGTGCTAAACGCGCATAAAGAAATTTTCACTTCAAAAATTGCTGCCATTCAAAGGAGGTTGGTGTAGAAATATTTTATTGATAAAACAGACCAAACTACCACCACTTTAAGTTTGTACAGTCCGAAACCAGACACATTGTGTAGATATTAATTAAGTACTAAGGGTAACAATAGCCTCGGACTTACATAGTCGCCCTACAATAAATAAATGAATCTGAATCTGAATCCAGCATTTTCAGAAGTAAAAATTATAATAAATTAAATTAATAATTAATAAATTATGGCTATATACTTTTTGCCATAATTACCACACTGCTCGAATCAAGTTAAGGTGACGCTGTTCAGAGCCTATTGTCAGTTGTTATACACCAGCCAACTTTGGTACTGGTACACGAAGAGTGCGTATAACAATCTTCATGTACAGTATAATATTGCTTACCGGGCTATGATGAAATTGCCCTGGCGGTGTAGTGCGACTGACATGTTCGCCGAGAGCAGCGTTGCTGGCTTTTCCGCGCTGCTTAGTAAGCTCAGAGTATCATTCTACACAAGGGTAACCCTGAGTAGGCTTTTTAAGCTGTGCACCATGTCGTCCATCTTGCAAGAGAGGTAAAAGACTTATAATAATTGTGTTATTATGTTGATGTCTGTATGTTATGTTATGGGTTTAATAATTGCCTGAAATAAATTATAATTATTTTAATTTAAACTTAGGATTAAGAACAAATAAATGAAAGAAAATTTAAAATTCATATAAAATGTATACTTTGTAAACAAGCATATTACAAATTAGAGGATTATATCCAAGATAAGAATGCTTGGAAACATGCTGGTCCTGCTCCATAGGACAATTTAGAGTCTAGACAAAATCAAATTGGTTGCAAATTTAACTGTATAATTTATAATTTTTATGATATTAATTTTATTTTCTGTTATTAATATAAATTTAACTCACACACTGACTTATTATATGGTGAATTTATTTTTATTTTTTTGGGAAATCTTATACAATGTTTGTAAATATGTGAGCACCATGTACCTATCGCATTTATTATTGTTTCTGTTATTACTTCACTTTTCAGTCTTTTTACAAATTTTGGTAAGTAATTTTTTTTTATTTTTTTTTATTCTAGGTACATCGTCTTCACCTATAAATATTAATTAATGTATATAAACTATTGTTAACATTTTAAAAGAGTAAATATGGAGTTTCTTGCCCATTCTTCTCCATACATAACTACATTTTGGAAGGCGCAACTAGAATCAATTAACTATTCATGTAATTTTTGACGTTCAAAAGTGCATCTTCGTGCCTATTTGAAATAAATGATTTGACTTTGACTTTGACTTAATATAAAGAAAAATAAAATTACAAGACGAACAATATTGCAATTTTGCCCACTTACTTAAGACATGAACAATTTAAAATGAAATAAAAAATATATCGTAAAAGAAAGTATAGCTCCAAAAATCAAGTTTAGGTACACATTCAAAACAACAAAAATACAATATCATTTTTGATTACAAGCATTTTTTCTTATAATTTAATTCTGTTTCTGTGTAAAATCACAGAAACAGAATTGCCTCAAACAAAGAGCCTATTAAATATTATTATTAGCAATCCAATCAAAATTTACTTAACTCTGAAAGCTCTCTCCTCTATTTTAAAATATACACGCTTAATTTTTGTCTTCTTGAAATCTGAAAAGGAGATATTAAACTCATTATTATGAAAATCTATTACTATGGGACAAAACCTGGCATTGAGATCGTGAATGTGGTTTTTTTTTTTTTTTTCGCAGTTCCAGCCAAAGTAACATCCGCTGTTCCATACATTTTATTGATTATGTGATGACAAATGTATGGAAAAAAGTTATTTTCTCTTGGTCATATAGTAGAAGTTGTTTATATGTACTCGTAATGATAAGTAAAATCATCCAGTTTACAACAAACAAAAAATAATTTTGCAGATCTTGCAATTCATAATAGGGATGTGTCCTGGGTAAAAAAAAAAGAAAATCTGTTTAGTCCGTCAATCAGATAATAAAAAATTATTAGACACGTACTTTTTGCTTTATCATATTAATAAAAAAATACTAAGATAAAACACATTAAACGTGGGGGCTTGTTACGTCACAGCTACGTATAAAATCTACTGAGAAGTGACGTCATGCCACATTTGAACTCAGTGTATCGCCGTAATATTTTGAATACGTAAAAAAAGAAAAAATACGTGTCCAATATATTTTTAATAATTTACATGACGGACAAAAAATATTTTTTTAGTCATCATCCCTGTTAAAATGATCAATAGTTTCATTTTATCATTATACAAGATTTATCTTGCAATAAGCTGGCAGTTTTTCCTCAATATATAATTAATGGACCACAAAATTACATCCAAAAACCTAAAAAAAAAACAGTATATTTTGATTATTTATTTGCTCAAACCTCAACGAAAAGGCCCGAACAGCTTTGAAGAAAACAATAATTATTCTCCAAAATTGTATTCCGAACGAATTATTTGTTTGTTTTCCTGCTTTTTATTTCAAAATTAATAAAACATTTTCGGGCTCATTTGTACCGAATTTTATTGGTATTCTTGTCATAAATCTATCTATATATATAAAACACAAAGTATATAAATCTACCTATGTCCAAAATAGACTTTGAAACTACTCAACGAATTCTGAAAATTCTTTTTTGCATTTGATTCATTTGAATTCTTGAGGAAGGTTATAGGCTATTTAATATCTCGCTACGACTCTTAGGAGCCGGGCAAAAAGAAAAAAAAGTCAGAAAGAACATACAATTTTAGCGTAGTAGCACACGCCGTGTATCCGCTAGTATATAAAACACCGGTAATGGTTAGACAAATGAATTAATAGTTATTTATGCAACTATTGTATAATAAGGGGTATTAAAACACGAATGTGGGTTTATCACATGAGTGTTTTAATACTTAATTATGTACAGTTGCATACAAGACTTTATCTGCACCCATGTTATCCACTCTTTGATATTTTCCAATTCATGAAATCTTGGTACGCCTTTTCATATTGTTTTCTCGACTTTTCTGGTAATAATTGGTTAGAAATGTCCTTTGCTGCATTAGAAATATATGATGGTGTGCTATCTAAGCTTGTATCACTCATTTTTGTAAACAACAAACTTATAATTTTTTGCAATACTAATATCGAACAAAATGGCCGGATGCGACGTAAACTCGAATAACCTATAAGGTTTATTTTTTTAAATTACGGCGCTGTGGTAGTAAAACGCGCCTGTTTGATGAGTAAGGAAGGGATCGAAAACGCAAAGGAGTTGCATAATAAAATTTAGTACAACATTATAACACTCGTTTGGATGATATTATGGTTACTATGACACCGGTTGTTTTAATGTTAGGATTTATAGCATGGGTGTAGATAAATATTTTAATTTTATTTGCGGAAGAATCTTTAGATTCTTTCAATTTATTATTGTTATTAGAAAGTCAATCTGCCAAGCATTTTTACCAACTATGTTAGGGTCAGCTTCCAGTCTAACCGGATGAAGCTGAATACCAGTATTTTATACGGAGCGACTAGGTACCTATCTGACCTCCACAACCCAGTTACTGGATAGCACAATTCTCCTTGGTAAGACTGGTTGTCAGACTTTCGGGCTTCTGACGACCCGTGACAACTGACAAAGATCTACAAATGACAGCCGAGACCAACGGCTTGGCGTTCGATCGAACCGTGTGGCTGTTATTATTTAGCCAAAAGCCCCGTTGTTATTAGAAAGTATCAACTTAATAATTAAGTTCAAATAAGATATTACTTAACTTAGAATTCTGAATTCAAGTATTTTTGGGTATAACCTACTTAAAAGTTTTAAATTTATAATGAAGTGTTGATTTTCTTCAACAAATAATTTCTCAGTATTTTCTTGGTATTATTGTTTAGTAACTTATTGTTTAATTATTGGTAGGTTAATCAAAAGAGAAGTTTGAACAACTGGTTTGTTTTGTAACCTTAAAATAGCCGAAGAATTGATAAAGTTTGTGGTTTGTCCAGGATGTCAAAATGTTTGAAAAGTAGCCGAGAATATTCTTCCCACAATATATTTTCGACACTCATTCTTACAAATAAGACTCTTTTCTCATTATGTTGACTAAATGTTTTGCATAGGGGTACCAACTGAGGGGGTACCTTGATTATAATGGCGACACTGATATGATGGCTTATGATATTTTCACAGTTTTATAAATTTCCGTTAATATTGACTGCTAAATGTATTTACGCAAACAAGCTTATTACGAACTAGCTTTTGACCGCGGCTCCGCCCGCGCAGATGTCGGTTATCGCGTAAAAAAGTAGCTTATGTCCGTCTCCATATCCCAGGCTATATCTCTGCCAAATTTCATGACGATCGGTTCAGCGGTTTAGGCGTGAAAACGTAACATACAAAATCAAATTCAAATATTTTATTTCACATAAACCTACATGGGCACTTATGAAACGTCAGAAGCTAGGTGCACGGTTCCAATTAGTCGTTTCCTATGGAGAAGAGCCGGCAAGAAACTCCACGGTTACTCTTTTAAAAATAATTGGCTTTACAATATTATAAAATAACAGTGTTAATGGGTATGGGAGGACAGTGTAGGCCTTTCAACAATTACCAGGTACTTAACAAAATAGAAAACCGCCAACAAATCTACACTCTACTAGGCCTACAACGTTCTCACATTCACAAAATATAAAATAATCTAAGTATATAAAATATTAATGACATGATTGCAATTACAACTACAGTAACATATCTGAATAAATATCATGTCCACAAAAGCCTCTAATAAAGAATTGGAATTCGATTTGTAGGTAAATAATGTCAAATAATGAAAAGATTATGTCAAGGAAGTATGTAAAAAAATAATTAAAAGACAGACAGACAGAGTTACTTTCACATTTATAATATTAGTATGGATGGATTACAGGATTATATGCCAGATAAGAATGCTTGGAAACATATTAGTCCTGCCCCATAGGATAATGTAATGTGTAATGTAGTATACACTCCAACAAAGTGGCAAAACATAATCTTGAAATGTATATTTTTTAGGGTATGTACCTCACCTACACGTAAAGAGGGGATGATTTTTTTTTTATCGTCCATCCCATGGCGTGGGGTATCGTTGGATAGGCCGTTCAAAAATATTGGGGTTTGTGAAAACCATTTCTTGATTCAGGGATTCGTTTGCGTAATATTACGCTTTAAAATGATGGTTTAAGTTTCGAGCCAAGTGTCAGCTAAATAGTTGTATTTAGATATGTGAAAAAAATCACAGCCGTAGTATAAGTATATAACGAAGTTAAAAGGAAAACCATCATAGCTAAGTAGGCTTTACAAGTTACCGAGTAACAGTCATCAACCTTACGTAACCACGTAACCAAAGCGGATCAGAAGCTCCGATACGTCGACTCGGCTACGGCTAGGCGACGCCGCGCTTACGGCTTGCCGACCGCTGGTGGACGGCTAGTCATTGATTCTATGTCACACCTCTTGTATGGGGAAGATCCACTGTGCACGGGAGGGACGTGGACGAAGAGACGTAAGCTAGGGTACGGAGAGCCGTAAGCTAAGCTACGGAGAACCGTAAGCGCGGGAACTGCAAGTCCACCACGCACCGCACCGCGGTTGTGAGCTTGTCCCGAGAAGAGGCGATTACGTTACGATTCCGATTAGTGTGCTTTGCAGTAGGGAGTTTCATACAAATAATACTGAACGGCTCGAGTTGATACGGTGACGATCCCTTTCCGATTTGATACGTGTGCTACGACCTTTATAGTCGACCAACTTAAATTTGCAGTTGATAAACATGTTCTCCCATACATTTTGTATGGGAAAACATGTTTTTCTCCGGAACCCTGCATTGTGCATGGTCCGGCACGCACTTGGACGGTTTTATTATCTTTACATTGTCTCATATTTTTTTTAATTATTCGTTTTCTATTTTCTATTAGTTTAGTTAACATTTTCCATACAAAACCTTAGATTTATTCAAATCTGTTATGTATACGTATATCTTAAATAAATCAATTTTAGATTGATCAATCTATTGCTAAAAAGATTTCATTATAATTTCAGTCAGAATACACTCTAATAATAACAATTCAGTACCTTTCACGATCAGTGTAGTCATAAATATTAATGGATTCGATATTTTCGTGTTGGTCCGATGAAGCTCTACCAATATCGATACCATTTTATTGAGTATTACTCGATTCTTATTGAAAACGACGTAATATTCTGTAAATATTTACTTGAGAGGCGTGCGAATTACGTTCAGAAATTTTAGGTAAGTGCTTTAACGGTGGTTTTTGTTCAGATAATATTTGTAATAATCCACCCGAATTATTACAAATTTTATGGGCCCGCGTGGTATATTACGCCCCCCCCCCCCCTCTCGAAAGCCTGGAGGCCTATGCCCCATCAGTGGGAACATTATAGGCATGCTAATATTGGTAAGATTTAAATAAAACAGTTTTACAGATAAAGGCGTTATTGTCTACTGTTTGTACGAGTATCTAATTTTCGCGGGTTTTTAAGTTCTTTGCAGTGAAAAGAATTACACTTATAGAATTACTAGCTGACCCGACAGACTTCATTCTGTCAAAAGCTATAGTATAAACTCCACTAGTCTATCCTACCCTACCCTACCTACCTACCTACCTACCTACCCTACCCTACCCTACCCTACCCTACACTACCCTACCTGCCTACCTACCTACCCTACCGTACCCTACCTACCTAAAACTTTAAAAAAAATTGATAGTAGCCGATCCTCAGACTTACTGAATATGCATATAAAATTTCAAAAAATTCGGTCAAGCCGTTTCAGAGGAGTATGGTAACTAACATTGTGACACGAGAATTTTATATATAAGAAGATACTATATTTTCACTATATTTGCTGGTATATTGGCGTGTGCTGGCTGACCTAGGGCAAATAATTTAATTTACTGTTCTGTGTCTCGTAATGTTAATTACTTTGCATGCCTACTATTGTATAGAATCAAGTTTAACTGGGGAGTTTGTTGCGCCACTTCTTCTTCCCAGCTAAAGCACTAGGAAGTGGTGAAGGGCGGGCGATTTGGGGGACTGTCTTATGTAATTTTGACGTTCCAAAAGTGCTGATTTTCAGCCTAATTTGAATAAATGACAAATGTTTTTTTTTTTTTTTTTAATAAAACGCAGTCCATAGTAAAAAAAAAAACAGATACATAAATTATAAATAGAATAACAACAGCCAACAGATATTCTGTTTTCTGAACAAAAACCTGATATCAGCCAGTAATAATAGGGCTATTACAGGCTAATAAAGGCAATTTTCTTTTCCGAGAACCTCGATTACAGAACAGAAAATTCTGAAAATAATACCGTAGTATTTCAGAAAAGAAAATTCTGAAATAAACTATGTATTCAGATTACAATAGTATTCTAATGTTTCTTTAGGATTAAGCATTTTAGTTCTAATCGACCATAGAATTATGTTACATTACATAAAACGCTACTCAAATCCACCCAGTAATACCAAAACAGACAGCAAGCCAAATACACGGCATTATCTCAAATCAATCATAACTAAATTGTATTGGACAGTAATCCATACAATCTACATATTACAACAGACACAATACGTGCGTCCCGAGTGACCTATAATGAACAACTGCACGACAAGCCGATATTAATGGGATTATCTTATTGAGGGTAGGCGCAACATTCACAGAATGTCTTGGGTTTAGTTGTAAAATGTTATTGTTGGTGAATTTGATGAAGTTTGGGACTGGGTTATTATGCGAGCCTTATTCCCAAGTGAATTAAATCTTTAGTTAGATAGATCGGTACTTGAATGTTCTAAATTGTATCACAGCTCATGTAATACAAAATCTTAAATTTTAGGGATGTCTTATCGCTGATAGCAATGTCTACAAGATAACCTTTTAATTTAATCCAACCATTGCTTACAGGCCTGGGGCCCAAGTCTGCTATTTTTATAAATTCGTCACTCCAACACGATCTCATTGTCATTTTGCTAAAAGTTCGTAATCTGCTAAATTCATAATGGTCGATCATTGGTCGGTCAATGGTCTCGTAATAAATTTGTATAACAATGGCAATTTGAACATTTATTCATGCCAGATTTAATTTATATACATTTTTACATATTATTTATTAGTGTTATAAGCAATCTAAAGTAGTAGGAAGTTGGAAGTTTAATTTGTCATTATGTACGAGATGACCAATTCTTTTAATGGAGTGTCAGTGGCTGACCATTGGAAAGTCATAATGACGCCATTATACTTGACGAACTTGTCAAAATCAATAATTATGAAATCAATGATAGACCATTCTGACACTATTGTAATAGCAGACTTGAGGCCCAAGGGCCTAAGTCTACTAATTTACAAACGTTGCAATGGTCTCGCCATTGTGAGTATTTGACAGTGTTTGTATTGCAAATCTGTCAAAAACTCACAATGAAGAGACCATTGCAACGTTTGTACATTAGTAGACTTGGCCCCCTGTTTGCTTGCATTGCTTACAGATGTCAGAGAATAATTTCAAATCTCCTAGAAATACAATAGTTACTAAATTAACACTTTTAGATAATTAAGACAAAAAAAAACGCGGAGTTACACCTACTGGAATCCCACAACCAACCGACGTCAGAAAGCTAACCCAGAGAGCCCTCAGCAGCCTTATCTTGGGCTACACCGCAGACAGGTAAAAATATTAATTGACCGATTATTCTCGTTCGCATTTGAGCAGATGACTGATAATGAACATCTACAACATCTGTACATATGAACATCTGTGCCGTGTGGTGCCGGACGTAAAGAATAGCACCACCCCATTTCCTCCCGTGGCTGTCGTAAAAGGTGACTAAGAGACTTACTAGGGAATGGGCAGCTGCGTTCTCTATTCATTTTTAACACCATACTACGATCGCCATCCCGCCTGCCAGGCGTGGCGATTATGGCAAACCCCCCCAATTGGAGGAGGCCTATGTCCAGCAGTGGACTTCTTTCGGCTGGAATGATGAACATCTACATGGTACCTAGGTTTTATATGTGCTTTTCGATAAACAAAAGGATAACCGCAAAGTAAAAGAGCTATATTTTGAAGAATAGACTCTGTAGATGTTCGAGAAATAGACCATAGTAATAAGCTTGTACGCTAGTGACAGCTAGAATTAACAATCAAACGTCATATCCATTATATTATTCTCTAACTAACTACCAAAACGAACAATTTAGTGAATGCGTTCAATACACGTAACCAATCGACTAAATCTATTGGTAATTTCCTGCACTAAATGCAATTCTTGTCGTGTCCAATCAACTTAGTTGCTGTTAAAGGGCTTATACCAGTTGAATAAATGTAGTCGTCTAAATGGCTAGGTTATTGAATTCAGCCAAGAGTAATCGCACTCAGCCAATTAGCCTCTGTAAAAGTAACCTAATTAGAAAAAAATAAAGTTCGAGATACGGTCGTCTCCGTCTCAGTTTAACCTGCAGACAGATTCAGAAACTAAGTAATTCAGTTTAGTGCTATCTTCCTAAAAAGACGACTAAATTCAGACGACTCAACTCAGTCACGAGGCCCATAACTCAGTGACTGAGTAGACTCAGTTGCTCAGTAGGACAGTGGCGCAGTTTAGCAGTGGAAACACTATCATTGTTTAGTGTAACGTATTAGAAAAGTCGAGATACGGCCGTCTCCGTCGCACTTTAATCTGCAGACAGATATAGATTCTAAGTAATTCAATGTAGTGTTATCAGAAGCTCTCTAAATCCTCCCTGTTTTCATAAAAAGACGACTAAATTCAGACGACTCAACTCAGTCAAGTGACCCAAAACTCTGTGGCTGAGTAGACTCAGTTGCTCAGTAGGACAATGGCGCAGTTGAGCAGTGGAAATACCATCATTGTTTATTGTACAATGTCGTTTATTTTTTATAAATACATAAAAAACTCACGCCTTCTTCCCATGAGTGCTACGCACCTACTACGCTCGCAACCGGCGTGCGTTTATGACCAGGTGCGTTTGAGACCTTTTGTAGACATGATATTTATTCAGATTTGTTTCTGTAGTTGTAATGGCAATCATGTCATTTGGTTTAAATAGGTTTTCATTTTAATATATATATATATTTTTTTTATATCTTATAGGCCGTTGTGCGTTGTAGGCCTAGTAGAGTGTAGATTTGTTGGCACTTTTCGATTTTGTTAAGTACCTGGTAATTGTTGAAAGACGTACACTGTCCTTCCATACCTATTAACACTGTTATTTGATAATATTGTAAAGCCAATTATTTTTAAAAGAGTAACCGTGGAGTTTCTTGCCGGCTCTTCTCCATAGGAAACGACTAATTGGAACCGTGGACCTAAAGTGGCCGCCACATAAATCTGGAATAAAGCTCATTGACCCGCATACATTTATTCAAATACGTAATTCCGAAAACAGAAATAATGACATAAACTTGTCCCGAAACGACCTTTATCATGATCCTTGACTTTTTCTAGTAATAAAAAACGATTCATAATGTATTGTTAGGGTACTTACGCAGAGAAATTAAGGAAAGAGCAATGAACTTTATTCCAGATTTTATGTGGCGGCCACCATAGCTTCTGACGTTTCATAAGTGCCCATGTAGGTTTATGTGAAATAAAATATTTAGATTTGGTTTTTTTTTAAATAAATACATAAACTCACGCCATCTTCCCATGAGGGTAGGCAGACACTATAGAACGCCAGCTGCGACGCTCGTAGGTGCGTAGCACTCCCAACCGGGTGCGTTTATGACCAGATGTATATATGAATGTAATAGTCGCCAGTCGGCACGGTTGGCGCAGTGCTTAAGCGATTGACTGCTGTGCTGCGTGTCGCTGGTTCGATTCCCGCACGGAACAAATATTTGTATGACCTACAAGTAGTTGTTCCGGGTCTGGCTGTTTGTGTATGTGAGTTTAAATGTTTGTAAACGCATCCACGATACAGGAGAAATTCCTAGTGTGGCGAAACGATTAAAAAAATAAAAAATAGAAGCAAGAGGAGTATGAAATAAAATACATGAATAACAGAACCACGCTCCGTGGTGGAAATATCTGTGGTAGGTTTTCTGAGATAGAAATGGCAATACAAAAGCAATTGTATTCGAATCTCAGGTAGCTTGGTCTAGAATTAAATGGTACTATTGGAAATGTTTTCTTGTTGTAAGACAGCAAGTTTCAAGAATAGAAAATGATTTTTTATTCAACTTGAGTTCTGCCATTGTTGTGAGATAAGATGTACCTATTGTGTGTAGTTACCAATGAGGTTATATAATAATAGAGGAGCAGCGTCCTACTAACAATTTCAGAAAAACGTAACCACTTACGAGTTTAAAGTCGTAACTTTGAAACGGATACATAAATTATGTATATCTGTCAAAATAATCTGTCTAATTTCTTCTACCGTCAAACTACGTTGGAATGAGACAAGACATTGCTATCGGAAAAATGGCTAGAGGTGCCAATGATCAACATAATTACCCCAGAATTAATGAAGGTATTTATTGAAGTAGTAGGTACACTTAAAAAGGTAGGAAATAGAAGACAGGTATAACGCTTCATGGTTATTTTAAGATCGGAATTAATATCGCTATCTTGTTTTTTGGGTTCCGTACCCGTATTACTAAGCCTCCACTGTCCGTCCATCCGTCTGTCTGTCTGTCAGCGGGCGGTGTCTCATGAACCGTAGTAGGTAGACTACATTATGTATGTATTTATTGTATATATGTTAATGGTACACCACTGACTACCTGCAGTATTGTCTCTCCTTCTACTTTTTGATCCATCCAAAGGTTGTCTGTAAAAGATCGCTTTTAGCGATAAGACCGCCCATTGTGACACCCTATGTAACAGTTCTACATTTATACATATCTGTAATTTTTATGGTTTATATAATAAAGAGTATTCTATCTATCTATCTATCTAGTGGCTACATCCACTACATACTTAAGGTGACGATAACCGACTTTTAATGATTTGATACTGAAGATCACGTCTAAACAAGTAGTGATAATGATTTTGAAAAAAAAAGTTAAATTAGAGCATTTTCATAATAACTTAATATATGAATATTTTAGATTATGTTACATAGTGAAATTAATTTGTAAAGTTACGTCTAACGCGGATAAAAAACTGAGAATCACGCAAAATCTATCAAGCATATTTTTCTGAAACCTTCACCTTTTTAAAGATATTCTAATTATTTATCTTTTAGTACACACGGCCACAAATCATGGTATACATTTCCAGTTTAGGCTGATCTCGCAATGCATAGGATTTCTGTACAATGAGAGGTCAGCATATAGTGGAATGTATAGCTTGATTTGTGGCCGTGTGTACCTACGAGTAAACATGTTTTATTATAATACCTTTTGTTTTATGTATAATAAATTAATAATGCGTCTATTTGGGACAGCGCTCCTGGATAGGCGAGTCCTATTACAGGCTGGACGCACGACGCGTTGCGTGAGCTCAGTTACAAACAGAACACGCAAGCTAACCACTCAAGGTCACTGGCATATATCTGCGTCTTAACACTGATTAATATATAATTAACTTAGGTCAGTTGGTTAGAAAAAAAAATGCTTGTTTTAAATAATGGTTATACCTCCGCAAGTTCTATGCATGATTAGCCTATAATGTTCCCATTGTTGGAAATCAGGCCTCCTCTCTGTGAGAGGGCCGTAATCCACCACGCGGGGCCAGTGCAGGTTGGTAGATTTCACATGACTTCGAATTTTTGGTTCTAGGACATGTCGGTTTCCTCACAATGTTTTTCCTTCACCATTTCAGCAGGCGATCAAAGACAGGCCATCCAGGGAGCGAAGTAAACTGTGGGATGAGAGGTATCCACCACCTCTAGACTTCGTAAAGCCCCAGGCACCTGCCTCCCGATTACGAACTGCAGTGGCCTATTTAGAAAGCTCTCAATCGACTGCGTACTCAAGTAGGCCGCTGCAAACATAACCTGGCGAAGTGGGACATAGTCGATTCACCTAACACTCAATGCGAGTGCGGTGCTTCTGAACAGACTATGTCCCATCTGCTGGAGTGTCTCAATTGTCCGTTCGCCTGCACCCTTGACGATTTGGACAACGCCTCTGACACCGCAATAAATGTGGTCACTTACTGAGTCCAAACAGTATAGATGTACCGTCGAAACAAAAAGAAGAAGACCATTTTTATTTACACAAAGTGAAGCGCCTGTCTAGGTCCGAACTTACGAGCTACAACTCCTAAGAGCGCTGTCTCGTGTCTGAGAAGGAATTGTGAAAAACGGCTCAATCAGCTGCCTCGGTAAGTGTGTCTTGAATTTTCTAATACCTTACCTCGCTTTTGCAGCGAATCAGGTATGTTTGCTAAGACCAACACGGACTGCTTTAGAGCAATAGTACGAAAAAGAGTGGCCTCCATGATGCGCCGCGTGCGGGGAACCTCCAACAGCCTTCTGCATATTATTTTGGGAAGGGTTGATTGCCCGATTGTGAGGCACTGGAACACCGTTCACGGATCTGGTGGTGCTCTTTATAATATTAAATAATTATACAATTCATTAATAATTTACTAACATAGTTACAGTTAGTTATAGTTAGTTAGTTTTACTAACAATGTATGTAATGTTCTATTCTGAAAAATAAATGATTATTATTATTATAAAGTTTCATATTGAGACACGAAGCAACAAAATTCGAGATATTTTGTTGCTTCGTGTCTCAATATGAAACTTTACCGTACGTTAACACTCTGCCACTACTGCTCTACCAGCGCTGCGGTATTTATTTTTTAAATATCGCAGCATTATGCTGAGATAGGAGCCTTTTTGGCCTCGCACAGGTCCTTTTCTATTATGGTTTTTGTTTTTAATTACAATGTATTTTTTTTTTTTTTTTTTTGTTTTAAATGCTTCTTTTTTACTGTTTTTATTTCCCTTGCGTCTCCCAAATAAAATATTTTTCTTTCTTTTCTCAGCTACCAGTGGGCCACCACTGCTCTCAAGTTCTATGAGTTTCACTTTTGTCACCGGTCCACTAGCGCCACTCCTTTAAAAACAGACACGAAGCAACAAAATTCGATCTAAATAAAAACGGCCGCATTCCTCTAGATCGTATTTTGTTGCTTCGTGTGTCAATATGAAACTTTATAAAAGGTATTTAAAAATTCTAGACACACTTATCGATATAGTTGATTGAGTCGTTTTTCATAATCCCTTCTCAATCACGAGATAATATGTTATTAAAGCAGTGCGCCACTCCTTTAAAAACATATTATCTCGTGACTGAGAAGTGACGTGACGTGAACAAAATACGATCTAGAGGAATGCGGCCGCTTTTATTTAGATCGAATTTTGTTGCTTCGTGTCTGTTTTTAAAGGAGTGGCGCTAGTGGACCGGTGACAACGCTCTTAATATAGAAAATAAAATTAAAAATAAAGTCAAAGTAATATTACAAAAACCTAATGAACAACTCTCAGAAAACAATTTTTCTATTAAAGTTAAACAGTTAAGAGACCTTTGATGAAAAATTACACATCATATTCATAAAAATATTAGTTTTTAGACTTTTTTAAAGTTAAATCATGACTACTTTAGAAATTAGCTAAGATCTATGAGTTACTTTAATTTTTTTGCTTAACACGTTGACTGCCAACCCACGAGTATACTCGTAGTACAATATCTGGGCCCCACTGTTAACTACGAGTATTCTCGTACTTGATTATATGCGATTTCTAAGGAATTCTAGAAGAGTAAGTTGAAGGAGGGCGGGGTTAAATGTTTTGGCATTTCTAGAAAAACATTATTTAATCAGAAAAAAAAAATAGTTTTTATTTTTTGGGTACATCACTGTGAAATCAAGGAAGAGTGATACATGATGACTATACTTTTGTAAATTTCTCCCCTAAAAGATGTTTTACGACTTCGTCTTTAAACCAAAGGGCATCCAATTTTTTTTCCAGAAAAAGGTTGGCGTGTTGGTTGTAGATCATGGAGGCGTTATGAATGTAGATTTCAAAAATGTGTATCACTAGTTTTTTTGTTTTGTATGGTGGCAATGTGCATATAAAAAAAATTACTACGAGTATACTCGTATGGCAGCCAACGTGTTAAGGGGGATGTACTGAGGTAGCTCGCGAAATTCAAATTTTCTTAATTTTTTTGCAATTCTGTGTCAGGTTGTATGTTGATATGACTATGTGGTTCTTTCCTCCAAGACCATCTCAGACTGTACAAGTATTTGTACAAGCCTTCTTATAGAAATAAATATAATTTAGCATCCAAAGCTGGAGAAAGAGGCATACATGTAATCATTCTTTTAATTTTCAAATGATTTTTTTATTTTGTTGATGAAAAAAAAAACCCAAACTCAATAACGTACGTTCAACTTCATAGAAACCCTTTGCTACCCTCCATAAGTTTCTAAACCCTCTCTAATGCCTTATTATAAGCGTTATTATTCCGCTCCCGTCCAGAAGTTTGTATCTTCACTGGGCTACGTGGTCAGAAATACAATAAGACTGTTTACAGAGACTTATTGTTAAGGCACACTTCACACGTATGAATAGATGGTAATAAAAAGATTGTGAAAGTATATATAAGCTTTGTTATTTTATCTTTTTTGAACCTGACTGAAAATGGAGCTGTGATTGTTTTACTGATTGAATGTTAACGAGTTCCTAGAGGAAAGATGTGTATTGACATAGTAACTATTTGATTTGATTATAATTTTTTTGAATTTGTTTATTTGCTTTTTTTGGATCTTTATATATGTTTTTTTTTTTTTTTTTAATTGTCGACTTTATTCATGTTTATCAGTCGTAATAACTTATTCTTGTTTTAATGTTCTGACTGATTTTTGTTATTTTAAATTTATTACAATATTATTTTTGCACTTTAATTACCTAATTTATTGTTATTCTAAGAGAATGTTTTTATTGATTCTAATATTCTTAACATTTGCACATCACATCATGTGGCAAACATGCCTGTACCTAATAATGTTGTTACCATCTTGCATGCATGTATTTTCTTGTATGTATGACACATGTTTAAGCAAATAAATATGATCTTATCTTATCTTAATTTTTTTTTTTAAAAGGCTCCATTCTATAAGTTGGGAACGTTGCAGAGTGTCAAATATTTCGCCATTTTGATTGATTTATTGATAAATTAATCAAAATAGCGAAATATCGCACTGTAGTACTTTTAGTAATTATGAATTGCAATTATAACACTGAAATAGGTGTTGCCACAGTTTAAGTTGTAAAAAAATATTTGGAAAGTTTCTATTTACACTTGAAACTAAACTATGCAGTTTTATGATATTCATAATCAGCTCACAGAATAAGCAAGCTGAAGTGGCAAGGGGCCGGCAATATTAGCCGTAGAAACGATGACCGTTAGGGTAGACGTGTTCTTGAGTGGAGACCGCGAATCGGCAAACGTAAGAACGTCCTCAGGCTAGATGGAGCGACGATCTTCGCAGGGTGGCTGGTAGCAGCTGAATGAGAGTTGCCGAGAATCGAGCTGAATGGCGTGCAATTGGAGAGACCTATGTCCAGCTGTGGACTATGATGATGATAATCAGCTTATAATCTTCCCACTGCTGAGACACTTGCCTCCTCTCTGTGAGAGGGAGTGGGCCATTATCTACCACGCAGGCCCAGTGCGGGTTGGTGGATCCTCACAATGTTTTCCTTCACCGGTTTGAGAGCAGTGGTAATGAAATTAAATACACAAAGTAGTGTGCCTGCCTGGATTTGAACTTACGATCGATACGTTTACGATATTAATGATAACGAATAGCACCACCCCATTTCCTCCCGTGGGTGTTGTAAAAGGCGACTAAGGCCTTTTACAACACCCACGTCCTCATTTTTACAAGAGAATGGGCAGCAGAGTTATCTATGCATTTTTAACACTATACTGCGATCGCCAACCCGCCTGCCAAGCGTGGCAATTATGGTAAACCCTCCCAGTTGGGGGAGGCCTATGTCCAGCAATTCATAATCAATATCGATATTCTATAATTTCACTAGCTTTTGCCCGCGACTCATCCCACGTGGATGTCGGTTATCACGTTAAAAAAGTAGCCTATGTCCTTCTCCATATCCCAGGCTATATCTCCGCCAAATTGTATGACGATTGGTTTAGCGGTTTAGGCATGAAAACGTAAGACAGACAGAATTACTTTCACATTCATAATATTAGTATGGATTGACGAACTAACAAACGAAAGAATAGAAACAGCGAAATATTTGACAGCTATTTACGACGTTGCCGTCTTTCTGAATGTAGTCTCTTAAACTCAAAGAAAGAAGCTGAGAAACAGACTTGTTTCACGTTTTTCTAGTGTTAAGAAATTCTAATAGATTGATGCATTTTTATTGAACATATTATTATAACGATGCTATCCCTAACTAACATGAAACTTGTCAACATATGAAGACTGACCAGCAAAGAGGCAATTGAGATCCGTATTCTAAAACGAAGCTCAAGTATGAATCTCGATTTCAAACTGCTAGATTTCATACAAAACTTTTCTCGAATCTTGTTTTAAAGCGATACGTAATGCCGGGTTACACGTAACTTGAAATGTAACACAGCAAATAGGCGAATTCGTTTCAATGTGTGTTAAGTTTCACCAATCTTTACCTATCCATACTAATATTATAAATGTGAAAGTAACTCTGTCTGTCTGTCTGTCCGTCTGTCTGTCTGTATGTTACGTTTTCACGCATAAACCGCTGAACCGATCGTCATGAAATTTGGCAGAGATATAGCCTGGGATACGGAGAAGGACATAGGCTACTTTTTTACGCGATAACCGACCTCCACGCGGGCGGAGCCGTGGGCAAAAGCTAGTAAAAGATCACCAATCTTTACCTATAAAAGATAGAGAAGAGAGGTAAAAATTGGTGACATACTTAAACTTAAAATGTTTACCATTTAAACTTTTTAATTTTGTAATATCAGACTCATACCTACATAATTATGTAACAAAATCAACAAACTCTTAAAAGTTACAACACCGTCACAAAATTATCGTCATGCAAAATCATGGAAGACCTATCTTCCATGATTTTGCACGACGATAATTTTGCAGAGGCAATTGAGATCCGTATTCTAAAACGAGGCTTAAGTATGAATCTCGATTTCAAACTGCCAGATTTCATACAAAACTTTTCTCGAATCTTATTTTAAAGCAATACGTAATGCCGGGTTACACGTAACTTGAAATGTAACACAACAAATAGACGAATTCGTTTTAACGTGTGTTAAATTTCACCAATCTTTTCCTATAAAAGATAGAGAAGAGAGGTAAAGATTGGTGACATATCTAAACTTACAACTTGTACCATTTAAACTTTTAATTTTGTAATATTTTAGTCTCATACCTACATAATTATGTAACAAAATCAACAAACTCTTAAAAGTTACATCGCCGCCGTCACAAAATTATCGTCATACAAAATCATGGAAGATAACAATCTCATGTTACGTTCGTCTCGACAAGTTTAATTCCATTTCCCTCGAGTTTTATATTCAGATACCAACTTTCAAAAACTCAATAAAATCGACAATCGAACACTAAATTTTGAGCAAAAGTTTGCAAAGCACACATCGACGGCTCGAACAAAAAGAAAAAAGGAAAAAGCGGACAAGTGTGAGCCGGACTCGCATACGAAGCACCACCGTACAATATTTAACACTATAATATATTTTTCACTTCTCATGCTCTAAAAGTTCATCTTTATGTCGTGCGTAGACGACATAAAATCGATTTTTGTGCCCTAGAGCATAAAGTAAAATCTTCGTCGAAGACCAAGGCAATCGGTCCAACAGCCACACGAACAACTTCAACTTTATAAAATAACCTCTTCATTTTAATTCATTTCGTTAGTATTCTAAGAACAAGGCAAGGATACCAACAGCCAAAGTACGCAATAAAACTTCATGAAATAAACTTATATTTTTTATTACGTCCTTTTTTTTAAATTAGTTTTTTATATTAGTTAATCAATATATTTAAACTATAACTAAGTTATCATAGATATAAAAACAAAATGTTTTTATAACTGAGCAGTATGTAACGACCTAAGTCAGGTGTTATTGTCACGTTAATACTGAAAAAAAAAATTTAAAAAAAAAATTATTGGTAGGAACCATAATTATTTTTCAATTTTAATTAAATTTACAATATTTACATGTTGCTGTTTCATTTCCTCGCAATCGAAGTGAAAAGTAGAGTGTACAACTCGTCCATAAAACCCATTTTACACTCTATATCCATCCTCGCTCGCAAGCTCGCTCGGATGGATAAACGTCTCGCGTAAAATGGTGCGTTTTATGCACTTAATATACAATCTACTATTTTGTATCTTTTGCCATTATTAAGATCGAGCAAAAAACGCCGAAATAAACACTTTTTTTGTATCGGACCCCCTTTAATTTTTAACTTTATTTTATTTGTAATATTTGTTGTAATAGTAGTGGTACATACAAACTCTGTAAAAGTGTCTACCTATAACGGTTCAAGATACAGCCCTGTGACGGAAGGACCGATGCGGCGACGGACATACATAGGAGTTCTAGTAATAGGGTCCCGTTGGCACCCTTTGGGTGCGGAACCCTATAAAGGAGAAAGTATGTGTTACGAAGAAAGGAAAAGTTTTTTCAATAGACTTGTGTTATTCCACACATGTGCTCAAATAGATTTCTAAGGACGTATCATTTTGATATAAGTTTTTTTTGCTATGTATCATAATATTTGAATTGGTTTTGCCGTCGTCTTTTGTTTTTGTGAGCTTGGGTTTTAGGAAAGCGTTCGGGAATAGATGGCTCTTTAGTAAATTGATCTCACTCATTTGGATACCGCGGGATCAGTTTACAAAATTATTATTTTTATGTCATTTTATTTAGCAGATTGGTGCCGCTGTCAAAAAAAAAAATATGCCTTCGAATTTCAAATTTGAGTAACAGCGTGTATAAAAATGAATAACATAAAAATAAAATCCCGTTGCCCCCACCGTATTTTTAACATTGTATGGGATCGAGTAGTGTTAGTACAGTTGTGCTAGTTACGGGCGACCTTACGAACAATAGGTACTAGGCTGGCATGAATCCAAGATGGTATTTATTACTAGAAGATCGAACCTAGCCCGAATTATTGAAATGCATACTACCTTGAGCTCATGCCAGCCTGGTACTTTTTGAGGAACATAATTATGTGTCTAGGGATTACAATCCCGCGGCTCATTCAGTCCTGCGGGATTGATATGCGGGATTACTCAATCCCGCGCGGGATCACGCGGGATCCCGCATCTTTGAAATTATGTTATAAATTCAAATTGAAACTACAGATTTTTGTATAAAAATCAACTTTTATTAAACATTTCTTACATTAAGCAACAGAAATTATTTCTTTTCTATTAATTAAGTATAAGTAATTATACCCAAAGTCTCAAATTCAGATAATTTATGTAAACAAAGGGGATAACATATCAAAAAATATCTTCGTAATGGTAATTCACATAAAATGGCGAAAAAAAAGGTTCCATTTTCTTTTAAGTACTGATTTTAAGAAATAATAATTAAAAATAATCATACCGTAATTATTTTTATAAATTTTCGGTTTAAAACAAAGTTATTAAAAAAGGAGATTTTCTGGTATAAAATATTTTATGATACTGGTAACAATGCAGGAGATCCAAACATTTTCACATTTTTACATCTTCAATAACACCTAAAATATAACTCTCATTCATAGATTCATATTGTATGTAGCATATCTAGCCACATTTTGGATGAAAACGGCTGTAAACTGTTTCGAGTGGAAGTCGATTTTGGGAGGCCTACGTCTAGCAGTGGACTTAAAAGGGATGATTATGACGATCATAGGTCGTGTCTCCGACACACTACATAAAACATTGTTTGGCAACGGTATTCTGTTTGCATAGTTCTTATAATTAATTCACTTTAATAACATAGATGATTATTTAAAAAAAAAAAATATGATAAAATGTTTTGCACCACTGTTCTGTCATTTTGACAGTGACATTTCTTGACATTACTTTGTTTACATAAATTATCTAAATTAGAGACTTCGGGTATAGTAATTTGTTTTCTTAGATTAATTTTTAAACGTTCGGCATAGTTTAATAGTTTTGTTAACTTTTACCCTTACTCCTAACAATAGTTTTATATTTCTCAAATCACAACTTTCTCTTAGATGCTATTACTATGATATCAACCTATGGAGAAAACTTATGAAAATACGCTCAATGGCATTTTTTGCATCATCTCCGAGCCTGCTTCTGAGTGAACTGCAAATAAAAGTATATCCTGATGCTGAAAACGCTCTCTCGACTTCTACGCTAGTAGGCTGAACCATCAGGATATATTACGCGTATTAGTTTTAGCGCCAAATTTTAAATTTGCGGGATCCGCGGATCCGCGCTTTGAAGGTGCGGGATCCAGCAGATTAATAAAAGCAGCGGGAATGCGTGATCCCGTTTTGCAGGATTGCAATCCCTATATGTGTCACACTGAAAGAAATGATTAGCCGAACAAATTAAGTAACTTAAAAATAACTCAACTTTAGTTATAAAGAAATAAACTTTGCTTAAGTTAACAAAACTGATTTGTAGTGTGCAAAACAGGGTTTTGTAACAGATAACATCTAGTTCGTAAGTCACAATTTTTGTGTAAACAGTAACCAAAACTTTTGTTACAGTTGTGCAAACATTTCTTTCAGTGCATATTTAGGGGATGCAGAACCGGTTCCATTATAAAGAACCGGGACTTCCTTACTTTCGATACTTTAAGTAAGCTTTTATAAGACAGTATGTTGAAAGTATTGAAACGGAGAAAGCATGAGAACGACGAAATGACAGGACAAAATATAATCATTTAAATAATTTTATTTTGTACAAGTAATATCTCCTTTTGTATTTTGACGTGATGATGATAAAGGAAAGTGTGATTGAAGCTGGTGGTTGCCAGTACAGTGTCTTACAAATTATATATATCTTCCCGTCGGTTTGAATTGTTGAAAACAGATTACGTGAGAATCATATTGTAAAAATAAATCTTTTTAGTGTTAGTTCAGTTTTAGATAGGTAGGATACTCTTGTTTATTTACACCATAGAAATTACAGATATAGTTTGAACTGGTCAGAAAACAGTTTAAGCAGATTATATATATATATTTTTTTTTTTTTTTAACTTTGCCCCTCACTACTAATTTTTTCCTGTATCGTGGGTGCGTTTACAAACATTTAAACTCACATGCACAAAGCCAGACCCGGAACAACTACTTGTAGGTCATAGAAATATTCGTGCCGTGCGGGAATCGAACCCGCGACACACAGCGCAGCAGTCAATCGCTTAATCTTGACGTCAACACCGTCATCGTCGTCTTGCCGTTTTGTAACAAAAGTAATGAAATTATCGATTTTAAATGCCAACTTTTTGAAATAATTTTTATACCCGAGTCGCTTTAACATGTTTAGACTGATCATAAGACAAGTTTTTTTTTTTTTACTTACAACGGGGAAGCTCTTGGCCTTCATCTCACCTGATGGTAAGTGATGATAAGGCCGAAGATGGAAGCGAGCTTCACCCGGAATTTAATAATCATTAAATAATAATAAGATAAACATTTATTTGCTCAAACATTAGCACAATACATATAATACAAACTGTCGCATGCAAGAAATGTTAAAAGTAGAGATAAAAACAGATCATCATGTTTGCCTTAAACAATGGCATGCAAATATTAATAAAACAAAGTACAATGTTACTCCGGGTCTAATTATTATAAAAAAAAATGTCATGGTACACATTATTTTTTAATGATCTATATCATAAAAAAAAAATTGTAAAACATGATCAAAGTCTAGATAAATAGATAGAATACTCTTTATTATGTACACCATAAAAATTACATATATAAATGTAGAACTGTTACATAGGGTGTCACTATGGGCGGTCTTATCGCTAAAAGCGATCTTTTACAGACAACCTTTGGATGGATCAAAAAGTAGAAGGAGAGAAAATACTGCAGGTAGTCAGTGGTATAACATTTACATATACAATAAATACATGAAGTGGCATTAAGTCCGCCTATGTACCACTATTGTACATGAAGTTTAAATAAATAAATAAAGCATATATGTAGATACTTATCCATATAAATATATATATTATATATACATAAAATAATAAACATGATACAAGAGCAAGGAACTTTATGTAATGACTAGCTTCTGCCCGCGGCTTCGCCCGCGTGGATGTCGAAAAATAGCCGACGGGAACGTACGGCTTATTCCACAAATCCCCCCTGATAAATCCCCCTTAGGAGGAAAAGTGGAATATATAAAAACCAGTCTAGAATTCACCACTGATAATCCGGCTTATTTCACTAATCCCCCCAGAGAATCCCCCTCAGTGGGGAAAACTGAACCCTAATGTAAAAAAAATCACTTTCAGGGGATCTTGGAATAAGTTTTTTTTTTCAATTCTAGTTTTCCCCCCTATGCGGGATTATCAGGGGTGAATTCTAGACTGTTTTTTATAGATTCTACTTTTCCTCCTAAGGGGGATTTTCAGGGGGGATTTGTGGAATAAGCCGAACGTACTACCAGGATTAAAAAATAACCTATATGTTAATCCAGGTTATAAACTATCTGTGTACCAAATATCATCTAAATCCGTCCATCCGTTTTTTGTGCGAACTGGAACATACATACAAACAAACAGACCAAAATTCTAAAAACTATATTTTCGGCATCAGATTCGAATATTCAATGTAAGGTTTGACTTCGTTACTATTTTATTTTACTTCGTCTGCGTACAGTATAAATTCTTTTTTCTAGATAATTATGCATTATTATAACAATAACAGTATAGAGCTTTGTTCATGGCTAATTGTCCTCCACTACGTGTGATAGTTGAGAAATACTGTAAAGAAATACCTACTGTAAAGGACCAGTATCCACCTGGTTAAGCTACACTTGACGCAGTTGGTCTGTGGATGGGTGACCATCTTTACATACAGAGACCCGTCCGCGCCTCGGAGAGCACGTTAAGCTGTTGATCCCGGATGTCATTCATGGATCTTTGGCAGTCGTTACGTGAAATCAGAAGCCCGAAACTCTGACAACCATTTTTACCAAGGGGTATCGTATTATCCAGTTACTGCGTTGTGGAGGTCAGAGAGACAGTCGCTGCATGTAAAATACTGTAAAGCTAGAAACAGTACACGTGTAGGTACTTATATTATTTTTACTTGAATACAAAATTTAGCGAATGAACTGCTTCAATACAAAACTACATCCCCCTTTTCAGAACCTTGTTGGTTGAAAATAAACAATAAAACAACGATTTACGTTGTGTTAGTTTCCAACCATAAGCCGAAATATTAGTGATTTTTACTTAAAAAATAAAGAACTTGAATTAATAACCAAATTTCATCCCCCTTTTTTCCCTTAAGGGTTGAAATTCTAACAACACCGTTGCGTTAGCTTCCAACCATAAGCCTAGATAGTAAATTCAGTGATTTTTCTTCGAAAATTAAGGACTTTTCAACTTCATCCCCCTTTTTAACCCTTCGAGGGTGGAATTATCAAAAACGCTGAAACACTTATACATTAATTTTAAATCGTCAACCTAATCACAATATTTGAAGATCCTAACTTCAAAACTGACGGACTTTCATACAAACTTTCATCCACTACTTTATCCCCTTAGGGGTGGAATTTCTAAAAATTCTTTCTTTGTGCACTCCCAGACCTCCTAAGGAACCTATGTGCCAAATTTGGAATCTCTAGACCCAGCGGTTTGGGCTGTGCGTTGATATATCAGTCAGTCAGTCAGGACTTAGAATTTTATATATCTATGATATATCAGCCAGTCAGTCAGTTTACCATTATAGTATATAGATAATCGTCAGCCTAATCACAAAATTTGAAGATCCTAATTTCAAAACTGACGGACTTTCATATAAACTTCCATCCCATATTTTACCCCTTTAGGGGTAGAATTCCCAAAAATCCTTTCTTAGTGAATACTTACTCCTCACAAAGAACACACCCTCCAAGTTTCATGTCTCTAGGACCAGCGGTTTGGACTGCGCGTTGATATATCAGTCAGTCAGTCAGTCAGTTTACCATTATATATATATATATATAGAATATAGATAGATATAGAGATAGCTTTTGCCCGTGGCTTCGTCCGCGTGGATGTCGGAAAAAATCCAACGGGAACGTACTACCGCGAATGAAAGTACCCTATGACCGGGATTAAAAATACTTTTGAGTAATTCAAAAACTTAAAAATAAAAACTTTTGAGTTATTCAAGGCACGCAGTTAAATACTCCCCTAAAAACTTAATTACCCCTCATTTCCCTGTTTGGGATCAATTCTTGAAAACCCCATATACTCGTAATCCTTTTTTTTTCTTTGAAAAGAATAAGCACCTTAAGACCCATGACCATGTTTTGAAAAACGAATTATGACAAATTTGTGTTTTATGTATTAAGAACGTATTTGTGTTGAGTTTTAAGTTTATGAATAAAAAAAAAAAAGATTTTTCATACAATCTAAATCTCCCCCATTTCACCCCTTTAAAGCCCTTCTTAGAGTCTACAATGTATGGAATGGAAATTTATTCTGAAATAGATCAGTCCGTTAAGGTTTTTTTTTTCATACAATCTATGACATCCCCCAATCCCCCCTTGTGCCAAGTTTAATGTTTATTGATAACTTAAGGAATAAGATTTTTCAAACAAATAAAATCACCCCTTTTTACCATTTTACGGGTTGAATTTTCAAAAATCCGTTCTTAGCGGATGCCTGCGTCACAATAAATATCTGTTTGCCAAATTTCAGCGAAATCCGTTCAGTGGATTGAGCTATATGTGTTGATAGTCATCAGTTTTTCCATACAAACTTTGACACCCCCTTTATGGGGTAGTTTTAAAAATATACTGAAATAATCAAACTTTTTTATTTAATAAGATACGCATTCGTGCCAAGTTTCAAGTTTATAAACTCAAGGAATAAGATTTTTCAAACAAACGAAACCTCCCCTTTTTACCCCCAAAGATGAATTTTCAAAAATACTTTCTTAGCTGACGTGTTCTAATCTATATCCTAATCTAATCTAACCTAATCTAACTTTACTATCTACTGAATTGTATATACAATACAGATTGTTTGCTGCATTTGCTAAAAATTAGGTTTTAGTAACAGAAACGAATCGCTGTAAATCCAACTCCACGTAGAGTGCACCACGTGCCCTAGAGTGTAATTTAGAATGGCGTAGGCGCGGAGGGGCGAGGCGGCCCGCGAGTGGAGGAGCAGGTGGTTGTAACGCTTGCCGCCGCGGCTGAGGCTGGCCGGCCAAGCCGGCCAGCAAGACGAAGCTGCGGTGGTGAGCGTTAAACCATCTGCGACGATAAGCTCGCGTGGGACCGCCGGAGCCCCGCAGCGCCGGAGCCGTGACAGAACCCATGCCTGCTGCATGTTGCATACTCCCTTGTATGCTGCATGCTTGCTTGAATGCTCGCTTGCATGCTCGCTTGCATGCTGCATGCTTGCTGCATGCATAGTGTATGCTTGTTTGCATGCTTACAGGGAAATAAAAACTCCATGTTCACAATCAATTGTTTTATTGAATGATAATAGACACATCCAGTGCCGGAGCCGTGACAAAAGTCATGTTTTAGTAACAAAAACGAATTGCTGTAAATCCGACTCCATGCAGCCGTGTATGTCCTACCCCTAGAGTGTAATTTAGAATCGCGTAGGTGCGGAGGGGCGAGGCGGCCCACGAGTTGAGGAGCAGGTGGTTGTAACGCTTGCCGCCGCGGCTGAGGATGGCCGGCGTAGCCGGCCAGCAAGACGAAGCTGCGGTGGTGAGCGTTAAACCATCTGCGACGATAAGCTCGCGTGGGACCGCCGCAGCCCCGCAGCGCCAGAACCGTGACAGACACCATGCCTACTGCATGTTGCATGCTCCCTTGCATGCTGCATGCTTGCTTGCATGCTCGCTTGCATGCTGCATGCTTGCTTGCTTGCTTGCTCATTGCATGCTGCATGCTTGCTGCATGCATAGTGTATGCTTGAAACTCCATGTACAACAATCAACTGTTTTATTGAGTGATAATAGATACATCCAGCGCCGGAGCCGTGACAAAAGCCATATTGCTTAAATTGCATCTTTACTATTTATGTATTGTATCAGTTGGATGAGCACTATCGCATTCTGTTAGTATCCTAACTATCCTAATCTATATCTATATAGATTCTCCCGGAGAAGGGGATGGGGGTTTCTCCGGGGCAGGGGCCCATGGCTAAATAATAACAGCCGCACAGGTCGATCGATCAGGTTAAGCTACACTTGCCGTCGTTGGTCTGTGAAAACTTCATCACCCTTTTCAGATCCTTGTGGGATGAAATTAAAAAAAAAAACTTTTTAGCAAAAAAAGAACCGACTTCCAAAAAAAAAAACTAAAATTGAAAAATAACTTTAATTTCGGAAGTCGGTGACCTTGGTTCTGCATTTTCGTTTTTTGCCACCGACTTCCGAAATTAAAGTTATTTTTCACTTCATACTGTTTTTTTTTTGGAAGTCGGTTATTTTTTTTTTTGTTTAAAAGTTTTGATTTTTCACTTTTTAGTTATGGTACCTACCCCACAACAATTCGATTACCACTACTTGCTACACCGCACAAACAACAGTGACACAAGATGTACGAAGTGGGTTAAATACGTATTATCGAAGCTAACTCAAAAACTACCCAAGCAAAGTTAATAAAAATCGGTTGATTATCATTTATAGCCCGAGTGAACCACCCGCCACCCGTGAAATACATATCATTGAGGAACATTTGAGCCCATTTGTGGTCTTCTTCATCAGTTCCACTTCATCAAATGATACTTACTGAATGCAAATGCTTGAGTTTTTGATGAAAATACAAAAATCGCTATGTTTGCCTATAAAATTTGAGGAGTTCCCTCAATTCGTCATGGATCCCATCATCAGAACTGGATTTGGGGACCAATTTGGAAGTATATCCTTTCAAATAAAAAAGAATTTGCCAAATCGGTTCACAAAAAACGGAGTTCTGAGGTAACAAACATTAAAAATAAAATAAAATAAAATACAACCGAATTGAGAACTTCCTCCTTTTTGAAAAGTCGGTTAAAAAAAACACTATTTACGTTGGTTGTGTTAGTTTCTAAACATAAGCCGAAATTTTAGTGATTTTAACTTAATAAATAAAGAATTTTAATTAAACACAAAAAAAATCATCCCCCTTTTCATCCGACAACACGCTTTGGCTTCCAACCATAAGCCTAGATAGTAAAAATTTGTGATTTTTCTTCGAAAATTAAGCAACTTAACTTCATCCCCCTTTTTAACCCTTTAGGGGTGGAATTATCAAAAATGCTGAGACACGTATAAATTAATTTACAATCATCAGCCTGAACACAAAATTTGAAGATCCTAACTTCAAAACCGACGGACTTTCATACAAACTTTCATCCCCTATTTTATCCTCTTAGGGGTGGAATTTCCAAAAATCCTTTCTTAGTGCACCCCTAGACCTCATAAGGAACCCACGTGCCAAATTTGGAATCTATAGACCCAGCGGTTTGGGCTGTGCGTTGATATGTCAGTCAGTCAGTCAGTCAGTCAGTCAGTTTCTTCTTTTATATATTTAGATATATAGAATATAGATAGATATAGAGATAGCTTTTGCCCGTGGCTTCGTCCGCGTGGATGTCGGAAAAAATCCAACGGGAACGTACTACCGCGAATGAAAGTACCCTATGACCGGGATTAAAAATACTTTTGAGTAATTCAAAAACTTAAAAATAAAAACTTTTGAGTTATTCAAGGCACGCAGTTAAATACTCCCCTAAAAACTTAATTACCCCTCATTTCCCTGTTTGGGATCAATTCTTGAAAACCCCATATACTCGTAATCCTTTTTTTTTCTTTGAAAAGAATAAGCACCTTAAGACCCATGACCATGTTTTGAAAAACGAATTATGACAAATTTGTGTTTTATGTATTAAGAACGTATTTGTGTTGAGTTTTAAGTTTATGAATAAAAAAAAAAAGATTTTTCATACAATCTAAATCTCCCCCATTTCACCCCTTTAAAGCCCTTCTTAGAGTCTACAATGTATGGAATGGAAATTTATTCTGAAATAGATCAGTCCGTTAAGGTTTTTTTTTTCATACAATCTATGACATCCCCCAATCCCCCCTTGTGCCAAGTTTAATGTTTATTGATAACTTAAGGAATAAGATTTTTCAAACAAATAAAATCACCCCTTTTTACCATTTTACGGGTTGAATTTTCAAAAATCCGTTCTTAGCGGATGCCTGCGTCACAATAAATATCTGTTTGCCAAATTTCAGCGAAATCCGTTCAGTGGTTTGAGCTATATGTGTTGATAGTCATCAGTTTTTCCATACAAACTTTGACACCCCCTTTATGGGGTAGTTTTAAAAATATACTGAAATAATCAAACTTTTTTATTTAATAAGATACGCATTCGTGCCAAGTTTCAAGTTTATAAACTCAAGGAATAAGATTTTTCAAACAAACGAAACCTCCCCTTTTTACCCCCAAAGATGAATTTTCAAAAATACTTTCTTAGCTGACGTGTTCTAATCTATATCCTAATCTAATCTAACCTAATCTAACTTTACTATCTACTGAATTGTATATACAATACAGATTGTTTGCTGCATTTGCTAAAAATTAGGTTTTAGTAACAGAAACGAATCGCTGTAAATCCAACTCCACGTAGAGTGCACCACGTGCCCTAGAGTGTAATTTAGAATGGCGTAGGCGCGGAGGGGCGAGGCGGCCCGCGAGTGGAGGAGCAGGTGGTTGTAACGCTTGCCGCCGCGGCTGAGGCTGGCCGGCCAAGCCGGCCAGCAAGACGAAGCTGCGGTGGTGAGCGTTAAACCATCTGCGACGATAAGCTCGCGTGGGACCGCCGGAGCCCCGCAGCGCCGGAGCCGTGACAGAACCCATGCCTGCTGCATGTTGCATACTCCCTTGTATGCTGCATGCTTGCTTGAATGCTCGCTTGCATGCTCGCTTGCATGCTGCATGCTTGCTGCATGCATAGTGTATGCTTGTTTGCATGCTTACAGGGAAATAAAAACTCCATGTTCACAATCAATTGTTTTATTGAATGATAATAGACACATCCAGTGCCGGAGCCGTGACAAAAGTCATGTTTTAGTAACAAAAACGAATTGCTGTAAATCCGACTCCATGCAGCCGTGTATGTCCTACCCCTAGAGTGTAATTTAGAATCGCGTAGGTGCGGAGGGGCGAGGCGGCCCACGAGTTGAGGAGCAGGTGGTTGTAACGCTTGCCGCCGCGGCTGAGGATGGCCGGCGTAGCCGGCCAGCAAGACGAAGCTGCGGTGGTGAGCGTTAAACCATCTGCGACGATAAGCTCGCGTGGGACCGCCGCAGCCCCGCAGCGCCAGAACCGTGACAGACACCATGCCTACTGCATGTTGCATGCTCCCTTGCATGCTGCATGCTTGCTTGCATGCTCGCTTGCATGCTGCATGCTTGCTTGCTTGCTTGCTCATTGCATGCTGCATGCTTGCTGCATGCATAGTGTATGCTTGAAACTCCATGTACAACAATCAACTGTTTTATTGAGTGATAATAGATACATCCAGCGCCGGAGCCGTGACAAAAGCCATATTGCTTAAATTGCATCTTTACTATTTATGTATTGTATCAGTTGGATGAGCACTATCGCATTCTGTTAGTATCCTAACTATCCTAATCTATATCTATATAGATTCTCCCGGAGAAGGGGATGGGGGTTTCTCCGGGGCAGGGGCCCATGGCTAAATAATAACAGCCGCACAGGTCGATCGATCAGGTTAAGCTACACTTGCCGTCGTTGGTCTGTGAAAACTTCATCACCCTTTTCAGATCCTTGTGGGATGAAATTAAAAAAAAAAACTTTTTAGCAAAAAAAGAACCGACTTCCAAAAAAAAAAACTAAAATTGAAAAATAACTTTAATTTCGGAAGTCGGTGACCTTGGTTCTGCATTTTCGTTTTTTGCCACCGACTTCCGAAATTAAAGTTATTTTTCACTTCATACTGTTTTTTTTTTGGAAGTCGGTTATTTTTTTTTTTGTTTAAAAGTTTTAATTTTTCACTTTTTAGTTATGGTACCTACCCCACAACAATTCGATTACCACTACTTGCTACACCGCACAAACAACAGTGACACAAGATGTACGAAGTGGGTTAAATACGTATTATCGAAGCTAACTCAAAAACTACCCAAGCAAAGTTAATAAAAATCGGTTGATTATCATTTATAGCCCGAGTGAACCACCCGCCACCCGTGAAATACATATCATTGAGGAACATTTGAGCCCATTTGTGGTCTTCTTCATCAGTTCCACTTCATCAAATGATACTTACTGAATGCAAATGCTTGAGTTTTTGATGAAAATACAAAAATCGCTATATGTTTGCCTATAAAATTTGAGGAGTTCCCTCAATTCGTCATGGATCCCATCATCAGAACTGGATTTGGGGACCAATTTGGAAGTATATCCTTTCAAATAAAAAAGAATTTGCCAAATCGGTTCACAAAAAACGGAGTTCTGAGGTAACAAACATTAAAAATAAAATAAAATAAAATACAACCGAATTGAGAACTTCCTCCTTTTTGAAAAGTCGGTTAAAAAAAACACTATTTACGTTGGTTGTGTTAGTTTCTAAACATAAGCCGAAATTTTAGTGATTTTAACTTAATAAATAAAGAATTTTAATTAAACACAAAAAAAATCATCCCCCTTTTCATCCGACAACACGCTTTGGCTTCCAACCATAAGCCTAGATAGTAAAAATTTGTGATTTTTCTTCGAAAATTAAGCAACTTAACTTCATCCCCCTTTTTAACCCTTTAGGGGTGGAATTATCAAAAATGCTGAGACACGTATAAATTAATTTACAATCATCAGCCTGAACACAAAATTTGAAGATCCTAACTTCAAAACCGACGGACTTTCATACAAACTTTCATCCCCTATTTTATCCTCTTAGGGGTGGAATTTCCAAAAATCCTTTCTTAGTGCACCCCTAGACCTCATAAGGAACCCACGTGCCAAATTTGGAATCTATAGACCCAGCGGTTTGGGCTGTGCGTTGATATGTCAGTCAGTCAGTCAGTCAGTCAGTCAGTCAGTTTCTTCTTTTATATATTTAGATGATGTTTAAGGAGAGAGGAAGTGATTTTTAATCAGAATTTTAAATGTGGATAAAGACAAAGACTTCAATCTCTCATTTAAATTATAATAAGCTTTATCTGCTAACAAATTTATAACTTTCTTTTTGAACGGTACGTCACTTAACTGCTTCCAGCTTTTAGGTAGTTTATTATAGATTTTTGGAGCCATGCAAAAGACACTTTTTCGCAGTTCTATAATGATGTAGGCAAATTTGACTATTGTCGCGTCTATTAGGAGGAAATCGATTCGGCATACGAGAAATGATGAGAGAGAGATTCGCCATGGCAATAGCGGTCATTGCCTTTTCCCCAATATGTCTCCGTAGGAACCCAAACAATAAACTATGTATGGTTTTTCGTTATTGGAACACGTTTAAGATCACGATAGATAAGACGTTAACGGACTTTATTTCAGTTTTTTTAATAAATAATGCTAGAAACACAATACAGTATCTTACCATTGACATCACTATTAATATCACTATTATTCTTCATCACACATATTTGAAGTAGCTTTCTTCGTGAACCAAATTCCTGAACTTTTTGTGCTAGCTTTCTATCGTACTCAAAGAGACGATAGTCGTCTCTTTGTTCGCAAAACGAATACTGCCTTAATGTATATGAGTATTTTTCATATGTCGTTTATAATAAATTGCCAAAGGAGCTAAAAAACGTTTCATATTAATTTCTTTAAGCAAAAATTATAATCTATGCTATGTCAAAAATTTCATTACAGTGTCTCAGATTTTTTTGGCAGATAAATTTTAACATTATGTATTTTATAGACATTTTTAAAAGAAGCTAAATAATTTTTATAATAATAATATAATCAATAATTCTAATTTGTCATCATGACATAATTCTATAATAATGCTACTATAACATTAACGAAATTCTGACTGAAGCATTTGTTTTGACATAGATTTTTCTTTATGAATTATTTTTTACTTACTGTAGACATTTTTAATTTATTTTTGTTTGCTGTAATTCACTTTAAATTAATGGTATTGACCTGAAATTAATTATTAACAATCACAATAATTCATATTTGCACGCCATATAATGTGGCAAACATGTCTGAACCAGTTTTTTTTTTATGTTATCTTGCAAGCACGTTTAAAAAAAAAATCTTGTATGA